>CM027119.1:5493453-6199401 GCA_015476505.1 Urochloa ruziziensis | reverse complement strand
GGGTCATGCCCGAATGAACCATCACTATCCAGGACTGCTATTTTGTGCCTACCTTGTGAGCATATTACATATCAGTAGCCTAAGATTCTTTCATTACGTTGCAGCTGATCACCAAGACTAAATAATATAGAGAATCTAGAATCACCCGTATAATGACAAGTGATTATATATGTGTACATATCTATAACAGGCGCGGCGTTAGCGCACAATCCTTTCTAGGACCCTACCGGAAGCGGAAGTTTCACCTTCCAGCCGTCACTAATTATTCTGTTCTCAAACAAAGAACCACACAAAGTTGTGATTGCTGAAAATGACATGTCAACTCGACCAGTCATTGTCGTCACTGCTGACCAAATTCCAAAATTAAAGGTTGTAAAATAAACCCTCGCCTTTTAAAACTCCACACAAGAAACGCCTCAGTTGCCATCGCCTTCGCCCACCAGCCACACCAGCAGCAGCTCGGCAATGTCGGACCTTCCAGAGGTGGTGCTTCTGGACTTCTGGGTGAGCCCCTTCGGGCTGCGCTGCAGGGTAGCGCTGGCCGAGAAGGGGGTCGCCTACGAGGCAGAATGTTGTGGTGAGCCGGGGCTCATGTGAGCCCCGATAAACATCGGCGCCGCCGACAGGTGGGCCCGGCGGCGGCGCCGATGCACCTTCTTAGGGTTCGGGGTTGGGGTGGGCTCGATCTCCGGGCTCTAGAAGGAGGTTTGGGGCGGCCGGCGGCCCGGCGGAGGTGGCGGGCGGCGGGGGGAGGGCCGGCCGGCGAGGGCGCCGGCGGCCGGGCGATGGAGGACGGCGATTGGGCCGGCGTCGGCGGCGGGGGAGAGGAATCCATGTGGGCGGGCGACGGCCGGCGACGGAGGCGGCAGAGGCCGCCGGAGCCGAGAGAGGCGCCGGCGGCGGGGGCTGGGGCCCCACCTGTCGGCGGCGGCGGTGGAATTCGGGGCTCAAATGAGCCCCGACTCACAACATCCGCGTCGCGCCTACGAGTACCGCGAGCAGGATCTACTCAATAAGAGCGAGCTGCTTCTACGATCCAACCCCGTCCACAAGAAGATCCCCGTCCTGCTCCACGGCGGCAGGGCCATCTGCGAGTCACTCGTCATCGTCCAGTACATTGACGAGGCCTGGCCGGACACAGCGCCGCTCCTCCCCAGAGATGACCCGTACGCCCGGGCGCAGGCACGATTCTGGGCAGATTATATCGACAAAAAGGTACTACCTGGCCCCTTGTGTACACATCTCTTCTCCTTCAATCTCCCTGTGTTTGTTGGCAGTTCTTGTCCATATGGTTCTCTTCGGCGCTCTAGCTACTACAGTATCCCAAAGCAAATGCAACTTTAGACTAGGCTTGCTACGGTACTTTAAAGTAACTGTGGATGCCATTTCTGCTGGTCTAGAAACTTTAGTTAGTAGGGTTTGTTGGCTTTCACAACGATCTAACACACGCAGACACAAGAACACAAAGATTTCCGAGGCCACGACAGCTTAGCCTTTCTTCTTTTTTCTTTTCCTCACGTTGCACAAAACATATTACATGTCCTTTCTTATATAGTCCTGATGAGTACCCAACCGGCCAGACCTACAAGTTCTCCTTCTTGTATACAATCTGGACTCCACGCACAAGCATGCATACTCAAACTAGGACACCACGACCTTGATTAGCTGCCGGTTTCCGCAAACTCGTAGAATTCCCATCTATACAAGTTTGTATACGGCTACAGGCCAACCAAAGCTACCACGTAAGCACATGCAAACAGTAGACTCAAACTCCTAAACGACCAAGACTTGCCTATATATTCTAACACTAGTACCTTTCCATATATATTAGACTTTGCTGAAAAACAAGATTAAACTCAACAGGGTTGGTGGTTAGTTGAAGAATAATTGTACTACTTAAATTACTGTCGACCGACGACTGACAAGAATCCTGTCAGAACATAGTAGATAACAAAAGAAATTACTTTGCGGCATCAGAATAACAAAACAAATTACTTTACATCATCATTTTGATAGAGCACTTAGCCACTTACTGTCTCATACTCTCATGTCTTTGTTGGTTATTATCCTCAGATATATGACTGCCAGACTCGGCTGTGGAAGCTCAAGGGTAAGGCCCAGGAGCAAGCCAAAAAAGACATGATCGAGGTCTTCACAACTCTAGAGTCCGAGCTTGGTGACAAGCCCTACTTTGGCGGCGACAACTTCGGCTTTGTATTGCCCTAGTGCCCTTCACCTGCCGATTCTTCGCCTATGAGAAGCTTGGCGGCTTCAGCATCAAGGAGAACTGCCCCAAGATTGTCGCCTGGGCTAAGCTCTGCAAGGAGCGTGAGAGCGTCGCCAAGGTGTTGCCTGACCCTGACAAGGTGTTCGAGTTCCTCCAGAGCAAATTTGGGGCTAAGTAGGGTATGTGATGGACTAGACAAGATATTTGCTTTAATTTACGTTATCTTATTGATGCAGCTAGCGTTCAGTATTGGTGTGTCTGATCGCTGTACTTTTTAATTATGTTGTGTTGTCAATGTTTCAGTCAAGAGTAATGAGTTCTGGGGTAGCTCTTGGTTGCCTCTTGCCATTTTGCGTGGATTCATCATTCATCTAAAGATCTGAATTTCACAAGAACACATGTCAAGTGGGTGAACAAAAAGGCAGCAAGCACAGTAGACAGTGACATACACCTAACCAGTTTTGATCATAGAAAATACTGCTAATATAAAAAATGCTCGACTATTTCAAGGTTACTTGCATATGCATAAAATCCGAGGGAAAAAGGAATAGATATGGGAGCTGGTATCGGCTCCGGTGGTTAGCTCTCGTTAGAGTGGGGGGCTACGCATCCCAGGTTCGATACTTCGATTATATTCCCATGGATTGCGCCTCTAGTGGAGTGCGGGATGGACAGGCCAGGGCCTAAACCTCAGTCCCCATGCTAGGTTCCTCGGGGTGGCAGGAGGCTAATCTAATCTACTTCTCAAAATATATGTCCCAAACTCAGACATCATGTTCAAAATTTTGGATTTTTTTTACGAATTCATGGCTTTATATCATGAATAAAAAGTATTTTTTACAAATTCATGGCTTTGTATCATGAATAAAAAGTTTTTAAATTGGAAATTCATAGAAAATGCAAAACAATTTCGTAAAATTTCGCCCAAAGTTGATGAAATGGTGTTTTGTGTTGTGACTAGAAAATCAATAGAAAACGAAATCACATACTAATGGGCCAGATAAGAATATATAGAAGAAGATAAATGACCCTTGATTGGTAGCCTTAGGCTATGATGTGTAAACTTTTTAGACAATTAAATAGATTCAGTGTCTATTATGATCAATGATGGTTAAGGCTATCTAGTAATGCCTTGAGTTTCTGATTTATATTACACTTTTATCCTTTTTTTTCTAGCGTACTATGTCGTCATCAGGATTAGTACGGGTAGAGGCCTAATTAGTGATAGATAATAAGGTGGATTGGGTGCCAATGCGGTTACCTCCTCCTTGAATAGAGTATGCATGCGCAAATCCAATCATCAATGTGCTTTTACATCTTCACCATGGATTACTGATTAATTATATTGATGGACGTGGAGTCGTGGATGTGAAGATACATTTACCGTACTTCCACATTTTTCAAAACGTAAAACGTAACACGGTTTCACTAGGTTCGGTCTGCAATGCTACACTTGACACCTCGCCGTGGTCATCTTCTGCATGAACATGACAATCAAGTTTCATGGAAGCTAGGTGAATTTCACACTGCGCACGGCATTTGTTTCCAGCTCTCTAGTATAGCTCTTGTTCTTCACGTGTGGATCAAGTATTGGCACTATGAGATGTAATTGTGCAGAGATGTAATTGTGCAGTCCTGTGGCCGGGGATGGGGAGCCAACAGCCAACAAATCATAAGCCGGTGGAGTACGTCGCTTTCAGTCCACCCAAAAACCATCGAACCGGGCTTATTGATTGGCAAAAGCTACATCACACGCGCGTGTTTTGGTCTGAAGGCCACACGCGAATTTTGTTGCCCTCCGATCTGGTCTCTCTCTTTTGCTGAACGTTGGATCCTGGCTGGTTTGTTTTTTCTTTTTTGACTCTCCTGTTGGTGGGCCCACTTGTCGGTGCCTTCTTTTTTCTCTGGCACCTGTTCCAGGCTTCCACCTGTTCCACACGCGCGTGTTATGGAGAATGTTTTGATCTCAAGTCACCTTCTCACTCTTCAGGCCCTCAGCGTAATGTTAATTTCTGCACATTGTCCTAGTCTTTTCAATGGTTTAAATGCTGACTGTTTCCAATATAAGATTTGACAGTCAATATTTGTATAAATGACAGTTCCAACTTTGCTGTCAATTGCATGTTAGAAACCTGGCATTTGCCTTTTTCTTTTTCCATACTTTATGGATGCAAAGCGCCCCCCCCCCCCTCCCCCCTCAGGAAAAAATCTTATAATTTTACTTGCTCTATCCATTTGCATAATTGTGCCTTTTAACCTGGCGGGTTTCCGAGCACTCCATAAAATTTGTAGTTTGACTAACTATAGAAAAAAATCTTAAAATCTTATAATTTTACTTGCTCTATCCATTTGCATCATAGTGATTTTCAATCTGGCGGGTTTCCGAGCACCCCAGAAAATTTGTAGTTTGACTAAGTATAGATAAAAAAATCTTATAATCTTTACTTTTATCTGGTTCTGCATCCTTTTGGTTTTAAATTCTGGCAGGTTTCGAGCACCCCACAAAATCTAGTTTGACTAACTATAGGAAAAAAAAATCTGAGTCATTTGTTGCTATCTGAGTCTGCATCATTTTGGTTTTTAATTTTGGCGGGTGTCCTATGTTATCTATTATTTTATTTGATTTCTTTCTTTGTTATTTGAGAACAATGGCGGAGTTTGAGTTACATTTATTTGTCATTTGTTTCTTAATTTGACTTAAAAGCCCATGTTTTTTTCATACCATCAGATTAGAATCTGATGGGACTAAAATTTGTGTGTTGCCTTCTTTACAAAACACATGAATTTTGGTTGGATAGCAATAGTGTGTTTTGGGTACCAACTTTGCCCGAAAAAAATTGTGTGTTGTCTTCTTTGCAAAACACATGAATTTTTATTCGGTCATATTTGGGTGTTTTGACTAAGAAAACACTCGAGTGTTCATAGTTTTAGGAAACACTCGGGTGCCATATAGACACAGCTGATTGATTTCTCCAAGCTTTTTTTTTGTTTCCATCTTCATTGTACACTAGACAAGTTTTACTGAACTTGTTAATCGCGATTGTCTGTTGTGAGTAGCTATGGCCTCACAGGAACAGAGCCCGTCGCTTGACACCAGTAGTGCACTGCAACTATGCATGGCTTCAGGTTGCAGAAGCACATTTCAACGTCGTACCAAGCAAACACGACCGAGCAATTCTTGCAGAAAAGTAGTCGATAACCTGACGATTGAACTTGTTGCGTTGCGTAGTCAAAGCATATTCTTTTTTGCTTGTTACGCCGACAAAGTCATATTCTTGTCCACCTTTTTGACCTTATAGAACCATGAAATCTATCCAACTTCATTTTTTTTAACATATGAGTCGCTTTAACACGATCAATAAGACAACCGCGAGTTGGTCTACATATCTCACTTAACCTCGATGGGACGTCCCTCTGGAAACCGCTCCCTGCGTGCACTTTCAAAACCGTATCTAAGTACAAAAAAAATCTTTAAAGTGGATTTCAACATTTAATTACAAACAAAAAATGTGCATACAATATATGTGATTGATAAATTGTTTTCCAAAACACCAACGAAATTTGGATTTTCATTTTTTTAAAGAAAACCTTTGCAAAAGTGAACGGAGGGAGTTACAATATTTCTAAAAATGGTCGTAGAGAAAAGAGTTACTGCATAGTGTTCTACATGGTTTTGAGAGTTGCTTCGAGGCCTGCATGTTGTAAAACGAAACCACAAACCACAAATAATCTGAATTGGCTGCCGTCACTGATGACAGCACGTAGCAAAGGTGGCCAAATAATCAGAATTGGCTGCCGTCGTCACTGATGACAGCACGTAGCAAAGGTGGCCAAAACCCCCTCGGCAAGATCGCCTCTATAAATCTGCGGCTCGATCGATCTGAGGCAACAGCTACACTGCACCAAACCGAACAAGAAATGGCGGATCTTCCAGAGGTGGTGCTGCTGGACTTCTGGGTGAGCCCCTTCGGGCAGCGCTGCCGGATCGCGCTTGCCGAGAAGGGGGTTGCCTACGAGTACCGCGAGCAGGACCTCTTCGGCAACAAGGGCGAGCTGCTCCTCCGATCGAACCCCGTGCACAAGAAGATCCCCGTCTTGCTCCACTCCGGCAGGCCCGTCTGCGAGTCCCTCGTCATCGTCCAGTACATCGACGAGGCCTGGCCGGACGCCGCGCCGATCCTGCCCCGGAACGACCCCTACGCCCGCGCGCAGGCACGCTTCTGGGCAGATTACATCGACAAGAAGGTACTCCGTGTCTGAATGCGTCTCCTCTCATTCATTCTCTCGTTGTTCCTGTTCCATAATTTAGTTCGTTTAGTTTTTGCCCCTCTCCATTTTACAATTTACTTCGTTTAGTTTTTGTCCTAATTCAAACTACAATAGCTTTGATCAAATCTGTATAAAAAATACACAAACATCTACGACACCAAGTTAGAAAAAAGGAGGGAGTATATAACAAATAAAGTTACTTAAATGTCTAATCTCTTTGTTGATTATATATATCAGATCTTTGACTGCCAGACTCGGCTGTGGAAGTTCAAGGGTGATGCCCAAGAGCAGGCCAAAAAGGACATGATCGAGGTCCTCAAGACCCTGGAGGCCGAGCTCGCCGACAAGCCCTACTTCGGTGGTGACAACTTTGGCTTCGTGGACATCGCCTTGGTGCCCTTCACCTCATGGTTCCTCTCCTACGAGAAGTTGGGAGGGTTCAGCGTTGAGAAATACTGCCCCTAAAATCGTGGTCCTGGTCCAAGCTCTGCAAGGAAGCGTGATAGTGTCGCCAAGGCGCTGACCGACCCCGAAAAGGTGTTCGAGTTCGTCCAGTTACTCCAGAGCAAGTTTGGGGCCAAGTAGAGTAGGCGATGGGTTATAGGATGTCACTGTTATATATGGTGGATACACTGGCTCGCCCCTGCAGGACCGGTTTTTTGAGTTGCTCGATTTGGTGTTTTTTTTTTTTTTTGCGAAGGTCAGATATTGTTCTATTTTTCTTTGTTGGGTTGCCTTGTGTCGTACATCACTGTCTTGCTCAAGAACGGGGGTTTGGATGTAGCTCTTGGTTGCCTAGCCTGGGCAAAATAAAATTTCTCTCAAAATTGCTGGTTCTGATTGGATTCACAAACATATGTGTGTTTGGTCTAATGCTCTTTGGCTTTAATACCACGAGAACACGTCTGAAGTGGATGACCAAAATGCAGCAAACAAAGGTAGACAATGACATACACCTAACCCATTTTGATCATGTAAGAAATCAAAACGTTGCTCAATTATTTAAATGCTATTTGCATGCATGTGTGCACAAGCACAATATCTTTGGGGGAAAAGGTGAGCGGAAGTGTGTAGAGAACAAAACAATAGCTGCACATATACAACAACTACTTTTAAATGTATTACCCAAAACGGGGTGTACAATCAGGTTCAAAATTAGTGAAAATACAAACATAGAGCCTTTTGTAAATTTTTCACTGTTGAGTGGTGACTGGAAAAACAATGCAAGTCGAATGCATGACATGCACCACTGACCCAGAATGAACGGATCAAATATAAGAAGTTAAGGTACACATTGCCCTTCTATAGTTCTCTTGTCAGCCCAGGCCATGAAGTGTGGTCATTAATACGTTCATTTACTGTATTTTTGTGTCAAAATTAGTAATTGTGATATTTTCAGTCAAGTGAAACAAATCTAATACATTTTATAACTGAAAAATTATAGTTGAGTGTATATATTTTTTTAGTAGCCGCTGTGCTTGAGTATGTATTTTTTTTTAAAACTAGACTGTCACCCATGTGCATAGGTAAAAAAAAAAAACTCATGGGCCACCAACACCAATTGTTGAGTAGCCGCTATAAGCCAAACCTCGTGAAGCTTTGTTTGGGTAGGATAGACCATCTAGACCCAGTGTACTCCCTCCGGTTTAGTAAAAGAAGTCGTTTAGGACAGCGACACGGTCTCCCAAGTACAACTTTGACTTCTTATTTTTATAAAGATATTTATTAAAAGCTAACATATGTATACTTTTATGAAAGTATTTTGCAAGACAAATCTATTCATGTAGTTTTCACATTTTCAAACTCAACGACTTAAAAGTTATTCACGATTTATATTCCCAATGTTTGACTCAAATCTTGTCCAAAACGACTTCCTTTACCGAACTGGAGGGAGTATAAGTGAGTAAATAGCCCACAAGGAGAACCTACCATGTTTGATTTTTTTTTCACAAATCAAAATACACTTTGCAAAAGTGGATGGAGGGACGTTGCGTCGTGTCTTAAAATGGTCATGGAAAAATAATTACATTGTGTTTTACATGGTTTTATTTATGATGAGTTTTGGATCGTGGTAGGTTGTAAAATAAAACAGAAATAAAAAATAGGTTGTCCACACACATGACTAAAAGTGGCCAAATCCTTGGCATGATTGCCACTATAAATATACGACTCTGCTGATCTGTCAAACCTAACAAGAAGGGTCTCTGTTTTCATCACCACCACCCCACATTTCGATCCCCTCCAAATCCTCCAATACAGGTCGAGCAGCTCGCAACAGCAATGGGCCCCTTCATTCAGGCACAATGTTGCTAGAACGCAGCAGTGATGAAGAAGGGCATGGCCTATGCCCAAGGTGTGGTGCCACTGCTCCCCCAGGACAACCCCTCGATCGGATCATTAATATAAGTTCATCTATATTTATCCTAAATCTAACTTCATAATGTAGCAGTAATGTCAATATTGTGCTATTAATCCAAATATGGGCAAAGCATATTGATGGTATGGTGCATTGGTATGGTGTTGCATAGTGCATTCGCAATAATAGAATATATATATATATATATATATATATATATATATATATATATATATATATATATATATATATATATATATATATATATATATAATAGTTTTTGATAAAACGGGAGGGTTTCCCCAACTGATTATATAATGAAATAAAAGGGTACACAAAAAACAGAGTAATCGTTCAAGAAACAATTAAAAATAGACATATTGGCACAACACAAACATGACCTAGGTAAACATTTCACGAATAATGACTCCTTGGGTTTTTAGTGGTTAGGCAAGATTTAATACTAGCTGGCTTGATCTAGTTGGAGTCTTCAACCCTACACACTTCATCAATTCCTTGTCCTTGAGGTGAAGGCTCAGCCTTTTGGTTTGACTCCCTGACTGCCTTGCGTAGTTCCTCAAGAGTAAAGGACACTCCGAGGAAAAACCCGGCACCAAGACATACAATGGTGTGCAGACTGATGAAGCCGACGGCAGCGACACTGCCAAGCACCAAATCCGACATCTCGCTTCTTCTTGACTCCTTGAGCCGCTCATCTCTATGTATAAGAACACAACATGGAGCCAACGCGCTAATGTTATATAGGGTAATTCGTTTGAGCAAAATCAAATAAGGATACATATAGCCAGCTCGTAGGGTGCATGGATGCTTTATTTATTACCTCGAACGTTTCATATATTCAGCGTGCCATTGATCAAAACCCTTGTCCTGCTTACCCTGTTAGATTAATCAAAGAGAAGAAGCATATTAACTGGAGTGCTAGACCAAGTTGGTTCTGTGACGATATACATTATATGGATGCAATGTAGCACTCTAACTGGTCACCATTTTTTTACAGAATTAATCATATTCATCATGCTTGTTTGCACCTTTATCGAAGTTGCAATGGTTGTAACATATATTCCCTCCGTCCCAAAATAAGAGTAGTTGTAGGAGTTGGGTACATGAATTAATGAGGGATGAAAAGTAGAGTTTGCACAGAAAACGATAAGGGGTAGGGAAAGATAGAGATAGGAGTTGTATTGAAAAGCGCGAACTGCTATCTTTTTTGAGACAAAATTTGGACTCTAGTACTATCTTCTTCTTTTTTTTATGGAGAGTATAATCTAGATCACGTACGACACACTATTTTTTTAAAAAAAAAAACTTACAGGAGCGCTGCTACATCATTTAACAAGAATAAGCATCCGGCTTCAGTATAATATTACGTAAAAAGTTTAGTTACAGAAAAATATATTACATAAAAGTTACAGAGCTCACAGTACTAGAATAGTCTGGGTAACTTGTGTATGCATGGCATGATAGTGTAGCACACTATATTATTGGACTACAATATAATGGTTTATCTTCTATTATTCCCTCCTTGCGTTCAATTATTCGGATGAAACTAAACTCCTCTCAGCAAGCAGCATGCATGGCGTCCAATTAAGCAACCATATATATGCCTACTCATCCCATAACTTAGCAGGGCGAAGGAGTAGCCAATTATTATATATTTCAAACAAATAAAAGTGTAACTATTGTTGTTAATGCCTGGAGGTAAAGCTGATCTATAGCTCCACGTACATCTCCATTAATGTTTGCTTTGGTAACGACAGGCCGGTGCGCTACATCCATGCATGGTCGAGTAGAGATACTGAGACGACAGAGAGGTGAAGACGGGGATTAGCGCGCACCTGAGAAGTAAGAGATCGAGATCCCGACGGCGGCGACATACGGGGGCAGCCGGTGACGACTGGGGCCCGCCAAAGAGCGCAGCGCCATGGCTCGAGCTCGATGAACACCGATCGGCCGGACCTGGAGGAGACGATGACGGAGAGGACGAAGCCGGAGGGCATGCGCGTGGTATGCGTGCCACGGCCGGCGGCGGCATCGTCGTGAACACCGCCGCGGAGCTCGAGCCGGGCGTTCGTCTTGTCGTCGATGAAGAGCAAGTTCGTGGCAGTCGGGGGCTCGGGGCTGGAGCTACGTACGTCGCCGGGTGCATGTCGGTGTGCCGGCCTTCGGGGAGCACGACGGATGCTCCTACGCGTTCATGGTGGCTCGCCGGCAACAACTTCACCGGGGACGACTTCGCCGTGCCGGCGGTTTGCTCGTACGGATAGTCGTACGCGTTCATTCTTAGATGTTGTTGACGCGTGCGACCACAGAGATGAGGTCCCGGCCGGCGTCTTCGTGGACAGCTTCATCTGCACGTCCCAAGGAATTAATCCATCGGGAACAACATCGGCGTACGTGTTCCTGCTGCTGGTGTCCTGCTTCGTTCCCTGGCCAGCTCTGGCGTGACGTCCCAAGGCGGTGGCCACGCTCGTGCGGTACCTGCTACCTGGACGGCTTGACGCCAAGTACCTGCTGACAGGGGAACCCCAGCGAGAAGGCCCATCCTTGAGCCCGGGCTAACAGGCACGCCAAGTTGCCTGGGCAAGCGCGCCGATCGCGGCGTGTGACTCCAAGCCGGCATGCGCAGGCCACTCGTAAGCAAATAGGGAGCGACAACCCGGCCTCCCGCACTGCAGCGTGGCCCCGAGAAGGCGCCATCATCGTAAGCAAATAGAAGGCGACAACCCAGCCTCCCGCACTTAGTCACCAAGGGGTCGCGGGACGGGATCGAGGAACGCGGAACGCTGTTTTTAGTAGAGATTTACAGGCCAGGACGCGAACGTCCTCGCGTTCCCGTCTCCAGAACGACGTTTCGGGGACGCGGAACGCGGCATGTTCCCGGTGACTATGCTCCCGCACTGCAGCGCGGCCTCGAGAAGGCGCCATCACGTAGGGCAGGTAGCGTCTGACCATCGCCCATGGGCCCACGGTGGCGTACGAAATCC
Source organism: Urochloa ruziziensis (assembly GCA_015476505.1). Lineage (NCBI taxonomy): Eukaryota > Viridiplantae > Streptophyta > Magnoliopsida > Poales > Poaceae > Urochloa > Urochloa ruziziensis. The sequence continues at coordinate 6,187,544 of CM027119.1, read as the reverse complement.
TTCTAGCTGATCGACCTGCACGACGGCGCTGGCGAAGTGTAGGTGTTGTCGTACAAGAAGCAGGCCCAAAGAGGATGTGTTAATCCACACCTAAAATCCGCCCCCTCTTTCCACGCGCTGACGTGGTGCTGGCGTCAGCCCTCTTCAACCTCAGGCCGCCACGCAACCCGCCGCCGCCGCCGACCTCCAGCGCAGTCCGCGGCCAGCGGCGTACTCGCCGTCGTTCCGCTCTGCCCGCCTCCCGCCGCCCCTGCACCACCCCGCCGTTCATAATCGTTGCACCCCCGTCGGCACCACCCGTCGGGGGTCCTCCACCACCCGGCCGACGGCGCCACCGCTGCCGTCCTCAGCTCGCCGCCCGCAACCTGCCACCACCGCCGACAATCCTCTAAGCCCGAAGGCCATGAAATCCTCAACCTCATAAACCCAAATCCCTAACCCTAACTCTAACCCTTAGCCAGCGCCCTCCACCACCATCCATGACCGACAGCACCGCGCCGCCGGCCGCCCTGCCGACAACCCACCGCGGAAGAAGAGGAGGCGGGCAACGTGCGAAACAGGAGGGCGGAAGTCGGAACGACGCGCGGAGAAGAAGGAGATGGCGTGCGTAGGAAGAAGATGTGCCACGTCATGCCCGCGTCATGCTGACATCAGCGAGCGCCTCTCCATGCCGTCCACCCGCACACATCTTAAAGCATCATTGAACGGTCACAAATAGGGGGCGGATTTCAGGTGGGACTTAACAGAACAATAGCGGAAGCAGGCCGGATGATGGCGACGAGTCCCGGCGCGACCGACCTCGACGTCCATCATGACGTGCACGACGTACGGCGGCCGCGTTCCAAGATACGGAGAGACGGTGGCGGCGTACCCCCGCGGCGGCGACCACGCCGGCCATGAGCGTGGAGTCTGCACGCTTCTGAGCCCCACGTTCCCGGTGTCGAGCACCGCGTCCCGCGCCTGCTCTCAAGCGTCGTCACGTTTGCCGCCGTCGGTTAGCAACGTGCTCGGCGGCCGGCGCTCTGTTCGTGTCCACACTCCACACCATCGTGGTCGCCAATCGCCATCTGCTACCAGCTCACGGACAAGAGCGACGTGTACAGCTTCGGCGTCGTGCTGGTGGAGCTCATCTCGTCCAAGCCGGCCGTGGACATGAGCCGTGCCGGCGCCGACGTGAACCTGGCCAACCTGGCCGTGAGCACGATCCAGAGCTGCGAGATCGGACGGCTGGTTGACCCCAGGATCGGGTACGGTGCGGACGCCGAGACGAAGAGGACCGTCGATGTCGTCGCTGAGGTCGCGTTCCGGTGCCTGCAGCCCGAGCAGGATGTCAGGCCGCCTATCAGCGAGGTCTTGGAGACGCTGAGAAGGGCGCAGGGGTGGAGAAGGATGGGTGTGCTGCCAAGGTCGTCAAGGATGACGGCGAGTTGGTGGTGAAGAAGAGTAGGGATGGATCGCCGGACTCCGTCATGTGCCAGTGGAAGAGCCCGTCCACCACTGCCCATAACAGCAGTTGAGGACGGTTCAGAAAATATTTCAGCAAGTGGCCTATATGTGTGCAGTGCCAAGATGTAGAATGACGGGTGTATGTGTGAAGAAATGTTTCTCTTTGTCACTCAGGAAGAGTGAGGGTGAAGAGTGGGTTCAGAATTTCAAATTCCAGCATCGAGCGAAGCAGTTAGGATGATCGACGTGATTCGCATTCTGTTGTTGTTGTACCTGTACTAGGAAGGCAGGCGCGCTACGCCGCGCCGGAAGGGCAGCCGTACATGGCATTTTGTGAACACACGTGAACATGCGAATGTTTTTTGTTGTGTCTGCACTTATATATATACCCGTAAAAAGAATGGCTAAGTAGCATTTGTAATTGAAAGACATGAATGTTAATAACTGAGAACAGAATAAATTTTGTACATATATATATATATAATGTTTGGCAGCACAAAAGGTTGGATACATGAAAGAAACATTATATATATACAGAACTTCCTATTCATGTGATTGCCAAACATAAAGATCCATTCAGAAGACGGTCATAGCTGCCATTACAGGAAAATTACTACCTATCTAGTCGAACATTACGTCAGCAAGGCACAAGTAACTCTGCAACACAAAAATCTTTTAAATATGTCAATCTTCTGATGCTGCTTGCATTGTCGAATGTCGAAGGGCCAAAGAAGGTAATAAATTCATCTTCGAATTTTTTTGAGCAAAATATTCATCTTGGATCCGAATGTGAACAACAGCACATACACACAGCAGGGTGTCATGTCTGCACCAGGTTACCTGTTGATTTTGAAAATGGAACACCAATAACTTGACCGCCAACACATCAGATTCAATTCATTTTTGTAAAAGAAAAAACACACACATCAGGTTCAATGACATAATGCAGTGCCAGCTAATAATACAACGTGTGTTTAATACTGTAATGTAAGTAGAGTAAACATCAGTTGATCTAGAAGTTGATAAAATACGTATTGCATTGGATAAAATACGTATTGCATCAGGCGGCGTGCATCCTGGAAAACTGAGATGGAGAAACTCGAACACGGAACGCCTACTTGAAGCGGCATGTAGACTAAAATTAAAATTATTTTAAAAATGTATGTGCTCGTGGATTATGTAATCCTGAATTTTTTGTAACTTTTTGTGTTGACCTGGGTCTGGGTGGCCACAAAGTTATACCATAGAAACGTTTGAGTAGCTCTCTGCATAGCTAGGAGCCCACACCTAATTCATTGGAATACTTGCTCCCTCAAGTTGAGTACTTTGCAGTCGAACAAATGTGTACAGGAAGGAACAGGAAGGAACATCGGTCCATAATAAGTATTCATATTACTACATAATATCAATGTTTTAAATAGCTGGCTAAACCTATAGCTATAGCCGGATATAGCCGTTTCGAAAGCATTGCAGCTAAGATATCACACTTTTAGCCACATCCTTAGCTTTAGGGCTAATAGCCGCTATTAGCCGGCTATATCCGCTAAACGGGCCTCCATTTAGCCGTGGCTAAATCAATCCGCGAGCCAAAATCAAACGCGGGCTCTCCGAATTCCATGTTCTAGTAACTTTGTGTCTTGGACTAGAGCCATGTTCTAATAACTTTGTGTCTTTTAGGCTGAGATGTATTCTTGTTTATTGTGTTGTTGTTGGTGGTGGTCTAATGAACTGTGTTGTGGTGCCTTGATGGTGGTCTAATGAAGTAATGATATGTTATTTTATAAATTTATAGCGTATCATTCTTAGCTGCGGCTAAATGGCTTAGCCGCGGCTATAGCTAAGCTATAGCTGTCCTTAGCCATTTTAGATAGCAACAGCTAAGAGGGTTAGCTAGCTATTTAAAACATTGCATATTATATGTTTTGGTTATTAGCAAACTATGTAGTTTTAACTAATTTGGAAGAAACAATGACTTAATATGTGTTATTGCAGATATTGAAATTGCAAGAACTATAACCCATTCAATTCAGAAATCTTCCCACCATTTGTAGAGATGATAGCATTCAGAACTTCAGATAACAATGCAATAAAACTCATCGGAATGTACATAACCTGAATTTTCATGCATAAGGATAGTACTTGTAACTAACTAAAAAAAGGGCAGGTTGCAACCTGCACTGTCAAGTCACTTTCGTTTTGCAGCAAAGCAACATACTACATTGTGAACTCGATTCATAACTGAAAGGCTTGACACAAGAAGAGTTGACTGACATAGCTGCCAAGAAGAAATAACAACCTGAATCTAAAAAGTACTTCCGTTTGCCACAGCAAAGCGACATAACTTGCAAAATGAGTTCAGTTCATCTATCAGATCAAGTTTGTTGAGGTCAGGTACTAAGAAGAAATCATCAGATCGAGGTGAATGGAGACAGATCGAACTACACTGTCCTCAACCAGGTATATACGCTGAAACTTCTACCTGACCGTCAAAATCAATGGAGGGGCCGGTGGTCCACCTTTTGGAAGGGAGCACGCATAGGGGCGACAACAACAGGTCGAAAAATGTTAGGCAAAGAAGGAATCGAATCGAACCTAAAGAGCACAATATTAAAAGGCGAGCCGAAGCACCGCAAGGAAGAACCAGGAGTAATAGAGCAATCTTTTACCTGAAGGTTGTCGCCATCGTGTTCCCCACCGGCAACTAAATCGCCATCTCCTTCGCAGCCGTGGCAGCTTTGGTGTGCCCCCGCCGTGTGAGCCCCCGGCGGACCACAGGGGCTAGGCTGTCGTGCTGGCGAGCAGCTACGGCTCCCTACCGCCGCCCCTTCCCCTGTCGCGTTGCGGACGCTGAAGCAGCGGCGGCGGTGACCTACCGGCCGGAGCGACGGTGGGAGATGCGGCGACAACGAAGACGATGCTGTGATGGAAGCATCGGCCGAAGCGATGACGGGCCAAGCCAGAGCGGCGGGCGCGGCGGTGGCGGAGGCAGGAAGAGGAAAAGAAAGGGAGAGGAGGCAGCGGCGTGGGCGAACTGGGAGCGGCGGCGGCCGGGAGGAGAGGCAAGGAAAAAGCAGAGAATGAACAAATTTTTAACGGGCAACGATGAATGTGGGACTCTGCTGCACTCCGATGCGACCGACGGTGTGATTGGGTAACGGAAGCCACGCGTCAGGCATGGATGCGGCAAGCCTCAGATGGGAGCGAAACCTCCCCGCTATATAGAGTTAGCTATGTAGGTTGGAATGACGTGCTGCATACTTTGGAGGAATCTTTTTGCGGCATTTCCGTGTCCGCATTGCAAAACGAACTTTGCACACCTACTAGAGTACTAGTTGCTGACCGTGATTTGAGCTGATATAAAAGAAGAGAAAAAGTCAATTTTTACTCCTTCCATCTATTCGTTTTGTCCGCTTAACCCACCAAACAAAATTTTGGCTCACTTTACTCCCCCAAGCTATTTCAATTAGTCCAATCTACCTTCTAATTAGATTCCTCTTTTTTATTTCATCGTGTACAAGTTAAGTTTTAGTTCCAAATTTTATTAGATAACTTATAACATGATACCCTACGTTAGAAAAATAAATCAGAATTTTTTCATGATTATTTTTACACATTTTGTGTATTTAAGATCAATTTTCGTATTAAATATCCTAAAATATGAAAATAACCATGAAAAGTTTTTAGAATAGTTTTTTAACATAAGGCATCATGTTATATACCTCCTCACAAAATTTGAATTTAAAATTCAACTCGCACATAGAGAAACAAAAACGTAGAAATACATTAGGAGATAGATTGAACCAATCAAAGTAAATAGGTGAAGGAAGTCAAATGGACATTCGAAATCAGAACATAGAAAACTTGTGTCTCGGATCTCGGTAGTCCAAACTTGACATTTCCCTGAATGTATCACTTTATAAATCCGATGTCACGCTTTATATTTAATTTGAGCTGGGGGAGAAATGGTAAAAAAAAATGGAGAATGCTTTTGGTGCAAGAAATATTTAAATGTGGACTCAGTTAGTTTTCACATATGTATCGTTTATGGACGATCCTTATTTATTTCAAGCATTGTAAAATTCTTCAAAATTATATATTTCAAATTAGAGGGAGCGGTTAGCAACTCTTTATTTCTATTAGTTTCCTGTAACTGCCTTCACACATCTTTGGATAAACCATTTATTACAGTATAGGGAGGTCACTCTTGCAAAGTCACAGCGGGCAGTTAAAAAGGTTATGCAAACTTTCCTTGCTCTGAGATCTGAATGATTGAAAGGCTCACATTTCTCGTCTTTGCACCAAACGAAGCAGGTAGTACAAAAAGCACAACGAACTTCCCAGTCCTTTCGCTCCAAAGAAACAAAATGAACTTCCCACTCCTTTAGGCTGCTGAGCTGACATCCAGATACTAAAATCTGTTTCAGAAAACAGACATCATCTATCCTGCTCTTCGAAAACATGACAACCTTATTCCTGTGCGCCAAAGTTAATCCAATCAACCTTTTATTTTCACCTGAATATTTCTATTTCCCAAGTCACACAGTAGCAGTAGACTATTAGTATTGATACATACACAGTATTTGACTACTCAGATCTTTTTCAGTAACAATACCTTCAGCCTTCACACATCTTGGATGAGCCCGCATTGAGCGCTGCAGTGAATCACCGGCGCAATGTTGCCTTTGGGCAATTGCGCATGATCTCCGACTTCCCTGCTAGGGACGCTCACCTCCAGCACCTCTCGTACAGCAGTGTGCCTCCCACTCTCACGGTATGCAATGATGCCACTGGAACGTTCTCCTCTGCACTTCATGCTCTTCATCTTCTCCATCCTGGCCGCCGCCGCCGTGGCGACAGAACGGATCCCGAACGCCACGACGCCGCCACCGCCGCCGTGCCCGACGTACCGGTGCGGCCACGCCGTGGACATCCGGTACCCATTCTGGATCGACGACGGCAACTCCTCATCCTCGTCCCACTACTGCGGGTACCCAACTCTGCGCCTGGAATGCCGCCGGGACACCCCCGTGCTGCGTCTCCCGTCGGGTGACTACGCGGTGACCCACATCCTCTACGGCGGCCGGACCGTCTCCCTCTTCGACCTCGGCGTGTTCTCGCTCTCCAACACGTGCCCGCTCGTCGGCCGCAACCTCACCCTGCCGGCCGGGTCGCCGCTGTCGCTCACGCCACGGGACGCCAACCTCACCTTCTTCCTCCACTGCTCCTTCGTGGGCATCCCGGCGCACCTCGTCGCGTGCCTCGAGGGCGACGGCAGGCACCACTCGTACGTGTTCCGCGACGGCGACGAGCTCGCGCCGCCGCCCGGGTACGCTGGCCTGTGCCAGGATGTCATCGGCATGCCCGTGCTGCGGAGGTCGCTGCTCGGCGCCGGCGGGGGCGGGGGAACGAGCAGCAGGAGCCCGCTGGACGCCGTCGTGCCGGCGCTCAACATGGGGTTCGAGCTCAGCTGGAGGCCGGAGACCGAGGGGGAGTGCGGCCGGTGCGAGAGAGCCGGCGGGCTCTGCGGCCGCCGACGCCGTGGGGACGGGAACGGGACGTGGACCTTCGCCTGCTTCCGGGCTGCGGCGACGCCTGCGTGGATTGCTCCAAATTCTCCAGGTACGCATTCCTTCCTCCTCCTGTTGCGTTTTCTTTGATTTTTGCTGCGCCAAAGGTCTTATGGGCTTGACGACACACATAAAGGTGATAGCGGGCCTAGCCTTGTCGAAGCCCGATTAGTTAGTGCCAAAAGAGCGAGGCAAATTAAAAAATTGGCCCAAGTATAAAGGGCTGCAGCCCATATCAAAGCTAGCGGATTGAAGGTTTGAATTTTGAGGCGTGTTTGGTTTGAGGAGTACTTACAGTAGACAAGTTTGATGAGTTTTGTTATTTGTTTGGCTACAACCTCAGTGGTGGCAAAATTGAGACACAGAATCGCAGCTCTTGTGCCTTTTGGATTTCACTGCCGGCAAACTAGATCACACACATCAATGACTTGAAAAATATACTAATATTTTTCTTAGTCTTACCAATGTGCGGTGAAGATCTTGAGTTAGTTTAAATATATGCTCAATGGCAATTTTTCTATATGTGCCGGTAAGATGCTGAAACCGAGTCAGCTTTAACAATTTTGTGACTGTCAGTTCAACTATTTTCCCTCGTTGCCATTGGACGTTTGGATTTTCTTGGCTTTAGTCTTTGTTTGGTTTGAAAGGGTTAAAGGGGATTCAGATGTATTAAATCTCTAACAAGTCAAAACACCACTCAATATGCTCAAATACCCCCTCAATATATAGGGCAACCAATGATGATGTATTCACTTTGTAAAAGTATGATAATGTCGAACCGATTAACCAATCGAGGCGGCGGCCGCCGCCGCCACCACGACGAGAGAGAGAGAGAGCGCAGAAGCCGTGCCTTCTTTCTTACCTTGAATTTTCTTCCTCATCTTGGACAAAATGCTCCTTGACATTTCCTGTGCCTCCCCTTCCTTCCAGCATTCTCAGTTAGCAGCGTCTCATATTGCCAAATTTACTGACACTGCTACTCCAACCCAATAATAAGAGACACTTTTTGGCCCTCTAATACTTAATACTACCTCCGTTCCAAATTATAGGTCGTTTTGGCTTTATTAGATTCATTGCTATGCACCTAGATAAACGCTATGTCTAGATTCATAATAAAATTTATAAAATTAAAAAAGCCAAAACGGCCTGTAAATATTGAAGAATACATGAGCTCGGAGGCAACCAAAAGCACAGCGGCATGCGGCGCAGAGGCCGCCTCGTCGTGGTCGTCGACTCAAACTTTGTGACGGCGGCATGCGTAGTATGTTTTGGATAAAGGTGGAGTAGGTAACCATAGACATCACCACAGAAGATCAAATCAGGCACGTCGGCTGAGTTGCATACACGGTGGTTCTTCGGCTCGATGAGGACAGATTATTCGGCTGGGATTAGGTAACCCGATGGTGGATCCCAAGTTCCCAACACGGCTTCATTCCCTTCCCCGCTCGGTCTGTGCATGCATCTATGGGCGGTAGAGACGTACTACTACAGTGCTACTAGTATTTTCTCTAGACGAACAGTAACGGCTGTTACAAAAGCAATAAAGGCATAAAGCCTGTGTGAACGCACGCGCTCGATTCAGTTAATTACTTCTTGTACGTACTGTGACGATTCCTTTTTTTTCCAAACCTGTTTAACAGACCGGAAAAGCGCCATTCCGAAATTTCGATCCAGCTGCTTCGTTTCGTTCGCCACTTGGCCAGTTGGCTCGTATTACCTTGACTAGAGTGGGGGGTTGCGAGACGCGATGCTAACTACGACACAGCAATGACTTAAAACACATGTTAACCATATGTCCCCGACCGGTCCCGGCCCCTCCCAGCTTTTTTTTTTTCATTTGGCTTATCAGCCTAGCCCTTTAAATTATTTTACTCACAGAATACTACTGAATCAGTTTAGAATCAGCCAAAATCAGTAGACTTTTCAGCCCAGTCCTAACAAACGAGCAGAGCGTTCGAGGAAGAAGATGGACGACGCGCAGGCACAACCCGTTCCCTGTTCCAGTACTGTCCTGCCATTCTACGTGCTCGTCGTCTTCAAATTAAACAGGATGCGACGCACGATGACTTAGCATGCAAGCGTCTTCCAATCTCGAATTCTCGTGCATATCCAAGAGACGACGCGCTGTTGGTTCCGTTCCCTAAATTCTACGCACTCATCTTGAGGCTTTCACTCGCTTCCGCTGACAAAGTGGCAACACGTACAGTCTCCATTCTCCACAACGATCCACTTGACACACTAATATTCTCCGAACGATGCTACACCATCAAATACCCTCAGTCCTTTAGTCATCAGCTTGGACTAGGCACGTTGTTTTAATCGGGGGTAGTTAAAGATGCTTTCAGAGAACAATCCTAAAGAAGAAGAACAAATAAGATGTTTTCAGAACCAAGTCTTTACCAAACGGCGACCAGTCCCTGACAGGTGAGGGCCCATTGCAAGGGGGTCCCACGTGTCGGGCCTACTCTATACTCCCACAGAGCTTTGAAGCCCACATCAGTGCCCCTGCAAAGGCTCCAAAACAGAGTGGTCAAACTCGGAGACGAGGACCGGTCAGCACATTCGGCAACATCCTTCGCGCCTTCCGGCCTGAGCCTGACTACATAATCTGGCCCACATACTTGCATCATCTTCTTCTCCGTATTTTTCCCAAATCGTCTCCTCCTATCGAGTCCCCCGCAGCTCAAGCAATCTCCTGTTGCAAAGATGCTTGCGTGTCGTGTTCCAGCACCACCAGCTGTCATGATGCTCTGCCCAGCCATGCTCCTACGGCGTCGTGCGGGAACCTCACCGTCCCGCACGGAACACTTGGAATCCCTGCGCGGCGGCGCTGTGCGGGAACATCAACATCGCCTACCCGTTCTGGCTCTCAGGCACGCATCCGCCGGAGTGTGGCCACAAGGCATTCCAGGTCACATGCGACAAGGTTTCCTTGGCGAACTCGTTCTTGATGTACCAGATCATGGACATCTTCTACCCCAATAACTCGTTCAGAGTCATCAACGTCGCCCAGATGCCGGCGAACGACACTTGCAGCTTCGACATGCTCTTCAATGTCTCCTCTGATCTCGGCCTCTCGCCGTTCAAAGTTAGCCTCAAGAACCAGGAGCTGTTCCTCTACGACTGCGATCTGAGGGAAACCCAGACACCTCGTTCTTGGACGCGCGTGCCCTGTCCTCCGACGCCGGAAAACAACTCGTCAGTGTTTGCCTTGCTTGGGAAGAAGTACACACCAGATGGTGTTGGGATGCCGCCGCCGATGAATTGCAATGAGTCGATGATTCCGGTGCTGGGATACGACGAGGGAGCGACGGGGGCCGACTACCAGCGGCTAATCAAGGGCGGGTTTCTGCTCGAATACACGGATCCTGGGGCCTGCAACGACTGCGCGCATACCGGCGGCCAGTGCCGGGTTAATGTATCCGACGATTCGTTCATGTGCTACTGCGCCGACGGCGACGACGGCTGGTTTATCTGCGATTACAGTGAGTATCTTTATGCTTCTTACTGTTTCTTTCGTCCTGTTTTGCCTCTATATTCGACTTGAACCATCACGACCGAGGCGAAGAGGTCGATCGGGACGTCGAGCCCACGCCGGCTTCTTCTCTTCGCTTGTGTTGCCACGTTGACGAGGAGCTGGCGCACGCAGCGAGGCCAGCGACGCTAACGCTAGCAGCTGCCCATTCGACATCGGCGCGTGCTCGCCAGCGACGCTCGATCCGGCGGGGTCTTCGCGCTGGAGTGCGACGACGCCCGCACCCCGCCGCGCTAAAGCAGATGTTGTGAGCGGGGCTCATTTGAGCCCCGAATTCCACTGCCGCCGCCGACAGGTGGGGCCCCAGCCCCCGCCGCCGCCCGTCGCCCGCCTGCAGGGAATCCTCTCCCCCGCCGCCGACGCCGGCTCAACCGCCATCCTCCACCGCCCGGCCGCCGGCGCCCTCGCCGGCCGGCCCTCCCCCCGGCGCCCGCCACCTCCGCCGGGCCGCTGGCTGCCCCCAAACCTACTTCTAGAGCCCGGAGATCGAGCCCACCCCAACCCCGAACCCTAAGAAGGCGCATCGGCGCCGCCGGCGGATCGCGGAGCTCCTCCCACTCCCAGCGGGATGCGACGAGAGATAGAGGCCTCGTGTACGGTTCGTGACGCACTGCCATCGGCGCAGTCTGCATGCGTGTGCCGGGTGGAACGAAACGAACTCGGTGCTGAAGGGTCTGTTGGTTTGGGGTGCCGATGGCAGCGTGGCTGATGTACGCCGAGGCCGAGCAGCACCTGTCCACCTGCACTGGTGGCGGCTATGGGCAAGGGCAGAGCGGTGGACGGGGTCCATCCGGCGCACGAGCTCCCTCCGTTCGCTGGCGCAGAGGTCCTCCTCAATGTAGGAGAAGGGGACACTGAGCTCCCATAGCGCCCACATCCCCAAGTCGTTCGCCTACAAGTCCACACACGTCATACTCTAGTGTCGGTCATGGCTTTCTGCTTGTGGAGTTGAGGCATGGCGATTGGCAAGTAATTAAGGCTTGGAGCGAGATTTATAGGCGCGCGGTCATGGCATCACCGCTGACGCAGCGTTCGGGGTATGGTGAAGACAACAATTTGCAGGGGTGATTCAGTTAAGAGCACGTCCTCTGTTGGGACTGCGGGTAATTGTGGAGTAACTAGTTAACTACCCATCATCTTTAACAGTAAGTCAGGAGGCTGGAAGATGGGAGTTTTGTCAGGTCATGACAATGTATAACGTTTTCTTCAGCCAGCCATTTTTCAGTGAACACTAGGCCTAAGAGTTTAAATGGCATGGGTTAAGGCTTAACAAACCTTAATTGCTACGCTCAAGACGTTCGATGAGCGTCGGACGCCTCCAGGCCACCAAACCATTCATTCATTCCCATCTACTGGTTATGCTCCCAACGACAGAGAGCTGATCATCTCCCACACATCTCTCTCTGTATCTCTCTTCCCCTTCCGCATGACTCCTCATCCCGAGGAGCAGCCGTGATGGGGGCAGCTTCGGGCTGCCACAGAGGAGGTGCTTCAAACGGCGGCCGTGGCAACTGGCAAGGGAGCATTGAGCAGCGGCAATGGCGGACGACCTTCGGGAGAGGTTGCACGGCTGGCACCGATGACGATGATGGACCAGCTCAAATTCGACAGCACCAGTGCTCCTCCACCATGTTGCAGTTTGGATTTCGTGATGTCATAGTTTTGATTTCGCGATGTTACAGCCCCGAGTTGAAATTTTCAATCGGTTTTTTGAGATGTTGCAACATGACTTTTTGTGATGTTTCATATGTGATCTACAATGTTGCAAACTGCAATTTTGCTTGGCATGATTTTCGAGGTGTTTCATGCATCAGTAATTGATTTTCGATGTTGCAAACATTGAGTTTTTATGTTGCAGACGTTATTTTTTTATGCTTCACTCACATGAGTTCAAATTCGACCGCTATTTGCCTTCAAATGTTGTATGAAACAGAAAGTGCTATTTTTCGAATGTTTCTTTGATGATGCAAATATAAAATTTTATGTTGCACGTGGACGTCCAGGTGCTAGTAGTGCCGACCTTTGGAGACAATGTTTTTGCATAGTACTCCAATGAAAAAAAGTGCAATCCTAGCATTTGAAAAAAAATCCCACAAAGAATGCAATTCTAGAGACTGGATCTTAACCACCTTTCTAATTAAGTGGTGGGATTTGATTTTCATGCCAAAACTAACTCAATATGACAAATAAACGAGGGCATGGGAGTCTTTTCGCACCATCAGTAATCTGTCTGAAAAAAGTGGGAATTGCACTTTTCATGAGACGGAGGGAGTAGAGTAGAGACCCTCACTAGATTACTGAGAGCGCCCCTGCAGTGTAGCAGTGGTATCTGGTTTTATCCTCCTCATCAGTGACGAGCAACAAGTAGCTTGGTGAGCATTGCCAAGCTGAAACAGCAAGAATTGATCAAGTAAAACTCAATGTATGGACATCATAAGAAAATTTTCATTCTCCTTTTGAAACTTGAAGTATATAGGTTCAGATATTTTACAATTTAAAGTGTTTTACATACTTACAGCAAAACATGCAAACTTTTGAATGTGCATGTCAGGATTAGGACATGTGTCAACCACTAGTTGAATTACCTTATTTGCTGCCATACAAAACAATGACAAAGCCACATTATTTTTTCGCAACAATTGCATACTGTTTCAGCCAGCAAAGAAATAAATTGTGTTTCATTACAAGTGAACTTTAGAAGTAGAGCTATGAAGATACATGTTGCCAATGACACTGCAAGATTTGGACCTATATTATGTATTAGTTAATAAAAGTTAATGCCCTGGATGTTAACTAGGATATATATAAGTATGTGACTAAGGTCAAAATTAAACCTATGTATAATCTGTTTCTTGTGCAAGGTACATATTCAATTTTGTAGATTGTATTATTATAAAATATGTGTTATAAGTAATAATAAAATCTATAGATATCATCACTGAAAGGGAAAAAGATTGGAAGTGAAAAAGAAAAACAATTTGACATGGAGACTAACCCCAGCAGCTTGGACATCTCGGTCACGCTCTGGTTCAGCTGATTACCCTGGGTGATACCCATCTCCATCTTCATCGTGTACAAATCCTCCATATGAATCAGCTTCTCGCGTATTCGGTCAGACCCGGCGGCAGAGGGGCATTGTTGGTGGACAATACATATGGTTGGTTAAATCAGCAAAAGGCGAAATTAACAAACTATATTGTACGTTGTTCAACTGTGGTGTAACTGAACATATAGCATTCCATGTATTATTAATAAAATATGTGTCAAAATTAAACCTATGTATAATCTGTTTCTTGTGCAAGGTACATATTCAATTTTGTAGATTGTATTATTAATAAAATATGTGTTATAAGTAATAATAAAATCTATAGATAATATTTGTATAAGCATCACAAAAAAGCCCAAGTGATATGAACAAGATATCCAAGACCAAGTAGATATCATCACTGAAAGGAAAAAGATTGGAAGTGAAAAAGAAAAACAATTTGACATGGAGACTAACCCCAGCGGCTTGGACATGACGGGACAAAGCACGGAACATGACGGCGTGGCGGGGAGGGAAGGGGAGCGGCGCGGCGCTTTGGTGGGTTGGAGGGAGTGACGGCGCTAGGTGGGAGTGGATGGTCCAAACGGATGGATGGAGCCTAGTTTATAGCCCCCGTGGGCCGGGTTTCCGGATTCTTAGGGTTTCCATCGATTGGTGGCTTCCAGAGAACTCGGCTACGCCGCGTTGCACCCGCTGCTCTCGCTGTAATGTGGCCCCACGTAGCAGGTGACCCACCTGCAGTGAGACAAGGGTTCGAACGCGTGCGCGCGGGCACCGGGACGGAGCCGGGCGCGCCTCCTGTATGATTGGTTTCGAAATTCGAACCTCGTCCAGATATTCCTCCCGCCCGTTTTGCCCGTTTTTGTTTGGACAAACATTTTCCTATCCTCAGTACTATTCCGCATCGGTCCTCCTTTCTTTTTTTTAATAAAAAAATCAGCTCGTTTCGAACCGACCGGCCGGCGGTCGGCTTCCAAGAGCATATTCCCAGCGGTTGGACTATAATCTGATTTCAAGAAATAAAGAAAAATAGAATAAAATAAGAGATTAGAGATCGGGTATACGAACGACGGTGCTTTGTTTCTGAACTCAGCGTGATGTCGCTTAATTTGAAGTGCGCCCATGAGGCCATGACACACACTGGTGCGCGTGTACTGGTTAGTCGTCCTAATCAAACTAGGTAGGATTGCGCGCTAACGCCGCGCCCGTTATGAATAATATATAATCACTTGTCATTATATGGGTGGATCTGAGTTGTCTATATTATTTAGTTTTGGTGATCAGCTGCAACATAAATGAAAGAACCTCGGACTACATATAGGTAATGTGCACGTAATAAGTTAGGCACAGAATAGCGATCATGGATAGTGATGGTTTGTTCTGGCATGACCCCTCAGCAAGTTCACATGGCGGCAACGCAGATGTTCTCGATCATAAACAGTGTGGCCGCGTTGACAGAAAGTGCGCACCTATCAGAGCCTTCTTCTAATGTTGCGCTAGAGTTCCTAGAAATAGAGGACTGAAACGACGCATTGTGACATTGGTGGACTGTTAGCCAGCGACAACAAAAAGAACGAAGAGGATAACCTGATAGGAGGAACTACTGAACTATGCGCAAGGGGCACAACGATTTCATGTGCCAAGAATACAAAATATTAATACGTGACGATCGAGCAATTGCGTAATAGCACAACGCTAGAAGTCTGGAACAACGTGGCAAGTAAGGAGACACCAACTCACAGTGGTCTCGCTTTCTTTCGGTGACATAAATGTACATATGTCTTCTGAAGATAATGTCGAAATACCAGCACGCATGACACTCATATACAAAGACCAATGTTGAAAGTCTAGAACGCCGTGGCAAATGAGAATGCACCGACTCTAAGTAGGTATGTTTTTTTAGGATATAGATGTACTTATTTTTTTTGACAAAATTGAAATAGTGGTTGTATAGAAAAAACAAAAGAATTAAAAAAACTACAGTAGCACATAGCTGGAAAGGCGCCAAACCTCCCAGCATATAGATATAGATAGTATATACTATTCGGTTCGCGGTTGGCCCGCCCCCATCCAGCGCCAGTGCTGCCGGTCGAACCCCAAGCAAATCACGCACGTACGCCCATGTAGTTATTGTACGTGCACGCACGGCCTGTACGGCTAGACGCCTAACCGTGCCACACCAAGCAGGCCGGCGCGGCGGGAGGTTGGCGCGGCACAGCGTGCACGACCCCTCGCCCATATCGATCCAGCGGTCGATGCAGTTGCCTAGCCGCCGCACCTCGTCCCTCGCCTCCAGCCGCTCCAGGCACACCCGGCACGTCGCCGCCTCCACCGACGAGGGGGGCAGCGGGTTCTTCTACCGCGCGAGCTGGCTGATGAGCTCCATGAACTCGACGGGCAAGAGGCGCCGCTTCAGTGCCTCCGGCGGCAGCACGTCCCGCCGGGGGTGGCGCCGACCGTTGATGAGTGGAGCCTAGTCGTTCGGGTTGTAGGGGAACTCGTAGAGGCCGAAGAAGCAGAGGACCAACACCAAAACAAATTTTCTAACTCTAGGAGTCTCTACCTCCAAATAGCGCCACTGCCACCACCCTCGCTCTGGCGGCCTCCGTCGCCGCCCACCACTGCGGCCCACGCTAACGTACCCCATCCCGCAGCGCCCGCCTGCTCCCGTCGCCCGACCGTCGGCCTCCACCGCCCCGGCCGACGGCGCCCTCGCTGTCGGCCCCTCCGCCTGCCATTCCCAACTCCTTCTAGACCCCATGGCTGACAGCACCCCCAACCCGGAACCCTAACGCCTCCGGCGGTGGTGGCTTTGTCGCCAGGCCCACATATGGCAGTGACGGCGGGAGCAAAAGGGGGTAGAGACCCCTGCAGTCAAGAGCACATTTGCGGGACCAGCACGAAGGCCAGCGCCACGGCGTGGAGGAACTTGAACACGGCCGCCACCGACAACAGCACCGTGTCGCAGTAGCACACCAGCGGGAAGGTCATGGCGGCCGGCCTACAGGGGGAGAAGAAGAACATCGTAGCAGCTAGTAGTAGTAGCGCCAAGACGAGGACGAGGCCGCCGGCCGCGGGTGCATGGTCTGTTGGTTGGCATAGAGTCGTGACGTCCATCCGTGCGGATATATAGTTGGCGGCGCGACCGGAAAGAGGGAAAAAAGTGGCTCGTCCGCTCGTGCTCTGCACGGTGTGCACAAAAGGGGACCGAGCTAGGCTGGGGAAGTTGCGGCGTGCCCGTCGTTCTAGAACTAGAAGGCGTGGCAGTACACTCTGGCACAGGGGGCCGGCGGCGACGCCGGTATCGATCGGCCGGCTCATGCAGAACGCGAGCACATGCACAGTGGAAGTTGCCGTCCGGGCACATGGACATACTATTCAGAGAAGCCGGTGCAGCGCGCGGCCGGGACGCCTAGGATTTCGGCTGGCCATGGTCGGCAGCGGGGGCCACGAGCGGCCAGGGACAACCCTGAGTGGCTGCGGCGGCTGCGGCGGGCGGCCATGGGAGGCTGCAGGTAGCCACGAGCAGCCAGGGCCGGGCACGGGTTGCCACGGCCGGCCACGGGTGGGTACGGTCGGCCTCAGCGGGCCATGGCCGGCAGCAAGGGGCCACGGCGGCTAGGGCCGGCCACGAGTGGCTACGGCTACAGCATCTGGCCGCGGCAGCCGCCGCCGCGGCCGGCCACGGCTGTCTCCAGTCGGCAGCGGGCAGCCGCAGCAGGCTGCGGCGGGCGGCCACGACCAGCCGCGGTAGGCGGTGGCCGGTGGCGGACGGTCCTGGCTAGCCATGGTAGCTGTGGCTGGCGGCAGGCGGCCTCGGCAGGCTGGAGCGGGCGACGGCCTGTGGCGGCTCTCAGCTCCTCCTCGTCGGTGATGCTGGTCTGGCGCGCACCATTATGGTGGGGCTGGAGGGCTGGCTGGTGCATGCTGGTGGCGCCGAGGTGGTGCTTCGGCCTGCGTGGAGCTTCTTCCGGTGGAGGTGATGCATGGTGCGAAGTCGGGCGAAAGACTTCATTGACGCGTTTTTCGGTGAACATGATGGCGGCGACCTTGAAGCGTCAATTTCCCCGCTGGGGGGCATCATGGTGAGGCATCATGCTCTCTACCGCGCTGGACTCTCAGGGTGAAGACCTCGTCCATCTACCGACGTGCGGCGGCGGCGCCTTGGCATCGTGCCCTTTTTGGAGGCGCCGTATCTGAAGCCCCGTACCAGCTTTGTGGTAGTTGTGGTGGAGGTCGTTTTTTTGGTATTGTGTGTCTGTTGTAGTGGAGGAAGCGTGCATTGTCCGGGTCGCCAGGGAGGTGCAGAGGGCCCATGGGTGCTAGAGGGCTTGAGACGTCGCGCAAGGCGCAGTGGTGATCTCTGTGACGACTGGGCGAAGAAGATGCTCTCATAGTAGTGTCAGATATCTGAGTCCTTGGCAGAGCAGTGTGAGACGGTGGGAGAGGCGAGACCCTCACGTAAAGTGGCCAGGATCAATTGTTTTCATTGATGCTGTGATGAGAGTTTCTGTTGTAGCATCACTAGAGCTGAGGGATCGATGATCGAGTATTTGCGGCTTGAGGGCGATAGTCCCATGGTGGAGTAGCTCAGGGGGGACGCTTGGGCTTTGCAGCGTGTTGCGGCTTTAGACAGCGTTGGCGATGGCGGCGCAGTTGTCGACGGCCTGTTTCGAACTCCTCTCCCGAGGTCGGGGGCGGTGTAGCGTTGTGTGATGTGCGTTTGTTTTGTGGTCGTAAGTTTGTTTGTGTGGTGGTGTCCGTTTCGGCATGCTAGGTACAAATTCTTTTACTTCTTTTTTAGAAAAGTGCTCCTTTTTATAAAAGAATCGTAGCGTGTGGTCGTCCGCATCGTCGCTTCAATGGCGTGGTTGTATTTTCAAATCGTAGCGTGTAGTCGTCGCCAGCTTCTAACTTCGTGTTGGGCCTAAACCCCAAATCCAACGGGAAAATTATGATGGGTCGGGGCTTTGAACTTTGGGCTCAAATCTAGCAAGTTGAACTTGGGCTCTCTCAGTAGGCCTGCAAGCGGCTCCAGCGACGTGTTACGAGGCCCAACTTTGAAAGGGCACCCAAGTTCACCAGAGTCTCCGGCCGGTACACCAAAGTTGGGGTACTGCGATGGCTTCCGTGTTTCCTCCAGATGCCTCCGGCCGGCTCGCCGCCGGTCACAAACAAAGGGAAAAATCGCCGCCCTCTCCTCCCTCCGCCTGCGGCGCGGCCTCCATCCTCCGCCTGCCACGCCGACCGCAAACTTCGTCCGCCCGGCGCCAGCTCCCTTCCCCTCGCTGCGCCACCGTCTAATCGGACCACACGGCATCTCCGATTTGCTCGGTGCCCCCGCCGAGGCCGTCGGCGCTCGCCACCTCCCTCTCCCATCGCATCCCCCAGGCGGACGTGCTGCTGGGGACCGGGGTCGAGACGGAGGCGCCGACGGTGGTGCTGGGGAGGCTCGAGGAGCCACGGGACGAGCCGCTAGGGGAAGCCAGCTCGACATCGGAGGGGCTTGCCTTCCAGGGCGACGTGGGCGGGGGCTTCGCCGGAGGTGACGGCGGGGCGGATTGGCCACTGCCACTGCAACTTAGGCAGTGGCCACTATATCTGCCGTCCGTTTTTGTGATCAACGGCCTAGAACTGACGCTACAGTGTTGCACAATGCTACACAGTGATTTCGGCTACAGTATTTTTCCCGTCTGCAGTGTTGTTACAGTGATTCGTTCAGTAAATCCCCTCGCTGTTCTCCACTGCCTAACGTGCAGTGGCTGTAGCCACTGCACCGGATCTGAGTCCCGACAGGGCGGGCTCCGGGAGCGGGGACGGGAACAAGGCGCTGGATCGGGGTTGGGGGATCAACACGGCCATCATGCTCGGGGCTAGCACCTATGCATATTTTTACTGCACCAAAGGATAACTTTTCAATTTGATGAATTGACTAACAAAATGAACGGAGTCATCCCATCAACTGATTTCAAAAGAATATTGATGCTGGTTTGTGTGGGTTGACATGTAGAGTCTCAAGTTATAGAATCAAATTACCAAATAAATAAGGGCAAATGGTGTTTAAGTATAATAAGATGACTGGTAAAGAGCCTTGAATTGGTGCGTAGTAGTTTAATAAAAGGGAAAAGTTACATTGAATCTGCATGTATCCTTGTAATTTGTACAAAGTTCAAACACGTAGAAGCTCAAACACCAACTGCTCCCCACCGGCCACCGTTGCAGGCCCGCAGATCACCTCTCGGGTGAGATGGGTCAACGCTCGATCCAGGACCCGCCGCTTGCCGTCCGTCAGTGTGTGAGCGGTGAGCGGATAACAGAACAAAGTATGGGTGTGCTCCTATTTTCTAAGCCGCGGGTCCCACTTAAACAATCCCAATAAGAGAAGGGTAGAAATGGTTATTCATAAAATTAGTTGATTAGGCGATGATGAGGCGAGCGAGTGTGGCGATCTACGTTAGACCAAGGACCAAATTGAGCCGACTACGGTAGTTTGAGGATGAGAATGACCGTTTTCGAAATTCATGGATGAAGTTGAGCTTTCGGCCATAGTCTAGGGACTAAATTGGCTATTCCGTCCAAAAAAAACCCTAAAATCTAAGCTTCTTCGAAACTGATCCCCAAATTTCGGTCCCAGACAACCAGATCGAGGACGATTTAGGCCATGTTTAGTTCCCACTCGAAATATTTTCATCCATCACATCAAAGGAGAATCTTTGATGCATAAAGTATTAAATGTAAACGAAAAAGGTGAAAAGTTATATAGATAGACTGTAAATCGCGAGACGAATCTAATGAGTCTACTTAATCCATGATTTGCAATAGTAGTTCTACAGTAATCATCCGCTAATTATGGATTAATTACCCTCTAATTACCATCGTTAGATTCGTCTCGAGATTTCCAACCTATCCATATAACTTTCCACCTTTTTCATCTACATTTACTACTTCTAAATTGATAAAATCAAAACCCGAAATCTTTTCACGAAATATTTTCGCGAACTAAACACGGGCTTAGTCATCAGGTCTATGACAGTTGTGCAGCTTCGCAAGTGGCAGCACTGGAGTTCATCATGCAGGCAGCGCTCTTCTTGCAGAAGTTAGAACATGGCGGCTTAGTCACTGGAACATGGGGGCAGTCACAGTTTCAGGAAGTTTGAAGCATTTACCCAAACAACATTTTCCAAGGGTAACAAAAAACGTTTGTATTCTTGTGCATAAGAAATTACAAGTGGAAAACTCTACGGCTGAAAAAGAATACTATGTTACCAAACAGGGCCTAAGCGTTGAAAAGTATTGAACAGGGAGCCAGAGAGGAGACGAAAGAGCTTCTGAGCGTACAAAATGAAACCGATGGAATAGACTTAAGCTTCGTTCGTTTGGCTTATCAGCTCAGCCCTTCAGATTATTTCCCTCACAGAACACTATTCAATCAGCTCAGAATCAGTCAAAATTAATAGACTTTTCAGTCCAGTCCTGCTAAACGAACAGAGCATTAAGTGATAGATCAAGCAGTGACAAATCAGAGAGTTGATGAAAACAAGCGTATGGAGGAATGTGGTGTTCCGGAACAAACAGCCCAGCCTGACTCTCCTCCATGATACGCATGCTGATGCCTACGGTTGAAATCCCAAACAAAGCTTTAGGCTGTCCGTACTCGTCGTACTCTACATTCACCCTTTAAAAAAATATTTTGTCCTGATCATCGAGATTCCAACCTTTAAATCAACTTCTCCCGCACTCGTCATACTTTATATCTCATACTCTATACTAACTACCACCATGCGGGGCTCACAATCCTGATTTTTTAACCCCCACCCCCACTCTCTACGCGGGCCCACCTCTCTCCCTCCCCATCTCTATCTCTCCCACCGACGCGCCTAGGCTCCTCCTCCGCTTTCCACTTTCTTCCCCGCCGCCACTCCTTCGCTCGGCCCCACGCGCCGCCCACCCGCCTCCACGTGTGTAGCCCTCCTCCTCTCCCTCCAACGACGCCGCCGCCCTCTGCTCGCGCCTCCCTCCCCGCGCCTCGCCTCGAGCGGCGGCGGTGGCGGAGGACTCGAGGCGGCGGGCTTGATTCTGCGCGGGGCTAGAGATGGAGCTCTCCTCCGCGTGGCATGGCCACGCCGCCGCCGGAGGTCACGTGGGGCCGGATCGACCTCACACCGGCCTCGAGCTCGCTGGCGGCGGTGACTCGCGCGAGCCATGGAGCTCGAGCTCGGGACCGCAGCTCCGCCGCCAAGATCCAGGCGCGGCTCCCCTCCCCTGCTCGCGGATCTGGGGGAGCGACGGAGGGGCACGGCGAGGAGGCCGTCGCCTTGCTCGAGTCCTCCTCCGGCGGCTTGCTCGAGCCATCTCCTGCGCCAGCCTCCTCTCCTCCGGCTGGAGCTCCTCCTATCGCCGGCCTCCTCCTCTCCTCTGGCTCGAGCTCGTGCGCAGTGGCGAGATTTGGCCGACGGGCTGCCATACCGCCTCCAGCGCGCCGCCCTTCCTCCACCGGCCTCCTCCCATCGCGGATATTCCTTTCTCGACGATTGGGAGGGCGCGCAGTGCGTGGGCCCGCTCCGACGTGGCCAGGTAGCGGGCGGCCACGACAGCCTCTGGCTATGGCATGCGAGAGCCCGCGCGGTACTTTACTGTGCGGCTTACCGTCCCCCGCTGCGTGGTGAAAAACGAAAAGCCGCACGGTAAAGCTGCCCGTGGCATTTACCGTGCTGCTCCCCGTAGCCAGTGCGGGCAGCCAATAAGAACGCCCGCTCGCTGGCGTTTTGCATGCCAGATGGGCTGAGTAAAGTGGCAGACCCGATCAACATTGAATGCTCAGTGCAACGTGTCCAGGTATGAGCGGCGGGAACTAATAAACAAAGCCGCACGGCGCATTTCGCCGGCGAAGAGCAGCGCACAGCGAACCGCCTGCTTCTACTTTCTCTTTCTTCCCACGTAGGATCCCGTCCGCATCTCGCCGGTTACTATACTTACTCTAACGAAAGTTGCCACCGCTGGGTTGGAATCCATGGTACCACACGACTTATTTTGAGCATGTTTAGTCCCCGCTGCATAAAATTTTTACCCATCACATCGAAAATAATATTACCATTTAGAAGTATTAAGCGTATACTATTATTAATAGTTTTATTTTTAATCTATGTTTAATATTTTTTTAAATTAAAGCAAGAGCACTGCTATGTCATATAAGAAGAAAAAGCATTCGTACATAATGCGCCAAAGCGGACACCACCACACAATCCTCCAATCACAAGAACAGACACACACGACAGAAAACATACCACCACTCCTGACCACTTGGGAGAGGAGATCGAAGCATGTCGTCGACACCTACGCTGTCGTCTCCAACGCTGTGCCACGCCGAAGTCGCAGCCCGCTGCAAGCTCAAACGACCACCTGAGCTCCTCCACCATGAGGCTATCATCCTCAAGCCGCCCACACACGATCGTCGATCCCTCTGCTCCAGTGATGCATCAGTAAACACTCCCATCGCAACACCAATGAAAACCACTGGTCCTGACCACTCTGCGTGGGGGCCTCGCCGCATCCACCGCCTCACTCCTCTGCCAAGGACTCAGATATCTGAGACTGCTACGAGAGCATCTCCTCCGCCTAGCCCTCACCGAGATCACCACTACACCATGCGCAACAGCACGAGCCTTCAAGCACCCATGGACCCTCTGCACCTCCCCAGCAACACGAACAAAGCGCACATCCTCAACTGCTAGCAACACCGCCATACGACCTCCACCACCACTACCACAAGCCGGAACAGGGCTCCAAATACGGCGCCTCCAAGGAGGGCACAACGCCAAGGCGCCGCCGTCGCACATCCGTGGATGGACAGTGCCTTCACCCCTAGAGCCCAGCGCGGCAAAAGCATGGTGCCTCGGCATGATGCCCCCAGCGGGGAGACCGACGCCCCAAGGTCGCCGCCATCATGCCCACCCTCATGTGAAGGCTTTCGCTTGATTCCGCACCCCGCATGCCACACGCTCGTGCCAATGGCAGTAGCTTGCTTCCCCGTCACCCGTCGACGAGGAGGTGGGAGCTGCCACCGCTTGCCGTAGCCTGTCGTGGCCGGCCTTGCCCGCCGTTGGCCGGCCGTGGCTGGCCGAGCCCGCCGTTCGCCGGCTGTGGCCGCCTGTGGCCGGCCGAGCCCGCCTCTGGCCGGCCGTGGCAGGCCGTGGCCGAGCCCGCCGTTGGCCAGCCGGCCGTGGGCCGCTATCGCCGCCGCATCCCACGCCGCCCGCCGTTGCCGTTCCACTCACCCCGGACAAGTACCAGCCGGATCCGAGGCCGGGGGCGCCAGATCTGGTCTCCAGGCCACCGGATCTACCGCCGGAGGCCGCCGCCGACGCTATCCCGACCGCCGACGAGCTCCGTCGGGGATGGGACGGCCGTGCCCGCCATGGCCCCTCGATGGAAGGAGAAAAAGGCCCGTCGTCGCCTTCCTTGGGGCCTCATGGACTTTCTGAGACACCTTCAGGCGACGACGCGACGGAGGGAGGCGGCAGAAGGGGCGGCGGCGAGCGCGGGGCGCGGTAGTCTCGGCGGTAAGCCTTAATATTTTTAAATTGTAAGATTTTTTTGAAGTAACACGGCATAAGTTTTACATCCCGGAACTTAAACACCCCTTGTCAAGATAATGCGAAATAAGCTGCGATGGCCGTGTGCCCGTGTGTGGATGATGATGTCCCTCCTCCCTCGGCACCCCAAGCCTCAGCGACATGGTATATCAATCTATGGTTCTTGGGAGTCTAGTCGGCTGTATATATA
Organism: Urochloa ruziziensis; assembly: GCA_015476505.1. NCBI lineage: Eukaryota > Viridiplantae > Streptophyta > Magnoliopsida > Poales > Poaceae > Urochloa > Urochloa ruziziensis. Next base: position 6,163,168 of record CM027119.1, on the reverse strand, counting down.
TTTTTTTACAGGAAGTTTGCTTCCTTTTTCTAAAAGAATTGTACAATTTCGATAACAATATAGTATTAGTTGGACGAGATAGCGTTGTTTTATTTCCCGTTTCTGTTTGCTTGGTTTCGAACGGGCGCCCGTGAAGTCGATGAGGTCTCCGTGCCGGACGTGATACGGACTGAAGGGGGCTTGACGAGCCCGACTCGATCAGGATTCCGAAGTCGTTTCGACGTGTACATGGAAATAAAAGCTCGCGGTCGGTATCCCTCCTCCAGCATCAAACGACGCACGCAATAACGTCGTCTTTCCCTGTCTACTTGTGTTGTCGCCGCGCGGTTGTTTGGATTGGATCTCGCTGCGAGCTCCGTTGAGATCGACTAGGCGTGTTCCTGCAAAAGTAGATCAACAATGTTCAGCGCGGCGCTGCGCGGCCTGCTCCGATCGATTCCCGGCCCTCTCCTGTCCCGTGTGGGGCGTGCTGCTCCAGTTCCAGCGCCGCCGCCGGCCCCTCGGCCCATGATCACCCTAATATCTCAGGTTCAGCTGCGTTGCCCTACACATCCTCGAGGATTAAGCATGGTGGCGACCCACTGGCTTTAATTTGCTTCTATATATACTACAGTATTATTGAATTCTGTGTGAAATCGTTTTCACTTTTCAGGCTGAAAGTGGCAATATAGTGGAGCTAAAAAGGTGGGCGAAAGCGACCATCCAAGAAATAGAGAAGAGGGGGAAAGAAGATCAGGAGAACTTTGCAGTTGTAGCGCGTCAAGTGGCCGAGTATGCAGCAGCTGTCGATAATCGACAGAGAAAATTGGACAAGGCAGCCGTTGTTATCTTAGGTGGCTTGAGTCTGCTGCAGTTTGGACTAGGGGTGTCCCTGCTGTACGACTGCTGAAATATCTCCGATCCATAGGCCGGCGGCAAAATTTGTTATAGCCTTTTTTTTTTGTCTCTTTGTTCCTACACATAAAGGTTGTCTGAAGTGTGTCTGGATCACCAAGGTGTCCTGGTTTGTTTGTTACCCAAAAAATCACACATGGACTGAAAATCCTTTTTTTTTTTTGTCAACTGTCGTTATCCACATCGTTTCATTAATGTATCCCTGATACAAGCAGCCTGCTTACATATATTGAGATGAGAACCAAAAACCAAAGTTGCTACGGACATAACAAAAGCAGCCTACTTAGTTAATCATTAATGTTGGCATCACAACATACTCAAGAATGCTCTTGCACAAGCATCACGTTACAGCAGATCGATGACACTTCTCATTTTCCAGGTATTTCGTGAGTGCAAGCACAGATTTACTAGTATATTTGGTAAAGTAGACAACCTCGCATGGTACCATCTTTTGCAGTGGCATATTTAACACGCTGAAAAACATTAACTGAACCAGGAAAGTAGTGCACATCACCCTGACCAACAGTCAAACAGGCATATCAAGTCAAATGCAAAACAATTACAAACCAAATATCTGGATAAAAACTCTCGTATATTTTGTTATAGTGATTCTTTATCAAGCATAGATTGCAAGGAAAAGAGTCTCCAGAGTTTTTTTACCGGTTCAAGCGACAAACAAACATTTCACTGCCAGAGTCTGCCAACAATTTTTACCTGTTCGAGTAATAAACAACCACAAGTAGAACACTTATCCATGTTCTAGGTGCTTAGGGGTAAATAATGAAAAGAACTTACATCATGGTTCACTCTATATATGTTCTCAAGAATAGTTGAGACATGAAAATGTCAAATAGAAGAAGCAAATAAAAAAAATACACAGAAGCTTAGCACCACACAATTCCTAATGGGTTGCTCATTCCCAGTGTCCCATGCACTTATTTTGATAGTTACTGGACATGAAGAATTTTTTTGTGGATGGTCATTAGAACAGACTAAAAAACATCCTTTTTATGTAGGCATATATGCAACTGCATAAACAATCCACTTTCTAGCACTCTCCTGTTCAACTGATCATTGAAGCATTGGCTCCCCGATGACTTCAATAAAATGATCTCCAGCACTTCTGTTCAATATATCAGTTGGGCATCTATCAGTACACAAGATAATACTCTGAGAAGTTGAATCAATACCACAACCATGTTCAAAGCCTTAAATGGTACTCCGTATCTATTAATACACAAGATACCATGACTTTCAGCGAACTACAAGCATGACAAAGCGAGAAATGTTTGGGAAAACTTACCCAAATTATCACATAGCAACATGTTTGTATTTTCTTTCCAAATGTACTGCTGAATCTGATAGATAATTTTCTGAAAATTGTTCTATCATTTCTTGACTTCTTAATCACAAAGTTTCAACCATAACTAAGGATTAACTAATATGTACTATGTGCAGGCCCTCTGCTCATAAATACTGTCAGTCTGTCATTTTAAAATACAGGGATATTGATGTTTTCTGACTAATTTTTGTAAGACTACAATGCTAACTCAAGTATTTATGTATTATATCATAACTTACAAGCAAGTCAAGCACTTGGAACCAGAGGGACTAAGATTATCCTGGGTCCAAGCATTGTGAATTTCTTTGGCACAACCCAAAGGTTACATCAGGCACCAGATGAGCCTTCAACAAAAATGTTAAACATGTTAACATCCATACAGCAGAGGCTACAAACCTAGAGAATTCAAATGGGTATGAGAAATAGACCTCACTGATTTCTAGAACAATGTCTAGTCTCAGGTACAGAGAAAGTGTTTTCCACAGAAAAGATAACAAGCGCATTTTCTCATAAAGTCCAACCATTTTCTCATAAAGTCCAACATCACCATTTTTGTTCTATGTTTTCTGTTCTACCACCCTAAAAGAACGTGGTTCCCTATTCTCTGTGCCACCAGTAACTAACAATCGCAAAAGTAGAAATCAAGATATTTCAGATCCCATATCTAAAGAGCATAAAAGGTCACAAGTACCAATCTGTCTTCCATTAGATAAGACATTCTAAAATTAACAGTGTTTCATTAATGTATCCCTGATACAAGCAGCCTGCTTGCATATATTGAGATGAGAACCAAAAACCAAAGTTGCTACGGACATAACAAAAGTAAAAAATCCCATACTGTTTGAATGGTTAAATTGTAGCAGGTCAGAATCTGGAGGCAGCACCAAACATGCAGAAAATATAACATTATACTGAACCAACCAACGTCAACAAGACAAGTCACCCGGGCCAATAAAAGATTTTACATAAGCACTGGTGCACGGGTGGCTTAGGAACAAAACGACATGAATACTACAACAGCTTGATCCACAACGAACAAACTAAGCTCGATCGAAACAACTAAGAGACTCGATCGACAAAGATCGATACAAATACTATTTCCATCATGGATGGAACATATTATTATGCTTCATATATGGTCCCAAAAATCATAAGCAGCGGGAGGGCACCAAAGACAACAGTTGCTACGTCCCCAATTTTTCCTAAGTTGTCGACAGCTCTTGAGTATTCAGCCAAGCGAAGCCTTGCACAAGACCAGAAAAAAGATTAAAAACGCTACATAACAATAAGTTAAACAGGAATATAGGCTACAACATACCTTGCAACTTTGTGGAGCTCATCCAGCTCTTTCTGTTTCTTATTCTGTTCATCAAGGAACTGTTGGCTCCAGATCTTTAGTGACTCCAGATTTTCAAAACTTTCTTGGAGAGCAGCAGCTGACTTAGGTTCAGCCTAAAAACCAATTTCATACAGATTTTAACAATTTCAGGATTAAACTCCAAACAATTTCATACAGTTTTAAACAATTTTATATAGCAGTATAAAACCAGCAGCGAAAAAAAAAAGTTGTCCCGGATGAGTATACAAGAAAAAGGAGTTGGTGAATTGGGTCAAAGCTAGTATCCCCAACTCTATACCTTAACCTACACTCTCTACACGAGAAACGCACTCCCCTGCAAGGCTAACCGATTTGTTAAGGGTTAAGTGAATTGTCGTGGTAACGCTAACAGATCGGCACAGTATATGGATAAAAACACAAAGGGGATCTAGTCCTGCGGCTCAAAATTTCCGAACAGTAAGGATCAACGCGACAAGAATAACAATAGGTAACGCAACAGAATAATCGAAATTGCATCTCGGATGAAAGATTGCTTCAATAAATAAGTCAAATAATCGTATCGCTGAGAAAGGGGAAATCCGCAGGACGAACCTCAGATCGGGTGCCCACAAATCGAGAGACCGCCGACGGCAAAAGGCCGTGACCAGGCCCCATACGGGGGCCTGGCGGCGAACGGAGAGCAGGGCCTGGAATCCGTCGGAGAAGAGAACGCAGAGCCATACTGGATCTACGAGATGGAGACCGAGGTGGGACAGCGGATGCGGATCGTCCGCTGGCGACGGCGCCGGAAGCGAAGGAAACCGTGTTGGATGCTGCCCGCTGGCTGGGGTCTCTATGAGCCTGATCGGTTCACTACCAATTTTTGCCCAACCAAAACCATGGCAAGCCAAAATTTTGGCTTGCCAAAATTAAGGTAGGCCAAAATTAGGGCAAAAATTTTGGTATTTGCTTGGTTTAGGGCACGTTTGGTTTTACGTCCATAGCTGCCCTGCCAAAAAAAGGGTCGTTGACTGCACGGCGTGCTATCGTTTGGATCGACGCCAGCGTTTTGGCTCGGCAAGTCCACCAGCTCTCTCTAGTCATTTTTCTCGCCAAATCACGCCAAATCAGGGCCGAAACAACGGCGGCAAAAACCTGCGCCAAAAAATTGGCGAGCCCGCAGTTTGGCGGGGCCAGCGCAGGCGAAAACCAAACGAGCCCTTAGTGCCAAAGTTTTGGCAACCAACATGTCAGCCTCAGGAAGTTTGTAGTGTCATGCCATGATTTTGGCTAGAAATATTGGCATACCAATTTCTTGTCAATGAACCAATTGGTAGCCAAAGTTTTTAGGCTTGCCTTAATTTTAGTTTGACACATATTGGAAGCAAATCAACCAGGCTCTATATGCCGGCTAGGTTTCCACGGCACGGGAACCCTCTCGGATGTCAAGCCCGCAACTGGCCTGCTACAAAATTCTGGCCCATTAAAACAGTCCACGTCGCCGGCCTAATGCTAGATTTTAGCCCATTAGAGCAAACAAAAACTTCTCTTTCTAACATGGCCTTAGAATGAAGTTCATTCCATTAAAGATTTACATGGTTTCATTTTAATTTTTTTTGTTTGAAAGACAAAAAGTTTGGCCCTTTTGTTACTTCAACACATGCAATTTTAGGTATATTTTACTACAAGTAGTCATTATTCACTTATTATACTACCTCTCCTTTTACTGCCAGACCTATGTTTTTGTGTTTGCCGCTTAAATTAAAGGAAAAAGTTCAAATTACTCCCCGCATGTATATTTACAACATGTGTCAATATCATAGAAGTCTAGAGCATGGCACTTTCTATTGTTTGGTAGAAATGCATATGTGTGGACCAATCTCGTTATGAAAGGTTTTGTTTGGGTTTGTCCAGGAGGATGCTACAGCCAGCAGGCGGCGATTGAGGATGTGATGCTAGAAGTCGCAAGAAAGGGTTAAAGATGAATCATCATGATTGTTCTTTCATGCAATATTTTTGTTCCACCTGAAAGAATTAGCTGGTTGTGCTTCTACCAATTTGCCAGCATATTAGATTGTCAAGTGTTGTATAAACGGTGGTACTCAGTTCCTGCTAATTGGTCTCTAATAGTAAAGTAGAAAGTATCATGCTCTATATGAGAGAAGATAGATGGACAAGGATCTAAATAATTATTGTATAATCAGCTATAAATATTGAGACTGTTGTATGTGGATAAAATGTATGAATCATGGATATTCATATGGTAATTTGATCCTAGAAAGTTCCTTCTTTTCTTGTCATGCCAAGTCTTTTGATGCATAAATATAAAATTATGTGTGATGTTAGTTACTGAACACATAATTCTTTTTATAAGATTTTAGGAAAATACATCATGTCATCTTGTAGATATTTGCTAAACATATTGTTTAGTGCTTTTTTATAAATAATATATAATTTTATTTATTAATTTTATTAAAAACGCGTGCCTGTGCATATTTATTATTTTAAAACACGCGCCGCACTCTTACTAGTTTCATCAAACGAAGTTTCCATAGGTTTTAGCCCTCAACTTGTCTCCCCTTTTCATCCATGATTGGCAGGCGGGACATGTATCTGAACAAAACTGAAAACATAGTGCTCTCAGGGAATATCAGACGATTAAACCGTTTCCTTTAATTAAGCAAAGCTACAGTCTGCAGTCTGCACTTCGCGCGTATGAGACGAGCATGCATGCTTATCTCCTGCACCATATGCTTCTTTTTATGTCTCTGAATGTGATAATAATGCAAAACACAACGCTCATGCGTGTATGCTGAGAAAATCAAAGCTACAGTCCACCTTTACAATTTCCAAATGCCACAGGTGGGCAGGTGGCTGCGGTGCATGCGTGGTCCGCGTCTCCAAGGACGACCCGGCCACCGACGAGGTGACCGAGTTCTCTGCAAGCTCCTGCCTGACGCTGCTCCACAGCGTGGAGTCGTGGACCGTTGCTCGGTGACCACCAGCGAGGGCATAGGCAACACCAGGGATATGGCTACCACCCCGTGCAGCAGCGCCTGTGGCCGGCTTCCATGCCTCGCAGTGTGGCTTCTGCACGCCCGGCGTGTGCGTGTCCATCTTCTCCGCCCTCTCCAAGGCCGACAAGAATTCCGGACGCCCTGCCCCTCCAGCTGGCTTCTCCAAGCTCACCGCATCAGAGGCTGAGAGAGCTGTCTCCGGCAACCTTTACCGCTGCACTGGGTACAGGCCCATCGTCGACACCTGCAAGAGCTTTGCGACTGATGTTGACCTCGAGGACTTGGAGCTCAGCTGCTTCTGGAGGAAAGGTAAAGAACCTGCAGATGTCAGCAAGAGCAAGCTCCCAAGCTACAACAGTGCCGCCGTCTGCACCTTCCAGGAGTTCCTCAACTGCGAGATCAAGTCTTCAGTGGATCAGGCAAATGGTGTTACGGTGATAGTCTCCGAAGACTGGTACCATCCTAAGGGCATTGCAGAGCTTCACAGGCTGTTTGATTCCAACTGGCTTCAAACACTGGGTCTGGAGTTTACAAGGATCAAGACCTCTATGGCAAGTACATTGACATCAAGGGAATCCCAGAGCATTTAGTCATCAACAGAAGCAGCAAGGGAATTGAGCGTTGTCAGATGGAAAACTAGTCTTCAGAAAGATTGCAGATCATCTAAACAAAGTGGCTTCACCATTCATTCGGAACACTACAACCATAGGTGGAAACATAATCATGGCACAGAGGTTGCCATTCGCATCAGATATTGCAACTGTACTACTAGCTGCAGGTCCGACCATCACCATCCAGGTGGCTTCCAAGAGACTCTGCCTTGCTCTGGAGGAGTTCTTGCAGCAGCCGCCTTGTGATCATAGAACCCTGCTGTTGAGCATCTTTATCCTAGATTGGGGTAAAAATTGATATCACCTTTGAGACTTTCCGCACGACATCAACTGGGTTCATTTGGTAATGCTGTTTCATATGTAAACTCTTTCTTGGCAAGGACATCAACTGACCCTCTCATTGAGGATATATGCTTGTCATTTGGTGCTTACGAAGTCGATCATGATATCAGAGCTAAGAGGGTTTAGGATTTCCTGAAGGGCAAATTGGTGAGCCCATCTGTTATACTGGAAGCAGTTCAGTTGCTTAAAGTGACCGTTTCACCATCTAAAGGCACGACACATCCTGAATACAGGATAAGCTTGTCTGTCAGTTTTCTGTTTAGCTTCCTGTCTTCCCTTCCCAACAGGTCCAGTGCACCAGCAAAAGTTGATACTCTCAATGCATCATATACTAATGGAATTACAAATGGTAGCACTAAGTACTCACCAGTCGAACATGTTAAGGTTGACAACAGTGTGATTTGCCAATTCGCTCTAGGCAAGAAATGGTTTTCAGTGATGAATATAAACCTGTTGGCAAGCCGATCAAGAAAGTCGGGGCAGAGCTCCAAGCTTCTGGTATATACTCTTATTCCAATGCATTTCTTTAAATAAATTGAGCTTGAACTAACAAACATGTTCTATAGTACTGAACTTCCATGGCATTCAACAACATGCACTTCTAAACATGTTCATTGGAACCTTTTCTTTTGTATGATCCACAAAATTATCATCTGATCACTTTTTTTCTTATTTTCAGATCAATAGTTTGGTCAGTGCAGAACCAACTAAAAACCTTTCATCCTTGTATGTTTTATTATTGCCAGTATTTCCTCTCTTAAAAAATGCACTGAATCATATCATTTTTCTTACATAGGGAAGGCTATCTACGTTGATGATATCCCTGCCCCCAAGGATTGCTCTATGGAGCATTTATCTACGGTACTAAAGTTTGCAATCTAACAAAAAAAACAGTACGAAATGTAAATGTGTTAGAGATAACCAGGAATTTCCTCTTTGACAGATTGCATGTGCATGTGCCATTGCTGCCTTCACTTTGTTTGGTGTAGAAATGTCTATTTCACGAGTCTGTATTAATTTATTATACGTGTATTCATTTTGTTTGATGAGTCCGTTTAATTTTTTTTATGTTCATATTATGTGAAGACCTTCACACCGACACCTATATGGGAGACCAAAACTCTACAAGGGAACTCAAAGCTTTATATTCAACTATAACACAACTTGATACAACACGACACCCTTTATATGGCTATCCTACCATACTCTGCTCATGCCACACTATCATGGCATGTCACTCCTCATGATGGCTACCTATGCTAATATAATTCGCTTTTTTCCTTGTATGATCCTCCTTGGATCCTTTTTTTCCTTGCAAATTTTTATATTAATTCGCTTTAGTATCTCGATCCAAGGAGGATCATACAAGGAGGATCATAAGGAGGATCATACAACACGACTGCTCACTCGATTTGATAAAACTCCTTGTGTATCTGGTACATGTCGAGTCCCGAGGGGAGCACCTCTCGCACGCCCTCCCTCTCCCCGCACCTCTTGACCCACCGCACCAGCGCGGGGCACTCCGCCTCCATGTCCACCCCTCCGTGCTGCTCGTACCCATAGAACATGGCCGAGAATGGCACCAAGGCGACGTCCAGGAACCCGAACTCGTCACCGCCGAAGAACGCCTTGTCCCCGAGCACCGTCTCCAGCCGCCGGAGGTGCCCGAGGAGCTCCGCCATTGCTGCCCTTTTCTCCTCGCCGCGGCTCGTGAAGAACCTCGTCTGCGCGTCGTAAACCTGCGCGCCATCTGTTAGTGTTAGAAGTTGGTTCATTCTATACCTGATCATGGGTCACCCGACCCGACCCGACCTGAGCATGTGACGGGTCGGGCGTGGGTCAATTTTTTAACCCGAAACACAAAAAAACCCGACCCAACCCGACGCGACTCGAAAAATTACACATGAAACCCGAAACCCGACCCGAACCCGACGCAACCCGACCCGACCCGACCATGCCACGGGTCGGGCGCGGGTCAACAATTTCGACCCGCCAACCCGACATGACCTGACCCGAACCCGACCCATGATCAGGTATGGTTCATTCACACGCATGGGCTAAAAAAGGCCGGAGTCCCGAGGCCCATTATTCCGTACCTTTTGGTCGACGAAGTCGGCCCAGAACCTCGCGCGCGCCCGCTCGAGCGGGTCGGCAGGGAGCAAGCGACCCGCTTCCGCTTCTTCTTGGGTCCACACGTCGTCCACGTACTCGACGATGTTCATGGACCCGCAGACCGGACGGCCGCCGTGGATGAGGATGGGGATGGAGCGGTGGACCGGGTTCATGCGGCGCACGAGGTCGCTCCGGTGCCGGACACGGAGGTCTTCCTCGACGAACTCGAAGGGGACTCGCTTCTCACGCAGCGCGATCCGCGCCCGCATCCCGAACTCGTTGCACCAGAAGTCGACGCACGTCACCGGTTCGCTGCTCGTCGTAGCCATGGCCGCCGGCGGCTAATTACTGTCTTGGTAAATTGGATGGTACTCCGTAATAGCTAGCACGGTTAGTTATTGAAGAGCAAGGATATGTTATGTTATATATATAGGCCAAAAAAAAGTTAAGTTGGGTTTGGATGATGGTGTGTTGGTTGATGCGGTCACTGCTTGCGTACGGCTGCTAGCTCGCTGATGTTCATACGTTCAACGTGCTACATCTTGGAAGCATCTATTTGTAAAGTTGTTGAGCTCGGTTGAATAGTAAACGATCATCTTCGAATAGTTTAGTTGTTGTTGCTGTCAAAGTGGATCAGAATTTGAACAGGTGGTGGTAATTGATATATCGGCCGGCCACGATGTTGCTGTCACTGTCAGAGTTGCCCAAGTCTCATCAGCAATGAACGACTGCTTCAAACTGATTGGGAAATGGGAAGCCACAACCTTGGAATTACTGACGATGCTCTGTTAGTTTGAAGAGATCAATGCAATTCGACTATTCGAGGATAGATCATCATTCATGCTCTGTTGAATTGGGTGCCCCAAACACATGCAGTGTTGGTGAAGAACAGGTCAGAACACAAACACATGCATCATGGTGCGTCATGTGTGTTGTTGGCGTTGCCACAATCTCATGCATATATATGGCCCCCTCAACCCACCCATCAACAGTGGATACACACAATGCAAAGCACAGACAATCACAGTACGCTCGGAGTCAATTCAGTTGTGACTTGTGAGACGTGCGCTAGCAGAGCCAGGCACCCATTTGGGCCTGCTGCCGCTTTCGCGTCACCACGTTCCATCATGGTACGGTGCGTGATCAACGGTTGCTGTCAACCAACCATCATCGTGGGCCAAACCCAAACTAACGGCCGCTCCAAAACGTATTCTCAACCTCTTTGCTGAGGGAATGTCCATGCAGCCTTCTATTTAATTTTTTACACACGTTTGTGATTGAGATTTGGAGCTACTTGCGTGAGTACATTGAAAGTAATGTTTGTAACTTAATGATGTACTCATCTTTTATATAATACAATTCTTCTTCGATCTCGGAAAAAAAAAACATGACCATAGTTTATCGACTAATAAAAAACGTGGCTATATGCCTATATGCGTCTTTACTACAGTGTTTTCCGGCACAAGTTGGCCTATAGGCTCGTCTTTCCTTTAACCACGATTTTATTGGAAACATCATTACTTTTAGTGTTTTTAGTAAAATTTCTTCGTCCGGGAGAATTTTCATGGTAGATTTTTTTAATATTGTTTTGCAATGGTTTTAATAAAGTAGAATAAAAAGGATAAATAAAGGATAACAACGAGTAGGCTTTCTCCAAGGCCCAATAGCCTTTGTAGAAACCAATTCGCTACAGCTCGGCCCACTGCCGCCGGTTCTTTTCAGGTGCACGCGCAAATACAATCCAAACTCTCCCCATCGATTCATTCCCGCGAACCGAACGGCGGCCCTCGATCGTCAGGGGCGCCGCAGGTGCGAGCAGCGCGGGCAGCGGCGCTAGTGCCGATGGTGCGGTCAGCGCCAGACGCTGTGGCGGCGCGGGTAGAATGCCTCGCTGTATGGCGCGGTGCGACGCTGCCCCGGCGACGGCATGGCGCACTGGTCTCGAAGCTCCAGCTTACGGGCAAAACTCATTGCGACCAGGAGCGGAGCTACATACAAATTAGGGGGTGCTAATGCATCCCCAAATAATGAAAAAACAGTGTTTTGGTTTAAATTTTTACTATATTTGCACCCTTCACCACTCAACCCTATGCACCCACAAGGCAAATGCACCTCCCTCTAGTTTGCTCTAGCTTCGCCACTGATTGCGACGACGAGGGACTGGGGGTTGTGGATCTCGACGTCGAGGTTGAGCGGCGGCTAGAGGCCCGCCGTGAAGATCTGCACCTTCAGGGGCTCCGAGAGGTAGCCGGCGCGCGAAAGCAGAGCCTCGAAGCGCTCCTGGAAGTCGACGACTGAGCCGGTGCGCTTGCGGGCCATGAGCTCGCCGAGTGGGTTGGAGCGGAGGGGCGGCCCGAAGCGCAGATGCAGTAGGTCGGTGAAGCGGCGCCACGGCGGGATGCCCTCCTCGCACTAGATCTGAATGTACCAGAGTTGTGCGGCGTATTGGAGGTTGAGGAGTCCATGTAGACCTTCTCCTCCTCGATGATGCGCTGCTGGTGGAAATAGGACTCGCACCGATTGATGAAGATGAGGGGGTCGAACTTCCCATCAAACTTGGGAAAGTCCATCTTCTAAAACCGTGGCGGCCGATCATTGTGGTGTTCACCGGTGCCGGAGGGCGACTCGGTCGGCGCGGCGGGGTGTGGCGCCAACGGAAGCGCGTCGAGCTTGGCGTCAAGGATCGAAGGAGGGTGGCGAGTTCAGACATGGTGGGCTCAGCCATGGCGGTGGTAGATGGAGTTGGCGGCGGTGGCGTGGTGCGGCTGGCGGGTGGCGTGGACGAGGAGCTCCTAGAACATGATACCATGTTGTCAAGGGCGTCAATGCCCAAGACGGCAGCGCCCCGGCTACGTAGCTCGTAGCCAGAATAGGTAGAGGCGGCGGCCTTTGGCGCCGGTCGTCCAATAGTGAAGGGATGAGATTGAGAAGAAGAGATAGAGGTTTGGATAGGTAAATCTTGCTTAAAATCTCATTCCATCGAGTACAAGAGTTTAAGTAGGCTCTCGGGCGGCTAATCTCAACTAACCAAATCTTATCGCTAATGAAAACAAATTGATTTCTATCTCAACTAAACTAAATCGTAGCCTAACCAAACTTCCAAATCCTAGCCACTCTCAACCGAGGCCCGTGGAGCGCGTGCCCTGCGATGGTAGTGTTTGCCCCCACATGACAGCAAATGTGGCCTTTTGTGCACAGTATGTGACTATTTTGCTGCTATGCAACAATATATTAGATTGTGCTGCTGAAATGACAACAAGATTATGTTATATTCTGCTCAAAACTTGTGTTATATATGCTGACATGAGGGCTGTGAATGTTGGTTCTTTACTGCTGGAATGAGAGATGTATTGTGGCCATATGATTCTTTTCTCGATCAGCAAGGGTAGAATGGTCATAGTTAACTTGGAGTGTAACAGCAATGGTATGCATCTAAGAAATGTCATCTTTTAATGGTATATCTCTATAGTTCAATCTTTTGTTGGTATATAGCTATAGATTGGTTATTTTGATGGTAGATATCCAATTTTGCCTTATTCCTATCATACGGCCATTGTAAGAAGCACCAACTTTTTCAGCCAGCCCAAAAGATTTCTGTTTCAGTTATCTAAAATTTTAGCACCACTGTGATGCCGCATTCTAAATGTTAGCTAGATATTTATTTTCCTACTAAGGCTTCTAATTTTGGGGTTATTATTATTTATTAACTACTTTTGAGTTGTGGAATATTGTTGCAGACATAGCTGACAGAAATGGTGATTTCGTTGCCAATGACGAAATAGAACAAACACAACTAAAAAGGAAGCTATTTTATGAATTATGAAAGTCTTGTGGTTTTTGTCTAAAAATATTTGCCGGTTGTTCTAAATTTACTCTCCCAAAGTTTTAGATTTACTCCAGACATTAGATTAGCAACTTTTCACTTTTGGAGAAAAGTGTTGTGCCAATTTTCTTTGCAGAAATATTTGTTGCTTATATTCTGTACTGTAATTAGATTCATCAATGGGCCAATGTACTGGTCCGGGGAACCAAGCTGATGTAGCAGTGAAACTGGATTACCAAAACAATCAATGGCCCAAGCCACGCACACGATCGCAACCTTCCGAACCCGACCACCAACAAAAGCTATTCATTCGAACATCACACAGGCCAGGACACAAGAACATAAGATTGCCCCCTCTCATGGACACGCCACGGGCGTAGGTGGAGGAGGGCCCGAGGCGGGTGGCGGTGGTGCGGGCGGGGGAGCTGGACGAGCCGAGGCGGGCGGCGCCGGCGATGCGCGTACTTTTGCGCAAGCACAATTTAACACATGGGTGCTTTCAACCTAAGCGAGCCAATCTTGCACGACAAATGTCTACGTTGCTTGCCAACTTAACGGAGCACAATCACACAAATAAAGTAGTCTTGGGGAATTAGGCGCTGCTGTTTCCAAGAGCTTGCTTACGTGTACAGTGTATGACCAGTCACTTGAAGAGAGATCAATCGATGCTGCAGTGTCTGTGCATCTAGTGACAGTACGTAGTTCTGGTGACTAAGCTATGACGAGGCATATAATATCGACGTAATTAACCAACCTGAACAAGGTGCTAATAAGTGTCGAAACCTATGGTGTATTTCTCGATCGACGTCTCCTATCGAACTTGTCATTCGTCTGAAAGAAGAAGTTGATGTAATTGAAACGTGAAAGCTTTCAACGGGAGAGATCAAGCGAAGATGATTACTGACTGAGAATGACTGGATGCCAACATGAACGTGCACTGATGAGGCATATCTTCGATGGACCTCTGGCTCTGCCCCTGCTGTCTCTGTTTTAGGCGGAAAGCCCGAAATCTTGGTCTGAAATGTCGACTTCAGTCCGTGGCGATGGTGAGTACGTGAGGCTACATAGCGAGATAGCATCGCTTTTTGCTGCACAAGAAAATTTTCAGCCTCAACAGTTAGGTGGGCGAGATCTATCAGGTACAGTTATGGGATCCTCGACTACTACGTTTCAGTTGCTGCATACATTGATTGTATGGTTTCTGCCTGTCTTAGTTCTGACCTATATATATAAAACTGTAAAGATCCTATATGGTTATTAACAAGTCAAATGCGGTTCTAATATATCTAGAATCAAATTTAGAATAAGAAACATGCAAATGTACCTTCATTTGTGGATTAATTTGAAAAATGCTTGGGCCAATCGATGTATGGTTGACATGTGGGACCAAGCCAGGACTCATATATGCCAGTTTCAAGGCCACTGGCATTTTGCAAGATATTTTACCGTTTGCAAAAGATACCCGGCTGAAATTAAATGTGCACCGAATCAAACGGGAGACGGAACAGGTCGAGATAGAAGTAATGCAAAGGCGCAAAGCCCCCGATTCATCATTTCAGGGTGCGATCGACATGACGCTCGAGGCAGCAGTGGAGCTCATAATTCTTGGCAATTGAGAAGGATAGATCATAGATGGCTACTGAGTGAGAGTGAGAGGATCATAGTGCTGGAGCACTTTGGGCGCCTGAGTGGACACCCCCAATGAGGGGGTCAGTGGTTACAGTCAACATGCAAAGGATGAGGCCTCCCTTGCATCTTCGTCCTTCGCTTGCCGGCCCTCTTGCATTCTTCACTGGCGCGTCAGTAGCAACAGTACCACCACATCGATCTGTATCTACGATGATACCGCCAAGGCACACATGGCCAGTATGTAGTTGCACTAGTTCGCCACTACGTACTGCTCATCCATTTCTCTTCTATCTATCATTGAGTTAGGCATGGACGACTCTGATCGATCTCCATAAACAAATCCTGACCTAATTTGTCTCTTGATCTGTGCTACCGCGTGTGTACGTACATACATCAGATTTATTTGAACAAACTTTTCGTCTGCATTTGAGAGGAACAACACAGCTCTAGCCTGTTGGTACCTTTGTTTAGGTTTCATGTATCTTCAGGCACGGCAGGTCGGTCGATAGGATATGCTCTAGCTTCACTTTGTTGCGGGAGGGCCTAACTTTCTGTGTCAGAACATCCAAAGGATCCCGGCCAAACACGAGGACTATCGCTTCTGAGGATTCTTTGTTTACCAAAAAAAAAGAGAGAGAACTGGTTCATGTAAGAGATCAAACGAATTGACCTCACTAAACAAATTGATCCAAGATACTCCTGCTGATCAAGCTCACACCTGGACAAACGGCCTGCCTGCCTTCAGGCACTGACTCTCATGGATGAGCAGTCAACTGTTGATTCCTCTGCCGCATGATCCAAAACTTCTTGGCCTACCCATACCATGCATGCATCAGTGACGTGTGACCATGTGTCATCGCGAATTTTATATGCTTTAATTCCTAGCAGAGCAAATCAAGACCAATGTTTTATCTTAGCACTGCACTAGACTACTACGAGTACATACAAAAACATATATATTATACTCTAGTTTTTTTTTAACAAAAGTTTTACAAAACTACATACACTGGTACTTGAAACCTGAAGAATATAAATTTGTTTTACGCACATAACGTTAAATAAGGCCAAGTGGTGGTGTATAGCCGTACAGGAACCATGTGATGAGGTGACCAACCTTGGAAGGATATCTTGACCTGTGCATGTGAATTAGACGGTGGTTGTGTCCATTGTGTCACCAACTAGTACTAATAAAGTATTTTCTATGCCTGAAACTAAAATAAGGCAGGAAAGGGGCCCAATTTCCAAACTGTTTTGAAGATTTAATATTGTATCTACTAGTAGAGTACAATCACAAAGGATCTTAATTTGTAACCTCGCTGGTTTAATTATTGGATGATGCCACGGGATCAGATGAGTTGTTCACGGCCGTTACATATGCTACATGTACACACACGCATGTGAGGGCTTGGATGGATGGATGGATGTGATGTACTTCCCTCCGTCCCAAAATAAATACAATTTTAGGATTTGAAATTTGTCTCACAAAAATGCAACTTTGACCTACCAACCATAAAGACAATTGTCTCCGGAAGCTTCTCAGTATAAAAGACAACCAATGTCTAGATATTTCTTACAAAAGACAAGGAGTAATTTGATAATTTTACACCTAACATTGGTTTGCGTACCTAAATCTAGAATTGCATTTATTTTGGGACGGAGGGAGTAAAAATTTGGCCGTTTTTTTGCGAGTAGCTAGCCGTAGGCCATAGCTATGGCTAGGGGGAGGAGGTAACTCAACCCGACACGACATGAAACCTAGCTAGAGGGGGTTGAAATGACATGCTATTACCTATTTAATCATCCAAAGTTATATCGGCAAGTTGCACTTTAAATTATGGCACAAATCATGCAATGACGCACTGTAATGACCAACCTCTGTGGCCAACCTTCTGTTGTCTGGTTCATTTCAATAGTACGTAGTACAAGTAAACAATCAACAAGCATAGATTATTTACCGGAAATTGGACCTAAACTGTCCGCTTCAAAGACAAGATAGGACTTCTTCTTTTTTTTACCAAGTTTATAGTAAGTACTTGATTATGTGGCATCATAAATCTCAACATTCGTCGTGTTCGTTTTGCTGGGCTGGAAAGTCTTAGAAAAGAATAATATATTAGGCTAGTTTTTTATCTTGTCGTTCTTGTCGTTTTTGAAATGCATGTTATGAGGTGAGGACAACCACGTCATGGCCGGTCATAGTATTTTTCTATTATTAGTTTGACTCCACACGAAATGGGCAAGACGCATGTCTCAGCAATAAACCGGCAGTCAGCGGCACAATGGCCATTCCTCTGTTTCGAGGAGTTCTTCTTAATTTTAGAGATTTATAGGTTGTTGTTATGGTTGACCTTGGTTGGAACACGGAAGCAAAGATAAGTGGCGGCTTCTGTGTCAAAAATCAACGGTAAAAATAAAAATGCTGCGTTCTCGAACGAGTATGGATGAATCGAGATTGAAATGCACCGGAAAGAAAGCGCTGCCGCGAGGCCGCTTTTTTCCTACCTCGATCACGGAAAAAGAAAAGGGGTTGCTTGGCTTTCGGCGACGCCGGAGTCGTAACCCACACGGACACACGCACACGTAGGAGTAGTCACGTACGACGCGTCCGCCGTATACCACCTCTCTCTACGCGTCGACGCGTACGGCCAGAGCCCACCACCCGTCGTCTCCCTGGCACTGGGGCCCTTGGCCCGCCACCCGCTCGACGAAATGCCCAGCCAGCGCCACCGGTCAATGCCGTCGCCACTGCCGTTGACTCCCCCGGCGCCTGTGCGCCACAGTGCTCGCCCCCCGTTAAAGCTCGATCCCCCCTTCTCCCCTGCCCACAGTGCCACTCACTCGGACACTCGCCACCACCGCCCTGTTGCGCCACCAGTGTCACCCACCTCGCACCTCCGCCCGCGCATGGCGCGCTGGCCCCTCGATTCGGTGGCGTCTTCCTAGTGCCGCCTAGTGCGTGCGTGTGTGGGGGACGGGACGGATTCCTCGCCTCCCGGCTTGCCCCGCCGCTCTGCCCATGGCACTCTGCTCCTCCTCCTCCTAGTGCGCGCGCCCCTCCCTGTGCTGCTGTTCCCCTCCGCCTCCGGGGAACTAGTCTCTCGCCGCGGCCGCTTTCGGCAATGGCGTCCCGGTTCTTGCTGCTCCCGGCGGCGGTCCTCTTCTTATTAGCCTTCCTTGAATCCGAATCGGCGGCGGCGGAGGCGGGGGGCGAGGCGGCGGCGCTGCTGGAGTTCAAGAGCGCGCTGGTGGACGTGGACGGGCGGCTCTCCAGCTGGGGGAGCACCAGCGGCGGCGCGGGCCCGTGCGGGTGGGCCGGCATTGCCTGCTCGTCGAGCGGCGAGGTAACAGGCGTCACACTCCACGGCCTCAACCTCCACGGCTCCCTCTCCGCGTCCCTCTGCGCCGGCGGCGGGCTCCCCCACCTCGCCGTCCTCAACGTCTCCCGCAACGCGCTCTCGGGCGCCATCCCCCCGGGGCTCTCCGGCTGCGCCGCGCTCGAGGTGCTCGACCTCAGCACCAACGCGTTCCGCGGCGGGATCCCGCCGGAGCTCTGCGGCGGCGGGCTCCCCTCCCTCCGCCGCCTCTTCCTCAGCGAGAACTTCCTCTCCGGCGAGATCCCGCCGGGCGTCGGCGGGCTCGCCGCGCTCGAGGAGCTCGAAATCTACAGCAACAACCTCACAGGGAAGATCCCCACCTCCATCCGCGCGCTGCGGCGGCTCCGCGTCATCCGCGCGGGGCTCAACGACCTCACCGGCCCGATCCCCGTCGAGCTCACCGACTGCGCCGCCCTCGAGGTGCTCGGGCTCGCGCAGAACAACCTCGCCGGGGAGCTGCCGGCGGAGCTGTCCCGCCTGAAGAACCTCACCACATTGATCCTCTGGCAGAACGGCTTCTCCGGCGAGGTACCGCCGGAGCTCGGCAACTGCACGAGCCTCCAGATGCTCGCGCTCAACGACAACGCCTTCACCGGCGGCGTGCCCAGGGAGCTCGCCAAGCTGCCGTCGCTCCTCAAGCTCTACATTTACCGGAACCAGCTCGACGGCACCATCCCACCGGAGCTGGGGAACCTGCAGAGCGTTCTGGAGATTGACCTCTCGGAGAACAAGCTCACCGGCGTCATCCCTGGCGAGCTTGGCCAGATACCCACGCTCCGGCTGCTCTACCTCTTCGAGAACCGTCTCCAAGGTAGCATCCCGCCAGAGCTCGGCCAGCTCAGCAGCATTAGAAAGATTGATCTGTCAATCAACAACCTCACCGGCACAATTCCGGCGGCGTTCCAGAACCTGAGCAGCTTGGAGTACTTGGAGCTCTTCGATAACCAGCTCCATGGCGACATCCCTCCATTGTTGGGAGCCAATAGCAACCTCTCGGTGCTAGATTTGTCAGACAACCAGCTGACTGGCAGCATCCCTCCTCACCTCTGCAAGTACCAGAAACTCATGTTCTTGAGCCTCGGATCGAACCACCTCATTGGCAACATCCCTCCAGGATTGAAGGCTTGCAGGACACTAACACAGCTCCGGTTGGGGGGCAACATGCTGACAGGGAGCCTCCCGGTTGAGCTGTCGCTGCTGCAGAACCTGACCTCGCTTGAGATGAACCAGAACAGGTTCTCTGGGCCAATACCCCCTGAGATTGGCAAGTTCAGGAGCATAGAGAGGCTGATTTTGTCCAACAATTACTTTGTCGGACAGATCCCTGCTACCATTGGCAACCTGACGGAGCTTGTTGCCTTCAACATTTCATCAAACCAGCTCAGCGGACCGATTCCCCGAGAGCTAGCGCGGTGTAAGAAGCTTCAAAGGCTTGATCTCAGTAGAAACTCCCTCACTGGAGCAATTCCTCAGGAGATTGGTGGGCTGGTGAACCTGGAGCTGCTCAAGCTGTCTGACAACAGTCTGAATGGAACCATTCCAAGCAGTTTTGGAGGCCTGACAAGGCTCATAGCACTGGAGATGGGAGGCAACCGTCTGTCGGGTCAGGTCCCCGTTGAGCTCGGTGAGCTCACTGCCCTTCAGATTGCCCTGAATGTCAGCCACAATATGTTGTCTGGTGAGATCCCAACGCAGCTGGGGAACTTGCACATGCTGCAGTACCTGTACTTGGACAACAATGAGCTTCAAGGTCAAGTTCCTTCCTCATTCAGTGAGCTTTCAAGCCTGTTGGAGTGCAACCTGTCTTACAACAATCTTTTTGGGCCGCTTCCCAGCACCCCGCTGTTTGAGCACTTGGACAGCAGCAACTTCCTTGGGAACAATGGCCTTTGTGGCATCAAAGGGAAAGCATGTCCAGCTTCATCGGCGTCATCCTATTCAAGCAAGGAAGAAGCAGAACAGAAGAAGCGCTTTCTCAGGGAGAAGATTATCAGCATTGCCTCCATTGTCATTGCTTTGGTTTCATTGGTGCTAATCGCAGTTGTTTGCTGGGCCTTAAGAGCCAAGATACCGGAGCTTGTATCAAGTGATGAGCGCAAGACTGGGTTCTCAGGCCTCCACTACTGCATGAAGGAACGGGTGACCTATCAGGAGCTTATGAAAGCAACCGAGGACTTTTCAGAGAGTGCTGTGATTGGAAGAGGTGCTTGCGGTACAGTCTACAAGGCCTTCATGCCTGATGGTCGGAAAATTGCTGTGAAGAAGCTGAAGTCTCAAGGAGAAGGTTCCAACATTGACAGAAGCTTCCGAGCTGAGATAACCACACTTGGAAATGTCAGGCACCGCAACATTGTCAAGCTGTACGGCTTCTGCTCTCATCAGGACTCAAATCTTATCCTGTATGAGTACATGGCAAATGGAAGCCTTGGAGAGTTGCTTCATGGAAGCAAGGATGCCTATCTCCTGGACTGGGACACTCGATACCGAATAGCTCTTGGGGCTGCTGAAGGCCTGAGGTATCTTCATAGCGATTGCAAGCCGCAGGTGATTCACCGCGATATCAAATCTAATAACATTCTGCTTGATGAGATGATGGAGGCTCATGTGGGGGACTTTGGCTTGGCCAAACTTATTGACATGTCCAACTCCAGAACAATGTCTGCTGTTGCTGGTTCCTATGGGTACATTGCGCCAGGTTAGATTTTCTGTTACCGAACCACACTGTGTTTGGAGTTGCATATATTTCATATACGAGCATCATGCACATATGGTAGTTTACAAAAATGTTCTTTCTAGCAATAAATTATCAACCTCAGTTTACTAAGCAATGTGTATGGCTTCTAAAGATGTGCTTGTTCGTCCTTTGCAGAGTATGCCTTCACCATGAAGGTCACTGAGAAGTGTGATGTTTACAGTTTTGGGGTAGTTTTGTTGGAACTGCTGACCGGGCAATCTCCAATTCAGCCTCTTGAAAAAGGAGGAGATCTTGTGAATTTGGTGAGGCAGGATGATGAACAAAATGACACCAAATACTGAAGTGTTTGACTGCAGACTAGACTTGAGCTCAAGGAGAGTTGTGGAAGAAATGTCTCTGGTGCTAAAAATTGCATTGTTCTGCACCAACGAGTCACCATTTGACAGGCCCAGCATGAGAGAAGTCATATCCATGCTAATTGATGCTAGAGCATCCTCATATGACTCATTTTCCTCCCCAGCATCTGAGGCACCTATAGAAGATGACTCTTCCCCGAAAGTTTAGAGGTGAGATCAAGTGACATTTTTCTGCTCTTAAAAAGTTATAATTTCTGAACAAACTTTTGCCATTGCCTTCGCCCATGCTTAGTTTCATATTAAGGATTCGACTACATAGTTAAAGAACGGCTGTGCTGTCAGTAAGTCGGTTTATAACTACTGAATAACTCAACCTGATTTAGTGTTCACCAGTTGCTAATTTGAGATGGGATAGCAAGTTAGAACTACAAAATATTATGATTCTGAACTACCTCCCATTTTTAAGCCAGTAATAAATCAGAAAAGAAAGCAACGTTATTTGGATCATACTAGTACATTATAAAATCCGTGCTCTTAATTTGATTTCTTTTCCTTATTTGACAGGCTAGTATAATCAATGTATTTCACCAGTCATGCATCAAGGGAGTATCCTGTATCCACAGGTTAACAGAGTTAGCTGAGGACCATCCAGTCTGTGCACTATTGAGATCCAAGGAGTTGTTGGTTATAACCTGACTTCTAATGGAAAAGAGATCCGTCTTTCTGACCAAGACTAACCACCAGTTGAAGGCTAGAAGCATTTGAAGTGAACTCGTTCACTCCTACCTCAACTAGTGCTCTTTCAATGGAGGCAGACACCTTCAGAGTGTTCCTTTTCTGAAACGCTCAAATAGGCAGATAGGTTCATTTCAGCAGAACATACATACAGATTCAATTATCACTAGCTTGACATTGTACATACTAGTGTGGCTACAATAAATAATGACTGATTAATTTCTGGGTTAGTTTTTATTTCTTTTTGACTTATTGTTGTCAGTCTGTAACATGATGGACAAGCCTGCAGCTGCAGCCTTCTCAGTGCCAAAAAGTGAAAGCCTTCACCATCCTTTTCACTCCTGTTGGGTTTGACTTGGTGTCATGCAACCTGCAAGCATGTCATCAAAGGCACACAGAATTAGGTACTCCTGCAGGCTCTTCAGCTCTTGATAAAAAGTGTGCCGATCCAGTGACCCGTGCTACTACGGCTTTGAAGGCAGGTTGGAACGCACCACCTGCTTCTGACTCGGAGCAACAGCAAAGCACACCTAACAAATATTGTTCACTGAAAATTCCATGGCTTCCATAGCTTTGAGGACGACATGTCAAAAACGTCTAAATTTGTTTTTTTTAAACACCTATAAATTTCATCCATCAAATTCTGACAAGAAAGAACTGCAAGGAGACTGAACTCTCCGGTGCTAGCCTGCTGGTAACATCACAACATTCAGAATCCAGTCAGTTAGCACGTGGGCCACCTGCAGCATGTATAATCAGCATCTTTCAATCATACACAAGCTTCTCATAAATCAGGGAACAATACGAAATAATCACTGCAAACAAGGAAAAATAAATTTACATCTCAGACTCTCATTAGAGCAGTGTATTCAGCACACAACAGGGGAACAGACATGACCACAGATGACTTCATCTGATGGATCAGATCATGAGTCCTCTCGCTTCTCGCACAACGCACAACCCAGAACCCCGTCAAAATGGCAGAGATAACTGATCCCTGGTTCTCGGAAATGCCGAACAGGGGCCAAATCCATCCATCGGCCAAGTTTAGCATGGAAAGGATTACAATGGCTTTCTGACAGAGCACTCCAGCAAGTCATGCGCCAAAAAATCTCACCTCTACAAAATGAATACAACAGCAGGCGGGTAGAAAATGCAGATGGTTGTCAGAGTAACAGCGGAGAGATTCTTCAATCTTCGGTGATGACCAGGGTAGATGTCTGAAGGATGATCTGCTTCAACTTGAGGGTGATCATCCCCAATGCACCTACGGCCCCTTCAAGCAATGGATGGTGCTTGCAGGGACAGGTTGCAATTATTTGATATCTTCACATCCTGTAAAGTGTCAAGAATGATGATTTCTGTCAGATAAAAGAGGAAAACAAGTCTGCATTATTTCTATCCATATGATAAACGGACCAATGCTATACAATTGTTATTATCATCAACAGACAATACTTGTGTTCTTCCTCATCTGCCACTCAAAATAGTCTGGAAGGCTGACAAACAGAATAGGCTGAGCTATGACACATCATTTATATGAATTTGCTTTTTAACTGAAAACAGGTACTATATATGGTCAGACACTTCAGGACTAATTTTCACATAGCACTTTTCTTCTAGGTTGACCACTTGACCTTATTCGGCAAAAAGCTAAAACCTCAAGGTAAACAAGCCTATGAGTAGGATATTGCTTAGCTTTGCATCATAAAGCCTCCACTTTGAGAGCTTTCCAGAAATAAGATGTGTACACAAAATTCAATGATACCTAGGGATTAGCATACTCTAGGATCTATACACTTTTATTAAAAAAGCACAAGATATAAAGGTTCTGCAAATATAAAGATTATTAAATCTATTCATGATAGCATAGCTAATAGCCATGTCCTTTCCCTTAATTTTGTTTCTCTAAAAAAATATCTTAACAGGCATAGCAAATAATCATCACATAACAAAAAAAATAACATCAAACATAGTTCTCCCATAAAATAAGAATTATATTCTTGACAATGACATTCTCTATCGTATAAGAAACATTTGGAAAACTGATGATCGTACATGACTATTGACTATAATTTTATCAATGGAAACCATACAGACAGTAAGCCTGAAGAATAGTATTACTCATCATTCAGTTTTTATAAATCCTTCCTAAAAGAGAACTTAGAAAAGTATTAATGCAATTGCAATACTACCAACTGGAAGTAATCTTGTTTTATTAGAACAATGTTACAAAACGCTGCACGCTTAGGCTTAAGATGCCACTCTCCAACCTAGTGTCTAATCACCACCTAGCCTGATTAAATTGGTGGTTAGGTGCAAGACGCCATAAAACCACCCCGCAGCCCGCCTCATACCTAGGACTTTCCAAAATGCTGATTAGAACTCAGGATCGTGAACTATGTTGATTTGTTGATCCATGCATCTCAATATGACATTTTCTTGAGCAAATATGTCATAGTAAGATATCTTGAGAATGGACTAAGACAACAATATCTTATTTTTCAGGACATCAACAAATGTATTTAGGATAGTTTCCCTATAATGTATGTCTTATTTGTGCAGTTATATACTACTCTTGATTCATTTTTCAGTGGAAAGAATTTGACATCCTTACAGAAACTCAGACTCTACTGCTAGTTTGAGAAATCAGAAATTCAGACCACAAATTTTGCAGGCATTGTGTTTCACTATCAGTGACTCAGCCAAAAACCCTCTAACCTTATTGGATGAAGCTCCAATAACCATGTACCAAAGGCAACCAAATGAGAAACAAAACACTTCACTTGGTGTAAACATTATACAGTATTCTTTACCAAGTACTATGTCTATGTGCTTCTGACTGTAATTTTAGCATGGTCACATTATGCCTTTCAAGTTTCAACCAGCTTGAAAGGTCTTTTGCTCTGTTCTCAGTTGAAGTTTGGATGCATTTAGTAAGTAAGCAAAATCCATGATGCAATTTACGATTGCCATTTTACAGATGCTAAGGAGGGGGCGGAGAGAAATGTATTGTAGACTCTCAAATAATAGCATTCATCTTTTAGGTAGATATAACATTATCTTTTCCCACGAGCAAAAAGTAATATAACTACTTGAACTACATTGTTGTTTATCTTCTGTAAGAAGCCATATTTTAAAGAGCACGAGATGAAGGAGCCAAACTTTAAATCCTTACATAAAGCTTAAAGCATATGGATGTCACAAGGTTAATGGCTAAGGCCACATTGCATTCTACATGCTAGGCTTAGGAACTAGGATGACAATATGTAGAGGTTGAGCTCTCAGGTGTAGTTGACAGCATCAATAGTTTAAGACGTAAGGAGATTTAGAGGCTGATCCTTGCAACCGCACAGCTAAATGAGCAGTTTAAACAAAAAAAGAAGCAGCTTGATTTATTGAAATGCTCGATTTTTTTATACAGACCAAACACCGAACATGCTATCAGATGTTGCACAAATGTTCTAGTCTTCCTGACGAAGAACATCACGGGGAAGGACCAGGCAAACTATTACCTCTATTTGAACCTTGCGAAAGTCCTTATGAAAAAGATTTTAGCCTACACAACAATAATAGCTGGGCATTTATATTGTTTCAAAGACATTTCAGGATAGAGTTGTGCACGCACAGGGGCAAAGATTTGTTAGAGAAATACAGACATGATACCAAGACGGTATCAGAGTCTTTGTTCCCAATGTTACAGATTTTCACAGAATTTGATAACTTGGTCACATTATGTATTTCAAGTTTCAACCAGAACAAAAGATTCTAGCTCTGTTCATTGTTTACTAAATAAGCGAAATCCATGATGTAAGGAAGACGATGATGCCATTTTACAGATGAAGAAAAAAGAGACAAATGTACTGTAGACTCGAATAGTAGCATTTTTGCAGAAAATATAAAATTATATATTTGAATACATTTTCCACATGTGCAAAAAGTAACATGCCTATTTGTTATTTGAACAGCATTGGTGTTTGTCTTCTATAAGAACATATTACAATTAAAGATTATCAGATGAAGGAGCCAAACTTTAAATCCTTCCAAAGGAAAGCTTAAAACATATGAATGTGACAATGTCAATGACTAAGGCGATAATGGCATTCTACATGCTACTATGCTAGGCATAGGATGACAATATCGAGAAGTTGAGCTCTTAGGTTTAGTTGATGGCATCAATAGTTAAGATATATCGCATTCAGAAGATTTTAAGGTTGACTCTTGTAATTGCACAGGCAAATGGGGAGTTTAGACAAAAATAGCTTAACTGACGGGATGCCTGATTTTTTTTTCCTAACAAATACAGCTCAAAACCAAACACACTCTCAGATGTTGCACAGATTATCTAGACTTCCTTTTGAAAAACAACATGGAGCCAGCAAGTCAACTATGCCATCACCTCTATCTGAAAAATAACAAGAGTCCTTTTAAACCTATATGCAATGATAGCTGGGTGTTTAAATTGTTTCAAAGACATTTCAGGATAGAGTTGAGCAGTTGCAGGGGTAGCAAATTGAGCAGCCTAAGATTTCTGAAATGCACGGCTTTGTTAGAGATACAGACAAAACAATAAGCATGGTATCAGGGTTATGTTTCCAGATTTTCAATCAGAGTTTGCTTTGGCTAAGCATCCATGCCATATCCAGCCCTTATTACATCAGTATGTGCTGACAGAGAAGAAGAAAACATGGGAAGGGATTGCAAAACTATGCCACTAGCTGTATTTGAACCAACCAAAAGTTCATTTGGAAATGTGTTTAGATAATGCTGCAATGCTAGGTGGGTATTTTTGTTTATGCAGTGCCTCCTGTTCATGCATTTGATCCTAGCAGAACAGATCCTTTTCATGCAATACTAATGCAACGTAGCCTGGGCTTACTACAAATTAAGGCATTAAAAATGCAGTGCCGGGCAAGCAGAAACCATGTGATTGGCCTGTCTCCCACGAAATAGCTGATGGGTGGAACAGAACACCAAACCAGATCCCTCTGCAGTGAGTAGTGAACCGACACCTGTTCTAATTTGTAAAGTTGAGCGGAATGCTCCCTCTAAAGCCTTGACAGTTGACACTCGTCAATTGCCAAGAACCAGCCGAGGGTTTCATGGGATTTGGGGACACAAGGCCACCTCGAGAGGCACCAAAAGGGGGAGATAATGATATCAAATTGGCAAATGGCAAGCATCGCAGGCTTAAATTAAGGCCCCCCAAACACAAGCATCCAAAAAGCAACGGAGCTCGAGAGTTGATGCCTTACCATCCGGAAAGCACCGCGCGGCATTGGGCAGCTGTCAATCAGTTCTTGCCCTTCTCCTTCATATCTGCGTGCTGGAACCCGCCGTTCCAGAGCTGGAACGCGGCGAACTGGCTCTCCGCCGTGGCGGGCGTGGTGGTCACTGCGGCGGCGGGGCTGAACATGAAGGGGATGTTGTTGGGAGTGTCCAGTGGAGTGGACAGCCTGTGGAGCTGCTGGTGGTGTTGGTGGTGGTGATGGCCGGAGATGTGCGGCTGCGAATTGGACTGAAGGGTCCCCCTACTGTTGACTCCCACGAGACCCGAGGACATGGAGAAGTTGAGGTTGTAGTCTCCGGCGGCCGGAGCCGAGGCCGGCGAGGCGTGGACGGGCATGAAGTGGTCCTGCAAGAACGAGAAGTGCGTCATCTCCCCGTGCGGCTCGCCGCCGCCGGAGGCGACGGTGACGGCGCCGCTGGCCAGGCCGAAGTGCTGCGCCGGGGCGGCCATGGCGATGGACGCAATGCCGCCGAGATGGGGAGCCGGGGACGCGAAGGCGTGCGCCATACCGTGCCCCGCGGCCTTCCGGGGCTGCGCGAAGCCGATGTAGTCGGCGGTGGCCATTGGCGGCCAGGCCGCCGGCGACTGCTGCTTGTGGTCGGCCGGGGCGGAGCCGGTGGCCGCCGTGGCGGCGGCCATCCCCGTGAGAAGCTCGGTGAAGGAGGCCGCCTGCGCGGAGGCGGTGGCGGCCGCGGGGCGCCTCCCCGTGGTGGCGGCGTCGTGGGCTGCGGCGGCGGCGGGGTCCTTGTCCTTGTCCCTGGCGGCGGCGCTTCGCTCCCTTGCGCGCTCCCTTGCCTTGACCCGGCTCTCGGAGCGGGAGAGCGAGAGGACGGAGCCCTTGCTCGTCTCGGAGGTGCTGCTGCATCCCGATCTCGTGAGGTTCTGGTGGTGGTCGGCGTCCGGCGGCGCATCCGCGTCCGCATCCCCATCCGGCGGGGTCGTGCCGTGGTGTTGGTACTCCTTGCCTCCGCCTCCGGCGGCGGCGGATGCCGGGTGCGCGGGGAATCCGGCGCCTCCGGCACATCCGGTGGCGGATTCGAGCGAGGGGAGCTTGTCGATGGCGTCGGCGGCGGCCTTGATGAGCCACTCGATGGCCTTGCTTGGCTGGTCATACCCGAGCCGGTCCTGCAGGTCGTAGAACTGGATGGCGGTGGCGACGCTGAGGCGGACGCGGCGGTCACGGATGCCCTTGGCCGTGTACACCTTGCTGTGCCGGTCCTTGCCCCCCGACGCCCGCGACACGCGGTAGATCCGCGACGCCGGGTGCTGCTGCGCCCACGGCGAAGATGCCGCCGCCGTCACCGCCAGCGCCGTGGCGGCGGCGGCGGCGGGCGTTGCAACAATAGCCCGGCGCTTGGCGTCCGGGTCCGGGTCCGCGCCGCCGGCGCCCCTCACACGGCCGCGCTTGTTGCTCCGCCCCTCGGCGGCGCCGCCGCCGACCGCGACGGCATCCATCATCCCGGCGCTGCTGCAGCCCCCGCGGCGGTGGACCCTACCATGCCCCGGCCGGCGCGCCCCGCATTGGCCTCTTTCGGTCGCGCGAAACGCGGCGGCGGTGGAATAATCGGCGGCGCAATTCGGTCGCGGCGGATTGGAGCGGCCGAGCGAAGCTAGGTAGCTCCCGCTGGCAATGAGCGGGAGCGCGCAAAGCTGGAGTGGGGGCAAGCAAGCAAGCAAGCAAAGAGATCGGCGCGCAGCAGTGGGCTCCGCCGTGGATAGTCAGATCTGGCGCGGCGGGCGGGCGGGGCTGAGCAAGCTGCGGCGATCGGTGGCGGCGCCGCGCGGCGAGGGGAGGGGAGGGGAGGGGGAGAGTGGTGGGGTGACTCGGGAGGCGAGGTTTTTGGGGGCGCGGGAGGGAGAGAACTGAGAAGGGGAGAGGGGACTGACGCTGCTGCTGCTGCTGGTGGCGACCGAGTGGGGAGTGGGAGTGGAGGGAGGTGGGCGATGGCTGACGGGCGGAGCGAGATTTTATGAGAGGGAAAGGAAGGGGAGGTGCGCGGCACGAGGCGAAGCGGCAGGCTATTGGCTAGCAATGCTAGGGAGGGCCGTGGCCGTGGCCTGCTGGTCAGGCTCGCTGGCTGCTCTCGTCTCGTGCACCGCACCGCATGGCCGTGCCGTCGGTCGCAGTCAGCCGCCGCCGCCGCCGCCGCCAGGGAAAGGATTCGTCCGTTCGTGTCGTGTCGACGCCGACGTGGTCGATGTCGGCACGGCGCCGGAATCCCCCCCTCCCCATCCGTTTCACCACCCCCGCCCGTTTGACGAGAGAGAGAGAGACGACAGCACGACGACCCGTCCACCAGGTCAATCAGTGTAGGGGTCGGTGGACCGCATCTCGGCTCAACTGTACCGGCACCATGGAGGCTGAACGGTGAACGAGGGACGAGCACTGTTCTCCGCCACCGGCAAAGGCGTCGGCCCAGCACGCGAATTCCTTGTCCCGTGGCCGTGCCTTCTCAGCCACTGTCGCTCCATGCCATGCCCTTGCCGCTGCCACGCACTGTGGCTGTGGGTGGCGCGGTACTCTCGGGCGACACGCGAGACGTGCCCGCTCAGCCCCAAGCCGCGCGCGTACCGGAAACAGATTCCGAGCCACGGCACTGCGGCGCACTGTGCACGGCGTGCCGTCGCGCGTACACGCACACGTACGGCGTCTAGCGCTCCACACATAACCGGTACGCTAGTTCGAAATGTGCGTGCAGCGTGCCATGTTCGATTTTCCTCCATTCCCTCACTATATATATGGCGTAAATGAGTCGAAGTAGAGAGCAATCGGGATAGGAAACCGTCTGCAGCTATTTTTGCTCGTTTTATTTTTCGAACGAAAGGGTTTTACTTTTAGAAAGGATAGTGAGGGGAATGGGGGCCGATTTTTGGATGGTCTAACATGCATCCCAATTGCGTCATGACAATACTCATCCTGATTATAATTATCCTGCGTTGTGTAAACGTGTTACAAGTGCAGCCAAATTTATCTCGACATTTATGCCTGCATCTACTGTTGAAAGTTCTATAACTCTTCTTTTAAATTTTCTCCCCACCACATTCAAACGCCATACTAAATTCGAAACACCGGGCATTACATTCGAATTGGGCCACGCAAAGCAAACGACATACCTAATTTACACCGGATCGAGAGCTTGGATCTATCTAGCACAGGCACGCTGCCTGGGCATCCTGCAGCAAGGCTGCTGTGGGGGTACCAAACTTGCGATCAAACGATCAGTACCCCACTTGTTTTTACTGCCGGTTGGTAGGGTTCTTGGTTCTTGCTCTTTCCGGTCCACGCCCCACACCCTCCAGGAGCGCCACCATTTATGGACACCTTTCGCGGTTTGGTAATGACTGGCGGCAATGCTCCAAATGCACAGTGTCCCAGTGCCCCCTCTTCTCTGAAACACCAAAGAACAATCGCGTCCAACGATTCGGAAAGAAACCGATCAGTGTTATAAATGGCCGGCAGCATGAGCAGAAGCTGGGACGGCGTCCGTCAATGGCCATGGCCTTTGTCTGCTTCCTTGCTCTTCTTCAATGGCCATGGCGTCAGTTCAGCTGGGAGTGGGATCCATCCGACGCACGGCTCGTCGCAGCTATCCCTGGCCGACCGGGTCTATGAGACGAGGATGTTTAGTTTCACCCGAAATCCAATAAGTTTCTACCTAGAAAATCATTTTAGTTTATTTTTTCTCTCTATATACATAATTTAATTTAAAAAATTATCTTTTTTGCAAACTAAACACCTCCGAAATGGAATGGCCATTGGCCACTGCTCGATCGCGCGCAATTTCCTCGTCAGTCACCTGCATGTGCTTCACTGTTCTACAGTGTTCTGGAGTATGTTTTCATTATGTGATATTGTGATCTCTCGACACCATAGCTTCTACTTAGCTCCCTAGCTAGCACTCCTCTCCATATGCCTACGGAATAACAAAATCGCGGATCATATGATGGACGATCCATGGATGGATAAAGCTACTCTGCTTTTCTCTTCCCCTCTTTTTTTTTAAAAAAAAGATAAATGTAAAGTTAAAGATAAAGCTATAGAGCGTAGGAGAAAACTTTTTGATCAATGAAAAGATAAAGCTGGAGTAAATTAAAAGAAGAGGTAGTAGGATAATGTCCATGCATGCACGCAGCTACTGTAGGTACTAACTGAATTAGTTTTAGGTTCTAAAGAAACTAGCTTATTACAAACTTTGTGAGCTCAAAATAAACCATCTCAGTACACACCGCTGCTAAACTACTAACAGTACAAGTACAGCTTTTTCATTTTTGTTGAAAAAAAAACAGCTTGAGCATTTTCAGCGGCGCGAATTATTAGCGTGGCCTACTCCCCTGAATCTCTCTGATCGCCCCAAGAAAGAAAGGCGCAGTTTTTATGCGTGCATGCTTGCTTGCTTCGTGCATCATATGGCACGGCCTTATGCTCTTTTCTCTCTCGTTTAGATTATCAGTAAAAGAAGGGGGCTTTCCCCTGAAACAAGTTGCAACCTTTTCCGCGCTGTACTGTGATGATAATGATATTGTAATGCACGAAAACCTGATAGTAGTACAGTTCCTACCATTTTCTTGTGCTCCTTCCTTCCTCCTTTTAATGAGCCTGTATTGGCATGCTATAAGCTTAAGCTACCTTTTCATTTTCGTTCAAAAAAAATATAAGCTTCGTTGAAACAGAACACTTTAAAACAATTTTGCAATGTTTGATGAAAATATCTTGAGAAACTCACAGATAGCACACCAGACATCCATGTACTGAATCTTTGCAATAATGCAGTACTGTTAATAACCGAAAGTGAGCCTGTGATACAGTGGTAATGCACAGAGAAGCATGCTCAGAGGAAACACAAAGTACAACGCCGTAAACACCACCTTTTTCTCCCTAACCGCGTCACTTTATTTGATACCCACATAAGATTGTTCAGTTCAGTTGGGTTGCTGTCATTAGCTCATGTCGTGTTCTTGTGTTATGTATGATCTCATCTGCTTGAGTTAGAAGAAGAAAAAAAGGTGCCACACTATTTTGTTTTGGATGTCCTTTTGTGGTTGTCATTGCACATGGCTTGCCTTTTTCCTCATTCATATTTCTCTCTGGGTCGGCATCAAGTCATTGCTTCCAACATGCCTCAATTATTGTCCTAACAAAGGTTGAGCTTGTGAGAGAATTTTAACCTCGGCTTTTTCCATAGCCATGTTACAAGCTTCTTGCCACCCTCGTGCTATACTTTGCTCATTTTATGTGTGTGTACTACACCTACCTTAGCTTATCTACAATCTTGAGCACGTACACATGGTGCAATGCAATAAGCTATCTTTGTAATAATGGTCTTGATGACTACTCATGTTTGTCATAAGTCACTTCCTTTGACCATCATGTACAACATTCTTTGGAATTGAATTGATCGATATTAATGTTTTGTATTGTATTTGCTTGCACATATATATAGCTAGACAGATGCATGCCACCTTACCATTGTTTTGCCGCCATTTGGTTCCTACTTGCTAACAAAATGGACGGCTCAGGAGAAAGGATAAAGTGAGAAATAGTAGCATCTTGTGGTCATTTTTAATTGCTTGCCTTTCTTCTTTTTCTTATACCAAATCTAACAGATATGTACTCTCAGATATGAGCATATATGTATTTGGGTTGAACAGATCAGGTCTACGACAATATATGGGGATATATCTGTACATTCTTAGTACGTAGTTCCACTAATATTTTGTAAGCTTCATGTCTATGGGACCATGGAAGAAATAGTTTATGTATTTTATCTAGTAGAACACACGTACTAATATGAAAGTGTACTTATTTGGGACAAGGAAGAGAATCGTCTTGGAAGGTTTTGTTATGCTGGAAGAAGTAGCTGCTGGTTTCTGGGGACCATGGTGATTTTAAGTATTATTGGTCCTGAGAATTTGAGAGGGGTAGAGAACTAATAGTTTAATCCGAAGAGAATTGGACACATGAGTGGGGAATAATCTAGTACAGATGCCTTTTTCTTCTTTCAACTATTTTGTTTCAGATAGTACAGGTTGCCACATACTAGTCTATTTCATTGGATATCGAATCTAAGAATGTGTAACTGTAAACAACAACTAGCGCTAATACAACACCCTCTACTTGTTACATGAACTTCTCTGCGTATGGCTCTCCTTATACACTGATTTATATTCTTTTTTAGAAAATAAAAAAGAGCACCGCTATATATATCATTTAGGGGGAAGAAGCAACATTTAGAGTATTATTGGATTGCAAACATAATAGTGCCACACGCATTATAAGTATATACCAACACTATGAAATTTTACGCTTTTAACTATAATTATTTTCCTTTGCAAAAATGTTGTGGCATGCTTTAGAAAATGATTTCAAATTCAACCTTCCTACTTCATGGATCAGCCTCGATCAGTCGATCTACCTAATGCATGTACACTTCTTTTTTTCAAAACATTTCATCATGTAACTGAGCAATGGTACCCTACCCTACCCTACAAACAATATCATCAGTGTACCATTTTTGCCAGGTCAGAAAGCACATGTTTTTCCCACCCGGCAAGCAAAGATGCCTTTGGTGTGAAGCTCGATTTCTCTTCTCCTGTGGAGCAACAGAGAAGTGAGGCTGTGAGCCTAGCTGCTTGAATGCATCGGTCCCCTCCTGGATCCTTCCATCATGCATGGCTCCTCTCCCCTTCCTGTAGTTGTGCACACCACAGGGTGGCTGCTGGGGCCAGACAGTTATGGAGCTTGAGCCCTTTGGCCATGGTGGCTTCTGTGCTCCCACACCATTTTCTGCCCTGCCACTCACTAGTAGTAGTACTGCACTGCCCCTATTTGACATCACTGAACAGGATAAGATGCTGTGTGCCAGTATTATAATGTCACTTGCATATATGTAAGAATTTGATCAGAGGAGGCCTGATAGAGGGGGTAAAACTGTAAAAGGGAGTCAATGCGGCTAAAGCCCGTGTTTAGTTCCCACCCAAAATTTTTTCACCCATCACATCAAAGGAGAATCTTAGATGCATAAAGTATTAAATGTAGACGAAAAAAGTGAAAAGTTATATGGATAGGCTGTAAATCACGAGACGAATCTAATGAGCCTACTTAATCCAGGATTTGCAACAGTAATGCTACAGTACCATCCACTAATTATGGATTAATTACCCTCTAATTACCATCGTTAGATTCATCTCGAGATTTCCACCCTATCCATATAACTTTTCACCTTTTTTTACATTTACTACTTCTAAATCGGTAAAATTAAAACCCGAAATCTTTTGAACTAAACAAGGCCAAAGTTTTGGGATACAGTGAATCTGATGAAAAGTGTAGTATCCCCATGTCTCCTGTTTCTGTTGCAAAGCAGTGGCAGTGAACCTTTGTTGAGATATACAGCAATGTTGAGTTATATGTGCTTGCACGGCGGTAATTTCTTAGAAACAACGAACTTATCATTTGCAATTCTGTTAAATATATAGGTTTGAAATGTGAAAAATTATATGTGTGATTTTCTGTCAAAAGGGGTGTATACTTTCATAACATCGTAATTTGTTTGACTTTATAAATGTGTTGTATTTTTCAAGTTATTGAGAATTTGATTTTCACATACTATGTGTTGACATCCAGAATCATAGATATTTTTGTGGACAATAACTGAGTTCCTGTATATATAGTATTATCATTGAACTCTTGCTTGTGCCCTGGCATCGCCCTTTAAAAAAACTTTCCCTGGGGCACCGCCCTCGTTAACAAGTAATTCAAGCAGCTAGCTACTAACCACAGAGACAATTTAGTGTAGGTTTTAGTGGACTGTGTCTGGATCTGAACCTACACTGCCATAGAAAAGAAATCTTCATGTTTGCAGCATCTTAACGGTCTTAGGTATAGCTTGACACTTGTGTGAGCTATCATCAAACCCTAGCTACATGTGTAAGATATTGTTTCAGGTGTGGTTAGGTTCCCTTTTTATTTGTTTATGATCACACATGAATGTGCATGCAAGGTAGGAGTACCACTTTTCTTGTGAAGAGGGCCATGTCACAAATCTCCAAGCACTTTATCAATTGCAAAATATATAAGATAGCAAAACCTATTTGATCATAGGTTCCAATCTAGAAAGCATCTAAAAATTGCTGGGTAAGCTGAATACAAAAAAAAGAAGGTAAAAAAAAAGCAAGCTCCAATGTTGGGTGCAATGTCTACCAGTACTGACTGTGACTGATATTGTTATTGTAAGGCATTTTGAAGGTAACAGTATATTAGTTTTGCTATCATGTCTCGGAAATATGAGAACACCTATACAAAGTTCGATTGCCATTTTTGCAATTCAATACATATGCTAACTTGGGGGTACCGATACCTAGCTATGCTCTAAATATTCTCTCGGCATATGACAAACTATCTGCCTAGCTAGGTGAGAAAGAGCTTAGTATTTGGTTTAACAATAAAAACCTAGAGAATGCAACTAAAGCCTACACACGACAAGCATGATAGTAAGTCATCTCGCAATGGATCTTCACATAGTTTAACCAAAATGCTTCAAAAGATGAGACAGGCATGATAACACCAAATCAAGCAAGATGTCATAGCTAGAGATAATTTTGTGTGCGTTGCTCTGTATATCCACAGCTCAGTGCAGCAAAAAAATGGGGAGGAACACTCATACCACTCCAAATAAAGGACGGCTCATGGATGAAAACTTTTACCAGAATAGAGAGGGTGAGGGAATAAAATTGCCAAGTGGCATTTGTCGTACAAGATGGGCATGGTAAAGATCGCCAGCCCTCATGAAAAAGAACGCTATCCAAAAGCTGGAGATGCGTATTCTCGTACACTCCCAGTTACCCATGACCACAAGGTGGTGTGCAGTAGTTGCATAGCATTGGGGCCAGCGCCATTAGGGCATAAACTAAATCACCCCTATCAGGACCTAGTTAATGACTAGCCCTAACCCTTTAGCATTGTTTAACCTTTTCCTCGCCGTGCCCATAGCTTGCCCCCTGATGCAAATCCACGGCGCAGCGCTGTCGCCCGAGCACCGGCCGACGGCTGAGATCCCCGCCACGCCGTCGACGCGTGGCCGGGGGCGCTCTGGCTTTGCCGGAGGAGGAGAGGCCAGGAGAAGGGATTAGGAGTAAACAATGGCTTGTTGGTGTAAAAGTGAGCGTGAAAGCCTGCGCCTAATTTTTAGATCCTGGAGAGAGCTGGGCCGTGCACCCATGAGTGGCATCATGAGTAATAATGTTGTTTAATCCCTGAGCAGATCCGGCGCCAGGCTAAACACTCGATTAGTCTAATCGCTGTAATTGTGTAGCTGCGTAATCTAATGTGCCAAGTGGGACTTGTACAGTCCCCTGGTGGCCTTACGGCACTTGTCCAGTTCTGGTTGGCGGAGTCGGGACACGTTTCGGGGAACTAGTGGCTGCCTGCTGGGTACTAGGAGTTTAAAATTGGAGAGAAAAAACTATCTTATTAGTGTGCTGATGTTGTTTGTTAACTCATCAAGGTTTTGTGTAGCAGTAGTTCCCTGCTGGGACCAATTATGAGTCTTACTTAAGGAACTGAGCACTTAAGTAGGAGTAGATTCGATTTTTTTACTCATAAAGTAGTTAGGAGTTAATTATAGATCAGATGACGTCCTTGGGGACTAGTAATTACGAAATTTTTGAACCCATCTTCTTATATTTTTTATGCTAAAATTTTCATTACGACTAGTTGCTCTTATTTTCAAAATGTTGAGTTTCAATATCCAAAAAAGGGAGCAAATTCCGAGCAGGTTTGCATTGGAATTTTTCATAATGTGATGATTTATTTTTTTTACTTCGTGAATATTTAAACTAAAAAAAACCAATGGTTAAAGTCATTTTTATGTTGATGTCTATGTTGAGTGACAACGCCCTTTTTGTGACAAGAGGATATGTTCTAAATACGGGAATAAATTTCAAAACCTATAACTATTTTGGGACATGTTGTAGAAAAGAAACTACAACTTTTATCTCTCATTACACAATTACTAGGTCGAGTTCAAGTTTTTACAGGTTTGACATTAGTGACAAACTATGGGCCAGATGCCATACTTATGGATTAATTACAAAATTTGAAATACAGTTCCTTATCTTTTATTATGCTTAAGATTCGTACAACTACTCCCTCCAATTTAAACGTTGACTTTGAAAATTGAAAATGTTAGTTTTGAGTAGGTTGATGTTGGGAAAGTCCAATAGTTTGTGGTTGTTCTATGCTTCACGAATATTTTAATATAGAAATCCGTGGTCAAAGTTAAGTCACGTCGACATCGACAATGACACTCCCTTTTGTCACCAGAGGATATGTATTGTTCCTGTAAGCGTGGTGGTGAGTAGCTGATAAAGTTTTTGTTAGCCTGTTTCATGCCCCAAGTGCTCAATATGTGGGGATGGAAAACATACACCTATCACTCGATCCATCCATCAGTCAATCAATCAGAACGCATTGGATCTTGTCATCCAACCTCGCCGCCCAAACGACCAAACATATTATTTGCTTAGAACACAAGCCATGCCATTAATAGGGAAAACTAAACGCACGCACGCACACACTAGTTGCAATCAAATGTTCAAATGCATTGAGTCGTTTAGGGTCATCATCATCAAAGAGAGGGCGATTCATAGTTCTCTTTCGTGGGAAGATTGGGCCGCAAGCCCATGGGCCGGACTATCAACCGTCGTTCAGGCCCATCAGAACTACAGCAACTTGGTGGCAGACAAAATAACAAAACCAACGGGGTTGCAGCCATGCAAACTATGCAAGGTGTCGTACTCAGACACACCACTAAACTAAGCATGCACACTGCTTAGTTTAGGATGTTCAACTCAAACTTCAGAGGAGCGGCAGTCAACTAGATTCTTGTAGAACATGGTGCACTCGTACAGGCGTACAGCCAGCCAAGGTTGCCGATCCTTCGAGGTCATTGTTTTGTCCAAGTTCAGTAGCATCACAAGTTAGCACAACTGCACAAGTCTCCCAGCTGTGCTAGGATAACAGAGTGCACATACGCATCTCTGATGAACAAAAATGGGAAAAAAAAACATCTTCTCCAGATTACAACTAAGCTTATCACGCCTCTACCACTCAACCAACGGTTACTGGATCCACCTTTTGCTGTTTTGACTTTTGTGGCATGAAGCTGATGTTATTAGATTTGTATTAGTAGAAAATATATGTATCACTCGTTGCCGGTAGTAATATCCAAACTGACTCGATTGATCCCACACCTTCCTAGCATTTTTTTTTGAGGCAACACCTTCCTAGCATTGGATTGCGGGTAAGTACATAGAAACAGTGCTTTTAGATAAACCGTTGTATCGGCCAATGCATGTAGCGGTTCATTATTACAGAAACATTGTTGTTTGACACATCTTCGACTCTTCAGGGTTCAGGGGAGTGGCCCGACGAGATTGTTGTAAGCGAGGTTGCACTCGAGCAGGCTTAAAAGGTCGCCGAGTGATGCGGGGATTCTCCCTTCAAGATTGTTGTTGTTCAAGTACAGCAGCTGCAGCAGACGCAGATTCCCTAGCTGTGTTGGGATCTCACCTGACAGCATGTTGTGGCTGAGATTTAGAGAAATCTGAAGGCCAGTAAGCTGACCAAACTCGACGGGGATGTGGCCGGTCAGACGGTTGCCTCCCATCTTCAGGCCAAGGAGCCACCAAAGGCCTCCAAAACTGCTTGGAATGGTTCCATTCAGACTGTTGTCAGACAGCATGAGCAGCTCCAGGTTCAGCAGCCCACCAATCTCCTGAGGGATCGCTCCGGTGAGGGAGTTTCTACTCAGGTCGAGCCTCTGAAGCTTTGTGCACCGTGCTAGCTCCCGAGGAATCGGCCCGGTGAGCCGGTTGGACGAGACGTTGAAGACGAGGAGCTCTGTCAGGTTGCCAATGCTGGTTGGGATCTGTCCGACAAGGTAATTCACGGACAAGTTGAGCCTCTCTATTCTCCTCATGTTGCCGATCTCAGGCGGTATCGGTCCGTAGAACATGTTCTGGTCAATTTCAAGCGACGACAGGTTGTGCAGCAGCGACAGCTCGACGGGGAAAGTGTCAGCGAGCATGTTTTTCCCCAACCTGAGCTGTGTCAGAGTCCTGCAAGCCTTCACTCCTGGAGGGATGTTGCCGACGAGGCGGTTCGATTCGAGGCTCAAGAACATGAGCTTCTGGTGCTTGCAGAGGTGAGGAGGGATGGTGCCGGTCAGCTGGTTGTATGACAAGTCGAGCACCGAGAGGTTGCTGCTGTTGTCTCCCAGTCCCAGCAATGGAGGGATGTCGCCATGGAGGTTGTTGTAGAAGAGTTGCAGGTACTCCAAGCTGCTCAGGTTCTGGAACGCCGCCGGAATTGTGCCGGTGAGGTTGTTGATGGACAGGTCAATCTTTCTAATGCTGCTGAGCCGGCCGAGCTCCGGCGGGATGCTACCTTGGAGGCGGTTGTCGAAGAGGTAGAGCAGCCGGAGCGTGGGTATCCGGCCGAGCTCGCCGGGGATGACGCCGGTGAGCTTGTTCTCGGAGAGGTCAATCTCCAGCACGCTCTCCAGGGTTTCCAGCTCCGGCGGGATTGTTGTATTGTGACTCAAATCCTACTTGGATTAGGACTCAATAGGGGTTTGCTTTAGGACTTCTAGTTCTACTAGGACTTGAGCGATGAATCCTACTAGGAGTAGGACTCCTACTTGCATGTATGGGGCTTTGGAGGGGACTATATAAACAAGGGGTAGAGGTTCTATCAAATCAATCAAGCCAAGGGCAAACACCAAGGTCTCATCCAAGGCTTGTGAGAAGCAATTAGGAGCGCTCAACAGGAATAGGCTAGATAGTTCTATAAGCACTAGATTCTTGTATGAGGCAAGAATCCGAGGGTCCTAGAGGGTCAAGTAGAGTTGTGAGGGAGCGACAATCACTTGTACTCTTTCGGAGTTGTGCTTAAAGAATTTGCGGTCGGCTTCGCCAAATCCTATTCTCTTGTTGTGGTTGTTTCAACGTCGTCAACTAGGGTTTTCTACGAGATTCGTCTACTTCGTTCTTGATACTGTGCAAGTTCGTGTCGTACTCGCAATATACTTTCAAGATCCGAGGGTTGCTGCGCATAACGAGGGGTATCAGATTCTAACAAGTGGTATCAGAGCCAAGGTCGGATTGAGCTGATTTTGTGAGAAGGTCGGCAGTGCTAGGGTGCACGAAATCAAGACGATGTCAGGGATGTGGAATCAAGTAGAGAAATTTGATGGCAAAGGGAATTTCAGCGTGTGGCAGTGTGTGGTAACAGATGTGCTTGTCCAGCAAGGGTTAATTGATGCTCTTGAGGGGACCAAACCGGAGAGCACAACCGCTGAAGACTGGAAGGTGATGGAGCGGAAGACTGTCAGTACAATTCGACTATGTCTCTCCGATGAGGTAAAGTACTCGGTAATCAAGGAGAATTCCCCGAAGAAATTATGGAAGAGCTTAGAAAAATTGTATATGGCAAAGTCGCTGACAAATCGGTGGGTACTGAAGCGTCAACTATTCAGGTTGCGCATGGAGGAAGGCACACGATTCGTTGACCATCTAAATGTCTTCAACAAACTTGTCACGCAGCTGGTTAGTGTGGATGAGGAAATTGAGGAGAACGATAAAGTCGTCATACTGGCTTCATCCTTACCACCATCATGGGAGCAATTGGTGATGAATATTCTCATCGAGAAAACTACTCTCAACTTCAACGAGACAGTTGCATACCTGTTAGAGGCGGAGTCCTTGAAGAAGCCACAGGAATCTTCATCCTCGGGTGATCAAGCATTGACTGTTTCAAGTGGAGCAGGCAAAGTCTTGAATCGCGGGAAGAAGAAAGGCAAGAGCAAGGGCAGCCGTACATGCTATCTTTGTGACAAAGAGGGTCACATGATAAAGGATTGTCCAAATTTGAAGAATATGAGAGAAGCATGCTCGATGGCAAGTGAGGATGAAGGTGATATACTTATCGTCAGTCAACCAGGGACTATTCATGATTGGATATTAGATTCAGGGAGTTGTTTCCATGTATGTTCGGCAAGGGAGATGTTTGACGAAGGATCTCAACGCCCGGCGAATGGAATTGTTCACTTGGCGGATTGCAAGGAGTATGCTGTCACCAAGGTGGGAACAGTTACATTGGAGATGCATAATGGAACACATTGCACACTCACGGGAGTTCGGTATATCCCGGGTTTGAAAAAGAATCTAATATCTGTAAGGTCGCTAGAACTCCAAGGTTGTGGCTTATCACTTCGAGGTGGAGTTATGCGAGTTACTTGCAAAGGGCAGGTAATCATGAAAAGTATCTGGATTAATGGTGGATACCGAGTGATAGGAAATCTTAATGGCGGTGCAACCATTGGGAGATTTGGTAAAAATCCTGATCAGGAGAAGGAAGCTGTCTCGTCAACAGCAGGTACTCAAATCTCAGTTGCAGTCAAGTGCAAGGCGGCAAAGGTGGTTGCAAAATCTAACAGTCGTAGAGGTGAAGCTGCAAGCTGTTGGAAGAAGGAAGACGTGGTGGGACCGACGACCACGCAGTACCGGCGAGCAGTTGGAGCTCAGAGGCGGTACAAACCTATGGCATGGAGGGTCATAGGAGAAGGTGGTGTGGTTAACCAAACTACACAACGAAGGAGCTCTCAGGTGGAGGGTCCAGGCGCTCCAGCCGGGACACTCACACGCATATCGTGGTGATGTGCATGAGCCTCTGTGGTGGGGGCACTCTTGTGGTGGGAGTATAAAAAAAGAAGCCGATTTGGAACGAATTCTTGGAGGAGCATGATGACTTCAATGGATTAGAGTCAAGGTGGAGATTGTTGTATTGTGACTCAAATCCTACTTGGATTAGGACTCAATAGGGGTGTGCTTTAGGACTTCTAGTTCTACTAGGACTTGAGCGATGAATCCTACTAGGAGTAGGACTCCTACTTGCATGTATGGGGCTTTGGAGGGGACTATATAAACAAGGGGTAGAGGTTCTATCAAATCAATCAAGCCAAGGGCAAACACCAAGGTCTCATCCAAGGCTTGTGAGAAGCAATTAGGAGCGCTCAAGAGGAATAGGCTAGATAGTTCTATAAGCACTAGATTCTTGTATGAGGCAAGAATCCGAGGGTCCTAGAGGGTCAAGTAGAGTTGTGAGGGAGCGACAATCACTTGTACTCTTTCGGAGTTGTGCTTAAAGAATTTGCGGTCGGCTTCGCCAAATCCTATTCTCTTGTTGTGGTTGCTTCAACGTCGTCAACTAGGGTTTTCTACGAGATTCGTCTACTTCGTTCTTGATACTGTGCAAGCTCGTGTCGTACTCGCAATATCCTTTCAAGATCCGAGGGTTGCTGCGCATAATGAGGGGTATCAGATTCGGATGGTGCCGTCGAGCTCGTTGCGGTAAATGTAGAGCTTGAGGAGCGACGGCAGCTTGGCGAGCTCCCTGGCACGCCAGCCGGTGAAGTCGTTGTCGTTGAGCGCGAGCATCTGGAGGCTCGTGCAGTCGCCGAGCTCCGGCGGGACCTCGCCGGAGAAGACGTTCCCCCAGAGGATCAACGTGGTGAGATTCTTGAGGCGCGACAGCTCCGTGGGCAGCTCCCCGCGAGGCTGTTCTGCGCGAGTCCGAGCACCTCGAGGGCGGCGCAGTCGGTGAGCTCGACGGGGATGCTGCCGGATAGCAGGTTGTTCCCGGCGCGGATGACGCGGAGCCGCCGGAGCGAGCGGATGGAGGTGGGGATCTTTCCGGTGAGGTTGTTGCTGTAGATTTCGAGCTCCTCGAGCGCGGCGAGTCCGCCGATGCCCGGCGGGATCTCGCCGGAGAGGAGGTTCTCGCTGAGGAAGAGGCGG
The DNA here is from genome assembly GCA_015476505.1 of Urochloa ruziziensis. Lineage (NCBI taxonomy): Eukaryota > Viridiplantae > Streptophyta > Magnoliopsida > Poales > Poaceae > Urochloa > Urochloa ruziziensis. Next base: position 6,119,778 of record CM027119.1, on the reverse strand, counting down.
CGGAGGGAGGGGAGCCCGCCGCAGAGCTCCGGGGGGATCCTGCCGCGGAACGCGTTGGTGCTGAGGTCGAGCACCTCGAGCGCCGCGCAGCCGGCGAGTCCCGGTGGGATGGCGCCCGAGAGCGCGTTGCGGGAGACGTTGAGGACGGCGAGGCGGGGCAGCCCGTCGCTGGCGCAGAGGGACGCCGAGAGGGAGCCGTGGAGGTTGAGGCCATGGAGAGTGACCCCCGTCACCTCGCCGCCGGAGGGGGAGCACGCGACGCCGGCCCACCCGCACGGGCCGTCCGCGGCGGCGGCGTTCCAGGTCGAGAGGCGCCCGTCCGCGTCCACCAGCAAGCGCTTGAACTCCAACAGCGCCGCCGCCGCCCCGCCCTCGACGCCCGCCGCAGCCGAGCGGAAAACGACGGCGAGGAAGAGAAGCGCAGCGGGGAGCAAGGACGACGACCGCGCCACCGCCGACGCCATTGCCGGCCTCAGTGATCGTATGTTGCAAGGATCGCGCTATATAGCAACTAGGACAGCGAGGAAGCCATGTGTGGGCGATGTGTGGAGGAACGCTGAGCTTTGAGTGGAGCGGGCAAACCGTCCAATCCAACCTCCGTCGCGTCGCTGCCATTCCGTCGAGCAGGTGGTGCGCGGGAAGGACATGGGGGCCTAACTCTGTATATAGTGGTAGACCATTATTACCACCAGCGTCCACTCCGACGAGTACCCGACACCTATCCTTCTCAATTGCAGGCAATGGTGACCTCTACCGCGTCAACCAAAACGCCTGTATTTACGATTAATTTTTCTTTTTTCTTTTTCAAACGGTTCACATTGAGGCACCAATGAAATGGACTAGTTGCATCATTCTGAAGATGTGACGGACTAATTTTGTAGTGTTCTAAAAGTAGGGCGTGTCTCTGTCGACTTTTTCTTTATAGCATTAACAGGATTTATTCTTAACTGTTGAATTTGGACATGACTGATGGACACTAATTTCTCATCTGATGAACGTCCAACCGATGAGAATTGAGATGGTTTTTCTTAAAGAGAAACCGGCGTTATGATTGATCAACTAATAGCAGTATTTCAAAAAAAAATATCAAAGGGACATTTCGAATGTGGATTATCATAGATTGGTTGACACATCAGATGCAGATAGATCCCGTTGCCATTGGTTTGATCAAAGGAACCTCACACACTCACAGCATCCTGCGCAACAGCAAAACACATGGCCAATTCCCCAGTAGACTGGACTGAGTAATAGTTCGGTCTGATTAAGGTTTGCAGCTTCGTTGACGACACAGGCAATATGCTACCTGACAAAAGGTAATCCAACCATGCTAAGATGTTTAAAGACACTACCGCCTATCCAAGAAGCGCACTTCTCTCCTGTACAAAACACGCCCTGCAAACAGACTGACGAGTGACGACCATAGCTGCCCAGCCTGAATAAAGTCAGCTTGCCCTCGCCCACAGCAATCAGGCCAGAAACCCTGCAGGGGCCAAGATATGATGAGAACATGTTAGTAGCTACTTCCTCCGTTCCAAATTATAGGTCGTTTTGGATTTTCTAGGTTTAGTTATAGATTTTGTTATGAATCTAGACATAGTATCTGTCTAGGTGCATAACAAAAATGATGAACCTCAAAAGCCAAAACGACCTATAATTTAAAACAGAGGTAGCATATTGCTCCATAAAGGAATCGGCAAGGCATACCATTTTGATCAAGTAATAACTAAAGGTAAAGCAATTGAAATACCTACTGATCGTCATATCAACTTGAATTTTCTTCTGCGACAGTGCTTGTGCCCACAATCTACTCCATGATGAAAAGAAAAATAAAATGAGCTTCGTTTTCAGGAGAACCAAAACATCTTGCACAACTTCCGAACATGATTTTACAATGGAACATTGCATTCAGGTAGGTAATAATTCCCCTGCTACTGATTGTTTCTAATGCACCCTGTTTTTTGAAAAGGTTCTATACAGCTTGTTACCAGAAGTAAAATACATTTTTTTCAGAAAATGTTACTAGCATACCATACTGTTCTATTAACCTTTTCATTTTGTGTAGAGTGGCAGCAAAATGGAGGCAAATTTTTCTTCACATACATTATTTGCGTCAGCTAAAACAATGCAACTAATATTTCAGTAGCGGTAATAAAAGGAAATTCAGAGGGCATGATAATCTCAGGTATACTGCATGAGTCATGACACTGAACATGGTTGAAAAAGAACGCTGCAACCTACATATGTTCATGGAAGAAGAATGCAAATATGATTATGGTTTCCAAAGTATACTGTTTTCATGAGATTATATTACCATTGATGTTTACTAACTATGGAAAAGGCAGTGCTCTTGATGGACTAAAATTTGTAACATTATTTTGAGGAAGGTCGATGCATACATACCTCTGAAATGTAGTCCTTAAGCTTCCCACTGATGGTTTCATCCAATGCCCTCTCAGCAAGCTCATACATCACAACATGACCTTCTGGTCCAGCGAGTTTCTCCTTCATCAAGTACCTGCATTAAATAACAAATGTGAAGCAAACAAATTCTTTGCAATAAGTCACAGATTCCACAGCACACACCAAACCGGACCTTTGCTGTACAAGGAGTTCAAGCGCCTGCTTATTGTCACCAAAAACAGAGTGATTCTCATCATTCTCCTTCAAACCCAGCCGCTTCAACTGACGCCAGAGGTCGTCTGCAAAGTGATCAGGACAGTCGAGGAACATCAGACCATGAAGTTTCCCTAACCAAAGCAAACAACTTTGATCCCCTTCACCTACCTCCAGAGATTTTGCCACCAGCCAGGTGAACAAGGGTAATGACAGTAAAAGAAAAGCCAGACAGATGGGCAGCCTCCTTATCCTCAATGTACTTGCGGTACACCTCAGGATCTAGCTGGCTGACCAGAATGTAGCTCTTCGCCTCCACGTTCACTACACACATTTCCCACAAAATTCATCAGTCATTGCCTGATGGCTACCCGCGATGGTAACAGAGACAGGGGCAGAGGAAATGGGGAAAAATTGAGGAAAAGAAGAATGCCTTACCCTGCTGCGACTGTGTCGGCCGGCCAGCGCGCGTGGATGGGGCGCGGGTCCTCTGGAGCTCCCTCATCTCGTAGCCGAAGGTGGCGGAAAGCCTGTCCTTGGCCTCGTTGATGACGAGCGCGGGCAGGGCGCGCTGGCGGTAGTTCTTGGTGATGATCCCCGTGAGCTCCTCCCGCTTGACGGGGCAGCCGGAGGTCTGGTGCGTCTTGAAGAGCATGTAGCGCATCACCTCAGCCACCAGCTTGTCCTTCTCCTGCGGGACGGGGCGGGGCGGGGCTGGTCAGACAAAACGTCGAACACCTCGCGCGCGCGCGCAGCGCGGAGGGTGGAGGGGGAACGGCGCACGTACCTCCTTGGAGATGTCGATCTGGGCGAGCTCCTCGCTGGTCGCCATCAGAGGAGCACGGAGAGGTGGGGTCTGTCGTGGATTGCTCGCCGACGGCTGGTCGGAGGAGGAGGAGGAGAACCCTGGGCCGCCGCGGAGGGGAGGCGGCGTTCGGTTCGCGCGATAATGACTCGATGGGAGAGGTTGGATTGGATTTGCGCGCGCACCTGAAAAGAATGGCGCCAAGCCTGGCGGCTGTGGGCCGAATTCTAGAGAATTGTTGCTAGAAAGGCTATTGGGCCTTGGAGAAAGCATGCTCATTCTTATCTTTTGTATTTATCTTTTTATTCTACTCTCTACTTTCCCTTGGGACTCTTGCAAAAAATACATAAATGCCATGAAAACTTGAAAATTCTCCCGGACGAAGAAAGTTGATTAAAAACACGGAAAGTAACGTGGTTAAAATAAAATGTTTTTCTTAAGAAAAAGGTCCCTATGGCCATCCTACGAAATTCAGTTAAGTTATCGTGTAGAATTGCACAAGATATTGAAAATTTGAAATAAGCAGGAAGTTGATCGATCCCAAGCTACCACTAGCAACCATTTAACTCAGAAGCTCGCACAGTTTTCACGCGCCACTTGATACTGTCTGCTTCCACTAATCTTCCTATCGCTCATTCACTCTGAAGAGGCTCAGAGTCTCCGACAAAAACAGACACTCCACTCCTGACAAAATTCAGAGACTCCACTACTGACAAAACGCAACGGAGTAGAAAGGTTATTGGGCCTTCGAGAAAGCCTGCCCATTCTTATCTTTTATATTTATCTTTTTATTCTACTCTATTTTACTTTCATTTGAGACCATTGCAAAAGAAAAAAAATACACGCAGAAAAAACTACTATAAAATTCTCCTGGAGGAAGAAAATTGATAAAAAATCGCTAAAAACAAACGAGTTCGAAATAATATCGTGGTTAAAGGGATAAGTCTCTAAGGCCATTCTGCGAAATTCAACTAAAATATCGTGTACAATTGCACAACTAGTTGCAAATTTGAAATAAGCAGAAATTGATCAACCCCAAGCCACCACTAATAACAATTTTTAACTCTGAAGCTCGCACAGTTTTCACGCGCCACATGATACTACCTGTACTTTCACTAATCTTCCTACTATCGCTCTCAAGACTGAAGAGGCTCAGACACCGGCGGCGCTCTTGCCACTCTCCTTGCCGTCGCCGTCTTCGCCACCGGCGTCGCGCGGCGGCGCCCAGAACCTGAGCCTGAGCTCTCTTTGCTCGAGCATCTTCTCCACCTCCTCGATAGGCAACCCCTTGGTCTCCGGCACGCAGACAAGCACGAACGCGAGCGCCGCCACGGACAGGCCGCCAAAGATGAGGAACGTCCACGACGTGCCGATGGCTTCCGTCAGCGAGAGGAACGACTGCGCCACGGCGAGGTTGGCCACCCAGTTCGCCGTGGCCGCCGCGCCGCCGCACGCGCCGCGGTGCCGCAGCGGGTAGATCTCCGAGTTGACGATCCACGGCACCGTCCCCATCCCGGGGGAGAAGAAGATGATGTACAGCGCCAGCCCCACCAGCGCCACCCACCCGAACGAGCTCGGGCACCCCCGCGTAAGACCTCCTCTGCCGAACAATGCATTATTGCGCACCATACCTTTCGGTTACCATTTCTTTCTTCTTCCTTTTTAGCCTAACCATTCATTATTACAGTTCCAGGCTCCGGCTCATTATTAAAGTAAGCTCTCAAAAAGATTATGATCACATATAATTAATATAAACCCAATTCAACCTATGAGACGATGATCACATAATTAATAATCCATTCCACGTATGTCTGATTAACAAAATGTATCTTAACTAGTCAAATTAGAGACTAGAGTCCAAGCATAAAAAAAAGCAACCAGCAGGTAGGGATTCACAAAGCTTACCGTACCACTGATTCACCGTGACCGTCAAACAAGTGGCAGATCAAAGCGTGGAAGGAGTTGTTGAATCCCGTGACGATGGTGAAGATCCCCATGGGCCTGGTACGAGCAGGCTGCGGCCCAGAGCTGCGTCAATCTCGGACGAGAGCATGAGCGTCAGGAGGAAAGTAGGCCCGGCCTTATTCAAGGGGCTGTGGGCGTCGGGGCTCTTCAGCCAGGCCCAGGCCCATGAACTTGCTCTTTTGCCTGCCTCTGGGGGCCCACATCCCCTGCCTTTTCGACTCGTTCGCATCGCACTAGATAGAACGAGAGGAGAGTCAACCCAGCATCGCCGGCGGCAGATCTGCACCGGAGCGCCGCCGGTCTGCTCCGGCGATGGACCGCGACGGACGCCCGGGATGGCTGCCGTCGCTGGGCTTCGCCTTCCTCAGCTTCAACTGCGGCATGGCGGTCTACCGCTCCTGGGAGGACCCCTCCTCGGTCGCCTTCGTCGTCGTCGCCTACGTCGCCCTAATCGCCCTCTTCCGCTGCCTCCACATGCTCGAGCGCGCCGGCCCCGGCGGCCACGGCCCGGGGTCAAGCTCGCCGTCTGGGGCCTCTCCACGCTCCTCACGCTCATGTTCTCATTCAAGGTCGCCGCCATCATGCCGCTCTGGGCGCAGCTGCTCGTCTGGGCCATGGGGATCTTCACCATCGTCGCGGGATTCTACGCCTTCTTCCTCGCACGCCCGGAGGCACCTTGAGCAATCGCATGGTAAGCCACCGATTATTTATAATACCAGTTCCATGCCTAGATGTACATCTGTCTGCTCAGCAACGACTTGACTCTGCATTGACTTGACCCAAGTCTTGTGTTCGTTTGCTAGTATCTCAGTCTTCGGCATGATTCACTCCGACTAGATCTGCAAACAACCGCCACTAGTATTGACCGGTCCAAACAATTAGTAGGACCTGATTAGGTCGGGTCCCAACAGGTGAGTCTTTTGGATGAACAACAACACCTAACTCAACCATTGCGTGTCCATTTTGGATGTAAGGAGACTCATCATAAAACCACTTGGTGGGCAAAATGGATAGAAAATGAACACTTCTTATTAGTTCCTTTGCTGTGTTGTATCAGCTTTCTCAAACTCTTGCTAGCTATGGTTGAGAGACTGGAAGAAACCTGTGTTGATGTGCAGTAGACTAAGATGGAGAATCACGGAGTACTCAAAGATGGTTGGAACTTGGAAGTGCGCCTCTCTCCTTTGTCTTTTGGTAGTAGGATGCGAAGGATTTCTTGTTCCTAGGTTTCATATTCGCTAATATATGTGGCGGTATTTTAATGAAATATGTGCATTCCATGTCCTCTGAAAAATGTTTTTAACAAGGTCAAAACTGGGTACTCAGTTTCGCCTTAATATATACGCTTCTAGATCAACTATCTAATTGTTTGGATCATAGGACGAAGCAGTGCGGGCATCTTGATTTGCTTGCACTTACCAGTGATTTTCTTGTACTAATGACACAGCATAGCATCTCTAGTTAAATAAGCGTCGCTCTAAAAGCAAACATTATTTGCTCACAAAAAATTGGGATGCAAAAGACTTCAAATTTATGCACTGTCTGCTATCTATTGGCATGATTAACTATAGCTTTCTTGACTGACCTGATTGGGTCCCATGAGGGGCATGAACTACTAAATGGAAGTATCGTAATCAACCCTTGCATGTGAAATTTCCAGGTCATTTCTTGTAGGCTAGTTTTAGTTTGGGATTTCCAGATCTGTCCTTTGCATATGAAATTTCCGGGTCACTTCTTGTAGGCTAGTTTTAGTTTGGGACTCCCAGATCTGTCCTTCGCATATGAAATTCCGGGTCATTTCTTGTAGGCTAGTTTTAGTTTGGGACTCCCAGATCTGTCCTTTGCATATGAAATTTCCGGGTCATTTCTCGTAGGCTAGTTTTAGTTTGTGACTCCCAGATCTGTCCTTTGCATATGAAATTTCCGGGTCATTTCTTGTAGGCTTGTTTTAGTTTGGGATTCCCAGATCTGTCCTTTGCATATGAAGTTTCCAGGTCATTTCTTGTAGGCTAGTTTTAGTTTGGATTTCCAGATCTGTCCTTTCATATGAAATTTCCAGGTCATTTCTTGTAGGCTAGTTTTAGTTTGGGATTCCCAGATCTGTCCTTTGCATATGAAATTTGCAGGTCATTTCTTGTATGGTAGATTTAGTTTGGGATTACCAGATTTGTCCTTTGCATATGAAATTTCCAGGTCATTTCTTGTAGGATAAGTTTGGGATTCTCAGATCTGTTCAAACTTCATAATGATGATTGTATCTGCTGGCTTGACTTAGACCGAAGACTTCAGTTTGTGCTCGTGTATGCTATCTCTTGGCATAACTGCATGAGCGACTAGACTAGATCTGCGATAGTCATGCCAGGCTTACTAGTTACAACCAATATTGACTGGTCCAAACAATTTTTGATCAAGCAGGAGCCTGCACTGTACAAGTATGAGATAGTCATGAGGCACAAGAAATCAAACCGAGAGGAATTGAATGGTTCTTAGTTTCTTTGCTGTGTTATATCTGCTCTCTGGAACAAAGCAAAATAATGAAAGATGGAACTTATGTTAACATGCAAAATACTGTTGCTAGCTAGCCCATCTGATGTAACGGACTTGATTGAACTCATGATAACATGCTGTAGAGTAAGATAAACAATGGGGTGTGTGAAAATACTGAAAGATGGATGATGTAGAGAAAATAAAGGATACACCAGGCTTATCATTGTACTCCGCATACATTTCCACATGCGGGGCGGGGGGGGGGGGGGGGGGGGGGGGGAGGGTGGTGGGGGGTGAGTGGGAAAACTTTAAACAAAAGGAACTGCCTTCCCTATTTTCAGAACCTTTTGGTTTGAGGTGTTTCTCTAATAGGATGAGAGGTTTTAATTCTGAATGTTTTCTTTACTGTTAATACTTAATAGTCTGGCAAGGTGGCTAAAGGATAACTGTATAACAAGTTCTGTTTGTAGATCTATGTAAATGTTTGGATGAAACAGTGAGGTCATCTTATTTTGCTTGCTTTTATGGATAGATTTCTCGTGCCTAATGACACACCAACTCCTGGCAACTGTTGCTCCAAAGTAAATGTGGTTGCTTATGAAAGTTCGGAATATTTTTTTCAGCAAAGTATGCTAAAGTTTAAGCAACCCCCATTTTCTCCAGTTTTTGCGGAGATACATTTATTTTTGTGTTGATGTTCTGAAGACATCATCAGGACTTGTTGTTGCCCTTGTCAACACAAGGTTGAGCATCTGTACTGCACAACTCTTGAGAAATTTCAATATGACGGACATGTAGTGCCTGGACAAAGTTTTTGTGCCAAGAAAAGTGGGAAAATACCAGACTATTAACATAATGCATTTTTTGCTGTATGTTGTTGCCCTGTTGCAGGATACTTTATGAGCCTGAGTTCCCAGTTAAGTTGCCAACATGCTTGCAGCATCTGCGAGGAGCCTAAGATGAACGTGCTGGCAGTAGCTTTAAATTAAATAAACAAAACTGTGATGTGGAGAACATGAGTTTGTTATAAAACCCTGGAAATTTGTGGTATTGAGGGGATGTTTTTGTGTTGAAAGGTTTGCTTGTTTGAGCAGCAGAGACTTGGGTTTACTAAGGTAGCAGAGCCGATGAACCCAAGAGATGTGCTTGTCAACGAATTTGTACATGTAACATGTTTGCAAGAGCCGCCTCGCACCAAGCACAAATGAATAGATGTATGAAATTGTGATTGAATGGATTGAACAGCACATATCAACGCATCTCAGCTGCATAAATCCAGAAAATGAATAGATGAGGTGACTTGAGGGTGATGCAGGCTGGGGCATCGTCAGTCCAATTAGAAAGGAATATAAAAGTGTTCTGGATGCTTATTTAATCCACAATCACAATGTAAAATGTAGGAAAGAAATACCACCTCACAAATACTAAGCAAATGAAAAGACAGATGGCAAACTCACCAAGACAAAATGCTCGTGCCTTCACAAGACATTCTCATCACCACAACCAGCAAGAACATCACAACCATGCTCAATCTACCATTGTTGGGTACCAAACAGAATAGGCAGAAAAATCGGATTCCAACAAAGGAAAAGAGAGTTCTTCTTGTCAGCACCTGAATTACAGAACAAGAATAAAAAGTAAAGGAGCATAACTGGGAAGGAGGAAAAAACTGCATGTACAATTAGAAACCACATAATTTAAAAATAGGCACTAAATACCATATGACAGATGTGACAAGAAAATGCAGATGTTTAATTACTAAAGAGTTCAGTGTATGAGCATCAGCGATGTTTATACTACTCTTTAAATTAATGCTGCACATAATGCTTGAAATTGTCATGCCGTGCCCTTGCATATATGAAACTGACTCATGTATAGTATGTAGCAATATTTCCAAGCTTATTTGTCAGCTATTGTGCAAACAAAAATTAAGACAACCATATTAGTGGATTAATCACACCACTGCTTCTAGCGAGACAAGCAGACATGAGTGGTATAACTTAAGCATAGATAACCACATTGCACCACTGCAATTATGCAATGAGTGATATCCTACCGAAATCTCTTTCTGAACAAATACCGTTGGCAGTTGGTGCGGTATTAGTTGATAACAGAAGTACAGATCATCAGACATGAAAGAAATTGTATGAAACATCAGGTATTAGTTGAAACATTTATGGAAAAGTGTAATTGCAAAGATGATTCTATTATAAATACAACAAATTTGCTCGCTCAATTAAATAATAGAATTACGACTGGGTACAGCAAAAAAACCTAAGGGAAAATTGGTAGCCTGATTTCTGCACACATGGTTAGATGTTTTACTGTAAAACAGCAATTAGATGATGCAGAAACCAATGGAAGATGATTTCAGCTATCTTCGGGCCCATGAAAGCATCCCAATTCATAAGCTGCAAAGCAAAGAGGAGATGAGGAATTCACTGTGAAAGCAGCACGAAGACACCCTTTGATTTCACAATGAAACCGATGTGTACACCAGTAAAGGCAGCAACATGTCACCGCCTGTACTCCCATATGCAAACCAGAGAAAACCTACGCAGTGAGCATACATCAGTTACATAGATGCAATGCAGCACAAAACCAAACAAAATTCTGAAAATAGATAGTATCGTACTGTAAAGAAGCATAAATGGAAGAAAACAATGACTTATTCTATGGGATCACTAAATTTGCGTAACCAGCTGGTAGGTTAGTTTACTGATCTTTGCTTCCTATTCGCACTGGAGAGTGGTCTGAGAGGCTGAGACACTGGAATGCTTTGCGTATCAGATCCCAAGTTCCAGACTGCATACCATGGGAATCAATAAATTGTTTGAAAAATAATAAGATTGCTACGGGTGGCTGAACGTGAGCAGTAGAAAGACACAACACATAGAAATACACAGCCTGTGTAATTTGAGGTACTATATTATTTGCTTATGCAAAGAAGAAGAATCATAACAGGGGGTAAAGAGCAGAGTAGAAAGATACTTATTTGCTCTGACCTAGTGCCCAAACTGCAATTGATCTCAAATGATACTCATTTCTTGTCTATCCAGTTTCCTCTGCAACAACCTATATAGCTAATGAGTAGAGAGAATAAGGTTCTAACATGAATTTAGTTGAGATTTTTTGGTGTCCAGTATATTAAGGAAGCAAAGAACTCTAAGAAACTACTAACTTCACAAGCAAAAGGTACGTGCTGCACACGGTGCTAAGAAGAAATTTCATGAACTCACCAGGGAGGTCAAACAGGCCACCGTGCAAGATAAGCCTACACTGAAAGGTAATTTTTTATGGCAACCTACAAATCATAAGCTGAAATTAGATGGAAGCAGCTAAATAACAAAATATGAAATATTGGGTGTTCCATGAGGAAGCTAATTAATTCACAAACAAGCAACCTAAACATGGAAAAAATCGCATAGATGCGCGGAGCAAGCTGTTGCAGTAGAAAGAAAAGCAATTGAACAACACCGTCGATCTGAACTCAACTCACTAAAATGTGGTTCACGCCGTAACACTCAGGAGCGAATCCCGCCGTCCAGCGAGGCCTTGCAAAGAAGGAAATGCATCTCTGATTAGGAATCAGGTAGACGTTCCCCATACAGCTCAAGAATCAAAGAACCAAAAACGATTTGGTCAGCAAATTAAGTTGGAAGTGGAAAGACATTGAATGGAAAGGGGAAAGAAGAAATAAAAACCAGCAGAAAATCACCCATCCAAGAATGCCGCCAACAAAAGAGAGCAAAGTGGATAAAATAAATATAAAAAATTTACTGAATCCACCAAGATCCAAACGAAAAATGCAGAGGCAGAAAAACAGGTGCCGTAAAACAATAAGGAAAGAAGATTTGGAAACTTTTAGGGAACGGGTACTCTGTACGAATCTAATGAGGAAAGAGAAGGGAGATGCGTCCATGAATAAATAGAAAGGGAAGAGGCAAGAAATCCAAAAACGTCTGGAATAAGCACATTGACCAAAACGAGAAAGTAACTGAAGCGTCTGGGGAACGAACTATATCTTAGATGGGATGAAAATGAAAAAAGGAAGCAACCAACCTGAGAGATGTGGGAGGAATTAAGCAATTGAAAAGGAGAGATTGGGGAGAAGGCCCTCAAGAGAGACGACCGCAAGCAGAGCAAGCGTGGAGGAGAAACAAGGCATGTACAGAGAGACACCGTCGGCGCTGCGGGCCGAAGCCGCGCCGCGTTGGGAGCATGCGGCCGTGTGGCGTGTGCTGCGGTCAGCGTTGGCGGTCGCCCGGCCTGCCCTCCGCAGCCTCTTAGCTAGTCGACGACCGTAGTTCCCCTGCGCTGCACTGACCCTGCCCCGCACTAGCCGCCGGCCGTTCCTGCCTCTTCCTTGCGCTAGCCACCGCCCTCCCTAGCTCCAGCCTCCACCTGTCCGTGCCTCTCCCCTTTGTCATGCCACCGGCTCGCACCGCGCCGCACTGCCTCGCCCACCATGCGCCGCTCGCCATGGCCGGAGCCACCACGTGCAGCCTTCAAGGTAGCTGCGAGGAGCGCGGCATGAGCTGGGAATGGGGCCTGGACTTGAGGACGGCAGCGAGAGCAAAGGGGCATGGGCGGTGGGAGGAAGAAGGCGCCAGCGGTAATAGGGAGGAGAAGCCGTGGGTGCGACCGAGCATGGACGAGGTGGACCAAAGGTACGACACCGCGGCGGCCGGCGCCGACGGCCGTGCCCCCGCTGCACACCTCACCTGACGGCCGCGTGATGCCACCGCCGCCACTAGCCTTGGGGCGCGCCCTTGCCCTCGGCAAGGCTGTGGAGGGCTCCGTGGACGCGCTGTTTGGGGAGGCCGTAGCCATGGCCGGGCGCCATTGCCTATGCGCGCCGCGGAGACGGTGAGAGGGAATCGGAGGCGGAGAGAGGAGCTCGGCGACGGGGAGATAAATTGGAAGCTTGCCATCGAGAGAAGATGAGAAAGGTCTGGAGTCTCAGATATTTTCTATCACAGTACATTATTGGTGAGGTGAACGCAGCCGTTGATTTACCATCAGACGCAGTAAAAATTTTTTAGTTACGTGTCCACCCTGGCTACGCGCCGCACCCGCCTCCTTTCATAAGGAGGAATTGCATTGTGTTTGTGCACGTGTTGGGCCAGGGCCAGATCGCAGTAACATGTACTAAGTAGCTAATAACCCGCGGCAGTGCTTGTGTCCACGCAGCGGCGTCATATCGTCGGCATAGGCACAGCAGCTAGTAGCTAGCAAGCGTAGCAGCACACGATAAGATAAGGCTTTGGTAGCGTAGCGTGTAGCAGCAGATCGATCTGTCGATAATACGATGACGGCGCTGAGCAGCAGCAGTTGTCGGATCCTGGTGATCGGCGGCACGGGGATGATCGGCCAGCACCTCGTCAAGGCGAGCCTCGCCGCCGGCCACCCGACGGCCGTGCTCGTCCGGCCGGCCTCCGTCGCTGCCAAGGCCACCCTCGTGGAGGCGTTCAAGGCCAGAGGGGCCAACATTGTCTACGTCCGTGCAGCATATATATATATATATACTACCTAATTATATGCTCTGCTCTGCTCCTCCCAAATTAATTAGTTTTTGATATGTATAGCAACTTAACATATGCTCCATGCATGCAGGGAGACATCGACGACGAGCAGGGGCTGTTGGCGGCGGTGAAGGAGGCGGACGTGGTCATCTCCGCCGTCGGCCACACCTCGCCGGAGGAGGTTCTCAGCCAGCTCAAAATCGTGGCCGCCATACACAAGGCCGGCAACATCAAGGTCGGTCTGTCGTCAACAAATTATGTAATTTGATTTGAGATATATATGCTACTAGCTAGTAGATCGAATGAATTAAGGAGATTAATTTATGATGAGTATATAAATCCATTACGTAGCGGTTCGTGCCGTCTGAATACGGGTGCGACGTTGAGGTGGCGGCGGAGCAGATGCTGGAGCCGGCACGGAGCATTCTGGGGGCCAAAGTCCGAGTCCGCGAGGCTCTGCAAGCAGCAGGGGTTCCTCACACCATCGTCTGCAGCTACTGGTCTCAGGGCTTCCTGCTGCCCAGGGCTGGAAACCCTGAAGCCGACGGCCCCCCGCGCACAACCGCCACCATCTTTGGCGACGGACAAGTGCAAGGTACGTAGTACAGTACATAATTAAGCTGCTAATAATATAACGAAATGCTTGCCTTTGATTTCATTCATGCATGATGACACATATATATGCATTGATTTCATGAGAATGCATTGCCTTCAATATATATGCTGCCAGGGTTCTTCGTACATGAGACTGATATGAGCAGAGTGGCCATCAAGGCCGTGCAAGACCCGCGCACCCTCAACAAGATACTGCACGTGCGCCCGCCAAGCAACCTATGCTCGCTCAACCACCTCGTCTCTCTTTGGGAGAACAAATCGGCAAAATCCTCCAAAAACAATATGTAGCCGAGCAAGAGCTCAGGAACAAAGTACGAGGTATATCTACATGCATGCATGCACCTAATTAATAGCTACCGTACTATATATCATGTACGTATATATATATATATATATATATATATATATCGCGCAGAGTCCCCGTTCCCGCTCAACTTGCAGCTGGCGATCGTGCACGCGACGCTCGTCGTCGGCCAAGCAGGCCACACCAAGCACCAGAAGAAGAAGAAGCTGGCGGATGTGGAGGCGACACAGCTGTACCCGGACATGAGCTACATCACAGTCCAAGACTGCCTCGACGCTCTGCACATCTGATGCATGCCCAGCAGCTGATCGACCGACCCACCCATGCATGCGTGTACTCTTCACAAAATATATGCACTGTACGTCCGAATTAATGAAATAATTGTGTACACATGTGAGCAGTTAATTAATAATTAATATCAGAATCGATATATACATGTGATCAACATTGCATGCCATGTATACAAACTATGTCTCTGGGAGGCCATAATCAGAAAAAAGGAAAAACCAAGAAAACCAACTAACAACCGGCGAGTCGGATTGGGACATCGGCACCGCAAACACTTTGCCCGGTCAGATTAGGACATCGACACGGACCTCAAACAACAACCCCATCGGATGCGGCAACGACCAACAACCCACCCATGTAGTCGTCGAAGCCTGCAAAACGTGACCCCTGCATCGATAGGGAACCAGAAAAAGAAACACACCGCACCGCAGTGAGAAAGCTACCGCTATATATGCGGAACCCTCCGCCGTAGTGCCGCTGTAACAACACACATCACCCTGACATGATGATACCATCGAATCTGGTCCGCCGTATCTTCGCGCAGATGCCATGCATGCAAGTTATACACAACATAAAAGCAAAATAAAAAAAAACAAGCAGAGATTGATATAGCTTTCGCTATTTCCTGTATTCTATGTCGTCGCACCAGCGACACCGACTGTTTGTCGAGGTGTGCCTAGCTCTAGTATCGTGTCCTGCACCGACGATTCTCCATCCAACGCATACTATGCCACATATATGCAACTTGCAGCTAGAAGCAGTACAGCAAATTAAGAAAGAATATTATATTGGTAGCTGCCATCCAGATGCCACATATTATATTGCCGCGGCGAACACGTGCTCCTTCCAGCTGGCCATGGTGCACGCCACCGTGGGCGCCGCCGCCTGCTGCGACCAGGCCCTCGACAAGGAAGTACAATTTTGTGTTTTTCTTTTTAGTAGCATTCCTTCATCCCTACATGGACACTGAAAAATTAAACATCGGCCTGCAGGACGTCAGAAGACATGCAGCCGAACAGACACTTGAATTCGGCCTGCTCCGGATCGAAGGCATGGGTTTGGCCTGCCGTGAGCAGCGCTCGGCCCACTCGGCTCCATCACCAACGAAATCCCCACTTGTCACTCACTAAATCTCAAATTTAGTGAGTGACAAGTGGGGATTTCGTTATTCTGAGATAAGGACGACGACGTGCATTGCGACAGGCCCATTTTATTCATGGTCAGCCATTGCGTCCGGGAGTGAGAATGCGCGACTCCACCACCACCGCCTCCTCACCGGCCGGTGACCCACCGGCGGCTCCCCACACCACACCACTGCTGTCCGGTGACCCGCCGGCAGCTAACCGCGGCGGGCCTCAGGGGCCAACCTTGCAGGACTCGAGGCCCAGCCCCCTGCAGGGATCTGGCGGAGAGGGGGAACGCCTGTTGCTTCAATGCATCTTCTTCCTCCAGATCTGCCAAAAGGAACTGTATTAACTCGATGGTGGCGGCAGATCTACAGGGTAAAGGGCCTGCTGAAGGGCACGCGTACGCGGAGGGTCGGTCCCAGCTCCGACCAGAGGCCTCATTCAAGGAGGCGCTGGTAGGTGCCAGGACCTTCAAGCCGAGATTTGATGCATCCAGAGCCCTGAAGATTGGCAAGACAACAAATCGAGGAAGCACCCGGCCCAGTCGTCAGTCTGGGGACGGCTCGGGCCGAGGCAAGGCTCCGTCCATGACCGTTTGGGTGGCCGAGTACAGGAAATGCAGCAGGGCATTAGTGGCTACCTACAAATCTTGAAGGCCAAAGCTGTGGGTAGGTGCTTCAATTGCCTCGCCAGAGACCACCGCATCGCGGATTGCAGAGACCCTCCTCGGTGCATCCTGTGCTCCCGTTCAGGCCACAAAGCGCGTTATTGCCCCGCCTACTCTTCCCGTCGCTCTATTGCTCCCCCAGCCACTGCCGGGGACGGATCCGCCCCTGCTGCTGCCGTTGCTGCCGCCTCTCCTCTGGCTGCGATGGCGTTCATCCCTGGGGAAGCGTGGAGGCGTCCGCAACGCATCCTGGCTGGTGCGGCACGCACCGGCGACATCAAGGAGGCAGAGCGAGATCTGCAGCTGCATGGGCTGGTGGCGGTCCAGCTCGACGCGCAGGCGAGGCTCACCTGCGAGCTTGTGCTTCGGGATGCTCTACAGCAACTCCGCATCCCGCCGCACTCGCTGCAGGTCACCAGGCTTTCAACTTCCATCTTCCTTCTTCGTTTTCAGTCGCCGCCACACCGCAATGCTGCCCTTTCGCGTCGCTCACTTCTTGTTGGTCACACGACACTTCGCCTGATGCCTTGGGGTAAGGAGTTTGGGGCAGCTAATGCTCGCGCACACTACTTCTACCGTGCACGAATCTGCTTTGAGGGGGTGCCACCACATGCGCACCAGATTGAGTCTGTTCTGCACCTGTTGCCGAAGCAATCCTTTGTGGAGGCAATTGATCACTCGAGACGCACAGAAGATGAGAAAGGGTGCTTTATCTTGTGGGTTTGGTGTTTTGACCCAGATGCTCTCCATGTGTTGGGCACCCTGCACCTTGAAGAGCCAGTGACCAGATTTGATGAAGGGTACACCAATAATGAGGATCCTGATCTGGTTGTCTTGAGGGCTGAGGAATCCAACTTGCTCTGTTACGATGTGCTCATTCACTTGGATTGTGTTGAGGATTACCACCCTGTCTCCAGCAGTTCCTCAGGGGGAAGTTATGAGAGTGACATCAGTGGAATTCCAGCAGATGAGCCAATGGGTGTGTGGCCAGTAAAGCACTATTTCAATTGGCACCTAGGACAGCCTGATGCTCTACCTGATCCACCACGCGAGTCAGTGCACTCGCGCCTTGGCAACCGACGGGATCGTTCGCCACCAAGAGGTGGCGGCACTGGCGGCGTTAGGGGTGCTTTCAGGCAGGTACCCCCGCCAAACCAGCATGGTATGTTCGGTGGAGCAGGCCCAAGCGTGCAGAGGAACAATGTAGGGGGCCGTTTTCAGGGCCGTCATGGTGCTGGCGGGCAGAACTTCAGGTGGCAGGTGAAGAGCAACACCCGCAGGTTTGATCGTTTTGCTCATGATGTGGAGGAAGGTGAGATACTGTCTGTGGACCTAATGGGTGCATGCACTACCCATGATAATCCCACTGATGATCTGTTCAGATTTGATCCGATGGTGGAGGAAGCTGCCCCTGTTTCTGGCTGCTGTCTGCCCATGTCGTCGCAGCGCTCGGTGGAGCCAACTGCGGCCGATCGGGTTATGGAGCAGCCAACTCGGGTATCCACACTTGGTGTTGTTCTGGGTGGAGGACACGGTGCTACTGGTGATGCAGTGGGACGACAGCCTGATCCGGCTGCTGGTCGTGGTATACAGAATGATATACAGGTTGCTGCTTCTGATGTGCAGGTTCCTGCTTCTGATGTAGTGGGAGGACAGTCTGATTCGACTGTGTGCTGTGAGGTTGATCCTGTTGTGAACTATGCCTCACCCTGTAAGGATGATCCTGCTGTGATTTGCGCCTCGCCTACAAATAAACGGGCCCAAGATGAGCAGCTAGCAAGCCCGTCTCGGAAGGACTCATGTTGGGGAGCTTATTTGATCTGAATGAGGAGTACCATCCTGGGATGCGGACCGCAAGACGTCACTGCGGAGAGAGTGATACTTGGCACTGCTGACGGAAGATTGAACAAGCAAGGCAAAGATAATCATGGGCACAAGGAGGGGCAGAGAGTGACTGCAAGGCTCACGGTGCCTCTCAGAAAGTCGCTGTTATGTAATCCGGTGCCAAAGCATAAGACACATCATACCAAGAAGATGCCTTGTGTTGATGCTCCTTTGCTTGGACAAGGTCAGCAGACACCAACTGCGTCCAAGACAGTAAACGAAAAGGCGACGGCTCTTCTTCTGAAAGCTAGCGGCATCATTGCAAGTAATGCGGAACCTTCTGAACAAGCGCAACAGCAATTCGGCAACCAGTTCATCACTTCCCTGGACCCTGCAACTGTGGCTGATATGAGGATTGCCTTTGGATTGCCTGAGAACGGGGCTGCGGACAAGTTCAGCGCCCTCACCTGTGCCTGTGATGAAGGAGATGAGGCTTGACTGGCAGTCTCGACTGCCAGGAGGGGGGAAGGGAGGCTCGGCTCTGAGCTCGTGTAGATATGTTTTCTAATTCCCTAAAACCAGTAGGTTTGCTGGAAGTGATGCGGTTGTAGTGTTGGTTGTACTTTATATGTTCCAGGGAGACTCAGTACTGTCACTATGCAATGTTGGGGGCTTGATGGATAGAGGTGGATTTGGGAATGATGGAAAGAGGTGGTGTGTCTATGTTCTCAGTTTCTGGTGCCTGCTCATGTGTCTTGTTCATGCCTCTCAGGCCAGAGTTTTATTCTTGATTCATCAATGACAGATCAACAGTGTGTTCTTTTTAACTGGAATGTCAGGGGCCTGAATAGCTCAGCCAGGAGGAAAGCTGTGAAAGATATGGTTGCTGAATACAGGGCAACAATTGTCACTTTGCAGGAGACAAAGATCCATTTCATTGACCGTCAGGTGGTAATGGAGACTCTAGGGGACAAATTTGTCGATCAGTTTGTATATTTGCCAGCGCAAGATACTAGAGGAGGAGTATTACTAGCAGTGGATGGTGCACATTTCAAAATTGAGAGCAGTGAAAGAGGACTTGCATAGCATAACAGCTAAGATTGTAACAGGGGATGGGCTGCTGAAATGGGACCTCACTTCAGTTTATGGCCCACAAGAAGACAATGCCAAGATTCAGTTCCTGGGAGAACTTAGATGGATCCAACAAAGTGTATCTGATAGATGGCTGTTGATAGGCAACTTCAATATGATCCTAAACGCCGCTGACAAAAGCAATGCAATCCTAAATAGAAGGCTTATGGAAGCTTTCAGAGAGGTAGTTCGGGACCTTGAACTGAAAGAGCTAAACTTGAGGGGAAGGAAATTCACTTGGTCCAATGAAAGGACGCATACCAGGAATTGACAGAGCTTTTTGCTCTGTTGCATGGGACCTCATGATGCCAAATATTACTTTACAAGCTCTGTCTTCGCGTATCTCAGACCACTGCCCTTTGCTCATTGCTAAGACTGATACAACCAAGAGATATAGGGGTTTCAAATTTGAAGTGTTTTGGCCAAAGCTACCTGGTTATCATGAAGTGGTGGCTGATGCTTGGAATCGCCCAATCCAAGTCACTAATCCTTTTCTAAGGCTCCACATTAAGTTAAAGAGAACAAGCAAGGCCCTACGTGCATGGGCGCGGAATTTTATTGGGAACAACAAGCTTCTGCTTGCTGTCGCCAGCCAACTCATTGCTGTCTTTGACGTGGTCCAAGAATATAGACAACTCAGTGAAATTGAGATACAACTAAAAAGGGATTTGAAAGCTAGGTTTCTGGGGATGACTGCAATTGAAAAGCTTCGTGCAAGGCAGAAATCAAGACTCAATTCAATACGGGCGGAGGAAGCCAGCTCCAAATTATTTTTCCTGCAGGCAAATGGAAGAAAGCGGAAGAACATGATTCACTCGTTGCACACTGATGAGGGAATCTGCTACACACAAGACAGTAAAGCGCATGAGATACATCGCCATTTCAGCACTCACTTTGGAAGTCCCTCATCAAGAGAGATTCACCCTCAACTGGGAAGAATTAGGACTAGGCACTAGAGAGTTGTCGCATCTGGAGAATGAATTCACTGAAGAAGAAGTCTACACAATAATTCAGGAAATTGCATCTGACAAAGCTCCCGGCCCTGATGGATTCATTGGAATTTTCTTCAAGCAAGGCTGGCAGCTAATTAAATCTGACCTTATGCAGGCCGTGCAGTATTTCCATAGCCAGCATGACCAACATCTGCAGCATTTAAATTCAGCCCAAATTGTGCTAGTTCCTAAGAAAGAGGATGCTAAATTCGTAACTGATTTCAGACCGATCAGCCTTACACACTCTGTGGCTAAAATCCTTTCCAAGTTGCTGGCCTCCCGGCTTGCCCCTGAACTTAATGCCATGGTGTCAAGAGCACAGAGTGCTTTCATTAAAAAAAGGAGTATACAGGACAATTTCTTATACACTCAAAACTTGATAAGGGCCTTACATAGAGCTAAGCAGGCTGGTATTTTTTTAAAGCTTGATATTGCGAAGGCCTTTGATACAATACGATGGGATTACCTGATGGAAGTGCTTCAGCAGCTCGGTTTTGGAAGTCGCTGGCGAGGATGGGTGTCTGCCCTTTTGTCAACAGCATCAACAGCAGTTTTGTTGAATGGCGCTAGGGGTTTGTGGTTCAGGCATCATACTGGTTTGCGGCAGGGAGACCCCCTCTCTCCAATGCTTTTTATTTTAGCCATGGAACCACTACACCACTTACTTGAGCTGGCTACCAGAGAGGAACTGCTATCGCCAATCAACAACAGAGCAGCCAGAATGAGAACAAGCTTATATGCTGATGATGCAGCAATCTTCATAAAGCCTATCAAAGAAGAAGTACAAATAGTTGCAGACATCCTTGATATTTTTGGTCAAGCTTCTGGACTTATCACAAATCGAGACAAGTGTGCTGCCTATCCCATTAGGTGCGATAACCTCGGCCTAGAAGAGGTACTGGAAGGTTTTAATTGCCCGATCAAGTCCTTTCCTTGTCAGTACCTGGGACTGCCTTTACACTATCGGAAACTGAATCGGGTGGAGATCCAACCAATCATTGACAAGCTCTCTACCAGATTGGCCACCTGGAAAGGACGATTCATTAACAGGTCAGGAAGGCTCAAGCTAGTAAACAAAGTCCTTTCATCCATGCCAACATATTTCCTCACTGTCTTCGAATTGAAGAAATGGGCAATTAAAAAGCTTGACAAGATCAGACGAGGTTTTCTTTGGAAGGGCACAGAAAGTATCAATGGAGGACATTGTCTGGTAAAGTGGGCAAGGGTTAAACGACCAAAAGGGCTTGGTGGCCTAGGAGTGCTTGATCTTGAGCTGTTTGGGAGGGCGCTAAGACTACGATGGCTATGGTATCAATGGACTGACCCGAGCAGACCGTGGGTAGGCACTGAGGTGCCGTGCAGTGAAGAGGATAGACAACTTTTCAGGGCAAGTACATGTGTGCAGGTAGGGAATGGGCATCGCGCGAGATTCTGGGAGTCCTCCTGGCTAAATGGCATGGCTCCACGGGATTTGGCGCCCAATTTGTACAAATTGGCATGGAGAAAGACCATGACAGTGCACGAGGATCTTCAGAATAGTAAGTGGACGCGAGGCCTCTGGTGAATGTCGACTGCAGAAGAGATGGCTGAAATGGTAACGCTTTGGTTCATGGTAAGTGACTACCAACTCTCTGAGGAAGAAGATAAAATTGTTTGGAAATGGACTGCCAATGGTGTTTACAGTTCAAAATCAGCCTACAATGCTCAACTTTTAGGCTCCTACTGTACTTTTGATGCAAATGCAATCTGGAAGGCTAAAATAGAAGGAAAGCACCGTCTCTTTGGCTGGCTGTTGGTGCAAGAGAAGTTGCTGACGGCGGACAAACTGTTGGCAAGGAACTGGCCATGTAATCCCAAATGTTCTCTATGTGACCAGGTGGACGAAACAGCACAGCACCTTTGCTTGAATTGTGTCTTTGCGCAGGAAGTCTGGTTCCTAGTTCATCAATGGACTGAAGGCCGAGTGCCTATACCTGAACGGGGCATGGAACTGGAGCGCTGGTGGAATGAGTCCCTGACAGGGCTAGCAAGGGATGCAAAGCGAGAACGTGATTCGATCTTTCTCTACACTGCCTGGAACATCTGGAAGGAGCGCAATAGGAGGATTTTTGAAGGTGCATCAGCAGCACCACAACGTATTCTAGCGCTAATTAAGGAGGAAGTCAAACTGAGAAGTGCTGCCTGTGACGGATTTGAGTCTCATTTAGTTACCTAATGAATTCACCTTTGTCTGTGTGTGAGTTATCTTGGTTTTATGTAATATTGAACTTTGTAAACCCGAACTTGCTTCTCCTTCTTATATGACAAGAGCAGTGCTCCTGCTAATCTTTAAAAAAAAAAAAAACAAATGGCCGCCGCATGGGCCCTTGCCTTGGCTGCCGCGCGCCGCCGCGTCGCTGCTGCCGCTCAGGCCCCTCCCGCTCCCACGGCGGCGCTCCTCGCCCCGCGCGCCACGCCGCTCCTCGAGGGCTCGCTCGCGCCTCCTCCGCTCGGCGGCCGGCTTGCTCCCCCGGCGGCGCTCCTCCACGGCCGGCGCGCGCCTCCGCCTCCTCCTCACGCTGCGGCGCTCCACGCCCCGCGCGAGCTGCTGCCGCCGCTCGGGGCGCGCCTCCTCGCTCCGCCTGCTCCCAGCGACGGCCCCGCCGGCGGCGACGCTGGGACCGCACCGGCTCCTCTCCACCGGAGCCTTCGTCCAGCCGGGCCACGACGGCGAAGCCAAGCGCGCCGCCGCCGCCGACGAGACCACCCGCGCGGGCGCCGTCGAGGCGGGCTACGCCAAGGGCGGCGCAGCCGGCGGCGGCAACAAGACCAGCTGCCTCGTCGTCGACAAGTCCGGCATCCGCGGCGCCAACAGCACGGTCCTCACCCGCGACACCAAGCTCGCCGGCGGGATCCGCGGCGCAGACGAGGTGCCCGCCGCCGTCAAGGCCGTCAGCGACGATGTCGTCCAGAAAGCTGGGGCCTTGGACCTCGGCGCACGGCCGGCCCTCCCCGCGCCGCTGCTCGGCCCGCGCTCGCCGCACCTGCTCGGGGCGCGCTCCGCCCGCTGCAGCCGACGACCCCGCTGGCGGCGGCGCTCGGGGGGCTACTCCGTTTCTCCACCATCCAGCGCGACGGCGACGCTGCCGCTCCGAACGGCTACAAGCGCGGCGCCAGCACCGCCGGCAAGGGAGAGCGCAAGCGCGCCGCCGACACCACCAGCGACCACGCCAAGATCAGGGAGATGCTCAAGAAGCACACGTACACGTCTCTCTTTCCTGTTCCCCATTTCTCGTCGGCATTGATTAATTAGTACTAGTAGCCGTTAATGCGTCGGCACCATAATCATCTGCGTGTGATTCTGTTGTGTTGCAGCAAGGCGGAAAGGATGAGAGACACCACGCACACCATCGTGTGGTGCCTCGTCGTCCTGTTCGAGGTGGTGGTTCTTGTGACGATTGGTGTGATCTACGCCGTGGAGGTATTCCATCGCGAGATGGCGATTATCTCGGATGACAAGAAGACTACTGGGGTGGAGGAGCAGCAGAAGCTTGAGTGATGAGAGGTCTTATCAGCTGCAGGAACACTAGGATTTGAACATTTTTATAAGTCTCAAAACAGCATTGAGGATCCATGTTCAGAGCAGCTTTTCTTCAAATTTTACATATGAAGTATACAAGCACAAGATGAAAAATGGAATCTTGGATACTTGGAGAGTTACCATGTCAAATCTTGATGGAAATAAACAAGGTTTGCTATTTTATTTGAAGCTCCAAGGATCGATCAGTGCCACTATTTTGGATACTATGAACTCTGACGACAGTCTAAAGTCAAGTTTTTTCAGTCACATTCAAAGATCAATTCCGATCAATTGGTTGATCTTTTGGCCCTATGATCTATACAAGAAATGAAGCCCTATATATCAACAGCAATTTGGTTAAGGGTTGGAGGAAAGATTATGTTTGAACTTGAGAGAAATCAAGGAGAGGAGGGGCCGGTTTTGGAGAACAGAAATGAGCAAGCATAGCAGCGCCGGCGTTTCACCACCAGCTCCCTGCCTCGCCGGCTTTCTCCTGCTCGCAGCCGCCTCGCCCCCGCGCCGCCACGTGCAGCTGCTCCGCGACCGCCGCGTCCCCGCCTGCAGAGCCCCCGGCGCCTGCGGCGAGACCCAGGGAGCGTCCCTGCGCCGTCGCCCGTCGCTGCTCGCGACCGTCAGGGCCCGCGTCGCCGCCCGTCGCTGTGCACGGTCGTCAGGCCCTGCGCCGTCGCCCGACGCTGCGCCCAACCGCATCCCAGCCTACAGCTGCCGACAGAGATGCGCTCCCGCCTGCCGAGCCCCTACGGCGTCGTTTGTTGCTCCCCGCGGCCGTCGAGCCCCCGAGCCGGCGGATCGACTCCCCGGTCGGCAGAATCGGCGCCTGGGCTGCCTGATGCTGGGCACGGCAATAGTTTAGCTAACAATTTTTAACTTTTACAATCCAAATTTTGATGAGTTAGATACATATACTCTACAATGATCATAAATTTATAATCATAAATAATATAATATAAGAGAAATAAATGGTCAACGCGTACTTTGGGAGACCGTGAAAAGTCAGCTCACGCCTTATAAACGAGGAAGGAAGGAGTAATGTTGCACATGAATTTTTTTATTTTAAGGCTTGTTTAGTTCATTCGGGATGTATAAATTTTCACTCATCACATTGGTTGTTTGAACACAAGCATAGAGTATTTAAGGGCATATTTAGTATTTTCAAATTTTACAAAAAAATTTCACTTAGAGAATCATGTCAGCTCATTTCTTCTCTTACGCGGCCTAATGCAAAAAGTTACATGAAGTGTTGTAGGTGAAGTATACATTTATGAACAATATGTAATCTAATTTTCTTATAACACATTGTAACTTTTATGCCAAGTTTGTGCACTCATAAAATGATTCCATACCAATTTATATAGTGCTTGGACCATATTTAGATATGGGTTTATTGGAAATATGCCATTACAACTTTCACAGGTTGAAGATATGCCATTACAATTCATGAAACTGGAAAGTTGCCATTACAATTCGCTCAAAAGTTTGAAATATGCCATTGCGTACCCCTTTGCTGCTTTATAAAAATTTGTGAACAAAAATGCCCCTGTCTTTTTCCTCCTCTCCCTAACCCTTCTTCCCCAACTCCATCTTCCTCCATTGTCTGCCATTGCCGGCCGAGCTCGACCTCCACGCCGGCCCTCCTACCTCCCCCCTTTGGCACAAGGCGACAAGTGGCAGCAAGAGCAGCGCCACTATAGCCCTCGGTCGCAGTCGAAGTCGAGGTGCTTGTCGGCCCCATCTCGCTCTCCAGGTCCGGCGACCTCCCATGCGCCGGCCTCCCTTCCTGCTCCCGCCACCACCGCGCTCCACTGCGCCGGCCTCCCTGCCCGCTCCGGCCACCGTCGTGCTCCCCTACGGCCTACGCCAGCCTCTCTACCCGTTTTGGCCCCGCTGTGCTACACTGCGCCGGCCTCCCTCCCCGCTCCGGCCACCGCCGTGCTCCCCTATGGCTTGCACCGGCCTCCCCACCCACTCTGCCGCCGCTGCACCGCCCCCGCTCCAACCGCTATCGCGCCTCACCCGCTTGGGGCACAGCTCGCGTAGGGTTGGGGCGGAGCGCAATCACAATGGCAGGGACGAGCGTGCGAGGCCGGGCTGAGCGGGTCGCGAGGGCTGGGACAAAGAGCGGCGGCGGAAGCCTAGCGCACGCCTTCAACATGGCACAGACGAGATAGAGGAAGAAAAGGGGCAATTTGGTCCAAATAAATTGAAAAACATGTGAAGAGGTATGTAATGGCAATTTTCTAATTTCGTGAATTGTAATGGTATATCTCAAACCTGTAAAAGTTGTAATGGCATATTTCCAATAAACCCTTTAGATATTATTTGAATTTATTTTAACTAAATATTTTAGTAGAAGATATAAATGTACTTAACAAACTTGTGAACTTTTATATACTGTCATGATTTGAGTTAAAATGAAAAATATGTATTTAACATCATTTCTCTAAATTTGTTTTATCCTATATGTGAAAAGTTTAGTTCACATATGTATTAATTTTAATAAACATCTTTATAATCAGCTAAAACATTTGTGGTGACGGGTCACATAAGCACCTGTCATAAACATTTGTGGTGGCTAGCATGGTAAAAAGTCTCTGCTAGCACAAATCGTTTCTGGCCTGGCCTAGTGAGTCGTTGGTATCTCATGTCGCAATAACTCAAGTGGTTGTTGCACACCTAGCACTCTACCTCTACTACATTTGTTAATAGATGCATATACACTCCACTCTGCGTTGCTACCAGACTGATGTCTTGCGCATAAAGGTTGGGTGCCTGATAACATGTTGAGTGGATCCTCCAAAGTTAGAAAAATTGCTAAAAATTTCCATAGCTCCATGGTCGTGATCGTCCCTTGGCTTAAGCAAATCTCTATGCTTGTTTGTCCTTGTATTGTATGTGATGAAACTCAAGAAATTTCTATGCTTTTGAATGGGGAGAGGTGCCAACTGAAGCAATGACGGCTCAATTGATTTTTTGGTTTATCCTTTGATATAAGGAAAGATAATAGTAAGGTGGGAATAGGCAAGCATTTTTTATTTATTTACCATTAGCAGAGCATATGAAATCATCGATTGTATTCATAGGGGTGAGTGTGCGTGCGTGTTGTGAGCGTCTGCGTTGTACTGTGTAATTCTCAAAAAAAAAAGTGTCCAGATTTCTCCCCATTGGCTTTGACCCATAGCCCTATTGTGCATGATGGGTACTCTTGTTACCGAATATCTATTTCTCCTATACGTAATCAATAACTACGATGCACGTTCTTAAATTTTAAGAATTCTTTCGAGTCCGAATACCATTGTTTATTTCCGTAAATTCAGCTGGCTGGAATTTACAATTTATCTCGGAGTAGGATGCGGATAATTAGGAATTGGAAACGGAAGCACACGTGAAGGGATTATTTTGTTGGAAACGGAAAAGAATTATCTATTGTTGGCCCGGCGACGGATACGGCTTTCTTCCGAACGACAGTATATATATTTATTTACAAACAAAGCTGGAGGCTGCACGCAAAAGGCACAACACTTTCCTCCTCGGCGAGAAGGAAAATAACGACAAACCCTAGCTAGCTAGCCTCGCGTACGCATCCTTCCCGCCGCCCTGTTGCTGCCATGGCGATGGCGCTGCGTTCTCTGGCCGTCACGTTGAAGGCCCTTCCGCGTCGGATGCCGAGCTTTGGCGCCTTCGGCACCAAGGTTTGTTCCCCTAGTGTCCATCCCCTCACCACGTGCGACATGGATTTATCGTCGTTGTATGCGTACGCGATCCACTGCGGTCATAGTGCAGCTGTTCTAATTGCAGTGTTTGCTTGCTCTTTGTTTCTTATTGTAGCTTACTTTATTAATGAAAGTTTTTCAAAAATTAATTAAATTTGACTATATTTGTATAATTTTTTTAAAACAAGATGAGCAGTCAAATTTAGGATAAAAAAGGTCAAATAAATTATAATTTGAAATGAGCAGAGTAATTATCACCGGTGTTTGCTTGCTCCGGTAGAAAATTACCACCATTGGTTGCTTGCTCTGTGGTACAAAATTGTCACCCATTTTTCTTGCTCCGGTAGAAAATTACCACCATTGGTTGCTTGCTCTGTGGTACAAAATTGTCACCCATTTTTCTTGCTCCGGTAGAAAATTATCACTCACCAATGGTTGCTTGCTCTGTGATAGAAAATTATCATCCACCACACCAGTGGTTGCTTGTGCCTTGTTTTGATGTGTGAGGATTTATTTCGTTCAATAACTCCAATTATGTTTGACATACATGAAAAAAGATTAGAGGCCGTCCAAATATGTGTATTGAGAATACATTGACGTAAACTGACACCAGAGGCTTAAGTTTAGGGAGGATATGGCATTTGAGAATGTAGGGACTTCAGTAGTATAACCTACCAAATTTGAGGACCGTATATGCACTTTATTATATTTAATATTATATAGTAATTTTGAAATACTACCGTAATAAAACGATCAAAGTAGAAAGTAGCCAAATATTTTTTTTGTGCTGGACCGGGCTCATCAGCCATACCTAAACAGTTTTCAGGTTAGAGCAACTCCAGCACAACCCTCAAATGAGCCTCTTAGTCTCCCAAGTTGAAAAAATAACTCCAGCTGGGCCTCTAAATAAGCCTCCATTTAGTGGAGGTCTCCAAATGTTGGTCTAGGGCCTCTAGATCTGGAGGCCCTCTATTTCCACTATAAGGGCTCAAATATAGAGGGTAGGTTGGAGTGGAGAGACAATTTAAACCGCTTCCTGAAAATAGAAAATAGGGGTCAAATATAGGGGGTGGGCTGGAGTTGCTGTTAGCGAACCGCGGCCCATATTGCTCGAGCCACGGCCCATGGTTGCTTTCGATGGGATAAAACAAGGTAGCAGAGGCGGCTTACCATTCCCCTCGCCAAGAAACAAGGCAGAAACAATCCCAGTCTCTCGACTCTTCTCTCCCCAGGCTACAGTTGCAGGAGGCGGAAAAAGGGTTCCCCGTAGCCGCCGGCGGAGACGGCGGTCTCTCCCAACTCCGATGGCCTGAGGGCTATCGTGAGGAGGCGGAGGCCGTTGGTCTTTTGCCGGCAGGTGGTAGTTTAGGGTGGTGTCTAGGTCCTAGGGTCTCTAGGTTTAGGGTTCCGGGTGTCCCCGACGAGGCGACGGCGGCGGGGGCGCGACATCGGATTTTGTCCTCTCGGGTTCTTCCTCGCCCCTTCGGCGCTTCACTCCGGCAGCGAAGGCGAGCCCGTGGAGGTGGTGCTCCCTGTGTGGAGCCTCTGTTGAGGGGTCGGTCGCCGGCGAGCCGTCGTCCCGATAGGGAAACAGGTGAGCTGGCTTTCTCTTTTGTGGATGTGAGGATAGCATCGGGGCTTGCGGAAGTTGGGAGAGTGGAGCAAGCTCGAGTACCCTGCGGCGGCGTTCGTCGTCGACGGCGAGCCTGCGGCCAAGATCCACGAAGCTTGGGGTGCGTCCCCGGCCGATGGACCACCAGTGATGATTTCAACTCGTCCATGGGGGCGGGTGTCTTCTGCGGCTCTCTTCAACGCCTCATGGCTATGGAGCTTCGTTGGATCTGGGGATGGCGGCGAGGAACTCCCACCGGCGGCCGCTGCTGGAGGAGTCCGGAAGCTTCAGTGTGCAGTGGTCCTAGGGACGTGATTGTAATTTCTTTGTTTGTTAAGGACCTTTGTGCAATTGTGGTGGAACAGCTGTCCTCTGTATCCTACCTTACTGTATCTGTACGGGTCTTTGTACTGTATCCTTGACTTTAATACAGATATGGTTTGATCAAAAAAAAAAAAAAAGAAACAAGGCAGACGAAGGCAAACCCTAGCAGCCGGCGCACGTCTCGCCCCCCAAGCCGTCCTCCCCCAGATCCGGCCGATCCGTCGGCGCCATGGCTCTGCGCTCTCTCGTCGGCAAGCTGAGGGGTCCTCCTGCTGCGGTGACGGCCTCTCGCGCCTTCTCCAAGACGGTTCGTTCGAACTCTTCCCCTCATCTCGCACGACATAGATCTAGCGCACATTTATGTCTGCTGTTCTGTGTGAGTCAATCGTTAATCAATCAATCTCATGTTTCAATCGCCAATCCTGCGGAATCAGGCGAAGATTAAAGGTCTATGTTTCCTTTGGGTTGATTTTGCCTGGTACCAATTCCTTGTAGCGTTTCCTTATGGCCTGTCTGGTTGGGTGTAAATTCATCTTAATTCCTCTAGGCTGGGGGTGTCCTATCCAAATTCTCATATTCCAGTAACTTAACTCTACATACTGGTACAAATTTGACAGTTGAATCATTCGAACCGTAGCACAAACCAATTAACGATCATGGTTTATGCACAAGCCTCCTAAGTGCTTACTGTTACTTTTGCATATTGATTCCGTGATTCTTTGTTTCATACGAATTTGTGTCTTGGTTGATATTTCAAATTGAAAACTTTGGTTAGAAAAAGGTTATTGTTTCTGTAACATTAATGCAGATATTGCCATATTTGTATATATTTCTTGCTAGATTTGGTTTAATGTCCTGCAAAATTAAAGGAGTCATCCTCCTGGCCTACCATTTTTTAGTGTGTACGAGCAAGATCTTTCCTTTTTGGAGGGGCCTCTTTTCATCTAGAGCCACATATGTCAAGTGTACTGTGGAAGAATTTGCCCTTTTTCTTTAAAGCCCCAGTTATGTGATATTATTTATTCTTTGATGATGCAGCTATTGCATCAAGCTGCTGTGTACTGTTGAAGAATTTGCGCTTTCTGTTTAAAGTCCTATTTGTTATGTGATATTATTTATTCTTTGGCGACGCAGCTATTGCATCAAGCTGCTTCCACCTAATACAGGACACATGTCCAGCACTTCTCCAAGAGTTCACATTCAGTTACTCCTAGTCCATTGTTACCCGAGCTCTGGTACCTCAGTTCAGGTTCTGAATAGAAAATATAAATGTGCACTTAGTTTAGCTTGAGATAAAGCTCAAATAGAAAAGGAAATGTGTCAGGTTTGGTAGAATAGGTAATAATGGTACATTTATTCATCAAAGGTGAGAGGGAACATCAAACTTGAGATGATATTATCAATCCTATTTGTGTGTTTCAGCTACTTGTGAAACTTTCCCATCTTAATGCCTTCACAGTTTTACATAAACACAGTCCGCGAATCAATGGGGCGTCTTTCTGTTTTATCTGTGTTTATTATGAAGCTAGTTAGTGCCTGATGAACAGTGGCAGAGCGTGGAATGAAATTAAGTAGGGCCAAATTAACAATTCCTTTCACTCGTGCGTATTTATATGCTGTTGAACTGCTAGTACAGAGCCAAAGCAGTGGTCTAACTTGGCGGAGCCAAAGCAGTTTCCCATCCACATAGCTCCGCCAGTCCTGATGAATATTATGGCTTAAATTGCACGTGCAAATTAAGTTCTACAGGACCGGCTAGCATGAATTCATTATACCCGGTCTAAGTTTGGGAACAACATGCAACTGATCTTCTCTTTTACTATTGCTTTGTAGCGTGAGTGCTGTGGCAAAACAAGGATTGCAGGTTCTCTTGGTCAGAAGAATGGAGCCATCAAAGATGATTTGAGGTACCAGCCCCATGGTTCTTATATCCTGGTTCTTTCCAAGTCAAGATAAAAGTAGCATGCATTCATGCCTTCTCCTTTGTCCCTTTTTCTTTTGTTGACAGTGATCTCGATAGCCCCGCATGGAAGCACTACATGATCAGAGGCGTCGCTATTGTTACTCATGGTTGCCTTACTTGGATATATTGCTGTGTCATCTGGTGTCGCTTACCTTGAAAATGATGAAAACTTCCGTCGCAAGAAATAAATTAATTTGACTGTATCAGCATATCTAAGTAACTCTGTATTATGTTGAAGCACTCTTTTTATGGTATGGTTGTGAGACTAAGTAACTTGTAATGATGTTGAAACACCCTTTTTATGGTATGGTTTGTGAGATTGCACTCAGACAATTTGCGCACACTGCTGTGTTCTGATGTTACCTTTGTAGAAAGGTGGTATGTGCTATATGTACTATGTCGAATCTGTTAGAATGAAAAATTTGGAAGTGACAGTGGCACATTATCTATATGAAAGCATGGTTGTGAATGGGCAACTCGTTTTCTTACTGAACCATATTTCTTTGTTCATTCAAATAAATTAGATTAGGAATATGTGATTTGCTGTGATAGCTAGATTACGAGAATTAGGGATACTTAGGATAATATTTAAGCAACCCCCAACCCAAAGTAGATTACTAGCTGGCCGTGCCGGCGTTGCCAAAATCTGTAGACATCTGATCTCAAGGCATATAAACACAACTACTTCAAGTGATAAGTTTGTGGAATGTCACGGAGCGCGTCCTTGAGAATTTGTGATTGCCGAGTACCAGAAGGCTTAGAATCTGGAACGAGAAGGCCTAAATTTCTAGCTTTGGCTAAGCTGTCTTGTCCACATGGAAACCAGTGTAGAAAAAGGTCACATATTTTGTGGATGCGCTTGCGCACAATTGTTGCCTAACTATCTAGATTATCCATCATTTTACTGATGCTATTTGGTGTATCATGCTCTGAACTGCATGCAGATGCAGTTTTGTGCGCCTAGCTTTCCGAATTTGTCTGAAAAGTGGAACTCGGTGATATGTATCGCGGAAAAGCTTCTAAATGGCGCAAGTGAGATACTCTCTCCGTTCCAAAATATAAGTCATTCCAACTTTCTTGAAGAGTCAAAACTATTTATCTTTGATCAAAATTATAGAAATGACTTCAAAGATTTATGATATCGAATAACTATACTATGAAAATATATTAACGAAGAATCTAATGATACTTATTTAATATTATAAATGTTAGTACTTTATTATATAAATTTGTCAGAGTTGAGAAAGTTTGACTCTCAAAGAAAGTTAGAATGACTTATATTTTGAAACGGAGGGAGTACCTTGAAATGCTCAAATGTTCGTTGTTTTTCTGATGATGAATGAGGTATCTGTATATGCACGTTGCATGGGATCAGAGCCTGTCTGTCATTGCTGCAGTTCTTCTCATCTCTATAACCTGGGATGATAACAGACGACGAGAGACCACCGTAATGCAAAAATGTGTTTACCTGGATCGTGCTATGGTTTAGTGAGGAGATTTACAAGAACGGTCTAATTAAATACTCAGAAATCCGTTTAGTTCTTAGACAAGACAGTTCAGAGGTTTGACATGCAACAGAACCCTCACCCGCGAGCTCAGTTACGCATCTGGAATTGCTTGTTAGCTGGAAACCAGCACAAAACGTGGCTGCAGGGCGTTTTTTTTTGGTCTCCAGGACACCACCAAAGTATGGTTTTGTGTGGCACACATGGCCAGTGTTGATTTAGCCTCCAACACGCCGTCAAAATCTGATTTGGTCCACGACACACCGCACCAAATAAATATATCTTTGTCAGCTGAATAAGCGAAGAAAAGACCACTTTGCCCCCGTACCCACTGTCATCTTCTCCATGTCCTCCATCCTCGCTTCTCTCCCCCAGTGGCGGGCGTTACTCAGCTCACACCGGCGCTCCTCCATGCCTACCACGGCGAGCAGCGTCGTTGCCTGCCAATGCCCCGCCGCCGGCCGCCACAAATCGCAGTCGTCCGATCTCCCTGCCGCAGTTGCCGGCAGGCGGCAGCCACGACGAGCCAATCAACATTGAGGAGCGACAAAGAGAAGTGCTCTTCAGTCAAAGATGGAAGGAGAAGGAGATAGATGGTTCGGCGAGGAGCAGAAGCGCCGGTTCTCTTCCGACTCGTCGTGGCTGTCTTCGTTATTGTCGCCGGTGTGCAACAAGACCACCTGCGCGTAGCGTCGCCGCCTGGTGTCTCGAGGTTCGCGGTGTGCATCAGCCCGCTCGTAAGGCTTGTCGTGGCCGGGGCATGCATTTCCACGGAGGCCAGACAACAGAAGTACGTTGTCTCTCCAGCAACAGCAACCGTGGCCCATCGCCCCTCCACCCATTTGCCCTCCAGAGTGGCAGAACAGAGAAAAAAGATGCAAGAGAATGACATGCGAGGCCAAAAGGCAAACTTGTCCTTTTACCTCTCCTGTAAGCTGAGAAAGATTAGTTTGTTACATGTACTGTGTTGCAGACTATAGGAGAGTAGAGAGATGCGTATAATGATTGTGGATGTATTGCATTGAGGTCTCGGCCGATATATATGAGAGTACAAGACTTGGGGTAAGGCAACCCCCAGGATACATATGTCAGTCTATGATATTCCTATCTATACTGCCAAATATACTCTACCTCTCCCCCGCAATCACAGCGGGAGCACCACATATGGTGAGACTGGAGAAGAAGCCAAAGCCAGGAGCCGACAGACTTACAGCCCCCCGCACTCATAACGTCGGCGCGGTGCGAATGCTGCGTCTGGAGAGAAAACCGACGAGTATCTCATGCGGATGGTAGCCCTATGAACCGATGTCGATGTAGCCGAGCTGGGGGGCAAGGAGCCATCGCCGAAGATGTCATGCGTAGGATAGCCGTGGTCGACGTAGAGCTGTCGAGGTCGTCGAAGACGAGATAGCCGCGCATGAAGCCGCGGGCGCGCGAGGAGGCGCCATGATGGTGGCGTGACGGAGGAGACACCGCAGACGAAGATGGCGACACGTCGAGGCAATTGTAGAGGGAGCGATGCCGAAGTCGATGCAGTCAGGCCATCGGGCGAGGCATGCCCAGGTTTACCGGACCAGAGAACGCGTCGGGGACGATGGATCACAACCATGTAACACTTCATATTCTTACTCTCGTTATATGATATAACAGTGCTCCAGTAAGTTCTTTAAAAAAATCTACAGGGCTAGCAGGGAGGACGGCAGGGCCGCAATCCGCCGGGAAGCCTGTGTCTGCTCTGATTGGTTCGCTGCGCGGAAGTATGTCTTATCATGCGTCGATCAGCTAGCTAGTACTAGTAGTCTATAGGTCTAGCGGCATGGAAATATGGCCCTTGTTTAGTTCCACTCGAAATCTTTTTACCCATCACATCAAACGAGAATCTTAGATGCATGAAGTATTAAATGTAGACGGAAAAGGTGAAAAGTTATATGGGTGGGTTGTAAATCGCGAGACGAATCTAATGAGCCTACTGAATCCATGATCTGCAATAGTAATGCTACAGTAACCATCCGCTAATTATGGATTAATTACCCTCTAATTACCATCGTTAGATTCGTCTCGAGATTTCCAACATATCCATATAACTTTCCACTTTTTTCGTCCACATTTACTACTCATAAATTGATAAAATTAATACCCGAAATCTTTTCAAAAAACTTTTCATCAACTAAACACGGGCATGGAATCTCTCTCTGTACTGTACCTGTCCAGTGTCCAGTACAGAGCTCAGTGCCCTGCTGCCCACAGCGGCACAGCCCACCAAGGGGCAAAATTGGCCCTGTTTAGATGTTTTGCGAAAAAATTTTCGAGTATGTTCCCTCACATGCATGGCATATTAAATGTAGTCGAAAAAAATAACCCATTATATGGATGGAGTGTACTTCGCGAGACGAATCTAATGAGCCTAATTAGATCGTGATTAGACAATAAATTGCTACAGTAAACATGTGCTAATGACGGATTAATTAGACTCATTAGGTTCGTCTTGCGATGAACTGACATACTCTGTAATTAGTTTTGTAATTAGTCTATATTTAATACTTTAAATGTGTGCCCGACATACTGTAAATTTTTTCGCGAAACAATCTAAACGCGGCCATTGATGGTCAAACTAGCTTTTTACCTCCTACTCCCTTGTTTCTCCTGTGGGAGTTAGACACGGCAGAGCGCCGTGAACATGTGCACGAGAATTTCTAGTATTGTATGGACCATTTTGTCCATCTGATGGAACCTGCTGGTGATATAAAGAAATTATGGTCAATGCGCGTCCAAATTCCAAACCCTACTATGCAATTGCCTCTTCTTGGCAAAGGCGATGGAACGAAGCCGGAAGAGTCTACAGCCCATGGGACCAACCGGTGAAGCAGGGAGTGGGAGAACCAGAGCGGCCGAGTAGCTATGGCATAGGAGTAGGGGCGTGATCTCTGATCTCCGCTGCAGGCTCGGCGTTGCGCTGGCCAACAGGCCACGCTCCTTGCGCGCATGCTCGTGGTCGTAATGTTTTTTTTTTAAAGTAGCAGTACATGAGCTAGATAACGGAATCATTTATTCACCATCTCCAGGGAAATCGGCGTCTTATTAGAGTTAATCATGTGATTTGCACGCCCTTGGGCACTGTTCCTTTCTTTGTCCGGTGCAGCCGAGAAGGGGATTAGAAGAAGCAGGCTGAGGCCAGCAGCCTTTTTTCCAGGCCCTAGCTGTCCTCTAGGTGACTTTTGATTTTCTTCTGTCTGGGCAAAGTTCTCCTGTACCTGCACGGCAGGAACAAAGGCTGAGAGCAGACGGGAAACTTTTTTAGCGGAGCCACGGCAACTGTAATTGAAATGAGAAGTTAATAAACGAAGCATGAACGTAGTTCATCAAACTAGCTCCTATAGCTATAGGAGTGTGGAGTATTTGAAATGGGCCGTCGGTTGCGGTGCTCCTGATGCCTACCAGCCATTTCTTTTTTTTCCGAAAGGTTAGCAGGGGCACTGTTTGTCATTTAATGAGAGAAAGCAAGTGTTTTGTTACAAAGGCGACATTACATAAAAGGGTTGAAACTCATGCTGCAATAACATAAAAAAATAAAAGGCACTCAAGCTGTCACTACCCTCTCACGAGCAAAGTTTCTTAGCTTCATTTCGTCTTTGATCGGTGCAAACACTCTTGTCGGCGTGGCAGAAATGTGATCGAAGATGCGTCTGTTTCTTTCTTTCCAAATATTCCAAACTGTGTATATCATTGTTGACGATTTTTTGCGCTTGTTCTCCTTGGAAAGTCCCTGCATTGCTGAATTCCACCAATCTTGCATTTGCGTTCCAAGCACTGGTATCTCCACTAGTCCGTCTGTCCATTGAGCAACGAGGAACCATACTTGTTGGGCGAAAACACAGTGCAGGCAGAGATGTTCTGCTGTTTCATCAATTTGGTCACACAAAGCACACATTGTTTTTTTTTTTTTGAAATAAACACACATTGGTTTTTTTTTTTTTGAAAAGGAAGCAGGAGCACTGCTATGTCATATAAGAAGAAGCAGCAATTGTACATCACGCGCCGAAGCGAACAACGCCACCACACAAACAACACACGCAAACAAACGCACGCAACAAAACACTACACCACCACATCCTGGAAGAGGAGCCGAAAGAATGCCACCGTGACTTGCGCCGTCGTCACCAACGCTGTGCCCCGCCAAAAAGTCGTGGCCCGCTGCAAGCCTGAGCGGCAACTCGAACTTCTCCACCACGGGGTTATCATCCTCGTGCCGGACACACCAAACCGTCGATCCCCCAGCTCCAGCCTAGCTCCAGTAGAATACTCCCTCCGCAAAAAACAGTGCAGACACCTTTAACGCTCAATGCGTGGGGGCCTCTCCACATCCACCGCCTCATATTCCTTAGAAACAAAACCACCTTGAAGTGCACGGGGCCTCGCGCGCCCGTCGCACTGGACGCTGCTCCAAGGATTCTTGCCACCGAAACCACGTCAAGAGTAACCAACTATGCCACGCCGTCACGGGATCACCACACCAAGCGCGCCAGCCCAAGGTTGCCAACACCCATGGGTCCTCTGCACCTCCCTGCCAACACGGACTGTGCGCACCTCCTCAGCCGCTGCGCACAGGCAACACCACCTACCAACCACCACCACTGCCACAAGCCGAGACGGGTCTCCAGGTGCGACGCCTCCAAGGAGGACACGACGCCAATGGCGCCGTCGTCGCACGTCCATAGATGGACAGGGTTTTCACCCGGAGAGCCCTATGTTGCAAGGACATGGTGACTCACGATGATGCCCCCAACAGGGAAACGACGCCCCGAGGACGCCGCCACCATCGTCACCGACAAAGCGCCAGTGGAGGCTTTCGCCCGGCTCACCACCATGCCTGTCGCACACCTCGACCATGCCAGTGGCCTACTCCCCTTCTCATTCGTAAAGGAGGCAAATGGGAGCACCACCACCTTGCCGCAGCCCCCGTCGCCTGCTCGCAGAACGCCTGGCCCCACCATGCCCTGGCCGCCATGGCCCACAGCAGGCAGAGCAAACGGCGCCAGGCTGCAGCCACCACCGCCGCCAGCCGCAGCCGCACCCCTACGCCATCCTCGCCGGCCGCCGCCGTCGACCATCGCCGGCCGCAGCAGCCGCCGACGCCGTCCGCGCTGGACCATGGCCACCGCTGCCACCGAGCTCCGGCCACCGCCCCCCAACGCACAGGCGCGCGCCCCGGCCGCGCAGCCATCAGATCCGGCCGGGGCGACGCCGGATCTGGGGGCGGGAGCCTCCGCCGCCGCAGGTGGCGGCCCGCTCCGACGAGCGGCCTCCGACGGCCCGAGCAGCCGCGCCTGCCCAAAGAAACGCCGGAGAGGTGAGGGGGCGGCGGCGCGGCGGGAGGAGGCGTGGGGGACGGTTGGCGGCGGCTAGGGTGCGGAGGTGCCCGCGCCGCCCGCGACGGGGGCGGACGCGAGCCTGAAAGAAGAGAAGACATGGCCAGTTCCTCGCTTGCAGCTTGTCAGCAGTCAGGATCTTCTTTTGGACGAGAAGCCAAGCAAATAGCCTGTGTTTTTTCTTCCGCTTTAGCCTTCCAAATCGCCATGCTATTAAAGGTGCAGTAGGATCCTTGGAACTGTGCCTCATAAGCTGATTTTACAGTGTATGTTCCATCACTAGTCCATTTCCAAACGATCTGATCAGGTTGGTCTGTAAGCTGAACACTCTGAACAAGACTCCACAAATGTATAAGCTCAGCCATTTGCTGTACTGATGTCATTAATTCTCCACAAATCGCGTGTCCAATTCTCATTGCTCAGATCATCTTGCACTGTTTGATTCTTCCTCCAAGCTAACTTGTATAGATTTGGAGCAAAATCCCGTGGTGTCTGACCATCAATCCAAGAAGACTCCCAGAACCTTGCCTGTCGGCCATTGCGGGTCAAAAGGACCATAGTTGCCGTACGACACGAGATCCTCCGACGATCCTGGCCTCCTTTATTACCACCAGGGGATCCATTGCCGTCCGTGTTAACCGCTCGATCAATCCATAGCATTAGTATAGGGGCTTCTTTGGGAGAACGCGCGCCGGCAGCAAACAGTGAGCCCCACCTTTTTCATCCCATCATCTTCCCCCTTGAGGCGTTATCCACGGGCCACAGATCCACCGCCGCTCGCCAGCGCTGCCCTACCCATCTTCGGCGGCGATCCACCGCTGCTGTTTTG
Source organism: Urochloa ruziziensis (assembly GCA_015476505.1). Classification (NCBI taxonomy): domain Eukaryota; kingdom Viridiplantae; phylum Streptophyta; class Magnoliopsida; order Poales; family Poaceae; genus Urochloa; species Urochloa ruziziensis. The sequence goes on along the minus strand of CM027119.1, from coordinate 6,080,546 downwards.
ACCTCTCACATGCCAACTCGTCGCTGGAGCTCGCCCCCGCTGCCGGCGCCGCCTTGCCCATCTCCGATTTGCTGCCATTGTCTCGACCTCCTCCACGGTAACTCGTCATCGTAGCTCGCCCCCGTCCCGATACTATCAACCACCGTCCCCACCTTTCGTCCGGTGGCCGTCGCGCCTCGCGCGCGGTGATGCATATAGAATTAGACATTTTTATAATGATAAAAAGAAATAAACCCTAAACCCTGCATCACCCTTCTCCCACCCTCCTCCACTCATAAGCAACGCGGATTTTCTAACTTTGTCGTAAGCTACCCAAAAAGCGTCGCAACAACTGATATGTGGGGCCACCGTCCACCGCCATGCTAACTAGTCACCCCCAGCGCCCACCACCATCGCCATGCTAACTAATCACCCCACAGCTACCACCGCCCATCAGCCATCACCAATTGCCCTGGCTGGCGGCGCCCTCACCGCCCGCCACTTCCACCGGGCCGCCGGCCACCCCCAACCCCTTTCTATAGCCACCATGCGCCACCCTACCCGTAACCCCGAACCCTAAAGGAAGCGGCGACGGCGGCTCTATAGGGGGTAGCTTACGGCGTAGTGAAGGGCACTTTTTTGCACTCATAAACATAGGGGGTGTTTGGATCCAGATGCTAACATTTAGTAGTTGTCACATCGAAACATAAGAGAGATGTTGGGTGGGATTTTCGGTTACCAATAAAAAAACAAATTACAGATAGAATCACAGATTGTATCAGTACTCCACGAGACAAATCAATTAAGTATAATTGATCTGTTATTAGCACATGTTTATTTTAGCACCACATTATCAAATCATAGACTAGTTAGGCTTAAAAAGTTGTCTCGTAAAATAGTAACAATCTATGTAATTAGTTATTTTTTAGTTTATATTTAACACTTCATGCATATGCACTTTGTTTCGATACTTTGTTTCGATGTGATAGGTGCTAAATTTTAGTTGAAAGAACCAAACACTCCCATACTCCCTCTGTCCATAAAAGAATGCAATTAGCATTTCGCATGTATACCAATAAACATGTAAAAGGACATATTTACCCCTATGACAATATCAAATGTTACAAGCACCATCACAAGAAACTACTAGAAAACCCTACAAAAAGTTCGGTGTTTTCTCTAGAATTGCATTTTTTTTGGATGGAGTGAGTACATGAATCAATTATTTCCTTCAAGTTTCAAATAAGCTTAGTGACGAGTTGGCAGGTAGCAGTCCCAAATCTAGCACAAAACTCGGATAGTGTTTTGGCAAACCTTAACACCGATGATAAATAGAATATGAAAAGACAACACAAGAAATCGATCAATGCATTTTTGCTTGTCACTGAACACAAGAACCCATTTGCCCCTTTTGTGCGAGCATCGATCTAAAACTAGAAACTAAAGACTGGAAGAAAAGGGTTATAGAATACAAAAAAAAATCTCGTTTTCACCGGGCTCTAGCTTCAGGAGTTCACGGTTGAGCGCATCGGTCAAGAGCTACCCTACCCCAGCTGGTTTTCTATTTGATTTTGCATATGGAGCATGGTCAAGAGATAAGAAAAGGGTTTGCTTTTCGTCCTCTTTCCCTCTCTCCTTCGTCTGGCTCCCTGCACAGGTCGGCACGGGCGTGTACTTTGGGCACAGGAGATGACGAGCAGCGTGGGGGAGGGGCGGAAAGCGGCGCCCGGAAGGATTTTGAACGATAGCCAAGTATTCTCTCTTGATTTTTACCTCTTCATCAGCTCATCTACAGCCAAGTAGTTCGAATCCCATTGGACAAATATCTTGACCATACAACTGCAAGCGTAGACGGACGTACGGTAAATATGCAGACAATTAAACGGCCCCAGGTCCAGGCGATCGAGCGGTGCACCGTTCGGTGGTCGCAGCCGCGCATCAGACCGTTGCGCGCACCAACACCAACCTCCCCGCCCCTCTCCCCCGTGCTGCTGCCTTCCTCTTCCCTTCCCCCTTCCCCCATCCTCTCCTGCCTTTTTAACCCCCAGCCTTGACCAGACAGCAAGCCAAACCAACCACTCGGTGCCGTCGCTAGCATAGAACAAAAAACCGGACCGGAGATCGAACCGGTCAGGCTACTGGTTCAATGGTTTGCCGGTCCAACCAGTGGTTCACTGGTCCGACCAGTGGTTCATTATTTATTAGTAAAATATTTATTCCTTATGATTTGTATGAGAAATATATATGTTTTCTTACCTAAACATCAAACTAATCACTGGTTCACTGGTTTGATAAAAAAAACCACCGGTTCAACCGGTCACTGGTTCATTGGTTCAACACAAAACCGGCCGGTTCGACCGGTTCACACCGGTTCAATTGCATGACTGGTCTTTTAACTGAACCGAACCAGTCCGGCTACCGGTTCACGGTTTTTCCGGTCGGACCACTGGTCCGGTACGGTTTTTTTTCTAGGGTCGCTAGGGGCCTAGCAAACACAAAACCCTAGCCTCCATTCCAATCCTCCCGCCCCAAGAGATGGCCGCGGCGCGGGCCCTCAGCTTGGCCGCCGCCGCCGCTGGCAAGGGCCGTTCCGCCTCCGCCGCCGCCGCGTCACGGCTGGCTCCCGCTGCGAGGGGCCGGAGCCCTCTTGCGGCGGCGCTCCACGGCCTGGGCCTGGGCGCGCCTCCGCTTGGCGGGCGGGCGCCTCTCCCCGACCAGCGGGCGCCTCCGCTCGGCCTCGGCGCTCTCGGCACGGCCGGGGCGCGCGCGGCCTCCCTCCGCCGCCTCCTGCTGCATCCGAAGTTCCGAACCCGCTGGCGGCGCTGGGGCAGCCCCGCTTCTCCACCGGCACAACCATCCAGCCGGACGCCTACGGCGAGAAGCATGCTGCGGTCGGCAGCGACAAGACCAAGGTCTCCGGCTATGGCCACGCCAAGAACCTCGCCGGCAAGATCCCCGGCACCGAGGAGGCCAAGGTCGCCGGAAAGGATGCGCCTTGGGCTTCCGACGACCTCGCCGGCAAGATCCCCGGCACCGAGGATGCCAAGGTCGCCGGAAAGGATGCGCCTTGGGCCTCTGACGACCTCGTCGGCAGGATCCCCGGCGCTGAGGATGCCAAGGTCGCCGGAAAGGATGCGCCTTCGGCCTCCGACGACCTCGCCGGAAAGATCCCCGGCGCTGAGGATGCCAAGGTCGCCGGAAAGGATGCGTCTTGGGTCTCCGACGACCTCGCCGCCGGCAAGGTCAACAAGCCCGTGAGCGGCGCCGACTCCGACGATGGCAAGCCCAAGGCGTTTGCTGCCGGCCTCCGCGACTCCGGCGGCGAACATCTTCAGATCCCCCACGCCAAGATCCTCCTCATCCCCGGCAACATCCCCGGTGAGGACGACTCCGGCCGCAACCCCAAGGAAGGCAAAGCCCGCTGCTTCGGCAACAAGCAGAACGGCGACAGCAAGGGACATGCTGGCAGCTTCGCCAACGGCTCCGCCTCCGACGCCTCCGGCATCGCCGCCAACAAGCCCGTCAGTGGCGCCAACCCCCACCAGCAGGAGAAGGTTGCCGCCAGCGTCACCAAACTGCCCGGGGCCGACGACATCAACGGCGCCGGCGAGGCCAACAAGACCGTCAACGGCGCCAACCCCCACAAGCAGGAGAAGGTTGACGCGAACGCCACTAAGCTGCCCGGGGCCGACGACATCAACGGCGACGGCGATGCCAACAAGACCGTCAACGGCGCCAACCCTCACCAGCAGGAGAAAGTTGACGCGAACCCCACCAAGCTGCCCGGGGCCGACGACATCAACGGCGCCGGCGAGACCACCGACGACGACCAACACGAGAAGACACGGAAGATGATCCGTAAGCTCGGCCGCTCGGGTACATATGTGTATCTCTTCGGCTGCCTTATCCTCACTGGGATTAACATAATTAGTACTACTTCCTAACAGTCAATCTGCAATTGTTGTTGGCTGCAGAGAATAGAACCGGAGGGGAAGAATCACGCAGGCCATCCTCCTGCATGTCCTGCTCTCGCTGCAATTGGTCGTAGTTGTAGGGGCTGCCGTTATCTATGGGGTGAGCAGGGCAGTTGACATTGCCCATGATCCGATTCTTGAGCTGTCCAGGGACGAGAAGACAGGCGAGCTGATCGGCAATGCCATTGTCGCTTCACTGGCCTGTTTGTGGAACAAGGGGAAGGCTGCAGTCGCCAGTGGTGCTTCGGCGGTGGGAAGATCAATCGGCAATGTGGCCGCGGGGATCGGCAATGGCGCTTGGGCCATGGGGCGCGGCATCAGCAATGGCGCTTGGGCCGAGGCCGTAGCGGTCGGCAACGGGGCTGTCTCCGTGGCTAAGGGCATCAGCCATGAGATTGTGTCCGTGGCTAAGAGCATCTCCAGCAATAGCCCCTATTTAGAGTCTTTACTTTATTGAGTAGGGGCTGACCCCAACTTTCTGGGGCTCTATTATTGCATCCAACTCCAGCAATGGCCCCTACTTCTCACCCCCTACTTGTTTTCTTTTCTATTTTGATATGCTCTGGTGTGTAATCTTGATTTCACACATCAACAATTCAAACGAGTATTTCTAAAGCATTACAATGAACTATACTCAAACTCTCATTTTCAAACACGAAAATTTAAATTCAAATTTAAAAATGTTCAAACATGACCAGTGCTACAATATACTCCAAAAACTTGTGACAACCTGTCAACTTGACGAGCATGAAGGAGTGGAATATAGTCCTAGACACAGTCTCATCACATGAACATAGTCGCAAAGTACTTAAAACAAAAAAGGCAGTAGCAACAGGCAATCTGCAAGCCTCCGGTAGCTATTGTAGCACTGTAAAAGTGTACTTTTTTATACGCAGAATAGAAAAAAAAAGTCGAAATATTTTGACATACAACTCGTGGTACTGAGTCTGTAATGAAAATTTCCAAAGATTGGCGCCATAGACATAGTCTGCACTATTCAAATCGACATCAGGGAAATTTAGTTTTCCTAACTGGATGCAAGTCACTAAGTTTAGTTTTCCAATAGGCAATCTTTTGTACTAGGTTGCAAAGTGCCTTTCCATTGCAAATAGGTACATAGAACTACAGATTGTGTAGTTGTATTTCTGTAAGACATCAGTACCAGAAAAACTTTTATTGCCAAATTCAAAATATAGGTGATTAGGCTTACTAGGTTATTCTACAGCAGAGCACAACATATTGATGCATATTCCTTTCACTCAATGGCTTGCAACTCAATTTTATTTGTCACTACCATAGTTCGGTTCAGTCACGGTATATGCCTGAAAACATATTCCTTTCGCTCAATGGCTTGCAACTCCTATTTATCTTTGTGCTCATTGGGCAAAACAATGCTTTGAAGAAATATATTCCTACTATGAACAATCTGAACAGTCGTATAAGAAATACATTCCTACTATAAACATTCGTATAACCAGCATTTGTACTCCTTTCAGATAGGGGTAGCAGCTAGCAGTGAAACATATACCTCTGGACCAGAAACAAAAAAAGTTTGGCACCCAACCAAATCAGTTTCAACCAATCGAAGTTGCATTCACAGTCGCAAGGGAAAAAAAGAAGACAAATAGATCTGGGCGGACCTTGGGCGGCAGGTGACCTCACGAGAAGGTGCTCTTGGGGCAGACCTTGGGCGGACGTCGGCGTTGCTCGTCGATTCAGCTCAGGATGGCTCTCTTCGCGACGAACTGAGGGGTTGACGCCGGTCAGATAGATTGGCGGCGGCGTCTGGTATGGCGAGCTCTAGGGTTTCGACGAGGGAGGAGCGGGCAATGGCGGGGAGTGGCAGAGGGGAGGGCAGGGGAAAGTGAGCGCGGGTGAAGGCACGGGAGCGAGCGCCGGCATGCAGGAAGGAAAGGAGCGGTGCGGGAGCAAGCGCCGGCGCGCGGGAAGGAGGGTAGCGGCGCGGGAACGAGAGGAACGGCGAAAAGAACGAGTAGGGGCCTTCCTACGGGTCCGTGGGAGATTGGGCCGGGAGGAGGGATTTGGGTGCCTCCCTAGAGTAAGGGCTTGAGTAGGGTCCCTGCTGGAACGCGTTTTTTTTCCTTTCGGCCCCTACTTTTTGAATGGAGGCTCGAGTAGGGGCCTTGCTGGAGTTGCTCTAAGGCACTCACTTTCTGGAAATGGGGACAAGAGGAGGAAGATGAAGACGAGGAGTAGCAGCGACTATTTATGCTTTTGTGCTTTATTTCCTAAAATATTGTGTTGACAAGTTCATGTTGATTCCAGCTTTGATGTTGGGTAGTATCATCTATTACTAGCTAGGCTATTGGGTGAAGGAATTATTCGGCTGGTGTAGTCGTCAGTCATTCATATGGATGAAATTTTCGGACGTGCTGTTAACTCCTTGCGAGTTCATTCAATTGCACCTCTAGTTTAGTTTAGCAACCTGTGTCATCACTTTTATGTAAGATGATGTTTTTGGCATGGAAGATATGATATTAGTGCTTGGCCAACGACTGTTTCTTTTGAACTCTGCTTTCCTTGCTTTAGTAGAATGGAGGGGAGCCTTAAACGCATTTCTTTCTGCTGACTGGTGAATTCTTAGTGGCTGTTTATTAAGACTCTATGCCTTCCTGTGAACACTCATCGTATGATGGGTCTGTGCACCTTTATTCCTTGTATTTGTTGCCATGTAGTATCTGTTTTGCAGTATTTATCTACCGCGACAAGCAGATCGGAAAGGTTTTTTTTCTTAGTGAAATGACTGTATTAATCGTACACGAAATCTCATGTCCAGAATTCAGAATGCTGAGGATAGATCTATTGTGGACAAGGACAACAAAGAAATGGGGCTCTTTTGCCTCAACGCGTGAAGATAGATCTATTGTGGGCCTAACTAGCACCATGGGCCTCGGTAGACTTCAAAGCGAAATCACGCGCACGCGTACACTTGGGCCGAACTTGCGCTGTGGGGGAATTCGTTCTTCCAGGCCGATAGATTGATTCATGTCTCTTTCTTTCTTTTTCCCTTTTCAAGCGGATAGATCAAACAAACGGCTTCTCCTAGTTGAATGAAAAAAAGGAAAAATTTAACGCCCAACCGTGCTCCCGTGTGAGCTGTAGGTTTGGCAGCTTTGTAGCTCGCATTTGCTCTTGTCAACATCACCAATTAACCTCCCTGTATTTGAATCAAAAGATCTGCATTTTATAGTAATCTCAATGTGAATAAAATGTGGAACATAGTCTTTACAAGTCGAGTCATAGTATATTCATGGCGCGCCGAGGCCGAGGCTGACGCTGGCCGAGGCGTCATGCACGTCGTACGCCGCCAGCGCGTGTCGCCTGGCACTCGCGACGTCGCCCGCCAAGAAGCGCTGCTCGGCGATCGCCAGCGCACTCCGCGCCTGCGCTTCTAAGGTTGTTTAGCATGGCTCTAACTCTATGTTTTGTTGCTCCACTCCACAACTCTAGGTAGAGTTAACTCCAGATGGAGTTGGAGTTAGCTCCACATGAGTGTTTGGCTAGTAGGGTCTTCTAGCTCCAGAAAAGAGGATTGTTTTTGCTGGATTGCCATCGTTACCCCTGATTGTGGGTCCCGCGTGTAAATCTCCCAGGCTCCATCCTTATCTTCTTCCGACAACACTCCGGCGGTGCCCAGCAGGCCACCGGCGGCGACGTGCCATGCTCACCGGATTTGCTGTGTAGATAAGAAAACAGAACGAACGGCAGGATGAAGTAGAACCGCTACGTGGGCTAGACCGGGCGGCAACGACGAGTGACGACGAGCAGGCCAGCGGCGTGACCTCAAGGCACGGGTGGCGGCCGGCCGGGATGGAGGGCATCATGAGCTGGGCGGCGTGGAGCTCCACGACTCGTGGACCTCGTGGACGAGCAGGGAGGGCGATCAGACGGCAAAGGAATAGGAATGACGGCGAGCCCGTAGATCCAGCCATCAATGCTGTCTGCCTCCGTCCCTCGACCTCGAGCTTCTAGCGGTGGTCTCCATGGTGCCGCTGGCATATGAGAAGGGGGCTCGCTGTGGAAGAAGGGAGGGGGGGCTCGTGGTGGAAGAAGGCGCGGTGACGAGAGAGAGGGCGGCGGTGGCAGGGAAGAGGCCAGGGGGCCAGGGGCCTTGGGTCGAAGGAGGAAGAAGCGGATAGCGTTGATGCGTTGGTGTGTGGATAAGAAAACAGAACGAACCGTTTTTTTCCTTAACCAGTTTTTTTCCTTAACCAGTGGCAGTGGTGTGTAATTATTTCCAAACTCCATGACTAGGTACATATTTGAGATTCCTAGAGTTCCAAAAAAGAGGTACTCCACCAAAATGAACTAGAGCTCCACAAACTCCATGGAGTTGGGCTGCTCCACAAATTGGTGGAGCTGAGGTGTTTGGCTAGAAAATTGGTTGGAGTTGGTAGAGTTTAACTCCAGAGCTATGTCAAACAGGGCCTAAATCCGACTCTGCCAATGCTGAACTGTACGTGCTCGTAAACGGTGCCAGATCTGGTGCTAGCCTTGAATTTGAAATATGTATATGCATCAAGTAATGTGAATTTAGTCAACTCACACTTAACGTGACACCCCTTGCATGCCCTGTGTTTTTAGCCTCCAAGTGCAGGCCTCTTAAATGGCGGTTTTGGATAGGCCAAAACAGGGTGCTATAGTTTATCCCAAGATATGCTAATAGGCTAAATATGGATTATTCTCGTTTTAATAGGCTCTAACAGACAATTAAACATTACCTATGCAATAACTCCATGGTTAATCCTCCTATTTGGCATCCAAAAAAGAAAGCTAAAGTTTAGACTTGAGATTCAAACAAGCTTAAAGGCAGGCGTATAAAACCAACTCCAACAAGTCTTCTACTCAAAAGTAAGAGCCGAAGATAAAATGACGTAGGATCCCTATAGTAGGGAGGCATCCAAATCCATCTTTTTAGCTCCCTTTCTCACATGTGCCTAGGGAGGCCCTTCTTTTTCTATTTGGCTCCATTCCAGCCTCGTGTGCTCGTAGGAAGCTACCCCGCCGATCATCGCCGCCAAAATCCGATCATGCCGATGCTTCTCCCTGCCAAATCCTGCCGCGACTGACCTCCCACTCCCAATTGACGCTCCGAACTGCCTCTCCCCCACATGGCTCTTTGTTGAACTGGCCGCCTTCCACTTCTCGCCCCTTTCAGGCTTCAACCCCCACCTCCATGATTGTTTTTTGTTTTGACCTTTTTAAAACTAAATTTTTTAATAACTCCAACAGCCTCAGTCACGCCATTACATGGCGCGAGTCGCGCCATGCAGCATGGCGTGACCGAGCTATCCCTGCTGTAAAAGCTAGCACGGGTTGTCGAACATAGAGGCCCGGGGCCCACACGGACGCATGATTAACTCCGGAGGAGGATATGGCAACGAGTAGAGACCGAGGCGCAAGGCAGCTCAGGACTCTACGAGATATGGAAACTAGTCGACATTAGGAAAGTACTCGCATAGCGAGGCTTCCTCGAGTTGCTACTCGAACTAGACTAGGATTCCACTCTTTGTAACCCTGCCCCCCCCCCCCCCCTCGGTATATAAGGTCGGGCAGGGACCCCTCTCAAAAAAAATCCAATAGATCACACAATACGATCCAACAGGACGTAAATCCATAGAATAGAGAGAATCTCGACTAGTCTCACTGATCATTGATCAAGTAAGACAAGCTTGTACTTGTATTCATCCTACGTAATACAAGATCAGCAACAGGATGTAGGGTGTTACGCCTAATTGGCGGCCCGAACCTGTATAAATCTTGTGTCACATAACCGTCGAGTTCCTGATTCTACTGTCACTCCACCGACATCTGGCGCGCCGGGTAGGGGTGATCATCAAGAATCCCGTGGAGAATTCAACGACTTCACCACAAGACAAAATGTTTCGGGAAGGCGTAGCTCTCGAAACCAAGCTCGAGAAGATGATCAACGACGGCGACTTACACCAGTCAGGAAAGGCATCGCCAAGCATGGAGGAGCTCATCGAAAATTTCAACAGAACCTAGCTGTCTGACATCGTCTGAGAGCAAAAGCTCGAATCAAGTTTGCTCTCGAATCCTCTCAGCAAATTCATCCCGAATCTGACTCGATTTCGATGAGTGGATCGAGCACCCACACAACCCAGACCCAAGTCGAAGACCAGTCCGAGTCCCTTTCAATGAAAGGACTAAAATTGGCAAGACAACTACTGGGACGACAAATTCTAGTCCTAACATCCGATCTGCCCTATCAGTCCGGCGCACCCCTTGCACTAGAAGCGGAAGGCGATACGGAAATTGCTACCGAGAGCTCCAGTGCTAGCTTCGACCCTAGCGTGAACTATTCATGGCAAATCCAGTTGTCGATACTGAACGCCACGCCAACGAACTTGAGGAACAAATATTCGCTGATTCAGAAGAAGTGGAAGGGGAATCAGAAGCTAACAAAAGCATCCAGAGAGGCCAAGAACACGAAAAGAGCTCAACGACGACTTGACGCACGAAGCCGTCGACTAGAAACCATCAACAAGGAACCAGTCAAAGGAGATGAATACGTCTCTCCTTTAGCTAAAGCCATGGAACTCCAGTTCCAACTAAGATCCTTGCCCGAAACAGCTGCGATCGAGAAAGCCCTCGAACAAGTCAAAACTATGATCAAATAACTCGATGCAGTGGGCAATATCCCTCAAGCAAGCAAGGTCAATGCTCCAGTCAAAAGCCAGGTGGTCAACATCAAAGCAAGAGCATCCCATGCAAAAGCAAGAAACCTGCACCTAGCCGCGCTCCTAGCCAACTGGCAGGAAGTCGATTCCAAGCTGGAAACAGGGGAGTTACACAAGGTCAACCTGATCTTCGTAAGTACCTAGATAGACAACGCGACATCCGCTCTATCATCAACTCCCACCACTTGGAGCTCATGCCGGTACTCCGACTCTTGTGAGTGACTTTATAACCGTGTACTTTCATTTGTTATAGTGACTTAGCACTTACCAAACTTAGGATAGAAAGTACAAAGACTTAATATACAAACTACAATGACTTAGTAAAATTACTTAGCTTAACACATTCAATATCTTCAACTTTTGGACAGAATCAATCGGCGGCATCCAATGAAGGGCCAATCAATCCAGATCTGTCGCCTCCGTGGGCTCAGTGGTCGTCTCCGCAGGGGCCGCAGGCTCGCTCGTGGGAGGGGCCGATGACTCAGCCGTGGCAGGGGCCGCCGCCTCAGTCGTTGCCAAGTCAGCTTCCGCCGCTGTCGTCGCAGATGCCGCCCTGGGCTTGGGCTATGCAGCAAACGCATCCGCCTCCTCCGCCGCCGCCGGCGGACGAGTGAGTGGTATGTATCCTGGTTTCTATGTATCGACTTTGTACGAACTTGGTTCTTGACTTTGGACTCGTATGGACTTTGTATGAACTTTTGTATGGACTTTGTATGAATTTCTGTAGTCGTGTATGGCTTATGGGTGTTTGTGACTTGCTGAAGCGATATATGAATTTCTGTGATGCATATAAACTGTCTGCGATGTTAATTGTGATGCATGTGAACTGCTTGCGATTGTTTTGCTGTTTGAGGGGACATTTAAAAGCAAAATCAGCAAAAATTTGGGCGGGGGTAAGCCAGTTTGCGGTGTGCAAAGTCCTGGCACACGACAAACCTTGGATATTTGTCGTGTGCCAGGACTTTGCACACGATAAATATCAAAGGTTTGCCATGTGCAAAGCACATGTGACACACGGCAAACCAGGGCTGTTTGTCGTGTGCCTGGCCACGTGGCACATGGCAAACTAGGGTTGTTTGCTGTGTGCTTGGCCACGTGGCACATGGCAAACAGCCGGTCCCGACAGGCCGCCGTCAGTTACCTTTTTTTGCCGTGTGTGGCCCATCGCACACGGCAAACCACCGCAGCACACAGCAAAGATCTTTGCCGTGTGCTCAATATATGGCACATGGTGTCGGACATAGAGGCACATGGCCCACACGGACGCAGGAATAACTTCAGAGGAGGATATGGCAACGAGTAGAGACCGAGGCGCAAGGCAACTCTGGACTCTACGAAATATGGGAACTAGTCGACAATAGAAAAGTACTCGCATAGCGAGGCTTGCTCAAGTTACTACTCGAGCTAGACTAGGAATCCACCCTTGTAACCCTGCCCGCCAGTATATAAGGCCGGGCAGGGACCCCTCTCAAAAACAAGTCCAATAGTTCATACGAACAACCACCCAATCTCATAGAATATAGAGAATCTCGATTAGTCTCTGTGATCATCGATCGAGAAGACAAGCTTGTACTCATATTCACCCTACATAATAAAATATCAGCAACAGGGCGTAGGGTATTACGCCTAATTGGCGGCCCGAACCTGTATAAATCTCATGTCACGTAATCGTCGAGTTCCTGATTCCACTGTCACTCCACCGAAACTCTACTACCTAGGGATACCCCTTGGTAGGACTGTCGGTAAAACACCGACACACGGCAAAGTTTTCTTTGTCGTCGTAGTGTTTGTCGTGTGCACACACACAAGGCAAAGCCGAAAGCACACGGCAAAGCCTTTGTCGTGTGGATTTCCGGCTTTGCCGTGTGTGGGAGGCACACGGCAAACGCCAGGCCTCCCGTAGTGCTTATAGATTCCTAGAGCAATTTAATTGTGTATGTATATATGTGATTAACTCAGCACTTCTAGTTTGTGGTTTGTGAGAGGAGTGAAGTTAATGTGTGGGTCGAATTTTAACAAGTGTAAAGCAGTAAAACCCATAAAAAATGTGCTTTTCTAGGAGACAAATTTCAGACTCTAAGTGTTCATGTTTGGGAATTCTGAGGAGGTAGCGTTCCATTTCATGGCTCGACTAAATTGGGAAATTGGAATGATTGTGCTCCTAAGCTTTGGAGAAAAAATTTGCTTGCTTAGTTAGACTAAGCCATTATCATTTTCGCAAAAAAAAAAACTAAGGACAATGGTTTGTAGTTGTTTACTGCAAACTCACAAATAGGGAGCATCTGAGAAAGAAATTGAGCGTCATTATCATCTGAAAGAGAAATTGAGCGTCTGAAAGTTGCTACGTCTTTCCTCCTGTTTGGTTCTAGCTTGGGCAAGGCATCTTGCTGGGGTATGGATTTTGACTGCCTGTGATGGGATGCAGCCAGGGCTGCAACCAAACATGATGAACCGGGATACTTTGTGTTTGTTTGGGAGGATGGCCACCTCCTCCCTGCTCCAGCCCCAACAGCCTCCTCCCCAACCACCTCGGGGGCATCTTGGTAAGTCAAGAAGGGAGCCGGGGTGAAGCCATGTTTTGTGGCTTAACCATGCCATTGAAAGCCCAAAACGACTTCATGGCCAGCTTCACCATGCCAGTGAAAAGCCTAAAATGACTTCATGGCCGGCTTCACCCTGAAGCCAATGCAAAAATACCATTTTGGAGGGCTTCACCCGAAGCCGTTCGAGAAGCCCTCCCAAACACAGGGTTTCATGCTTCTTGTCATGTTAGGTTGTCACTCATGTCAATGTCAACATAAAACCCTGCTTCATGCATCCTAGCATGAACTTGTTTATTACCCTAGTGTATTCCACTAAACCAGAAGATAACGGCCAAACAATGTGTTTGGCGACTTGGCCAGGGCTTAGCCAAAAGGGCCATTTACAGTTGGGTTGTTCCTTTTTTTTTCAAACAAAGAGGTCATTTGCTTGCCATTGTACCATGCTCCAAAAGAGTGCCAAACATAACATCCTTTCAGGAGATCCTTGAATTGCCATGTACTGTACAGTATACGTGTACCATAGGAGATCCTTGAATTGCCATGTACTGTACAGTATACGTGTACCATCACATGCCTGCTTTGAAGTTTTTGGCTTCATCGTCGGCAGAGTGATCCCGGCGCCGCCGCTATACAGGCCCCGCGCAGCGCGCCCCCTCCGGCCGCCGCCAGCAGGTCCGCTCTCGCGGCGGCGATCCTCGGCCCCCGCATGCGTCCTCCTCCGCGCCGCCGCGCTCCTCGGCCCCCACCTGCTGCTCGGGCCGCGCTTTCCGCTGCTCGGCCTTGTTCGCTTCTCCACCACCGCACTGGGTTCCGCGTCGAGCCCGACGACAAGAAGGCCAACCGCAAGGACGAGGTGCCCGCCGGCGAAAACGTCCTCCAGTCACCCGCGGCCTCCGAGATGGAGATGCCTGCCACCGGCGGGGACGCTGCTGCAACCCACTCCACCGAGAGTTCCCCCAATCTCCATTCCCCGCCATCAAGAACGAGAGCGGCCGCGGCGACAAGGTCCCGGCCTCCCGGGCTCAGGCGTCCCTAAGAGCACCGCACAAGTCGTCTCCTCAAGCAACCTTCTGCTCCTACGACGCCGGCAAGGCCGATGAGGTGCCCGGCATCAAGCACGGCGAGCACGCCGGCGGCGGCAACAACGACCGCGGCAACTCCGTCCCCGAGAAGGCTGGGTGTGTTGTTTTAGTTCGACTGAGTAGTCTGAGTCCGGTTCTTTTTTGTTAGAGATGCATGATATGTGCGGATTCCCTAATAACCTTTGTCAAGATAAACAATTAGCCACATGTGTCGTGTTCTTCCTCCAAATTAAAGAAAACAATTAATGGCACAAATTTGATGTGAAGAACGACTATAAAGTGCCTTTGGCAGTCATCCCATGGAATTGAACAGCTAGCCAGTGACCATGCCGGGTGAGCTAGCTAGAGATGACTGGTCATCGACCTGATCACGTTCAGCGCAGTACGTTTGTGCACAAATTGCCTGGCCATCGACTCGGCCCAACAGATGTTTCGTGAAATTTTTTTCGAGTATGTCGGGCACACATTTGAAGTATTAAATATAGACTAATTACAAAACTAATTACAGATTTTGTCAGTAAATCGCAAGACGAACCTAATGAGTCTAATTAATCCGTCATTAGCACATGTTTACTGTAGCAATTTATTGTCTAATCACGACCTAACTAGGCTCATTAGATCCGTCTCGCGAAGTACACTCCATCCATATAATGGGTTATTTTTTGTGACTACATTTAATATGCCATGCATGTGAGGGAACGTACTCGAAAAAAATTTCAGGAAACATCTAAACAGGGCAGATACGTGTATGAGAGGAGAAAAGTCTGTCTGTTGGTTGCTACAGTAGCAGCCAGTAGCTCACGTGCCCGCCGTCCCCTCCTCCACAGTCCAGTAGTCCACAGCATGCGCAGCTACCAGAGCGGGTATAGGGGCGCGTAGAGCCTTTGTAGCCTTTTGCGAGGCCACGCCAGGTGCAGTGCAGGCGAGGCGAGTCTCCATCACCTGCACCTTGCTCTGGGCTCTGGTCAGCGCCTCTCCACCCATCAATTAGGCAATTCGTTTCATAACCACCCGTCCCACCCGGTCGCAAGATCAGACCAAGATCGAGCCCCAAGATGATCAAGGATTTTTTTTTGAACAAATTCGAGGGGAAGTTCTCCATCTACATTTTCATTGGTCGAAGTGCTTTGTTACAACAGATACCCCATACGTTCCAGGGGGAGATTACAGGGAACGACAAAGGGGAAAACTCAGAAGTCTCCCAAAACACAACCGCCCGGGCCGGGGCTCCGCTCACACGCAGCCTCCCAAGCTGCCAAGCAAGCAACCTTGCAGGCGGTTCCATTGCCCACGGCAAGATCACTACCATTGCAAAAAATTCAGCACAAGACATGGTGCATATCTAAACCCTTCTGTCCATGTCAACACTATAAGAAACCAGAGGCGCGATAGGAAATAGGTGGAACGCCTTACCTCATGCTGGTAGGCGGGTTCGTGTTATATATGGCAAAGAATAACCCTTTGCGTGGTTTACAAGTTGATTCACGAGTTGGATACGTTTGGCTAGAGATATACTTGTTCTACTTGATTACAATACAACAACAGAATCCTAACTATCTACAACAAACTTATCTCCAGCCAATATATCTCTACGAGGTCTTCTTCGGTGCTCCATAGTACCCTATGATAGTATGGAGGGATAGGCAATTTTGTAATTAGACTGTAATATAATTTTTTTTATTGGAGCTCCTAACCTAAATGAACATATGTGTAAAAAGAAATAAATATATCGGACCAAATGAGTATAAAAATAAAAATAATTTTTCTCATAATACCCCTATACCACTATATTACTCGATCTATACCCACATTATATCACATGTTAAAAATATTTTTTTCCCGTAATACCCCTATACTACTATACTACTCGACCTATATTACCTTATACTACAGGTGAAGGTCTAGTAGTATACAACAAATTTGGACCGCCAGATCCTTTTATACTAGTCCCTTTTGAACACCAGTATAAGGTAGTATGGAGTACCGAAGAAAACCTGATCTCTACACGTGAATTCAATACATATCTGATTTATATAACAAACACAACCAGTGCAGTATATAGATTCAAGATAAAATTGCTGAAGACAATAACCAAATTGCGTCGCGCTAGTAATAGCCGGCTCATATATTCTTACCAGTTTAACACACCTACCGGTAATTTGGTACAGTTTTTCCTTCAGTCAAACATAAATACATATAGTTCCGTCAGAGTATGCACCAATCGCGCTGACACATAGAGTACTTTGTTCGTTTGGCTTATCAGCCCAGTCTAGTCATTTAGATTATTTTCTTCACAGAACACTATTGAATCAGTCCAGAATCAGCCAAAATCAATAGACTTTTCAGCACAGTCCTGCCAAATGAACAGAGCAGAGCTAGCGGCTACAGTAATATGCACTACTGGTCTACAGCCAAAATCAATAGACTTTTCGAACAGAGCAGTATGCTAGCGGCTACAGTAATATGCACTGCGGGTCTACAGCCAAAATCAATAGACTTTTCAACCCAGTGCTACCAAAATCAATATGCAGCTAGCGGCTGAAGTAATATGCACTACGGGTCTACGGCACACATTTTATTCCTACTTCTCCAAGTAAAAAGAACAACAGTTTTGCACTGCACACTGTGCATGCAAGAATGCTATAGGGTACGGTAGCTATGCACAGCTCAATGTGCTTGAATGTTGTAACGTACTACTGTACTAGGGGAAGTACTCTGAGGCCGGCATGAAATATTAAAAAAAAAGGAAACAAAGGGCATTGCAACAAATTATCACAAAAGTATCAGACAAGCACCTAAGGGGGCATATGCACATGAATAAGAACCATCTTTAATTGTATTTTGCTATTCAAAAAATAATCATTAGATGGTTTAGATGTGAAATCATCTGTATCAGCAGTGTGGCTCAAATTGTTACAAGAAAACTGGAACCAAATGCCATAATAGGTAGTGTCACACAGAAATTAATTAATATCGTATGATCTTGAGAGCACACTCAACATAATAGGAAGATAGTCAAACTTACATGGAGTATTTGCTGCTGCCGTGCTCCCTTACCCTCGCAGGCATGACACGGAGAATACCACAAAGCCATCACTAAAGGCAACACCTAGCACTCTATCTATAGCCACGTACTCTGTTACTCTATACCTCGCGGTCTCCTCCATTTCAGGCCTTCAGAAAAAGAGCGCGATGAAAGATGTATGGATACATGCTAGGTTTCGTTTACCGCGAGCTGGGAAAAAATAAGGATAGCTCATCAAACGCTAAGAAGGAATGCTATGATTTCTACCGAATCGCTTCTTCCATCCTTTCAGAGAAGGATCCAGCTTGCTCTTCAAGAGAACAGTTGCTGCATGTCTTCTGCAAATTGGAAATTGAAGCCTTTTTTTTTTGCCATGAACTTAAAAACAGATCACACCATGATGACAACTTGTATTATAATCTCACTAAACTTGCACGTGCAATTTAGCCATCATATTCATCAGGTGCTATCTACCTTCATAGCTAATCATAATTTTTGCAAATTGTTCCATTGACACAAGTAAACAAAGAGAGAGAAGAAGCATGCGGGGCTGTTGATTTAATGATTTTGCCCCATGTGCTCGTGCGAAAATGTGAAGCCATTGGCATGGGAAAGTTTCGCAAGTAGTTCCAGTTCGAGCTTGAAATTTTAATTTAAAAAGTAAAATAGATAAGAACGCCATAGAAATCACTGAAACAATATGCAAAACTATCAAACAAATAAGCACGTGAGGTGGATATGATTATCGCTTTAATAGTTTGTGCTGCTCAATGAATTATCGTGTTCAAGCTGTTCAGTGCCAAATTCATTCTTTAAATTTTAATTTTAAAGCTGAAAAACCGTTTTTTTAATCTCCTGCGTATCCTACAAAATTCAAATAAAAAAGGTTTTCTTAACCAGGAAGGCAGGAAGGAGAGGCAGACAACAATTAGTAGAAATAAAAAAACAAATGTCTTGTGAATCGTGATATGCGGCCCACCAGCCCGCACCTCTGGCCCTCTGGGACGGCCCACGAGTGCCCGAGGACGACTGGACGAGGAGATCGAGAGATCCTTCCGGACCGTCCCCGACGCGGAGCAAAACACATCCCTCCTGGCTAGGGATGAAAGCGGATCGGATCGGAGCGGATAATACCTTTTCCACATCCTCATCCATATTTTTTTGCCGGATATGGAGCGGAGCGGATATCTTGCGGATGCGGTTATGGATGCGGATTTTTTCGGATGTCGGAACTGGTGCGGAGTCGGAGCGGTTTCGGAGCGGATGCGGATTAATATAGTCGGATAATATATGCTTACATATAGTTTTTAAGTGACTATAATTTAGCAACATAACACTAAAAATACCCGTATTTATGGTTCATGAACCATGACATAGTTTATGGGTGCCTTGTTATTTGAGTTGAGCTCGATTTGTAGTGTGGTGACATGGTGGGCTCGTTAGATTAGTCGGATATCCTATTGTAAGCCTCGGATAATCCACGTTCAATTATCGGATAATCCATATCCATCGGATTTCTCTTAAACCATATCCTACTCCGCATCCACACACAATCGGATTCGGATTATCCATATCCGCACGGATATTAAAAATGCTTCTCCATATCCGCAAAATTCGGATTCGGAGCGGATCGGATGCGGAAATTATCCTCACCACTTTCACCCCTACTCCTGGCCTCCTCTCGCCAGTCGCTGCTGCCGTAGCCTTGGAGAAAAGCACCAACCCTAGCGAGCCGTAGGCGCCCGTTGCGTCTCCCACCAGATCTCCCGATCCGTCCGTTCGTCCGTGCCATGGCGAAGCGCTCTCTGGTCGGGAAGCTGTGGGGCCTTGCGGGGCGGATGCGGCAATCCGGCGCCGTCTCCCCCATGGTTTATTCCCCTTCCCCGTGACCCCGTCTCCCTCCCGCTCTGTAGCAATCACCATGCACGATATGGAATTATGGATACATAGGTGCAAGCATTTGCGATCTGCTGCGATGTGATGGCAAATTAACCGATTCATGGCTTGCCCCTTTTTTCCCCTCTCTAATCGCCGCCTTGAGCAATCTTGCCAACGGCGCTAGTTAAAGATGTAATCTTTCTTGGGTCAGGATTGCACAGTGGTAGCAATTTTCACAATTTTTTACTTAGGCTTTGTTTTTTATGTGGTGGGGATTCATCTTGCTCAATCCCTTAGCCCTCAGGGCAGGAGGGAATCTGTATCAATTTCGTTGGATTGTCAATTCCAAATCTCTTTGGCAGGAGGTGATACTGACTTTGAAGACCGCTTTCTGGAATAACCTAAAATTTGGTTATTTCTTGATGCTGATTGTCTTCTGGTCCAGATTAGGCTCGCGCTTGTTTAGTTTTCTTCAGCAATTGACTGAGAAATGGTGGGTTGGGGATCAGGTGTATGCCCATCATCCTGCTGATCTACCTTTCTGCTCATTTTCTGTTGAGTATATATTTTCTTGGAGGCATCTTCTTCAGAAGAGTTTGACCAGAGATCATTGTTGTCTGCTGTGCAAACAGTTCCGCCCAATGTTCTTTTTGTTGTGTGCTGTGCTTTTATGTACACTGGGACTAGAAAGGGTTCCCTTTTGTGATCATCTTTAGCTTCATATACAAGGGGGGTACAAATGGTTCCCTGCGCTGTTACAAATTACAATTTCTGCATTTAAACCATCCAAAGTTTTTTTTTTCAGATAGCAAAATGCAATTGAAGGTGGTGCTTGTTCCTGTGCATGCTCCCTTCAAGTGCACATTTGATAATCTTGTAATACTTTGTTGCACCAATCATTGTTTGCTTGCGTTCTGCTATTAATATTCCATTCCTCGAGTAATTGAGGGGATACTGACTTTGAAGACTGCTTTCTGGAATAGCCTTAAATTTGGTTATTGCTTGATGCTGACTTGTCTTCTGGTCCTAGATTAGGCTCACGCTTGTTTAGTTTTCTTCAGCAATTGACTGAGAAATGGTAGGTTGGGGATCATGTGTATTCCCATCATCCTGCTGATCTACCTTTCTGCTCATTTCTGTTGAGTCTATTTTCTTGGAGGCATGTTCTTTAGAAGAGTTTGACCGGAGATCATTGTTGTCTGCTGTGCAAGAAGTTCCGCCTAATGTTCTTTTTGTTATGTGCTGTGCTTTTATGTACACTGGGACTAGAATAGATAATGATGGAACTATGTGAAATGGCAACTAGAGATGGTGGTTTTTAGGTGCTCTCTTTCATGTGCTTATTTTCGTCTCCTTGAGGTTCATGTACATGGTTACCTCGCATTCATACATCATCCATTTCAAAATCAGCATTACGAATGTTTTACATGACAATGAGTATTGAATCGATTGATTTCAAAATATTGGAAAGACATATGATCTTTTTAACTTTGTGTGTTGCAGGATAAGACACGGAGTGAAAGGCATACAAGTTTCACGAGTCTTATAGATCCTACCAAATACAAGTCTATTGAAGAGCTGAGTGAAGCCATTGGGCCATTAATGGACCAGCACTTGGAGTAAGTATAAGCCATGCTGTCTTTTGTTGGCATCTTGTGATCTTGTGTGCATTCTTTTCTTCAACCATCCTAACATGTTTTTTTTTCCTTGGTCCTCTTTATGTTTTGAAGGCGTGAGTATCTAGAGTTCCAGAAGAAAAGGAAGGTCTACAGGAGGAATACACGACTCATTGCTCTCACTGCCTTTGGTTCTGTGGGGTTCTTTGGGTATAGTATTGTTTGGTTTCTTGCGGAAGAATAAGGAATTATCAAAAAAAAAAAAAAGTAGAAAGTACTATCAATTAGTTTGAACTACCGCAGGCGCTTTAGTTGTTTGTTCAGAATGTGAGTGTGTGACTAAAGGAAACATGTACCTGTGTTATATTTGTCTGTTTTGGATGAATGTTATGATCGCTACATTGATATCTTTCCTTAATTTTGTGAAATGAACATCAGAGTGAACTAGTTTTGTCGTGTGCTAGGACTCGGACCTGTGGTTTGCTTGATAATCTTGGATTGGAGGCTTGGAGCCTTAATTTATGGGTTAATTTGATGTTTTTAGATGAAGCAGCTGCGCTGAATAGATTATTTCATCGCTACAAAGCGTTGAAAGGCATTTGGAGTTTGTTTTCTGTCAATAGGCATGCATCTGAATTCATCGCTACAAAATTGAGAATTCACTACAAAATTTTGGCGTTTAAGGCTATGTTGTTGTTGTAAATGTATTTGGAGTTTGTTTTCTGTCATTGCATCTGAATTGGGATTGGGATTGAAGTATACATTCTGCTTTGAGCCCACACCCTGACCTAATACAGCAAGGGTGCAGGCATCTCTTTTTTTTCTCACTCTTTACATCAGTGCGCAACAATTCCAAGCTAGCAATCGTCAAAGCAGATCCAAGCCTCAGATGTAAAAATCCTTTCGAAAGCCCAGATTGTCAGTTTGTCAAAGTCCAAAACTATGATTGCAAATAACCAAAGCCAATCCAGTTGTGATGATAATCTGATTGGTTTTTGCAATTTGCAGAGCTGGATGACTCTAATGAAGATGACCAGAAGATACGCCAAGAACTGTAGATATATACTTACCAATATTCTCCAACCTCTGCAGTATATGACGTGTTACGATTGTGAGTCTTGCAAGCTCAATAAGACAATAAGACCCTAGTTTCAGCAGTTTGCAGGAGAGTTAAAGATCAAACACGGAGTGCTTTTTACGTGGCAGTCGATCGGAAGCGCCAGAGCCAGGCGTCCCCTTTGCAAGATAGCAGCAGACGCGGTAAAGAATGCGGCTGGCATCCCTGCCAAAGTGCCGAGCATACAGCGGTATCCAGAGGTAGACGGCGTACTGTTGTGCCGTGCGCAACTGTTGGTGGCCGCTGCCAACTCCCAGATCCTTACACCGTTGAGACGGAGGCCACGGCTGCCCAGAACAGAACCGCAATGGGGGCATTGAACGATCTCAGGTTGTCTGCGATTCTGTTCTAGAGTTGCAGGCCTCACAGTCAGTCATTGTCGAGTGTCGACGATGCTCTCCACAAGCAGATTCATCTTGCAGTGAATTCTTTGCTGTACCAGCCCAACCAACCAAATAAGTGGAACGGCGCCGGTGAGCTAGCTCACTGAGAAGGAGACGGAACAGACGTCAGAGGAGCCCTGGAGATGTCAGCAACAGGACGAGGGAGATCCAGTTGAGTACAGACATCAAGAATCATGGATCATGTACTTTACCTTCTTTTCTTCCTGGAAATGCGTCGATTGATCATAGCGAAAGAAGTAGCTCATTGGTTGGCTATGGTAATGTCTGGAAAGTGAATACTGATATGCATCCACAGTTGCAAAAATACCAGAGGACGGTGGAGGCATGGAGCAGAAGATGCATGCGTGGATTCAGTGGAATGATTGTTGAATCGCTGTTAATGTGATGATCTCACTTCAATTAGAGCTCGCTTGGCTTCTTCTAAAAAAATCAGGATTGCAAAATCACTGCAGAAGTTTGAATCTGTTTTGGGATCGAGACAGATGGATAATAAGGTTTCCATTGCCAGCTGAAACCAGAAACCTCATTTATCGATTTGGAGGTGTGTGCTACAGATGCAAGGTGGCCTTTGTGCATTGCAAGATGCTCTACACTTACTGGGTAGATAGACAATAACAGTATGAAACCAGAAACATTATGGCAATAACAGATCGACCCCATTCGATTTTCAGAACAAGCTCAAGAGTTAACATCGTCTTGTTTCAGAACAAGCTGAGATAACATCATCACATCAGAATAACAGCTCCCTCTTTCTCTCACGCACATAACACATCTTCGGAATGATCTCAGAACAAGAAAATAGCAAACATCATGAGCATCAGTAGAGCTCCCTCGCCAGTCCTCCCGCCCTCACCAACTGCACTCGCCCCGTCCTCTCCAGCGGGCTTGCCCTGTTCCGCCGCCCTGTCCTCCTCTCCCATCTTGCCCTCCTCTCCCGCCTTGCCCTCCTTCGTCGCCACAAATGTACCCAAGAAGGAATCAATCATCTTGCGGCCTTTGCCCGTCAATGCGTTGTAGAGAAGGCTCAAGGCGGCGTCCGCAACCTTCAAATACATCTCCATGGACTCCGGGCTAGTTATCAGGTACTTGATAAGCTGCTTGGCCTTCAAGATGCCCACCCACGCGCCGGCGACCATCGCAGCCGCGACCACGATAACCGCGAGGCGCGAATCCGCACCCAAGTCACGGACTCAACAAACAGAAGGATCGCGACAATCAAGGACAAGGACGAGACTGAAGAACTTTTTCAGAAGAACACGTCCCATCATGCCTCCTTTTAGAGCTCTTCGAGTACTGGCAATCACAAAGACCAGAAGAAGACGCCCAATCAAACTCAATGAACTCAAGGATAATCTGCCATCCCCTAAGAAAAATTCACTTGGGGACAACAAACACCCACAAAGCGAGTTCAAACAACGAGTGCTTATTATCCAGGACCTCCGAGTGCTTATTTCCATCGGAAATAAGCTCAAAGCGAGAGGTAACTGAAGAGGTACGCTTGACCTTACAGCAGCAAACCAGAAACTAGGCCAGATAACAAAAGCTTATAGAGTAGAACAACATGTCAGGCAAACTACTCGGCTAAACTGGTCTTAGAAGCAACCAGATTCATTCTGAGTACTTCCAAGAGGAGTACAATCATATCCAGGACCTACGAGTACTTATCTCCATCGGAAATAAGTTCAAAGCGAGGGGTAACTGAAGAGGTACACTTGACCTTACAGCAGCAACCAAGAAACTGGGCCAGTTAACAAAACCAAAAGAGTGGAACAGCATGTCAGACCACTCGGCTAAACTGGTTTCAGAACAAATCCATTACGGGTGCTTTCAAGAGGAGTACAATCGTCTCCAGGATCTCCGAGAGCTTATGTCCATCGGAATTAAGCTCAAAGCGATGGATAACTGAAGAGGTACGCTGGCCTTACAACAGCAAAATCACAGTCTGAACCGAATAAGGGAAGAGCATGTCAGGCAAACTACCTTGGTTTCATAAAAGAAATTGGACACGATCTAAGTACTTCACATAAGTAAAAAACAGAGCCTAGTCAACAAAGACAAACAGACATTCTCAACAACAAAGAGTAGGAAAAACAAGTGCTTCAATTAAATTATACTCTTTACAAAGGATCATCTCAGGAAAGAGTATTTTCTCTTCATCGAAGAGAACAAAAACTACCCTATGAGAGATCTAAATTCTCTACGACTTGTTCAGCTATTGGCCTAGTGGATTCCAAGTACTCTTTAAACTTGGCATCAGGACAATCTCTAGCTTTACCACCGGTACACCGTTCAAATTAAGCTCAGGAACCAGAGACTGGACGGCAGCCAGGACGTTATTAGCTACAAAAGTACACGTACGACGCAAATACGAGTCGAAACAACTTGGAAGCTCCGCAAGGCGTTCAATAAAAAGTCGTGGACGAGAACCAGCAGGGGTCGGAGCAATAGAATCCGCAACCGTTGTGGCAGCTTCTTCCAGATCTACGTAACGCTTAACAAGGACCTCTTGATCAAGCTTCAGAGCATTATATGAGCCTTGAAGATTCTTGGATGATCATTTCAGCTGCTCAATCTCATCAGCAGCACCTTGCGCAGCATCCCTCCACTTGTTACGGTCAACTTGAAGCGTCGCATAGCAGTTCTCCAACTCTAGAAAAGAAAAAGAGAACAAGTCAACGAACAAGTACCAAAAGGCAGAAAGCAAAGGACCAAGAGTCGAATACTCACTCTGCAACTTGTTCTTCCAAGACCGAATCTCAGAGGCATGCTTGGTCTTCACAGCCTCAATATCAGCATAATTATCAATATTATTGATAATTATGTCGGTGGCCTCATTGTGATCCCGAATACTTTTCCAACGGGCATCCTCTGATCTCTTGTAGCGGACCTCGAGTTCGGCATTAAGCTTCTGGAGCTCTGACACCCTGGACTCAAGAGCAAGTAGTCTTTGTTTCAAATCCTGAGGAGTGTCAGAATCACCAGTCGGCAAAGCAGGATCCTCCTTTTGACCTAAGTCAGCGACAGCAGAAGAAGTAATGACTGCCTTCTCTAAAGACAAAGACGTGGGTCTAGCAGCTGCATCGACGGCAGGAGACTCGTCAATAGTACTCGATCTCCCAGAAGCATCAATAACAACTGGAGTACACAAGGTACCTGCTCCCAAGACAGGATCATCTTTCTTCAAAGAAGAATCAGAAGGCAAACTAGTCCTAGACTTATTCAAATCGGAAAGACGAACAAAAGCTCTACAAAAGAAAGACAGTAAGGGAAGACCTTCCAAGAAAACCAGTCTAAAGCAAGAGTTTCAAAAGCCAAACCTATCTGAACCAGACATGCGAAGACGAGGAGCACCAAATACCAGCTTTCGTGGCTTCTTCGCATTGGCACTTGGCTTCTCGGGCAACGAGGATTTTGCGGCCAACGAGTTAACCACGACACCCTTACTCGTCTTCCCAAATGGTACTACAGAAGCAGTCTTCGCAACCTCTCCCAAAATAGAGGAAGCACCGGAATCACCAAGGACAGACTCGGGGGCTAACGGAGACAAAATCTCAGGAGCAGCCCTACAGAAGCACTTGTCAATAGAGTGATACACTAAAAGGAGAAGACATAGTCAAAAGCTCGTTCAAAGAAGCAAACGATTACCTAGTCTCGAACTTCTCATCAAAGAACTCGAGGGCCTTGCCGGCAAGGAAGGAGAGCCACTTTGTGACACGTCGCGAGGGATCTTAACCTTACGAACACAAATCTGAGGCTTACGTCTCATCCCGGAGCCATCAAAAGGAGATAATCCATCTAGATCATCAACCTGCTCCTTCTTTATTTCAAGAGACGCAGCAGAAACCTACAAGGACAACATGTCAATAAAACACTCGAAGACAAAACCAGTCGAGACCAAACAGACAAGAAATTTCCAGTACCTAGGGAGGAGGATGTTCTCGATCATAGAGTTGTGGCACATATGGCTTCTCTACAACTCCAGGAAGCATCAACCGGACTCTCTCCAAGATCTCTTCCTCAGAGAGGTCCTCCGCGCTCATACGAGAAGGGTCGTCGCGACCACTGTACTCGTAACCAAGCGACTCTCTCAGGCTTAGGGGCCAAATCCTGCGCTCAACCCAACTATACACGACTGAGGCAACGGTCACTCCCTATTTTTTCAAGTAATCGATAGTCTTAAAATAAGACGACAACTTCTTGGAGTCACCTTGAGTGGAAGCCTCACTCCGGCACGGATCACTCACAGGAGCCTTCCCAGTAAACTCTGGCAAAGCAGGTGGATGGTTCCCAACATACCACCACGACTGCCTCCACTCAGTTCCAGATGAGGGCAAAGAGTAGTTGAGATATTTTTGTCTAGAACCTAATCAAAACTGAACAACTGCTCCCCCAACGGGCGAAACAGAGAACTCTTTTGGAAAAGGAACAAGGACAAACAACTCTCGAAACAAGTCGAAGTCTGGATAAATTCCAAGGAAAGCCTCACAAAAGTGAACAAAGACAAAAATATGGAAAATTCCATTGGGATCAAGATTCTGGAGTTCAAGATGATAAAAGTCAAGAAGATCATGGAGTAAGCGGCAAGATGGAAATCCAAGACCTCTCTCCACAAAAGAAGAAAAAACAAAGATCTGGTCAACCGGATCTAATGGATGGTTTTCAGTCGGAGGAGGAACATACCACTGCAAGAATATCTGATCCTTCAGCAAACCTTAATTTACAAGACGCTCAAGATCAGCATGCTTCACCGCCGATTTCTTGATATAAGTCAATCGGAGCGGATAATGCGGACCATCAACTCTCCCAAGCTTCGGAGGAAGAACCGGGTCTAAACCTAAGCGCTTGCGCTTTTTGGATTGTTTTTTCACCAGGGCAGTCCTCCACGTCACAAGTTTCTTTTGACGCATTGCGATCAAAAGAATCAAAAGCAAGGAGAGATCAAGGAAAGAAAGACGGCGGCGGCAACGGACCTCCGACGAACAAGGAAGGAGAAAACGGCAGATTTTTTCCTAACGAAGGTGAAAAGTGAAAACCCTAAAGGAAAAAGGTTATTTTATAACCGGCCATGGGGAAACCTAGGGAAAAGCGCCTGACTTGGATAACAGATATTGTTCAGCTTTTAAAAGAGGAAAAGACGTCATCTAGATCGTGGTTTTTAGAAGAGCTCCTAAAAACAAAAATCTATTTAACGGCCTTAGTCTTTTTTAAATTCGGGGACTTTCATTATCCACAAGTACCTTAAGATCCTTTTCTCCACTACCAAAAAAGAGTGGTTCAAGGCTCGGGGGCTACAAGCCACATAAACCACAAAGTATGGAATTTTTCAAAATTTCACCTAAGATTCAAGATTTTTTCTAGGACCTTCAGCTCGAATCATCGATTCAAACTAAAGCTCGGGGGCTACTTCATATGAAGTGCGATTTCAAAAATCGCACTCCACAAATAGAAGGACTTGAGCACCTCCCAGCCTCATCCTTAGAAGACCAAAAGACTGCAGTCCAAGGAAGTACTCGAAAATCTTCAAGGAAGACCCAGAAGTACTCGAACCAAGCGGTCCAAGCACTCTCAAGACCAGAAAAGCACTCGGCTATGAAGCGCTCGGGGGCTTGTCGGACATAGAGGCCCGTGGCCCACACGGACGCAGGAATAACTCCAGAGGAGGATATGGCAACGAGTAGAGATCGAGGCGCAAGGCAACTCTAGACTCTAGGAAATATGGGAACTAGTCGACAATAGGAAAGTACTCACATAGCGAGGCTTGCTCGTGTTACTACTCGAGCTAGACTAGGAATCCACCCTTGTAACCCTGCCCGCCATTATATAAGGCCGGGCAGGGACCCCTCTAAAAACAAGTTCAACAAGTTCAATAGTTCATACGAACAACCACCCAATCTCATAGAATATAGAGAATCTCGACTAGTCTCTCTGATCATCGATCGAGAAGACAAACTTGTACTCATATTCACCCTACGTAATAAAATATCAGCAATAGGACGTAGGGTATTACGCCTAATTGGCGGCCCGAACCTGTATAAATCTCGTGTCACGTAATCGTCGAGTTCCTGATTCTACTGTCACTCCACCGAAACTCTACTATCTAGGGATACCCCTTGGTAGGACTGTCGATAAAACACCGACACACGGCAAAGTTTTCTTTGCCGTCGTAGTATTTGTTGTGTGCACACACAAAGGCAAAGCCGAAAGCACACGGCAAAGCCTTTGTCGTGTGGATTTCCGGATTTGCCGTGTGTGGGAGGCACACGGCAAACGCCAGGCCCCCCGTAGTGCTTATAGATTCCTAGAGCAATTTAATTGTGTATGTATATATGTGATTAACTCAGCACTTCTAGTTTGTGGTTTGTGAGAGGAGTGAAGTTAATGTGTGGGTCGAATTTTAACAAGTGTAAAGCAGTAAAACCCATAAAAAATGTGCTTTTCTAGGAGACAAATTTCAGACTTTAAGTGTTCATGTTTGGGATTTCTGAGGAGGTAGCGTTCCATTTCATGGCTCGACTAATTTGGGAAATTGGAATGATTGTGATCCTAAGCTTTGGAGAAATAAATTTGCTTGCTTAGTTAGACTAAGCCATTATAATTTTCGCAAAAAAAAAAACTAAGTCATTATCAGAGCGAAGCGGAGGAGAGCTCATCTGAACTTACAGTTCAGGGAATAAAACAAGTAGCCTACGCATTCCAATTTCCAAGCTCATGGTGCCACTTCTACAAAAAAAAATGTCACTTATATATTGATGGATGCAAATATTATCTAGGAGCTCATCTGGTCAATGCACAAGAACAGAACATGATAAAGTTTTAAAAGAAAGAACTGCACGTAGGGTTCAAATAAACTAAAATACGCCAATACTTTTCATCCCAAATTTGCACGTAGGGATGTAAATTTGCATCCCAAACTGCGCGGCAATTTAACGTTAAAAAAACTGCGCTGCAAATTGATGCATCATGGAGTGCCTCTTCTTTATTTGGTTTGGGCAAGGTGGTGGTCTGCCAGTCTGGTGGAACTGTGGAAATGTCTAGAACCCGTGGAGCCCACCCACACCGATGCTGAAGGAATGGGAGTTGTAGACCGCTCGAGAGTACTCCGGGCCGGGCCCCTCAAGGCTTCCGCGCATGCCACCGCCCACATGAGGAGGAGCGCATGAACAAGGTGACGAATCGGCCTTGTTTAGTTTCAAAATTTAAAATCCAAAATGGATGTTTGAGCATATGAATGGCGTATTAAATGTAGTTAAAAAATAAATTACATTATATAGATGGTAATGAAATCGCGAGACGAATCTAATGAGTCTAATTTAGGCCGTGATTAGACACTAAATTGCTACAGTAACGTTACAGTAAACATGCGCTAATGACAGATTAATTACATTCATTAGGTTCGTCTCGCGAATTCCGAACGTAATATGCAATTAGTTTTTTAATTAGTCTATATTTAATACTTTAAATGTGAAGAAATTCCATTCCAAAATCTTTTCACCATGGAACTAAACACGTCTTTTACTCTCAGTTTCACGGAAAATCGATCACTCTACTGCTGCAGGGTGTATGCCGTTGCGTTAACGTTTTCTTTCCGTGCAACATAAAATCAAGGTTTTAAACCTGAACTTCTGTTATTAGCAAAGGACAATGGTTTGTAGTTGTTTACTGCAAACTCACAAATAGGGAGCATCTGAGAAAGAAATTGAGCGTCATTATCATCTGAAAGAGAAATTGAGCGTCTGAAAGTTGCTACGTCTTTCCTCCTGTTTGGTTCTAGCTTGGGCAAGGCATCTTGCTGGGGGTATGGATTTTGACTGCCTGTGATGGGATGCAGCCAGGGCTGCAACCAAACATGATGAATCGGGATACTTCGTGTTTGTTTGAGAGGACGGCCACCTCCTCCCTGCTCCAGCCCCAACAGCCTCCTCCCCAACCGCCTCGGGGGCATCTTGGTAAGTTAAGAAAGGAGCCGGGGTGAAGCCATGTTTTGTGGCTTAACCATGCCAGTGAAAGCCCAAAACGACTTCATGGCCGGCTTCACCATGCCAGTGAAAAGCCTAAAATGACTTCATGGCCGGCTTTACCCCTGAAGCCAATGCAAAAATACCATTTTGGAGGGACCCGAAGCCGTTCGAGAAGCCCTCTGACACCCTCAAAATTAATAAGGATTATTTAACTAATTAATAAATAAATTATTAGATTTATAAGGACTATTATAAGCTAGAATGAGAAATATTAGGAATTATAGAATATAAAATAATAACAGGAAAATAAAAATAAAGTTCTACAACTTGAGTGCTTTATAAGGACAAAACTAGTATCGGAAGCCCTAGACTCAAATTAAAAAGAACCTAGTTCAAATTTAAATTCAAAAACTCATTTCAAAATCTCTTAGGAAAAGAAAAAGGAATTCCAAGCTTGGTGGGCCGGCCAGCCGCGGCCCAGACCTTCCAAAGTCCGCCTTAGGCCCTCCAACTTCTTCCCCCGGCTCACCCCCGCGCGGCCCAGCCCAGCGCGCCACTCCCCCTTCAGCCTTCCCCACGAAGTCCACAAACCCCCCTTCAACTTCTTCCCTCGGCACACCTCCGCGCGGTCCGGCCCAGCCCACACCGCCGTCGTCTTCCTCCTCTCTCCCTCCTCCGGTTCCTCCCTCCTCCCCCATTTCTCCGGCGCCGACGCCGCCGCGCGCCCATCCCGCCATCGCGACGCCCCCAGCCTGCGTGGCGCCCCAAAACTAACGCCACGCCACCCCTGCCACACCCAGCGCGCGTCAGGGAGGCCATCCAGGCACGGGAGCCCTTCCCCCCTCCATCTCGCCGCGCCCCTGCCGCCGCCGTCGCCGCTCGATTTCCCTCCTCCGGCCAAGATAGGCCAGACAAAGGCACGCGGGACGCGTGTCACCACCACGCGAGGCCACCGCACATGAAGTGCGGCGCCGACACTCCTTCGCCGGCCATTTGCACGAAACGCCGCGGCCGCACGCGTCGCACGCCGGCGAGCTCACCATGCCGCATGTCGTTGCCCCGCTGCCCCGGTGAGCCCCCAGGGAGTGTCGCTGGGCTATAAATAGCCCTGCGCGCGTCCTGGATGGAGCTCACCCTCACCACAAGACCACCACTCCACACCGCACCACCACCGCGATCACCACCGCGAGCGCAAGAGCGACGCCGCACTGCTCCAGCAATCCCGCCACCGCCAAGCACTTGAACTCCCCTCCGGCCGCCGCAACATCGCCTAGAGCACCCCTTGGAGCCCAAGAGGCGTAGCGATGGGCTCTGGAGGACGCCCGCGCCCTGAGCAAGCACCGCCCGCGCGCCGCCGTGATCCGCAAGCGCCGCCGCACGCCGACGCCGCCACCCCGGCCATCTCTCGCCCCAGCCTCTCTGCGGTAAGCACCCTGCGGCCCTCTACATCCTCCCCAATCCCTCCGTCGCCCTCCACGATGCCCAGCCGAGCCCAGCCAGCGGCCGTGGGCGCCGCCGTGCCCCGGCGAGCCGCCGGCCGGCCCTGGCACCTTTCTTCCGCAGCTTCGCGCACCAATACACTCCACGCGAACCCCTGAGTGCGAGTGACCCTTAAACAAAGCCTAGAGACCCCTCACCGTGGTTTCCCCCTTTCCGCCGGCCGCCGCTCGAGCTCCGGCGAGCCCGCACCGCCGCACCAGCTCCCTAACCTCGACGAGAACATCCTCGCCGGGTCCGCCGTGTTCCCCTGAAGCTGTAGGCGCCTTCACCGTCGTGAGAGCCGCTCTGTCGCCGCCGGCGGCGAGCCCTCCGGCGATCTCCCCCTGCAGCCCCTCCGCGCCGCCGTGAAGCCCGGCAGCCGCGCTGGCGCCTGCGTGGCAGCCACGCCAGCGCAGGGCCCGCCTGCTAGCCACCCGCATCGCCACGTCAACCACCACTTCCCCCTCCCCGCCTCGCGTGCACGCGGCCCAGTGGACCGCAGGCCCATGAGCCGCGCGGTCCACACGCCCACAGGCACCGGTCCACAGCACAGTGACCTGCGGGATGGCGCCCATGCTGGCGTCAGCTGGCCCCACTCGTCAGTCGCACAGCCCTAGGAAAAAATGCTAGGTACACCCAGCTTAGTGCACCCAAAGAGTTATTTCTCCACTTTAGAAATTCCCAAAAATTCCCAGAAAATACCTAAAAATACTAGGGAAAATAATAAGCCATTTAGTACCATCCAAATTATTTGTACCCATTTCTAGGACTTAGAATTAGAAGGATTCTTTTTCAGCCTATAGGAAGCCTCCGTTAGCGTACCTCGGTGTATGCCTAATTCAAAATAGAGCCCCATAAATAGCCAATAAATTCCTAAAATTTCTAGAATATATTTTAAGGTTTTTCATAAGGTTAGATTTCCTAGAAGCCTTCCCTAAACTTAGAAATAGTTTATTGCCTTCCACCGACATTTCTAAACCCCGCCAAACCCCGCGTAGACCCTGAGACACCCCGCGAAACCCCGGCAATCCACTGCTCAACTTAGAAACCACCCTTATGGCCATTCTCTCTCTAACTTCTCCCCTTACAAGTAATTCATTCGCTGTGATGATTGATTAGTCGTATAATTGTATTTGTATAGATACTCCGCCAGGAAATCTCGGGACTGTTGCTCCGGCGGAGACTACCACCGTATCAGGCAAGTCTTAGCAATTTCCTTGCTCATGATAATCAAATGCATTAACATGCTCTTCTCTTAGCTAAATGTCTGTAGTTGCATGGAGAGTTAGCCACTCAGATATTCCCAGCTACTAAGACACTACCAAGAGCCAGAAACCCTGGTTGCGAGAGGCACCCAGGGGGAAGAAGATGCGAGGTAGGGTGGATAGTCTCGGAGGAGCTCCTGTCCAGAGGCCTACCTTGGTCGATTAAGGACCGGTTATTGGGAAAGTCTTTCCAACGCCATGTACGGCTATACAGGCCAAAAAGGACACAGCCTTCGGGAATGCCCTGTAATGTGAGGCCTCGACTCACACTCCACCAGCTACCTCTGGCCAAGCTACCCCAGGGGCCACGGTGGGCAAAGGAAATGCTAGAGACAGCCCCAGACAGAGGACTGGGACTGGTCGGCACGGGTCGCATGTGACAGGGCTGGTAGGGCCCACGGGCGATACATGTCCTAACTTATATGATGCATCCATACCCGGGTTGATGTCCCTGAGTGGACGTTTATGCGATCCCTGTTTAGACCCCAGTAGCATCCGTGGGTAGACCCAGATGGAAGCTGTCCAGAGATGGACGCCAGTGGATACGAGTCCCGTATGGGGGCCCTAGCGTTGGCCACGGGAGGGTCGCCTGACCGTATAGTTTCAAGAGTACAAACCTCTGCAGAGTTATCTAATCTATCGATAGCCGTGGCTCTCGGATATGAGCCCGTCTGGTTAAAGCTCCCACAGATTAGCCAAGAATAGCCCATAGGAGTGATAATAATGAGATGAAGGTGATTGCGGGATCGACAGAAGGATCCGGGCTAGAATCACCAAGGAGGACTGGTAGGGAGGTTCTTGCCCCTCCAGGACCCAACACCGATTTATTAATCACCGGTCAACTAATAATGCATGTTTATACCTTCAATTGTTCTGTACTTGCTGAGTGCGGTGGTACTCAGACTTGCTTAATCTTGCAGCTCCTTCGGAAGGTCTTCCCTCCCTTCACCGGCTCTGCAAGTCGTCTTGATCAGGTCCTAGTTCCGATCTTTACTTGTCAATTCTGATTAGCCACTACCAACTCTTATGCGATTAATGTTTTCCTTTACCAGGAAATGACATTATTTCATGCTAGGTGGGCCCGCCGGGTAGCGGGGCCCACAAGCCCTCCCAAACACAGGGTTTTATGCTTCATATCATGTTAGGTTGTCACTCACGCATGCACCGTGTCCGTGTTCCACTTCGACGCCATAGACTTGGCCCCGTGCCTGGCCCTGGCTCGCTCCCTGCGCTGCGCGGCGCGCACGAGCAGCCATTGCGCTGCGCCGAGGCAACTAGGGGATCGAGCTCGCCTCGCCGCAACACCAACAACCCCACCTGTTGGCTGCTGCCTGCACAAGCGCGACGCGCGGCGCCCGCCCCAATCATCTCCCGCCGCCGCCGCTATACAGGCCCCGCGCGGCGCGCCCCCTCCGGCCGCCGCCAGCAGGTCCGCTCTCGTGGCGGCGATCCTCGGCCCCCGTGCCGCCGCGCTCCTCGGCCCCCACCTGCTGCTCGGGCCACGCCTCCCGCTGGCGGCGATCGGCCTTGTTCGCTTCTCCACCACCGGCACTGGGGTCCGCATCGAGCCCGAAGACAACAAGGCCTACCGCAAGGACGAGGTGCCCGCCGGCGAGATCCTCGCCAAGGCCGCCGGCGAAAACGTCCTCCAGTCACCCGCGGCCTCCGAGATGGAGATGCCTGCCACCGGCGGGGACGCTGCTGCAACCCACTCCACCGAGAGCGCGCTCCCCCAATCTCCGTTCCCGCCATCAAGAACGAGAGCGACCGTGGGGACATGGTCCCGGCCTCCCGGGCTCAGGCGTCCCCAAGAGCACCGCACAAGTCGCCTCCTCAAGCAACCTTCTGCTCCTACGACGCCGGCAAGGCGGCCGATGAGGTGCCCGGCATCAAGCACGAGCACGCCGGCGGCGGCAACAACGACCGCGGCAACTCCGTCCCCGAGAAGGCTGGGTGTGTTGTTTTAGTTCGACTGAGTAGTCTGAGCGGATTTACTGCGGGCCGCACCTGCGGCAGCATCTCACTCGCCGCACAGCAACTGACGCGGAGCAGCGCGCAGCATGCACGCTCGCCCTGAGGCACTGGTAGGCACGCGCTTTGGTAGACCCCGTGCACCCATGCAAAGCTGGTAGAAGTAACCATTAGACGCGCGTCAGTTTCTTTTCTTTCATCTTCTCTTTATTTTTTCTTTTACTTATTCTCCCCCAATCTCCGTTCCCGCCATCAAGAACGAGAGCGACCGTGGGGACATGGTCCCGGCCTCCCGGGCTCAGGCGTCCCCAAGAGCACCGCACAAGTCGCCTCCTCAAGCAACCTTCTGCTCCTACGACGCCGGCAAGGCGGCCGATGAGGTGCCCGGCATCAAGCACGAGCACGCCGGCGGCGGCAACAACGACCGCGGCAACTCCGTCCCCGAGAAGGCTGGGTGTGTTGTTTTAGTTCGACTGAGTAGTCTGAGCGGATTTACTGCGGGCCGCACCTGCGGCAGCATCTCACTCGCCGCACAGCAACTGACGCGGAGCAGCGCGCAGCATGCACGCTCGCCCTGAGGCACTGGTAGGCACGCGCTTTGGTAGACCCCGTGCACCCATGCAAAGCTGGTAGAAGTAACCATTAGACGCGCGTCAATTTCTTTTCTTTCATCTTCTCTTTATTTTTTCTTTTACTTATTCTCTCCGAGACTGCTTTTCTTTATTTATTTTCTCAATGATTTTTGTTCTTTTCTTATTTGTTCTTCTTTTTTATGACGTTAGTTTGATTTTACTTTTCCACCTTTTAGTTTCTTATATTTTATGGCCGTGTTTATTTTTGTTTATATTTTGTTCCTCTGGTTACATGATTTGTTCCACTTTTAACTTCTATATGTTCCACTAAATGATTTATTCTACATGTTAATATTTATGTTCCTTAAGCTACATGATTTGTTTCGCTTTTAATTTCTATATGATAATATTTTGTCCACTATATGATTTGTTCCATATGTTAAAATTTATGTTCCTTCTGTACAATATTTTTGTTCCACAAGGTTAGATTATTTGTTCTGGTTGCTAAAATCAGATGAATTGTTCCTACTATTTTTAAAAATGTTCTATTTTTTTTAATTCTAAACATAATCAAGTGTGGTCTAGTTTTGAAGCTCTCGTCATAAGAAATCTAGTGGTGTAATCGGAATTTGATTTGGATACTCGATTTGTGAAATATAAATTGTTTTTCAAAAATCCTCCTTGTGGGGCCCATTAATGGGAGAGTTGTGGGAGCAGGCTACGTGGGGTTGTCAGGTTCACGCTGGCGCGGCTTGGGATGCGTCAGCTGTTTTTTAAGGTGTGCGGTGATGCACAGTTTACCGCATATGCGGTATATAGCCCTCCCGTAGTCTGAGTCCGGTTCTTTTTTTGTTAGAGATGCATGATATGTGCGGATTCCCTAATAACCTTTGTCAAGATAAACAATTAGCCACATGTGTCGTGTTCTTCCTCCAAATTAAAGAAAACAATTAATGGCACAAATTTGATGTGAAGAACGACTATGAAGTGCCTTGGCAGTCATCCCATGGAATTGAACAGCTAGCCAGTGACCATGCCGGGCGAGCTAGCTAGAGATGACTGGTCATCGATCTGATCACGTTCAGCGCAGTACGTACGTGCATCAAATCCGCCTAGTGTACGTTCAGCGGATCGAGCATATGAGAGGAGAACAGTAGATAAAAGCCTGTTTGTTGGTTGCTACAGTAGCAGCCAGTAGCTCACGTGCCCGTCCCCTCCTCCACAGCCCACAGCATGCGCAGCTAGCAGAGCGGGTATAGGGGCGCGTAGAGCCTTTGTAGCCTTTTGCGAGGTGCAGTGCAGGTGAGGCGAGTCGATCACCTGCAGCTTGCTCTGCGCTCTGGTTTTTTTGAAATTAATCTGGACTCTGGTCAGCGCCTCTCCAGTCTCCACCCATTAACAACAATCGAATCACCCGGTCGCAAGATCAGACCAAGATCGAGCCCCAAGATGATCAAGGATCTAGCTAGCACACCTGGAGACCACATTACACAAACGAGGTCTTGTTTGGATAGAGGCGGTTTGGAGAGGATTGATGGGGATTATAGATCTAAAATGAGCTAGTTTTCCCTTCAATCCTTCTCATTTCATCTCAATACAGGAGTACCCAATAAGGCCTGAGGGAGCTGATAGACCAAAACACAACCGGCCGGGCCGAGGCTCCGCTCACACGCAGTCTCCCAAGCAAGCAACCCTGCAGCGGTTCCATTGCCACCAGAGGATCGATCTAGCATCAGCCGGCCAGTGGGGCCTACACTTGGCAAGCCATTTTGGCCAGCGCCACTGCCTTGCCAGGTTTGGCAAGTCGCTGGAGCAATTTGGAGAGCCGACAAATTTGGAGAGCCTGATAGGGAGTTTGTTGGAGGCCATTTTTTCCATTGGATGGCCAAATTTGACATTGGAGAGTAGGATAGCAGCTCTCTTGGAGTTGCTCTTAAGCTCGACACCCCTTGCATGCATACCTGTGTTTTCTAGACTCCAAGTGCATGCCTCATAAATGGCCTGTTTGGATAGGCTAAAATAGGGTGCTGGCTAAATATGGATTAATATAACCAGCACTAATAGCCTCTAACAGCCAATTAGACATTATCTGTGCAATTAGTCCATATTAATTCTCCTATCTGGCATAAAAAAAGGAACTTTAGACTTTCATTAAGGGCCTCACGACTGCAGAGACCATTATCCTCATCGGCCCATACGTGCCAGCCCAAATTGCATGCTTCCGTTAAGTCATTCGAAGCGGTGCGAAAGAAGCCAACACGACTAAGGCCCTCAATTGTGCCGGTGGCCTTTGAAAGTGCATCTAGGCACTTAATCTAGTTTTAGTAATTAATGACAATGTAAATTTGGATATAATGCTTTGTATGAGTTGTGCAGGAATAAAATCAAAAGAAAAGAAAAGAAATGTGCAAGGAAGGTCCCCAATTCTTATTCGTATGGTGACGGATTCTAACGAACGATTTAAATTTATTTTATAGTTTGAACTTGAGTATAAGGATCACTGTACTATCAAGGGGGATGTGCTTGATGAGTTTAGGTTGTTAAAGTGCTTATACTTGAGATGACATATACACACGAGAGACACAAACACACAAAAATCCTCCATACACAAGTTTCCTGTGTGTCGGAACTTAGGCCGGAAGATCCGACCCAAAGTTCCGGACGGCTCTGTCTCGAATTAATTTTCCGTCGGAAGATCCGACCCTTGCACCGGATCTTTCAACACTTAGACAGATTTTGTGTCTTCTCCTCAGGCGTCGGAACTTAGGCCAGAAGATCTGACCCAAAGTTCCGGGCGTCTCTGTCTGGAATTAATTTTCCGTCGGAAGATCCGACCTTTGCTCCGAAACTTCCAACACTTAGCCAAATTTCATGTTTCTGCGTCTCTCCCTCAGGCGTCGGAACTTCCACTCGAAGATCTGACCCAAAGTTCCGGGCAGCTCTGTCTCTAATATTTTTCCATCGGATGATCCGGACCTTGCGTCGGAACTTACATGCGAACTTCCACCGGATCATCCGGCCCTTGTGTCGGAACTTCCCAGACTTAGCCATATTTCAGTGGTTCAGCCTTATGAAATTCAATCTCGGATGATCCGACCCTACGTCGGAAGATCCGGTACCCCTTCGCAGAACACATAACGGCTAGTTTTTAGGGGTTGGGTATATATGCCCCCTCACCCCCCCCCCCCCCCTCATTCAATGCTTGCTGGCTCCACGACCAAACACACTCCAAAAGCATTGATTGCACTACTCTACTCCCACCCAAAGCTTGATTCTTACCTTGATTCACCTAGGGTTTGAGTGAGAGGAAAAGATTGAGTGTGAGAGCTTTGTGCACTTGTGAGCTTTGATTTGTTCATCTCAAGAAGCACTTGAAGCAAGCTTGATTCGTCGATCCACGTTTGTTACTCTTGGAGCTTTGCTCCTAAACGGTTATGCGTCACCGGTAGCTCCCATTCCTTTGTGGTTTGAGCACCGAAAAGTTTGTATTTCCCCTCTCTTTGTGAGAGCAATAGTAAGTGACTCAATCTTCCTTTGTGGTTGATTGAGGGAGGCAAGGGGTTAGTGACAACCCGGTTCTTTGTGAACCCCTCAACGGGGACGTAGCTCCTTTGTGGAGTGAACCTTGGGAACAAATCTGGTGTCACTTTATTCTTGCTATTGTTCTTGTTGTTCATCACCTTATTTGTGCCCGATCCATGTGCTAGGTGTTGTTCCACCTTAGAGATCATACTTAGGTGCTCAGTTACTTCATCTAGCAGCTTTGTATTCAAATAGAATCTTGAATAGCTTGTTAGTTTTTGAATCTCGAAGTTAGTTTCCTCTCCGTGTCGGAAGATCCTACACAGTGTCGGATCTTCCGGGAGTCAGAAGATTCGAGACTGCGTCAGATCATCCGACCATTTGACATTTTCGTGAAGAATTTTTTAGGATTTTTAACAGGCCCTATTCACCCCTCCCCCTCTAGGCCTAGTGTTGGTCCTTTCAGCCTTCCAGAGCCGGCTTGGTTAAGTAAAGGTGCCGGTGCTAGTGTGAACTGACACATATAGTTATATATCCTAACCTGTGCATTAATTATAAGCCGGCTACAATAGTCGTTTACTGAAGCGGTTGATGTTTGACCGATTCCTTTGGGAATTTGAACCACGTCTTAGAAGTTGAAGTGCACGCAGTTTCTCCTTCACGTCAATGAGAGCGCGTTGTTGGAAATTTTAACCGCTTCATCTTTCCTGCAAGACAGAGCGGTTGTCTTCAGCGCTTATATACACACACACATACATGATCGTGGCCATTCTACCTACTACTCTGATCGCGACATATGTGAGTTCGATCTCTAAATCTAGTTGTGATGTGCAGGCGGAGGCATTGCCACGGTGGGACAAAGCAACGTGAAAGCCTCCGGTGGCCAAGACCATGTCGAGCCACCCATTGAGGAGTTGTGAGTGCCGCATCGCGTGATGGCGCAACTCGGCATCGACCCTGGTGAGCAAACAGAAGTTGTGGTGGCATTAGTGAATAAGGATCGTCACGATCACTTTGTCACCGCCAGCGTGTGCATCGCTAAGAAGTTGGGCTACTACCACTTCAGGATCGCCAAAGATGACGAGCCTCAGAGCACGGAGGGCTTCGTCTTCTTCATCAAGGTTGATTCCTCGGAAGACGTTGACAAGCTCCATGGGCACATGTGGTGCTTCTGGGACGTGTGCATCGATTTCCGCTGCGTGAAGAAGCTATCCGTCCTAAAGTCGTACGACGACATCGAGAGGATTGGGCGTCCTAGAGAAGTGTATCGATGTGTGGTATATGGAACAATTTTGTCTTTATGTATGTGTAATAATTTGGACATGAAAGTTGCTTGATGTGGAACAATTTCGTATTGATGTGTGTATGATGGACATGGAAGTTAATGACGATAGATGTATGAATTTCATTTTTTTTTTGTTTACAGAAATAGCATCCTAACCAATTCGCAGTGGGGTGGTTAGGATGTTCATATATTCTAACCGGTTTATTGTGTGCCAGTTAGGATGTGCACATGAACCAGCTCAAATCTTGGCTTATATATAGGGGACCAACCCCGTCGCCCTAACCCAACCGCGGCGCCGCCACTCCTACCTCCCTCCGCCTCCGCCTTCGCCTCCACCTCCATGCTAGTGTCCTCCCCCACCTCGGCTTCCTCCATGCCGGCGTCCTCCCCCACCATGGTGACACCGAGTCCATATGAGGTCGCTGCCATCCTCGCGTCCGGGGCTTTTAAGGTGGTGGTGTTAGCCTTTGCCAACACTGCTGCCCGCGCCTTGGTCGCTTATGCCGCGAGGGATGCCACTGTCCGCTCAGTGGTCAGGACTGTGTACAGGGCCACAGCCGCCATGATGAATCTATCGGCCGACTCTCAGAAGGAGCTAGTGGCTAGATCCATTGCCACTGCCGTCAACGACGGCGGGGGGAGGGGGGTGTGAGGGAAGCGACTCTCGAGTTGCGGGCCAAATCCACTGCCATGTTGTCTGCCTACATGGCTGCCGCTGAAACCCCTGCGCGCGCCATGGGGTGGTGGATCTTACGTGCATCTGTCGTTGCCTCTGCTTCGACCATGACCTCCATCGCCATGGTGAGGACGGCGGAGGTTCTACGGGTGCGGTGGCGGTGATGTAAGTAGACCTGGTGATGTAAGTGTCGGATTATTATGAATGAATTGTCATTTTGTTCACTAGACTGCATCGTTCTACTATTCTGCCATGTTCTGTTTGGCTCAGCTTAGTTCAGTACTAATGATGAACTTGTCTAAGTTATTCAATAGTTATGTGATGTTTAACCTGTGTGATGTTTAATCTATGAGATGTTTAAGGTATTCAGTAGTTGTATGATGAACCTAGCTGCTATTGACAGGTTATCTTCAGTATGTTAAATGCTAAAGCTATGTGATGTTGAAATGCGGATCATGTTGGATATGATGATGTTGTTATGATATTGTCAAATGACAATTTGAATATGATGTTGTTGTTGTTGTTATGAACGTATAGCATGTACACGTGCATATTCCATTGAATGTTCATATGTTGTTCGTACAATTCATTCATAACAATGCTGCATTACTCATGGATCCGATGGCGCGAAACGACGGATGATGATGGCGACCGCCTGATTTTTTTTAAGTGCGCCTACATCATTCTAACTGGCGCTAATCAAACCGGTATCAATAGGATTACAAACAATGCGGAGTAATTAACAACCGAATCATATACGACACTCAAACGCTGCGGTGGTGCTCTAAACTGCTTCCAATATAAGACTATTCTAAGTGGTGGGGAAGATGCCGGCACATTTCATGAGTCATTCGAAGCGGTTTTATCACCGGTTCGGATAGCGTCCTCATTCGCATCGCCTTAAGGGAAGCGGTGTTGGCGCCGACGCAGATAAGGGTTTCGCGTCGGCAAGGATAAGGATCGCTGCAGTAGTGCTTAAAGGTGGGCCCATAACAGCCTATCTATTTTCTAGTTTTGGTGAGGTAAGATTGGAGGAGTATTTTTATCTGTATGTGTTTTTTGAATAATAATTCTATATGTTTGTAAAAGTATTTTTAAGGAAATTTTTTCATATTACACTTCTATACTAGGATGAGAAATGGAATTCCAATCATTGGAGGCAAGGTTTTGAATAGGTTCCGGTCTTCAATGTGATGGGTGAAAAAAAATTTATAGGGGAACTAAACACGCCCGTAGTGTTTTGGAAGCTCTGTGGCTTTCTGCCTCCAAGCAAAAGAAACTTTAAACAGCATGGCATCTTGCGGGGGTACCGGAAGGCCAGGACCAGGAGGCCAGGACATGTCTGCGGGGAGGCAGGATTCTCGCCTTCTCTAATGTCCTCTGACTTTTATCATGGGGCCAGCCATGGGGCCCCGGCCAAGATGGAGTTCACCTCTGAAGAGACAAAAAAACCAGTCACATGTTGACAATGGAAGCAAGGGTCAGGTCAGTCACAACTCGTTTGCTGCCAGGTGCCAGCAAACCTGTTCGCTATCCCACATGCAGTTTGCAGGCAGCCAGTTTCTTGGCGTGCTGCCTTGCCGGTGCCCGGTGGCCCAGCGAGTATGAATGTAGGCTGATTTAGAGAGAGACATGATCAATGTGAACCTGATCACTGAAACCTTAATTGGATATGAATTGCCATGTACAGTAGCCAATTACGATAATAAATGCTTGAATGTAGGCCTCGAGAAGGAGTGTTCAGCGTTGGCTATTAATTAGGCCCTCCAACGTAAAAAAAGTTTTCACCTAGAGAACCGTGTCAGTTCATTTTTTTTCCTCTCTGTGCACGCTGTGCATGCAACAATGCTATAGGGTACGGTAGCCATGCACAACTCAATGTGCTTGAATGTTGTAACATGCTAGGGGAAGTACTATGAGGCCAGAATGAAATATTAAAACAGAAAGGAACAAATGGCATTGCGACAGATCTATATATAAAGGACGAAAGAATTGATAGTCAATCGTCAAATCCCGACAGGTGGACCCGCACTTCAAAAAGGGCCTTCCATGTACGTTTACCCGACGTCGTGGACCGACACTTCAAAAAATGCATATACAATCCAATTTACCTTTTCGTTTCTCCACCCGTGAGATACAATTAGGGAAGCATATTATGAGGAGTTCATGGGCCGCACGTCTCTCAACGACGCTGAAATTTTCTGCAAAAAGCTGATATGTGAGTCTCCAAGGATGGAGGGACTAGGTATGCCCGTTTTAGCTGCCAACCATGGTTTCACTTGTTCATCTATTTATCCATCTATATACTATAAAGAGCAAACAATTCATCTATCGTCAAATTTTGTGGACCCATTAGTCAGACAGGTGGGATTATGGATACATGAGCAGTCATGACTCTTTCTCATATATACGTTAGCAAGTAGGACTCTTTTCACGCTATATTTTTTTAAAACATGTGTCTGCGGCACGTGCCTCTCTGCTAGTTATCACAAAAGTATCAAACAAGCACCTGAAGGGGGCATATGCACATGAATAATTAAGCACCATCTTTAATTGTACTTTGCTATTCGAAAAATAATCATTAGATGGTTTAGATGTGAAATCATCTGTATCAGCAGTGGCTCAAATTGTTACAAGAAAACTGGAACCAAATGCCAATATAGTCACTTGCAAAGTTGCATTTGTTCTAACCGGTCGACGCAGGTCATCATAATAGGTAGTGTCACACAGAAATTAATTAATATGGTATGATCTTTAGAGCACATTCAACATAATAGGAAGATAGTCAAACTTACATGGAGTGTTTGCTGCTGCCGTGCTCCCTTTCCCTCGCAGACATGACACAGAGAATACCACAAAGCCAACACTAAAAGCAACACCTAGCACTCTATAGCCACGTACTCTGTTACTCTGTACCTCGCGATCTCCTCCATTTCAGGCCTTCAGAAAAACAGCGCGATGAAAGATATGGATGCATGCTAAGGTTTCGTTTACCCGAGCTGGGAAAATAAGTATATCTCATCAATCTCTAAGAAGGAATGCTATGACTTCTACCAAATCGCTTCTTCCATCCTTTCAGAGAAGGATCCAGCTTGCTCTTCAAGAGAACAGTTGCTGCATGTCTTCTCCTGCAAATTGGG
The DNA here is from genome assembly GCA_015476505.1 of Urochloa ruziziensis. NCBI lineage: Eukaryota > Viridiplantae > Streptophyta > Magnoliopsida > Poales > Poaceae > Urochloa > Urochloa ruziziensis. The sequence continues at coordinate 6,036,338 of CM027119.1, read as the reverse complement.
AATTGATCGAAGCCGTTCTCATCTTACCATGAACTAAAAACAGATCACACCGTGATGATAACTTGTATTATAACTTGCACGTGCAGCAACAGAGAGAGAGAGAGAGAGAGAGAGAGCGAGCGAGCAAGAAGAAGAAGAAGCATGCGGGGCTGTTGATTTAATGATTTTGCCCCATGTGCTCGTGCGAAAATGTGAAGCCATTGACATGGGAAAGTTTCACAAGTAGTTTCAGTTCCAGCTTGAAATGTTAATTTAAAAAGGAAAACAGATAAGAACGCAATAAAAATCACTGAAACAATATCCAAAACTATCAAACAAATAAGCACGTGAGGACGTGAGGTGGATATGATTATCAGCTCTCACTTTCATTAGTTTGTGCTACTCAATGAATTATCGAGTTTCAGTGGTAAATTCATTCTTCAAAATTTTAATTTTAAGCTGAAAAACCGTTTTTTAATCTCCTGCGTATCCTGCAAAATTCAAATAAAAAAGGTTTTCTTAACGAGGAACGCGGGAAGGAAAGGCAGACAATTAGTAGAAATATAAAAAACAAATGTCTCGTGAATCGTGATATGCGGCCCACCAGCCCGCACCTCTGGGACGGCCCACGAGTGCCCGAGGACGAGGAGATCGAGAGATCCTTCCGGACCGTCCCCGACGCGGAGCAAAACACATCCCTCCTGGCCTCCTCTCGCCAGTCGCCGCCGTAGCCTTGGAGAAAAGCACCAACCCTAGCGAACCGTAGGCGCCCGTTGCGTCTCTCACCCTAGCCGTCCTCCTCCAGATCCCCCGATCCGTCCGTGCCATGGCGAAGCGCTCTCTGGTCGGGAAGCTGTGGAGCCTTGCGGGGCGGATGCGGCAATCCGGCGCCGTCTCCCCCATGGTTTGTTCCCCTTCCCCGTGACCCCGTCTCCCTCCCGCTCTGTAGCAATCACCATGCACGATATGGAATATGGATACATAGGTGCAAGCATTTGCGATCTGCTGCGATGTGATGGCAAATTAACCGATTCATGTCTTGCCCTTTTTTTTCCTCTCTAATCGCCGCCTTGAGCAATCTTGCCAACGGCGCTAGTTAAAGATCTAATCTTTCCTGGGTCAGGTTTGCGCGGTGATAGCAAATTTCACAATTTTTTACTTGGGCTTTGTTTTTTATGGGGTGGGGATTCATTGCGCTCAATCCCCCGTAGGGCAGGAGGTAATCTGTATCAATTTCGTTGGATTGTCGATCCCAAATCTCTTTGGCAGGAGGGGATACTGACTTTGAAGATCGCCTTTTGGAATAGCCTAAAATTTGGTTGTTTCTTGATGCTGACTTGTCTTCTGCTCATTAGACTCACGCTTGTTTAGTTTTCTTCAGCAATTGACTGAGAAATGGTGGGTTGGGGTTCAGGTGCATGCCCATCATCCTTCTGATCTACCTTTCTGCTCATTTTCTGTTGAATATATATTTTCTTGGAGGCATCTTCTTCAGAAGAGTTTGACCGGAGATCATTGTTGTCTGCTGTGCAAACAGTTCCGCTCGAATGTTCTTTTTGTTGTGTGCTGTGCTTTTGTAACAGGACCAGCCCACAGGTCCAACTGGGCCGGGCCAGTTTTCACACCGGCACAAAATACTGTAGCGTCGGAGATAGTCCCAAACCAGAAACGGAGCGGGAGTCAGACCAGCTTAAATAGCTGGCCTGAGGAGGCTGTTAACTCTGGGTCGGCCCTTTTGCGCGAAGCGAGGACGAAAGCGCAAGAGAGTTAACTAGCAGGTGTGGTCCATTCGACGTGTAGAGTGGATCTTAGCCGTCATCCTTAGGCCGGGTTGTTACATTCGGTATCTAGAGCGAGTAAGTACGGGTCCCGGTTATGGGCGTACGGACTGGATCCTGAGCCTGTGGCCTGACGAGGTAAGCTGGTTCGACGGGGACGTCGAATCCCTTAGGGTGGGTGGTTGTAACAGACCAGCCCACAGCTGGGCCGGGCCAGTTTTCACACTGGCGCAAAATACTGTAGCGTCGGAGATAGTCCCAAACCGGAAACGGAGCGGGAGTCGGACCAGCTTAAATAGCTGGCCTGAGGAGGCTGTTAACTCTGGGTCGGCCCTTTTGCGCGAAGCGAGGACGAAAGCGCAAGAGAGTTAATTAGCAGGTGTGGTCCATTTAACGTGTAGAGTGGATCTTAGCCGTCATCCTTAGGCCGGGTCGTTACAGCTTTTATGTACACTGGGACTAGAAAGGGTTCCCTTTTGTGATCATCTGTAGCTTCATATACAAGGGGGGTACAAATGGTTCCCTATGCTGTTACAATTTCTGCATTTAAACCATCCAAAGTTTTTTTTTTCAGATAGCAAAATGCAATTGAAGCTGTTCCTGTGCATGCCCCCTTCAAGTGCTCATTTGATAATCTTGTACTCCCTCCGTTCCAAATTATAGTTCGTTTTGGCTTTTCTAGGTTCATTGATTTTGTTATGCATCTAGATATACACTATGTCTAGGTGCATAGCAAAGACTATGAACCTAGAATTGCCAAAACGACCTATAATTTGGAACGGAGGAAGTAATACTTTGTTGCACCAATCTTTGTTTGCTTGCGTTCTGCTATTAATATTCCATTCCTCGAGTAATTGAGGGGATAATGACTTTGAAGACCGCTTTCTGGAATAGCCTAAAATTTGGTTATTTCTTGATGCTGACTTGTCTTCTGGTCCCAGATTAGGCTCATGCTTGTTTAGTTTTCTTCAGCAATTGACTGAGAGAAATGGTGGGTTGGGGATCAGGTGTATGCCCATCATCCTGCTGATCTACCTTTCTGCTCATTTCTGTTGAGTCTATATTTTCTTGGAGGCATGTTCTTCAGAAGAGTTTGACCAGGGATCATTGTTGTAGTTGCTCGATACAGCATTTCATCACATTGAGGTTTATGTACACGGTTACGTCGCATTCATACACCATCCGCTCAGAAATCAGCATTACGGCGTTATGTTTGACAGGACAAATTCAGCATTGGATCGATTGATATCAAAACGTAGGAAAGGCATATGATCTTTTTAACTTTCTGCGTTGCAGGATAAGACACGGAGCGAAAGGTATACAAGTTTCACGGATCTTATAGATCCTAGCAAATACAAGTCTATTGAAGAGCTGAGTGAAGCCATCGGGCCATTGATGGACCAGCACTTGGAGTGAGTACAAGCCCTACTGTCTTTTCTTGGCATCTTCCTGTCCTGTGTGCTTCCTTTTCTTCAACCATCCTAACATGTTTTTTTCTTGATCCTATATGTTATGAAGGCGTGAGTATGTGGAGTTCCAGAAGAAAATGAAGGTCTACAGGAGGAATACGCGACTCATTGCTCTCGCTGCCTTTGGTTCCGTGGGGTTCTTTGGGTATAGTGTTGTTCGTGTTCTTGCGGAGGACTAGGAAACTATCAAAAAGGGAGCAGGAAGTGTTCTTCAGCCGTCTGTATTTATGTCTGAAAGGAAACATGTACCTGTGTTGTGTTTGTGTTGAACTACTAAGCCCAGATTGCCAGTTTGTCAAAATACAAAACTGTGATTGCAAATAACTAAAGACAGTCCAGTTGTGATGATAATATGATCGGTTTTTGCAATCTGCAGAGCTGGATGTCTCTAATGAAAATGACTAGAAGATTCGTCAAGAATTGTTGATATATGCTTACCAATGGTTCTTCAATCTATCTCTGGAGCACATGAGGTGTTACGATTGCGAGTTTTGGAAACTCAAATGCTCAATAAGATCCGAGTTTCAGCAGTTTGCAGGAGAGTTCAAATTTCAAACACGAGTGCTCTTTTCGTGGAGATGGAGACGGAGGCGTTTGTTGGTGCAATCAACCAGATAATCTCACCGGGGCCATCAACATTAGAGTAGGGAATAGTGCAAAACATTGTTTTCGCACTAAGGGTGTGTTTAGTTTGTTTCGGTAAAGTTTTAAAATATAATATTTTCACATTTGAAGTATTAAACATAGACTAATTACAAAACTAATTACAGAAATCGTATGTAAACTACGAGACGAATTTATTAAGACTAATTAATCTGTAGCATTTTATTGTCTAATCACGGACAAATTAATCAACTTGTGGCGGTGACTAATTGCAAGATTCTCTTACAATCGATCTCATTCGGTTTTCAAAACAAGCTAGCTCAAGAAAACAGCATACGAGTTCATGAAGTATCATCTGATCTCAGAACAAGCTCAAGATCATCATCTGAGTCTGATATGGTTTCAGAACAACGGCTCTCTTACACACAGCATGACACGCATCTTCTGAACGCAACAAGCACTGGTTTCAGAATAGGAATATGGCGAACATCATCAGCATGAGCAAAGCCCCCTGGCCAGTCCTCTCGCCCTCTTCTCCCGCACTCGCCTCGCCCTCTCCTCCCGCACTCTCCAGCCGGCTTTCCTTGCTTCGTCACGGCCTGGTCCTCCTCTCCCGCCTTGCCCTCCTCCGTCAAAGCGTTGTAAAGAAGCTCCAAGGCGGTGTCCGCAGCCTTCTGGTACATCGCCATGGTCTCCGGGCTCGTGGTCAGGTACTTGATGAGCTGCTTACTTGACCTTCACGATGCCGAGCCATGTGCCAATGATCATCGCAGCTGCGACCACGACGAGCAACTCGAACAGGACGCCGGCGAGGACCAGGTAGACGATGCGCCGGGAATGCTCGCGCAGCTCCTTGTCGACGAACTTGCTGCAGTGAAACGGAATCAGAAAAAAAAGCTTGCGAATTGCGGCTGCAAGATTGCGAAATTTATCTGCCACGCACATACCATTCGACCTTGAGGATTCTCTTAAGGACCGTCTCGACCACTTTGGCGAAGGTGAGAAGTAGATTCTTGGACGCCGCCGGGTTCAGCTGTTCCTCCCCGCCGTTGCTTCCGAGTCCCCGCCGCCGCCCTTGGTGATGATGTTGCCCACGGCGTCGGGGTCCTTGGCGGGAAAGGCAGCGTCTTTTGCTTGGCTGCCGCTGCCGGCCTCCGTGGTGCGCCCGCCCTTGCCGTTGGTGGTCTTGGCGGTGCCGCCGCCGTCGGCCTCCGTGGTGCGCCCGCCGGCGTCGACGCCGTCCTTGCCGTTGGTGGTCTTGGTGGTGCCGCCGCCGGCCTCCTTGGTGCCGGCGTCCTCCTCGGCCTTGTGCTTGTCGACGCCGGCGCACTCGTCCCTCCTGCCCGGAACGCCGTTGGCGCCGCCGACCTTGCCGCCGTCGGAGCGGGCGCCCCCGGTGGAGAAAGGTGGGATCTTGATGAGGGAGCGGGCGTCGGGCTCCGGCGCGCGGCGGCGGAGATGAGCGGGCGCGCGCGGGGCGAGGAGGCCATCGGCAGGCGCCGCCGCCGGGCCGAGGAGGGGCGCCGGCGCGGCGAGCGGGCACCGGCGGCCCGCGTGCGGCGCGAAGGGCGGCAGCCGCGGGGCGCCGATGGCGGCGGCCGCCGAGCGAAGCCTGCCACCGGCGAGTCCCAGCACCCTCGCGGCCGCCATGGTCTTGGGGGAGGAAATGGAAATGGGGTTTTTGGGGGTGGTGGGGGGTTTGGCTGGCGAAGGGCGAGGCCTTTCTCTTTCTGTAGCAGCAGGCAGCAGCGGATTGGGAGGAGAAAGGGGTAAACGACGACGCTTGTCTTGATGTGGCGGTAGTGGGCGGGTGTGGGGGCCCGGTGGTCAGAGAAAGGGTTTGGATTTTGGAACCGCCTCTGTCTGACTCTCTGTCCCCGGGTTGCGGGCCCCATGCAACGGCTCGGATGGAATTATAGATGTCCAAATTGGCGGCCCGGCACAACACGGCACTGACACTATTTGGCCCGACACTGTTAGGCACTGACACTAATAGGCACTAACACTAATCGTGTCGCGTCGTGCTGTCGTACCGACCTTCTGGCCCAGACACTACACTATGTCGTTTTTATAGTGTCGTGCCGACACATGGGCACGATGGCCCATCGTGCTCGTGCCGGCACTGGCACTATGCATCCACTCATTCAATTCCAAACTCTATATATTTCATCACAAATTCATCTAGATATGCATCAATTTTATCCATTTCATCATGAACTTATATGAACATTGATCAACATCATAAATTCATATAAAGATATATACATCTCATCCAATATTTTAACAGAGACATCTATTTCACAGTACTATGATTGAGGTAATCGTGCCGCATCGTGCCTGGTCAAAAATCGTGTCGTGTTCGTGTTGGCACTGCGTGTCGAGGTCGCGGCCCAAACACGGCCCAACCATCGTGTCGTGTCGGCACTAACACTACGACATCGTGTTAGTGTCGTGTTAGTGTTGTGTTTTTTAGTGTCGTGCATCGTGCCGCCCATCGTGTCAGGCCCATTTGGACATCTATAGATGGAATGGAATGGAACGCAAGGCAAACGGGGTTCGGAATTTCGGATAGGAGCCATAGCCTACGACCGGTGGCCGTGTCGTGTCAGGTGCTGGTGTGCGTGCGCGTCGAGAGTGCCTTGCCCCGCCGTGTATGAACTTCTTCACCACCGGCCACGGCTGCCAGATCGATCAGGGCCTTGCTCGGAGCTGGTTTTCTTCCGGATCCCCCCATGCAAGCAACAAGGTGGGATTTTAATTTCTTCTTCAGAAAACACAATGCGAGAGCATCTTCTCACATTCTCACGCAGCGCTCACCCCCACTCGATCACAATTATAAGCGCGTGACGTAAGGCAGGCGGCGCAGATGAAAAGCACCGCACCTTTTTTTTCCCAGGGGAAACTTTTGTTTTTTCCCAACAAGAAAGATACTCTCCAGGATAAAATCACCATGAAAAGTGCTCGAAGTTTTTTTCCCCCCTACAAGATGCTTCCTGGGTTTTTGTTTTCTGCAAACGTAATTAAGTTGTATAATACGGATACATTTTCAGAAAATTGACTGGGGAACTATCTAATGTCGCGCCAAATTTATAATTTGGATCAAATAGTTTCATAAAAGAACTGCACCAACATTTATAAAAAACATGTTGAGTCAACTAAAAATATAATGCTGGATCAACTATTCCTATAAAAAATTCATGAGCTGTTATTTTAGGAAAAAGGTAAAAATTGTTATATCAACTAGTTTCATGGGCTCAGTATCTTCTTACCAGGCTTGTTTGTTGAGCCCATGGTCCACTCAATATGTTGTTGGATGGAAGCAAAAGGCCCAAAGAAAAAAGAAAAGGTCGCGGCATTAACGGGCCTGTTTGTTGTCCCATGGGCCACTCGATACTGGGCTTGTTCTGTTCTCCCATGGGCCACCTACAAAAGTAGCAAGCAGATTTGTCTCGGTGATACTACTAAAAAAGGTGTGATAATTCTCAAAATAAAAACTAAAAAAGGTGTGATATTATATCTTCACGACGCTGCAGCTGGAGGGTGGTCTGTTCTTTTATTTTCGCGAATTACATGGTACAACGGAGACGTTTACAATGCACATAGACTCACAGCTGGAGGGTGGTCTGTTCTTCTATTTTCGCGAATTACATGGTACAACGGAGACGTTTACAATGCACATAGACTCATCCTTATAAACGCACGCACGTAAACCCCTACCTCAATGAGTATTTTTAAAGACTGGATGACACATCAACAAAATTGACAAGCCCTACTATTTCTCCTTGTCATTTTGGCATCCTGAACTTGCTATTCATCCAATCTCGTGCCGTGCTAAAATGTATATCCATGACTTTTCCTTGACCCGTGCCATGTCTGGTTCCTTCCCAAAAAGTTTTCACCCATCACATCAAAACACAATCTTACATGCATAAAATATTAAATGTAGATGAAAAAATAACTCATTACATAAATGGAGTGTATGTCGCGAGACGAATCTAATGAGCCTATTTAATTCATGATTTGCAGCAGAAATGCTACAGTGACCATCCGCTAATTATTGATTAATTACCTCTAATTACCCGTCATTAGATCCGTCTTGCGATTTTCGGCTAGATCTGTAATTTGTTTTATTAGTAGTCTACGTTTACTACTCATAAATGACACATTTTCTTTGACGTGACATTTTCATAAAAAATTTCCCATACATCTAAACACCGCGAGAACGAGGGCCCTACGACAGGATTCGCTGTTGCCGGTTTGGTTCCGTGGAGTACGTTGCATCATGTGTTGTTAGTTTTCTTGACGAGGACTGGGCAATCGAGGAGGGGGACAGCAATTCCTCGCGTACAGTTTGAGCTGCAAATTAATTCTTGCAATGGAGATGATCCTGCGGTGGATGCTCTTCTTTTTATTCGTCTACTTGATCAGTTGTTGTTCTTTAGTACAGTACTCCGTATCACTTTGGCCTTGTATGCACACATACGTGTGCACTGCTAAGTTTAGTTTAAGCATGCAAAGGTACGATCGAATTGACAACTCAAAGAATGGCAGAGAGACAGCTAAAGATCAGACGAAACCATTAGGGCATCCACAGCGTATAGCACCCAATGTAGTGCTAAGCTAGGGACCGCACAAGGAGTGCTAGCTCGGTAAAATTTACTCCAACGTGTAGCGATACTAACTCTCAGGTGTAGGGCCCACAGGTCAAATAAAAAAACCAGCTTCCCTTCCCACCGTTCGTCTTCCTCCTCTGCCTACCGTCTCGTTCTCTCTCCCCTGCACATGAACAGCCGCAATCCACCAGCACAATCCACCATTTTTGACAGTTTTCTCCACTACCACGCAGCTAAAACTGGCCTTTATCCATTGCCTCCTTCACATCCCCTCACTTGTTGGACCCCTCGTTGCTCGAATCAAGCCATGGATGCAAGGATCTAGAGCTTGGGTGGCCATTGATGGGGACGACAAGAAGCTCTGATTCTTCATCTCCCCTCCCTTCTTGTCCCTGTACACACTATACTCCATCGCCAACAAGTGGTGTGAGTTTGAGCATACATCCATGGATCGAGTTCCAATCCCTGCGTCTACGAGAGAGAAACAGAGAGAAAGAAGAAATAGTTTTTTATCCAGAGCACCGGGTGCAAATTCTGGCATAGGTGCCAACGATTTTTGCTTAGCTCCACCCTCTCCAGCGTATTGCACCCTGTCCGCTCTTTTCTCTCCCTTCCACCCTTGAAAACGCAACACTGGAGCTGCCCTTATTGTTCCTTCCCTGAAGAGGAAATGTGGGGCCATGTCTACACATTAATTTGCAATGATATTTTTGTGCCGTGAGTACATTGGCCCTCTAAAAATCTCAAATCAAGAGGCATATGTCCATTGGCCATTTTTCTCTACTCAAGTAGTATATCATCCTGCCCTTAACTAACATATATTTCCCACCTAACTTATTATTTTTTTATTAAGAGCATTTGATGTGTGTCTTATTTAAATTTTGTGCTTGAGATAGCACTCGATTGGTTATGCGTACGTGCCACTTGAAACAACAATATTACATTACTTTTCCTTTTTTTAATAAAAAAGATAGTTGAAGAAAACGACATGTTGTCTCGTTAGTAGGTGTACAGTAGAAGAAAAGGAATGGTTCATCTATGTAGCAAAATCACAATAATCTTGAGATGTGATAGGCACCTCGCGGCAATTGCCAAGTCCGTCCCTACATGAAAGCTAGCAAGGGACATACTACCTCAGTTCTAAATTATAGGTAGATTCATAATCTTTATTATGTACTTATATAAACGTTATGTCTAGATTCATAACAAAGTTTATAATCTTTATTATGCACTTAGATAAACGCCATGTCTAGATTCATAACAAAGATTATGAACCTAAAAAAGCCAAAACGACCTATAATTTGGAACGGAGGAAGTACATACTTAAATTATTAGCATCTGCTGCCTTATTAGCTTGCTTTATTCTCCATAAAATCTTCTTATCAGTGCAACTGGCCAACTTGCATGAAAGGAGCGAGGATCATTAGCACTGCCTTTAATTTGCTTTGATGATAAGGACGAAGCAAGGAAAATATCTCTTTTAGTTGGCATATAACTTCAGGAAGCCGCATGCATCAGGACAACTAGCTAGCACGAAGACCAAAACTGTTATAACTTTGATATATGCGTGTTCTTTGTGTGACTAATAACCTTTTTTTTGAACGAATAAATTGTGTGACTAATTAATAATTCGACAACGGTTCGAATATTTTGCTTAGGAACCGATCTGAATCTAACTTAGGAAAGGGTCAAAAGTTTAATTTAGAATAAAACCAAAAATATTTTTCTTTGAAAAACAGGAGTAAATATAATAAAATGTGTTTGAACAATTTCGCAGTTGTCCCATGAGCCCATGACCAAACGAAAGCTACTATTAGCACTAAACTATTCACACTTATGATCTATGCGGATTGTGCAAACATTATTCTCTAGCTGGCTCCTGCTACCGCAAGGCGAGTGTTTTGTTTATAGTACAGTATTCCCTGATCCGTTATGTTTAGTTGCAGACACGTTGTCCATCAACGTGCGGTTCCCGCGTTGCGTTGAAGAAGCTAGATAGAATCATACTCCTACTGGCTACTGGGCAAATATAAAGTTGCTCCTGCTCGTGCAGCTGCTATGGGTGATCGACGACGTTGGTGATTCTCGAATCCGGCCGACGATTTCAAGGCAAGGCCAGCCCCCCAACTGCCAAGAATGGAACATCTCACGTGCAAGGGCACGCCACGTGGCAACCAGTGGGTCGTGGAACGTGTCAAGATACAAGCCACTGGCAGATGATTTATACGTGCCGTAGGCGGGCCTTCCTAATTTGCGCTCGCGCACACGCGAAGCCTGGTGCGCTCGCGCAAGCGACAGAAGCGGCGCCCGCCCACCCACTCGCATGGCTGCATGCACGCACGCCCAACCACCTTATGACTGCAAGCACAACATGGCTTCTACGCCATAAAGAGGGCAGGCAGCGGGCCTCATCATCACCACCGTGCTACAACCCGTAGGAAAAATTATACAGAAAAAAAAATCTGTCATAGAAAACATTTCACGAAAAAATATTTTGCAACAAAAATTTTGAGGGAGCATACTTTTGCTTGCTTGCTTGTGACAAAATTCTTCACAATTTTTTGCAACAAAATTTTGTCAACAAATTTTGCTTGCGACAAAATTCTTCAGCGTCAAAATTTTTGCAACAAAATTTTATCAGCAAACTTTTGCTTGTGACAAAAATCTTCAGCGCCAAATTTTTTTATCAGTAAAATTTTGCTTGCGAAAAAATTCTATAGCACAAAATTTTTACAACAAAATTTTGTTCAACTAACTTCCAGGAGAGGATAAAGGAGAGACACAGAAGAGTCTTGAACGTGGGTCACTGGGTCCCACCCACGTTGGGGGAGGAGTCGCGCCGGGAGGGAGCAGCGCACGGGCGAGCCCATGCGCTCGGCCCCAGATTTGGGACTGCGGCCGTAGGCACAGTGGAACTAAACAGTGGGCTTAATTGGATCCCATTTTAGTGTTTTTTTTTCATGACAAAAAGTACTCGAAGCCAGTGGCAGAGCCACAATCTGGCAAGCTATGGCTGCCGCCATGCCTGCTTCCGACGGATTGCTTCGGACATGTGATGGCAGTGCACGGGAAGTATAGGGCGAGCGAGCTCTCGACAATAAATTCGTCATAGGTAGATTTTGATCCTAACCTCGCCACTGCTCGAAGCCATTGTCCCTACTACTCTCTCTTTTCTCCTCTATTTACACAAAGAGATTTCTTTTGGGGGGCAGCTCATTTTTTTTCAGAAACGAACCGGCCGGCACGAGAGCTGCCTATTGTATTAATAAGAGGAAATACTCGACGGGTAAAGTGCGCTTTACAAAAAGGAGACTAAACAAAAAAAAGACTCTCAACGAGAAACTTTTTGGGGGTCATAAACCTTGTAGTACATGCATAGCTCTGGCTTAGTTCTGCGAGTCCGCCTTAAGATCTAGAGGAACCAAACGCCATGCCATATATATATTGCATTTCTACAAAAGAAAAAATATAGCACAAATCTAGATGGTGTTAAGATATATAAATTAAAAAAACAAGAGCTTATGCACCAGAGCACAAAATAAACAATTTTTATGCGGACGTCATCATACTCATATGGGTATGTGTATGGCAAAAAAAAAACCTAAGAGCTTACGTATGGTTTTAGTTGAATTTTCATATTTTTGTTATAGTTGTGTTGTTTTATTTCACCATAGATGAACCCGGCCCGTTCAAACATCAAAACCAACTTGTTTTCACTAATGTAACAAAACAAACACGTATGAACAAAATATATAATTATATTTGCGTTTGCCCTTGATAGCAATAATTAAAACAGACACGCTGCATGTCACGGTTTCATGCCCTTGTTATTGTAACAGGACAGGCATTATTCTTCGTTCGTGCCCGGCCGGGCCACCCCTGGCCTAGCCAATAGATAGGCGATCATACCAATCGATATATATATGATTCCACAAAAATTTTCGTTCGTTAGCTGGCGCCGTCTTGATCGACCAAAACTGGTGAAAAGATGAATTGCCAAAGTGAGCGGTCGCGTCGTGGCCACATGAGCTAGCAATGCAAAATTCTTAAAGCACCGAAGAATAAAACGCGAATCGCACCGATGCATGAACATTTATCAGGCAGGCGCCGATGGCGATGCACCCAACACGGCTCAGCCTTTTCATTTGACAAAAGAAAATAATAAAAAAATCAAACGAAATGCCATGTCGCGCACGACATACACAAGGCACGTATTTCTGTTTTTTTTTCAGAACAAAAAAGATAAGCCTTTTACCCCGTAACTAATTACCATCTCTTTGCGGAGAAATAAAATGCATGAGCAGGCAGTGAGCACGTAGCTTTAGGAAAACAGTGATGGCATGACTCATATACTGGACACTTGATGACACGAAAATGATACCAGCACAAGTTGACAAAAAAAGCCCGAAGCATGTCACGTTATTTCCTCGGCTCCACGAGGCCCCCAGCCCCACCGTCGACGGCGACGGCCGACGGCGGCGAGCGCGGCCACACACATACCTGATATACCTGGCACGCACGGCGCTTCCGTCCGGCGTGGTCACCGGAGACCGGAGAGACAGCCAGAGCACAGACACGTGCAGTGTCGGCAGCGGGGCAAACGGACGGGCCGTCCCCTCCACGTGTCAGCCCGGGGAAAGCGAAAGCGCAACTGGCCCCACAGGGCAGCGCCTTATCCACTGGGCATGGCCGATCTTTCTCACTGGGAAGTGGCTGGACGGAAATGCCCCCGCGGGGTTCTCGGGTGTCGGCCGGCGGGGCCCACCAGCGGCATGCTGCACCTGCACTCCTGCGCTCCTGCGCGGCGCGTGCCGGCCGGTGCGGCGCCACGTGGGCCGGTGCCTAGGACTCATCTACGACTACGAGACGAGTCATCATCTGCTTGCTTCTCACATTCTTTTGCGACGCCAAGCTTGGCCCGAGTGAACGCGACAGGTTTTAGCTTTTTAAAACAGGCGTCACATAATCTGGGTCTTGGATGGTAGCATTATATATATTTTTTTGTTTTATTTGCGATAAGAGCACAGGGTAGGCGCGCATTGGTACACACGGCTACGAGTCAACAGAATTGGGAGGAAAACTAGCTAAAAAATATTGTACGAGATGGTACATGAGTTGAAAATTGAAATGCAGCCGATTTGTTTGAAATAACTCTTTAATCCAGTTGATGTCAACAGTAAAGGTGCCTGTTTGATAGGAATAGAATAGGAGAAACGACTGCAACACCAATGCTTGCTGTGTCGTTTTCAAATTTTTAACAGTACCTCGATCGGACGCATGGACAAGCAAATCATAGGCCGGTTTAAGCAAGGGATTAGCAGGACATCGTAGGTCCATAACACTTCCATTGTTGTCCTACAAGAAAACATGCTCTCGTTACGTGTTTCTAAAGAAAGACTTGAGTTTGGATGTTGCCTTTTTTTCTAAACGTTTCCACAGAATTGGGAGGAAAAGATTAGCTTGTTATTTATGAACTTTAGGCCGAAAATTTAAGATGGGGAAGTACTTGAGTTGAAATGAAGCCGATTTTTTGTTTGCTAGCGTAGATGGAACGATTGCAGCACCGATACTTTTTAAAAAAAATAAAATTAACAGTACCTCGGTAGAATGCATGGACAAGCAAATCTTTGGCCGGTTTAAGCAAGGAATTAGCAGGGCATGTTAGGTTCATGGCACTTCTTACATTGTTGTCCTACAGGAAAAAGGAAAACATGCCCTCGTCACGTGTTTTCAAAGAAAGATTAGAGTTTAGATCTTGCCTTTTTTTTCTCGTTGCGGTTCTACGGTTCAATTAGACGTGCCTTTGCTTCACAATGTACGGAACAATCGTAACAATTTTTTCTTAGTAATTGAAATATTATGATTCTTAGGCTAAATAAGATGGTGACGGTACATGAGTTGGAATAAAGCCGGTTTGTTTGAAAGAACCCTTTAATTTAATCCAGTTGGCGTCGACAGGACAGGAAAGATACGGTGATCAGGGGCAGAGCTAGGCTGGCCGAACGCCTAGGGCCAGTCCATGGGCTACCGGCGTTAGATGGGCTGGACCTTCATACTACCATGAGCTACAGTGTGGAGTTAACGGGCTTGTGAGTAGGGCCATGGCCCTAGTGGCCATAGTGGGAAATCCGCCACTGACGGTGGTTGTTTGATAGGATAGAAGAAACGACTGCAACACCAATGCTCGTTAGTTGTTGTGTTGTTTTTAGAATTTTAACACGAGTACCTCGATCGAAATGCATGGACAAGCAAATCGTAGGCCGGTTTAAGCAGCAAGGAGTTAGCAGTAGACGTGTTTCCAAAGAAATATTTGAGCTTGGATCTTACCTTTTCTCTCGTTGTAGTTCTACTACGTGTCAAGCGTGTGCCTTACTTCACGATGTACCAAACCGATTGTAAAAAAAAAAATCCTAATAATTGAAACGTCGACCTCGTGGCTTCCAAAGGAGGGCAAAAGAGTCACTGGAGTAAGAAGTCAAAAGAGGAGGATCCCAGTTCCCTTTGTAAGCACCACATGAGCCTTTTCTTTCTTTTAAAAAAACAAGAATAACAAAAGAAAGAAAACCGCCAGCACGCTTTGAACTCGAGAAAAGAGGTCTCCAGGGGCAATCCAGACATTTTGCTCATCTCCCCTTGTCTCTTCCCTTCCTCTCCC
Source organism: Urochloa ruziziensis (assembly GCA_015476505.1). NCBI lineage: Eukaryota > Viridiplantae > Streptophyta > Magnoliopsida > Poales > Poaceae > Urochloa > Urochloa ruziziensis. The sequence continues at coordinate 6,021,241 of CM027119.1, read as the reverse complement.
CCTGTCCAGTTGCCCAGTTCCTCTTCGTTTGGCAACCTCCACGGCTCGCCACCACGGCACCACAGAGCATCCAATGCTTTCCCTCGCTGCCCCCTCGCTCCCTCCTTAATCCCCACCCTAATGCGCCTCAATAATCACTCCCGCCACCACTAAACCCCTTCCAAATCCCGCCGCGCACAATCTCCGGGGGGATTTAAATCCCGGGGGAGCAGAGCCGCTTCAAGAAACAGCAGAGCAGGCGGCGGCGGCGGCGGCGGCGGCGAGATGGACTTCGCGTCGTTCATTACGTCGGTGCTGACGTCGTTCATCATCTTCGTGGTGCTTGTGTTGGTGTTCACGTGGCTGTCGCGCCGCCCCGGGAACGCGCCGGTGTACTACCCGAGCCTCCTGCTGCGGGGGCTCGACCCGTGGGAGGGCCGCCGCCGCGGGACCCGCAGCCCCGTCGGGTGGATCCGCGACGCGCTCTCCGCGTCGGAGGACGACGTCATCGCAGCCGGAGGGGTCGACGCCGCCGTCTACCTCATCTTCCTCTCCTCCGGTACGGCCAACCTGGCCTGCTGCTCAGTTCTTCTCTTGTTTTCCTCCCCCCTTGTAGAAAGTAGAAACCTTTTCCTTTTCAGTGTTCAGGGCTTTAATTTCGGTTAGTCGGAAGCTTGATTTGTAGGCTATGTGCATGTCTTACCGTTTGTTTGGTCGGAAGAAACTTTTTTTTGGGCAAGATTTTTCTCGCGTTATTTCTTCCTGCGTGGATTGTCATATGATAGGTGCTCCTTTAGTGAAATTTCTTTTGTTTCAAAAATTCTGTTGCTTTTCGCCCATTTTATAATGGATTTTTATTAAAAAAATAGATGCATGTTTTTTGGGGGTTGTTTGCTGCCCCTTGATGCATGTAGGATTGCTGAACTGGTGTTGCTTGCGCGTTACAGGGTAGTGAACGTTTATTCTGCAGATTGTTCTTGAAAAGTTTAGGATGCATTTTGGTTTGGTGGTTGGGGGTTTGGTCAACAGGTCAAGTACAGGCTTTGGATGAATTTTCAGCTATTAACAGTATTCGAACCTTGCTGTTCCAGTGTTGTCGATCTTGGTGTTCTCTGGGATTGTGCTGCTTCCGGTTCTCCTCCCGGTTGCTGGAACAGATCATGCCCTGGACCTTCGTCGTGCTGCTGGCTTCGAGCCAAAAAATAATAGCAAAGACGACTCAACTCCAGACTTCCCTCAGATGGAAAGACTAGCATTGGGCAATGTTCAAGTGAGTAACTAGTTTATGATTTACCTTTGTTACGACCTCCGATCTCAAATATAAATCAATTTAATTTGTCCTGTGACCATATATAGCCAAAAGCTATGTATATATATTGTTAATATAAGGCTAACTACTACTAGATGCATCATGAAAAAATCTTTCATAACAGATAACTTTTTCTATTAATTATATATTTTTTAAGATGCTCCGATTAAGGTTATCACTGGGTGTTCTGAACGTCATATAACGGTCAACTGAAATCAGCATGTTGTTACACTTTCTCTGCAGCCAAGCAGTACGAGATTATGGGCATTTCTGTTGTCAGTCTATTGGGTTTCCTTTGTCACCTATTTTGTCCTGTGGAAGTCATACAAGCATGTTTCAAACTTGAGAGCGACTGCGAGATCAACACCAGATGTTAAACCAGAGGAGTTTGCAGTGTTGGTGAGAGATGTCCCTAGATCCTCTCCGGACGAAACTATAAAGGACTCTGTAGATTCATATTTCCGAGCACTTCACCCTAACACCTTCTACAGATCAATGGTTGTGACAGACCACACAAAGGTACTTCTGTTTAGATATTCCCCTTTGATATGTGCTTTACATCGGCTTTAAAGATAACCCCCCACCCACCCCCAAAAAAAGCAGAAACGAAGAAAAAAGAGGATAGAACTTACTTCTGTTGTGACCACATTGTGTTGCAGGCTGATAAAATATACTTGGAGATTGAAGATCACAAGAAGAAAATTGCTCGAGCTGAAGTTGTCTATGCAAACTCGAAGACTGAAAGCAACCCTGAGGGCACTAAGCCTACTCATAGGACTGGATTCCTTGGTCTTATTGGTAAAAAGGTCGACACGATTGAATATTGTAGCGAGCAGATTAAGGAATTACTGCCCAAATTGGAGGCCGAACAGAAGACTACACTTCGTGACAAACAGCAGAGGGCTGCCATTGTCTTCTTCAATAGCAGATCTGCTGCAGCTTCTGCATCTCAAACTCTCCATGCTCAGGTGTTTGATAAATGGACAGTTATGGAAGCTCCTGAACCACGTGAGATAATATGGTCCAATCTTTCAAGAAATATTTATGAGAGGCAAATCAGACAAGTTGTGGTCTATTTCATTGTCTTCCTCACAGTGGTTTTCTATACGGTTCCTATTACTGCTGTCTCTGCTATTTCAACTCTGGAAAACCTGAGGAAGGTGCTGCCCTTTCTGAAGGTGGTAGTGGACCGTCATGCGATCAAGACTGTCTTGCAGGCTTACCTGCCACAGATTGCACTTATTGTGTTCCTCGCCCTGCTGCCTGCTTTTCTTATGTTTCTCTCAAAAGCAGAGGGGATCCCTTCTCAGAGCCATGTAGTCAGGGCGTCCGCAGGAAAATATTTCTACTTTATTGTTTTCAATGTCTTCCTTATCTATACACTTGGGAAGACGTTGTTCGCCTCTTTGAAAACTATTTTAAATAACGCTAACATTGGTCTGATTATAAATATGCTGGCCAACAGCCTGCCTGGAGGTGCAACATTCTTCCTCACATTCGTTGCACTGAAGTAATTCCTTTTTATCTCACTTTTGTTATTACTTAATTGTCCAATTTTCAAAACCTATAAATGTTTAACTGCAGCTATGGAATGTAACTCTCTAATTATTGTTATTGTCAGATTCTTTGTTGGTTATGGGCTCGAGCTTTCTCGCGTGGTTCCTCTCATCATTTTCCACCTCAAAAGGAAGTATCTATGCAAGACTGAGGATGACGTGAGAGCAGCATGGTATCCATCAGACCTGGGCTATAGCACTAGGGTTCCAAATGACATGCTCATCACAACAGTAGTGTTGTGCTACTCGGTCATGGCACCTTTGATTATTCCGTTTGGTGTTGCGTACTTTGCTCTTGGATGGCTTATAGCAAAAAACCAGGTGAGCTTGGCGTTTTATATATACAAAGATGAAACGTCAGGGGGGTCTCATTTTTTATCAAGATAATGTCATTGGTTACTGATTTATCCTACTTCTCTTCCAATGCAGGTTCTTAGAGTTTATGTTCCTAGCTATGAGAGCAACGGGCGAATGTGGCCACACATGCATACGAGGATCATCGCAGCTCTACTCCTTTACCAGGCCACCATGATTGGCGTCATTGGCCTGAAAAAGTTCTTATATTCACCTATACTTGTGCCACTCCTCCCGATCAGCATCATTTTCGCCTACATCTGTCATATGCGCTTTTACCCAGCGTTTGCCAACACTCCTCTGGAGGTGGCGCAGCACGAGCTGAAGGAAACGCCAAACATGGACGCCATCTATACTGCTTACATCCCTCCGTGCCTGAAGCCTGACAAGCTCGAGGATTTGGATGTCTATGAAGACGCTCAGTCCCACTCCACCTCCAGAGCCCCGTCCATTTAGTTTCAGATTCTCATCTATCAAAGAGCACTGAAGAAGATGATCCAGACCCTTATTGTCAAATTTATGCAGGGTGCCCGATGAATTTCCACGCTTCCACTTTCTGAACCTGTGTTTCATGATAGCAATCTTATGTGAAATGTACATACTTGGCTATAGCCTGCTGAATGTTTGTGGATTCTTGTAGGTAGCTCCTGTGGATATTTGGGGTTCTAAGTCTCTGTCTCTGCCCATGCGTGTGTGTGGATTGTGGTTACTGTAGACTATATGCTGTGTTGCCGTGTAGCATATCTGATTATCTGTGTGTGAGACGGTTTGCCAGATGCTCTCTGTAACTCCATTTAACATAACTACCTCTTTCTTATTGTTGGTTGTTGATGAAAGTTTATGCTGTGAAATGAATCACTTGGTTTGGTGCTTTGGTCGACTCCTTGATTCTAAATTTGCAGAACGACTGTCATGCTATTTAGTTTGCTATTGGACTTGTGGTTGTATTGTATCATTCGAGCCAATAAGAAATTGGTTGAATTTGCATCATCAACACGCGGGCAATGTCAGCTAAATTCTGCAAGTATTTGAATGAATGCTGAAATATCGACAAGCAAAACATTTCGCGTACAACGCATCTCAACTGTTTACTTGACACTCTAGGTACTATATTTCCCAATCCAAATTCAGTCAGAATTTGATCAGCCTATTAGGATTGGCCGCAGCAATTTTAAGTTAAAACTTTCAAAACGAAACGAACGCCTCGCGCCTTTCCCTGCGAAACTGCCGACACGGCCGAGCGGCGGCGGCGCCACGCATCCCATGCTCGACGCGGCCGGTGGCCGTACGCCGTCGACGCACCCGGCGCTGCGCCACTGCGTCGCGCTCCTCCGCCTCCACCTCGCCTCCCCTTCCCTTGCCGCCGCCAAGCAGCTCCACGCACGCGCGCTCCGCGCCGGCGTACCGCCCTCCCACCCGCTCCTCGCCAAGCACCTCCTCTTCCACCTCGCCGCGCTCCGCGCCCCTCCCCTCCGCTACGCCGTCGCCGTCCTCACCCGCGTCCTCCCGGACCCGGACCCTTTCTCCCTCAATACCGTGATCCGCATCGCCGCGTCCTCGCCACGTCCGCGCCTCGCCCTCGCGCTCCACGCCCGCCGCCTCGCGCCGCCCGACACGCATACCTACCCGCCGCTGCTCCAGGCGTGCGCGCGCCTCCTATCCCTCCGCGACGGCGAGCGCATCCACGCCGAGGCCGCCAAGAACGGCCTCGCCACGCTCGTCTTCGTCAAGAACTCGCTCGTCCACCTCTACGGCGCGTGCGGCCTGTTCGAGAGCGCGCACAGGGTGTTCGATGAAATACCCCTGCGGGAGCGCAACCTCGTCTCCTGGAACTCGATGTTAAATGGGTTCGCCGCCAATGGACGACCCAACGAGGTGCTCACCGTGTTCCGGGAGATGATGGACGTCGACTTCGCACCTGATGGATTCACCATGGTGAGTGTGCTGACGGCATGTGCTGAGATTGGCGCGCTCGCTCTTGGGAGGAGGGTGCACGCATATCTTGCAAAGATTGGATTGGTGGGTAACTCGCATGTTGGCAACGCCCTGATTGATCTGTACGCCAAATGCGGCAGTGTTGATGATGCAAGGAGGTTTTTTGAGGAGATGGGAACAGAGCAGACAGTTGTCTCATGGACCTCATTGATTGTGGGCTTGGCGGTGAATGGTTTTGGGAAGCAAGCGCTGGAACTGTTCGGTGTGATGGAGAGGAAGAAGCTTGTGCCAACTGAAATAACAATGGTAGGAGTGCTGTATGCTTGCAGCCACTGTGGGCTGGTCGATGATGGGTTTATGTATTTTGACAGGATGAAAGAGGAGTATGGCATCACACCGAGGATTGAGCATTTGGGATGTATGGTGGATCTGCTGGGGAGAGCTGGTAAAGTCGAAGAAGCTTATGATTATATAGTCAACATGCCATTGGAGCCCAACGCTGTCGTGTGGAGGACGTTGCTGGGTGCTTGTGCAATGCACAAGAAGTTGGAACTTGGGGAAGCTGCTTGGGCAAGGCTGGTTGAGCTTGATCCAGGGCATAGTGGAGACTATGTTCTCCTTTCAAACCTTTATGCTGCTGTTGGGAGATGGGCGGATGTTCATGTGCTTAGGAAAACAATGGCCAAGGATGGAGTGAGGAAGAACCCTGGGCGCAGCCTTGTGGAGCTCCGCAACTCTGTGTATGAGTTTGTTATGGGTGATAGGTCTCATCCTGAGAGTGAACAGATATACAAATGCTTGCTGAGATAGCTGAGAGACTGAGACATGAAGGTTATATCCCTCGCACAAGCAATGTATTGGCAGATATAGAGGAAGAAGAGAAGAGACTGCATTGAACTACCATAGCGAGAGGCTGGCCATTGCATTTGCCTTGCTGAAGTCTCTCCCTGGTACACCCATCAGGATTGTGAAGAACTTAAGGGTGTGTGGGGATTGTCATACAGTAACTAAGCTAATCTCAAAGATCTATGATCGGGAAATCATTGTGCGGGATCGCAGTAGGTTCCACCATTTCAAAAGTGGATCATGTTCGTGTAAAGATTACTGGTAGTTGATCCCCTGCATCCAGCTTATGTTGCATTGCAGGGGCAATTTTGAGGCAGCCTCATATATTATAGGTTGTATATCACATCCCTGCTCTTAAGTTTTCAAATGAAAGATATTTCCAGATACAGTAGGAACTAAGTTGAGAATTGGATTTTTACCATACCTCCCTACCTTGTAAAATGGTAGACATTAAAGAAAATATTCTATTTTATCCATTTCACTGAGCAAATAAATTTGGAATATGTCTGTTCTAATCCTATTAAATTTGATTCCGGTACAAAACGTGTTTGATAGCTTCCCTTATGTTGATGGTCAAATAAATAAATGTTTGCATTTGTGTACACTGTCATGATACGGATCTGAATCCTGATAGTAGGTCTGCATGAAATGATCAGGCCATGCTTCCGTGACTATCTTTCCAACAACATCAATGCAAGACTGAAGACCCTTACAACCTTATAAAGCTGTAGAGAGCAAGGTTAGAATATAACTGCTTTCTTCATGACACCATGCACCAATGGCTAGCTTATATTATATACAGTCTCTTTAACCTTGTCTAATGGATGTTGGATGTTGCTTTATTTGAGTTGTTTCAGCTCAATAGGATTGCCACTGAACACTGATGTTTTCTGCACTGCTTTTATTTCTTCTTTCCTTTTCTTTTGAAGTTTCTTCCCAGCATGTTATTATTCCGCATCCTTTGATTTTTAGAATTCCAGTTTTTTTTTTCTAGATGCAGCTCAGGCAAAAGAGAAAAAAATGTAGCTTTTCCTTGTAATTCTGTTCACCAAACCACCTTTATTGAGCTTTAGTCTTTGTAAAGTGAAGGCTCATCACTTACTGCAGCACTTTCCTATCTATAGTATTATCTATGGATGTTTCTCCAGCACCACCGACAGCTCATCATTTTTCATCTTTCATCCTTCAGTTTCAGAATCCCAGTTTAGTTCCCAGTGCAACAGAGGCAATTATTCTTAGCTTGTTCAGAGAAACCCCTTCGTTAGCTTCAGTTTTTGTAAAGTGAAGGTTCTTCCCTTAATACACAAGGAAAGCTCTTTCTCACTAAGCTCAACAAATGTTACCATGAAACAACAAAGAAAAGGAATGAGAACATGCACTTGGCCCCTTCACATCTCCTGGAATCCAGTGGCTAAGTTTCCTTTTGTCCTTCTAGAAATCATGCCCATGCATGCATAACAGCATAAGAATCCCATGGTTTCCTGGCCTTCAAGTCATTCCCCCCTCAATATTCTATAGTATTCATAAAGATCCCTGTACTGGTTGGACAGTCTAAAACCTGAGTGAGATGCAGATATAGTCCTTTCTAGCCTACTTTGCTTCAGGCATGTTGCAAGAACTGCAATACCACCTTAGCAAACAATCTGCATGCATGATTCTTAAACATGAATGCATGATAAAGCCCTGTAATTTCTGTTATTCAATGGCATGCATGAGCATCACTTGTTAGTACTAAACTGTGTTAATTAGAGCCAAGTTGGTCAGACTTTGACCACATGGCCTGAGGATCCAATAGACTGGTCCTCTGTTAGGTGCAAAATGCATCTCTCTCTGCAAACTGGGCTTTTGTGTCACTTTCCATGCCACCTCCCTCCCATGTCATCCATAAATATGCACCATAGAGACCCCCCGGGGGGTGCTTTCCGTGTGCACGTCTTGCTTAGTGATCCGAGTGAAATCTAGCCCTTTTCCCATGAACAGTGGCTGCTTTCCTGTCGACACCACTGCTCTTCACACATACTCTCGTTATATTCCCTAGACGCCCACACACGGGAGAGGAGGGCAGAGTGAAAAGCAGGAATTGTTTCGTAGTTCTGTCACTTCTGCTTCAGCCATGAAGAGGAAGGAGCTGATGATCATGCATGGCCTTCTGATACTTGGATGGTTCACCATAGGTTGGTAAACATTCAGACTGTTTGTTCAGAGAGTCATTTCTCTGAATTCATATCATAACTCTGCCGTCTCCTGCGTGTTTATTCAGCCTCTGCAGCCGGCCGCATCACGCCACAGGAGAAGGCGGAGTCAGTGACGCCGATCCCAACGCTGTCGCCGCCAGAAGGCAACATGACGTTCATCAACGGCGTGACCTGGTGCGTGGCGCGGCCGGGAGCCTCCCAGGAGGACCTCCAGAACGCGCTGGACTGGGCGTGCGGCCCCGGCGGCGCCGACTGCTCCCAGCTGCAGCCAGGCGGCCGGTGCTACCAGCCCAACACGCTCCTCACCCACGCCTCCTACGCCTTCAACGACCTATACTACCTTATACTACAGGTGAAGGTCTAGTAGTATACAACTAATTTGGACCGTCAGATTCTTTTATACTGGTCCTTTTTGAACACCAGTATAAGGTAGTATGGAGCACCGAAGAAAACCTCTCTTCCTTTGGACTTTGATTAAAAAACTCAATTCATTTTGCAAAATGGGAAATTCCCTTTGCAGCGTATCACAAAACGAATTATTGAATTAACATAGCAAAATCACTAGAGAAGTCCTGATGGATCGATGGGCTTTCTATTCTTAGAACTTGCTAGCGTTGTTGCTTTATGCTTTCCAACAATCACATGTGTGCCGTCCCTGGAAAATACGTAGAGAACTTTTCTTATCTGGTTTCTCTCCGCTTCGATCCTGTTATATGCCTTTTCTAAACTTTTGTTTGGCCAATCACTAGGCTACGACGTGGATATATCAAGCTACTGTTCGTGGAGTCTCGACGGCGATAAGGCAAGGCTCAATCACTTGCGTAGCTAGTGCACGGTGTGCACCGCATCTGCATCAATCAAGCAACGGGACTTGTGGTTCATATGGAAAATCAGAAGCAAAAAATAATAATGGAAAGTCATATAAATTAAGTGGCAGTGCTAATTCTTGCGTGCCTCTCTTTTCAAAATGAAAGAAAATCAAATTGCAAATTGAGTTAAATTTCTTGTGGAACCTACTATACTCACCTCGTTTCGAGTCTCAATATACATGGCTATCAAAATCGACGCATAATTAATAACAGAGCAAAGACAAGATAAAGACAAGATTTTTTTTTCTCTCTCTCAATCTTTTCGGCGTAGAATGAACGTATCCAATCCCACCTTTCAACTCTTTGTCTTGCCTACCGACAATCTTTTAGGTGTAGTATTCATTTTGAGCGATTACACGAGGAACAACGGATCTCCCTTCGCGCAACACATCATGGGAGACGGATGCAGGATAGGATGAGGCAGTCCTGGGATGAGGGAAGAACCAGGAGATCGAGCTTTGTATGCTAGTGGATCCTGTCACATTTTCACTTATGGGCGTGTTTAGTTGAGGAGAAAGCGGTAAAAAGTAATGTGGTTAGAAAAGCGTAATAAAGATAGAAATAAACTGACACTATTTTTTAAGATGGAAAACTTTTGATAAAAATGGAGGAACTAAACACGCCCTTAGAATGACGACGCCTGTTCCTCCCCAACATATTTCGTGCATGGGGAGTTCCGGACAGCACTAGATGGGACTGGCCATGTGCTTCTGAACTGAAGCCAGAGGTAGGATTCGTATAACCAGGACCTTTTTTTTAGCCAATCACGAGAGCTTTGATTAAGACACAGCAGGATTACAATCTTTGACGATGACCCTAAGCAAGCATGCCGGGAAATCATCAAGCCAGAACTTTACAGGCAACTGCATGGGCTGTTGGGCACTACTCTGTTCCTTCAAATCCTCCTGCATATATCTCCTTCAGTCCATTCTTCTTTTGGGGGTGGAGGGTGGCAATGTGTACTACGAGTCTACGACTCGATCAGTTACTTTATATTATCCATGAACCCCTGTTTGACCTGGTGACACTAGCTGTCTGAATTGGTGACACCAGCATGCTGAAAAACGTTAGAGAGCAGACAACAGAGAACAGGCGCTTGGTCCAAGCCGTCGCAGTCCGCGAGACTCAGAGTAATCCTTTCTCCTCTTTTCAGGGCAGAGCGTGTTAAGGTTAACCATTTCTTAAAACGCTTGGTCACATAGCTAGAGCTCTGCTTGAGTGCTTGTTGACCGCTCAGTTTCTCGAGCAGCTGACGTGTAGCCTGGAAATGGGTAAAGAAAAGCAGACGCTTGGCTGCTTCCTCTGGCCTGACCGCCTGAGCTAGCTAAACAAGTAGTGTTACCAGTAATCACCAGCCAGTGACTGACAGATGGCAGCTGCGATTGCCAGTTCTTGTGGCTAAGCATCTTTCAGACAGCAGGATTCGACGGAAAAAATGGGGCAGCTAAGGCCATCCCCAACCCTCCTAGTAGGATAGTTTCCATAGCATTAATGAGGCTGCCACATAAGAAATTTGATGACATGGCAAGAGAGTTAATGAGAAAAAGATAGACATGGTTTCTCATGCAAGACATCATGTCTACACGAGAACCAAGGAAGAAAGAAGAGTGATAGGGTGAAAGAAGGAGAGAGAAGAGAGAGGATTGGAGGAGATTTATTTTCTTCATTTATTATAGAAACTATGCATTGAGAGGTAGTGTCTATGTGTAGTTTCTTACTCTCTTTTTTTCTATAGACATCACCCATAGACACCATGGGTTGGGGATAGCCTAATGGCAGGGCAAATCAGCATATCAGCACACGCCTCGCGCAGATCAGATATGGGCCGGCCCGTCGCTAAAAGGAAGGCTGCGAAGCCTAGAGAGATTAGAAGAGGAAAAAAAGTCCCTTTTACCTCCCTGGACATAAGCCCGAGTCCGTGTTTCCTCCCTTAACCGCAAAACCAGATATCTAGCCTCCTTCAAGTCTCAAACCCGTTCATTTACCCCCCTCGGCGGTTTTGAGGACGGTTTTGGCTGACGTGGCAGTGGGCCCCACATGTCAGCGCGGGCCCCACCCCTCTCTTTTCTTCCTCTCTCCTCTTCTTCCTCTCTCTCCTCTCCCTCTCTCTGACATCTCCTCGCCGCCGGCGTCCTCCTCTCCGCCGCCTCCCCGCGCGCCGCCGTGCGGTCGCCGCCGTCGGGCGCGTACCTGGCGCCCTCTTCCTCCTTCGCCGCCATGCTCGCTGTCCCCATCCTCCCGCTCCTCCGCGGCACCGGCGCCCTCCTCCCCCGCGCGGTCGGAGGCGTGGGCGGCCGAGGCGGTCCCCGAGGAGTTCCTCTACCATCGAGCGCGCCTGCCTCCAGGCCTACGCCGAGCTCGCCTTCCTTCCCCCTGGTGTCGAGCCCGGCGGCGCGGAGGAGGACGGCGGCGGGGAGAGCGCGAGGCCCGTCGAGGAGGCGCCGCCGCCGGCGCGAGTAGCCGGCGCCGGCGGACCCGCTGGAGGACGAGGTGGTGGCGAAGGTCCTAGAGGCGGACGAGGACGGGTCGGTGGCGGCGGCGATGGCCGCGCTCCGCGAGGCGACGCGGGAGAGCCCCGAGCGGCGGCGCGCGCTGTGCACGCCGCGGCTCCTGGGGGCGCTCCGACGGGTGCTCCTCCTCCTGCGCCACGTGAGCACGCCGCGCTGGTGTTCCCCGCGGTGGCGGAGGAGGAGCGGTGGAAGAAGAGAGAGGAAGAGGAGAGAGGAAGAAAATAGAGGGGTGGGGCCCACGCTGACATGTGGGGCCCGCTGCCACGTCACCCAAAACCACCAACCAAACCGCCGAGGGGGGTAAAACGGACAGTTTTGATAGTTGAGGGTGTTAGATAAATGGTTTTGCGGTCTAGGGAGGAAACGCGGACTCGGCTTGATGTCCAAGGAAGTAAAAGGGACTTCTTCCTTAGAAGAACCTTTATTTGCGGTTCTGGCCCATTGGCTCTTTCCGTTTTCTTTTCTTTTATCTCCGTTGATTTTTTTTCTTTATTCCATTCCCTTTTAGTGAGCCCGTACATAGGTAGGAGTACATAGTATCTGCGAACAAATACCTCACCGCGCTACAGTCGCTATAACAGGTTACCCTTTTTCCTTTTTGCAATAAAGAGCTCATTGAACTACAATTCATACATGCACGAGCGCGATACACATTATCTCCAACTGTGTGCAGACACCATAAAAACTTATATCAGATACCGACTTTTTTAGGGCATATCTGATACCGACTTATGTAGAGATAATTTGACAACTTACGTGTGTACTCCATTCATGCAACACTATATTTTCGTAGCACTCTATTTGTATATTCGTGGGTAGGTTTACTCATATGTTGCTACACATTTAATACAGAACTAGCTACTACACGTTCAACGTAAGTTGTTTAGTGCATAAAAACTATTTCAAAATATGTGCATCATGGTTATAGTTTTGTATATCTGGTATGATCGGAATTGAAATGAACAATTCATAAGAAAACTTATCACATTTTAAAGGTTTTTCAGGATGGACCCAATAACAGTAACCAGCGGTCGCCATTCTAGCGCCCATATCACTTTGCCACACGGATCATGCATTTGGCCACAAACGCGACCAGACACACACTAGTTTTTTTCTTTATGGTTACATATATTCGTATATGGCCCCGGGCGTCAAGGGCAGATCCAAGTTCGAGTGTATATGCGAGGGTACGTGCCCCCACTCAAAATACGTAAGCTAAGCTAGTTATCATTTTTTCGTATTATATGTTTCAAAAATTCTGCTAAATCATGCCCGTTCTCAAATTTTGCCGAAATCAATCCATCGCAGATGTCGTTGTTGAGGACCCTAACGAGTAACGAAGTGACACGAGACCACTAGCTAGATCAAAACTAGCTAGATCAAAACTCACCGTGTAATAAGCATGAGCAAGTCAACATTAAAACTCGGCGTGTTTGATTCGGTTTGATCACACGGCTTATGAAATAAGCATAAGCAAGTCAACAGTAAAACATACGACGGCTCGACGAGTACTGATCAGCTCAGTGCGACGCATGGATCTTGCAGCTCTGGACCGGGCATTTGGGCATGGAAACGTATAGGCACGTCGTAACGATGCTGCAGGCCTCTGAATTAATCTCTGATAGCTAGTCTGATGCACACGTACTACTGCTAGGTGCTGGCCGATCTGCCATGTCTTGTGGTTAACATCGTCTTCCCGATAGCAGGTTTCAGGGTCGGACGGGTTCTCTCGAGCTAGTCTCGACTCGACCCATTGCAGACATTAAAGAAATGATGGCTGCAAGTTAGTATTGACGCGCATCTCGAACAGCAAACTACTAATCGCAATTTGCAAGGCAAATCAGTATCGTCAGCTCGCCTGTCTCCCTCTCTCAGGTTGCGTGGGCGCGCAGCTCCCTCGCTCGTCGCTGAAAGTGCCTGACAGTTGGGAGGATCTCATCAGGACCGGCGGCCCAGACATAGTAGGCTTGACAGCACAGTTACTACTTACTAGTACTACTAGGCTTCCATGTTGTGGCCCACTGGCCCATTACTGGCTCTTCCCTAACCCTTCTTTTCTTTTATTTCCGTTTACTTTTTTTAAAGAAAAACACATTCCATTTTACCTCACATATATAAAAGGGTATGTAAGGAACCATGGTTACATAATGCCTCACCCTACACTGCATAAGCTATAACAACTATTCCGTTTCCTCTTTCCCCACCAAACGAGCACATGGGAGTCACATATTCTACCGAATAAAAGATGAAAAAGATAAAGAACACGTGTTATTCAGGACATTGTTAAAGAAATACCATCTAGCCAGTGAATTAAGTACGGTAGTGTTCTTTATCTCGAAAAAGGGCTACAAAAATTCATTGTGAACAATGACACAAGGAACAACACACATCATGCAGGATAGTATGCTAGTGGCTCACGTGCTCAGGATGACGACGTCCATTCCATTTTGTTCCTCCCACAACATCTTTTGTACATGACGAGTAGTTAAGGACATCACTATGGCACTGCCGCACTGGCCATGTGCTTCTGAACTGAAGTAGGCACTACGGAAAGTCAGGTCTTTGCCGAGTGTCTGGGATACTCAGCAAAGACCATAATACACTCGGCGAAGACCATAATAACACTCGGCAACGGGAGACTCGGCAAAGGCATTCATTGCCGAGTGCCCTTTTTTGGGCACTCGACGAATAGTTTACCGTGTGTTAAAGTAGACACTCGGCGAACATTTCTGAAAAAATAAAAAAAAAACATCGGCCGGCGTGGCTGGCCGGCCACCTCTGCCCGCCGTGGCCCCACCGCCGCCAGTGCCGCTGGCGCCCTTCCGAACGAAGATTATAGCTTGCTTCGACGTCCACCCGTAGACCGCAACGGCAGCACATGCATCGACCTATGGCCGTTTCGTTTGTATGTGCATACATGTAACGTAACCTGAGTCTGTGATGACTTGTGTGTGACGCGGTGGATGGATGGATCGAGATTTCATCAACACAGCTGGACTGGACCCTCAAGTCGACTGCTTGCCCCCTTAAACTACTACATAATAAATTAATTCTTTATAGATAGAATTTAATCTAGTTACAGTTATTCCTATGAATTCTAATCCGCCACGACGTACCCATTCTTTCCTTTTTTATGTTAACTCTGGTGGAGCGTCTAATACAGTGGTGTCCCTTACAGTTCATACCTGGACAACATATACCTTTTCACACATCGATCTCAAAAGAATGGTGTTTCAATACACTTCATTTGCTGCATGGGGCCCACGCGTCCTTCCTGCCACCTGCGGGTCTGCGGCGGCGATTGTTGGCCCGACTTGGAGGTGTCGCTGGTGAAAACCACGTCCGACCTCCAAACTGGCGACGATAGCGCCGATTTCGTCGTTCCCTCTTTGAGGGCGTCGCGTCCTGACTCCTCCACACCAAGGGCTGTCATCGCCAGATCCGCGTGACTCAGGGCCCGGCTTGTGTGCTCAATGCTCGGCTCTCAGGCGGTCCTTGACATGGAGTTCAATCCCCGGTGAAAACCATGTCCGGTTCTTCGGACATGCGACGATGACGCCTTAGGTGTCATATCCCTGCTGAGGGTGTCGCTCTGGGATGCCTCGTTGCCTTCACTGCTGACAGCCAGTTTTTTATGAATTGCCAAGGGTGATCGTCTTCATCTGTGTTGCCTGCTTGCGCCTCCTCGACACATCTTCATCGCAGTGGTTGGGATTGCGACTACCCTCTTCTTGGCGGATGCTTTGCCGCCCTTGTTGTGTCGCTGGCGGATGCTTTGCCTCCCCTGTCGTCTCCGACGGATGCTTTGCCGTCGCGGCGTTACTTCTCTGGTGGATGCTTGGCCACCTTCAGCTTGGTAGTCTCAGTCTTCGGCCCTCGGTGTTGTTGTCCTTCGTGCACGTTCAGATGTTCATGTCGTCGGTGGGGCTTGGTGGGTTGTGTGTAGTCTCTCGCCTATGGTTGTTGCTTTGCTAGTTTGCTGGCTGTTGGTTTTGTGGCCACTTTTAATTTTTTTTCCTCTATTTTTAGTCCTTTGTACGCTTGCTTAGGTCAGTTTTGTTTGGCTTGTATCAAGCAATGTCTGTAAACTGCTTTCTTCTTAATGAAATACGTGCCAAGGCACGGTCGCGAAAAAAAGAGAGGTGGCGGATCTACGGCCTGGTCTGCCCATGCTGCAGCCCCGGTCCAAGGCCAAAAAGCTACATGAGATTAATTAGGTTAACCTAAGATCATGAACTGAGCGTAGCTCAGCTGGTAATGTTTCTCGTGGTGGAACCTGCTCACCAGAGTTTAAGTCCTCGACTTGACGTTGGTGCTCGCTTTTCTTGGATTTATTCCGGGATTTAACCGGCGTTATTCTTTCAGTGGTACTGGCGACATACCCGTCGATAGTGAGGCGCCAGTGGTGACTTCATCAATCTCGAGGATCAGCCAGCTCAGTCTCTCGGAGGTACTTATAGGGGTAGAGTTGTGTGCGTGTATTCATAGGGTTGGGTGTGCGTGCGTTTGTGAGCGTCCACGTCTGTACTGTGTTTTCCAAAAAAAAGAACCTGAGATCAGACCGGGTCCTGTCGAGTTTGTGGATCCGCCCTTGCCCACGAGTAGTGCATATACATACCGATTCTTAGTCATGCCAGTAACTTATCAACACAACCTATGTGTCATACACTACGTAACAACAAGCTAGCTAGGGGGCACGAGCCCCCTCCTCCCTCTTCCCCTCTACACAACAAGAGATTTTTGGTATTTTGACCACAAAACCAACGGGTAAGCCCGTTAAAATGACCATCAAACATTGGGCTTCGCTAAAATGACCACGAATCCGTTGCTTGTCGATGGCGTGTTCAAAATACCAAAAATCTCCACAATGGCGGACCATGCTCCCGTGTTTCGTCCCGTGTTTACACATCCCGTGTTTCGTCCATGCTCCGTTACATCCTTGGGTCCGCTGATTTATTAGTGGCGGTCTCAAGCTCGTGACGGCGCATATGGCGCCCATTCTCGATCAAATTTTGATCCTTCTATGCAGTCAACTGGGTTCTTTATTGGTAAAAGTCACCTGATGGTCACTCTCTGGATCGACGAGCATCATGTTCAATCTCTAGCACGTCGGTCACCTTATTTGATCCGAACGATGACCACGTGACCTACAGACAGCATGTTTGTCTCTGTTGGTCGATGACGACCGATCGAAACAAGTGCCATGGCAACATGTGTATACGATGAGCAAACAGAGAACATGCCCTTGGGAAACAATGAAAGGAGAGCGTGCCTTTCGATCTCATCAATTTGCTGCCGGGTGTTTAATTTGGCCGATCTTCCCGACAGCAAGTTTCAGTTTCAGGGTTGGACGGTCTTTTGCTCGTCTCGAGTCTCATCAACCCGTTGCAGAGATGAAGGAAAATGATGGTTGCAAGTTACTCCATCCAGCACTGACGCTCGTCGTCGCAGAAAGGGCCAGCGTGGATCTCAGGAGCGGCCCAGATAGATAGAGTAGGCTTGACGGCCCAGTTACTAGTACTACTAGGCTTCCAAGTTGTGGCCCATTATTGGCTCTTTCCCAGCTAGCTCATCTTTCTTTTTCTGTCCGTTAACCCCTTTTTCTTTAAGAAAAAACAAAAACAAAAAACGCATCGGATAATGCCTCACTCTACACTGCATACGCTAAACAGGTACCGTTCCTTCCCTCTTTTCCCCCCAAAGGAGCACATCGGAGTTATATATTCTCAGGGATAATTTTGCGAAGCACGAAGAGATGGAAAATTTTGTGAAGCACCAAGAGAGGAGCAAAAAAACGGTGTGCTTGATCTCCATTTTTCAGTGAAAGCAGTGTGTGTTTGATCTCCAAAGCTACGCAAGGGTACACCGGTTCTATATGACTATAGCGGCAGGTAGCTAGAGCTAGCAACGGTCATGCGGTGTGATCGAGCTAGCTAGCTGTGGTTAAGTTTGAGCTGATCACACACGGCTTAAGCATGAGCGAGTCACGCGACGCAACGGTTGTTGAAAATGAACGGTAGCAGCTAGTTTGGATATCTATACTATAAAGATTGTTACAATTGAAACGGTTTCTCACCTAAAAACTTACCCTCCTACACCTCACAGAGGACCCACAGTTCAGAGCCAAATGGTGGCCCCGGACGACCGGGGGTAGACGCGTTTGGTCGTCCTCCCGACGTTCTAAGGGGGGCGGCGACCTCCCAACCCTTTTTTTTTTGTCACCAATCCTATTACTCGTACCCACCGCAGCCAGCTTTCCTTGCATGTTGTTGGCCAGCAAAGTTTCTCTTAATGGATTGTTTCCTTGCATGTTTTTGGCCAACAAAGTTTCCTTTTAAGCTGCCATGGGAATTGGTAATTACTCCTTTCCTATCGAGACCTTCCTTTCCTATGCGTTTTTCCTATTGTACCATTCCTTTGAATTAGATTACACGGCCAGCAAAGTTTCCATTCTAATCTCCCGCTTCTTTCCTTGCATGAAATTACACCTTTCCAAAAAAAACAATTCACGATTTCTTTCTTAATTGTCACGAGAAGGGCATTACCAAAAACCAGTTTTGGCCAGCAAAGTTTCATTTTACACGGCCATGGGAATTGGTAATTACTCCTTTCCTATCGAGACCTTCCTTTCCTTACACAGCCAGCAAAGTTTCCAATAAAAACAATTCACAATTTCTTTCCTTGCATGAAATTACACCTTTCAAAAAAAAAAAACAATTCATGATTTCTTTCTTAATCGTCACGAGAAGGGCATTACCAAAAACCAATTTTGGTCAGCAAAGTTTCCTTTTACACGACCATGGGAATTGATAATTGCTCCTTTCCTATCGAGACCGTCCTTTCCTTACACGGCCAGCAAAGTTTCCAATAAAAACAATTCACGATTTCTTTCCTTGCATGAAATTACACCTTTCCAATAAAAACAATTCACGATTTCTTTCTTAATTGTCACGAGAAGGGCATTACCAAAAACCAATTCACGTTTAATTTCTTTCCTAATTGCCACGAACGGGTGTCTCCTTCCTTCCAAAAAAAACACCCCTTTCCTTTCCTCCACCTTTCTTTGGAAATTCGCCGGCTCCATATATGTGTTGTCTACCCACTCCATTTCCTCTTTTCAATTTTTCATCGTCCCCGTGCCGTGGAGGTCTCCATTCCTGTGGCCATTTGGATGAAGCGCCCATTTCAGCTTCTGTTGTTGCAAGCGGCAGGATCTTGAGGTATGCCCTCTAATCTCCTTCTTCATGGCTCGGAGTGCAACGATGTTCATTGTGTTCTTTGAATCACGTTGTTAGCACTATGAGCAGACGCCCCCCCATTGGGAGATGTGACCAACACTGTATCCGGCCATGCAACCACAAGAAATAAGAGGCGATCCAGTGAGGTTTGTGAAGGTGAGCTGTTGACCGGTTTCTTTTTTTGTTTTGTGCTTTTGTCAAGATGGTTCATCCGATCTAAGGTGGACAAACTGGTGTGTCAGATGAATCGAAGGCTGCAAGGAATACAAAGCGAAGGCAATTGTACAACAGCGTTTCGGATGAAGTGAGGGAAGCAAGAAATGCAAAGCGACGTGAAGATCGCCGCCGCAAGAAGGCTGCGGAGGAGGCGGCAGTCAAACGTGGCTCGACTACATGAATCACCAGCATCCATCCTGGAAAACCCGAGACCTCTGTCAGGTTTGTTAATTTGCTAGTTCATTGATCGCGTATTGACATGCTAAATGATTTGTTTTATATCTGCTTTAGATGGCCGTGACAAATTGACATTCGTTTTAGGGGTCACGACGTCCATACCAACAGGCGCATCGCGGTCGACGTGTTCGATGCAAGCAGCTCCTGGTTGTGTCCACGACGAAAATGAAAAATCCAGTACGTTCATTCCAGGTGGATAAAGCATGTGTATCAGGTAATTTGTTGCCCCATGTTGTTGCCTATTCATCTCTAAACCAGAACTATTCTACTGCGAATGGGTAGGATATAGCATGCCTATTTGTCTTCCAAATGGTTTTCCAGATCGTCCGACGGGTCTGGGTAATGATATTGGATCAGTAGAATGTGGACTCCTGGAAGCAACTCTTGATTGTGGACGCACAACACGAGCACAACTCCGCTCTATTCATACCGGCATGATTCCTCAGGTAGTTTTGAAAATTAGTAGCTGTGATGTTAGGAAATGGATTATGACTGACACGTTGTGTTTGTAGAAAGGATCCTCAGGTTGCAGTGCCTTAGCTTTCCTCCGTATGGTCAATTTCCAAGCCGACGACACGCGTAGGAAATTGCTCGAGGCTGATGTCGACAACCACCTTGTCACGGTGAAAAATGTTATGGTGGACACCAATATGAGTGAGTAACAAAATTCTTCATGTTTTTTAGTTATGAGAATCAGCGTCAATCATGCAAAACAATATGAGTGAGTACATTACAACTTGTTTTTTTTATCTCAACAGGGTGCTTGGTCGCTAACAATCTTAGTACAATCACTTTCATCAAACCTGGATCATACCCTTCGCTGTCAGCAATCGAAGGTGGTTAATATTTAGACGAGTTATATTTATGTTACTTTATTCCGTGCTAACCTTCATACTGTGTATAACTTGTTTTTTTTTCAGAGATTAGAAACGGTATACGCACTGACTATATGATCCAGGAGAGCATCAAACTTGACTTCGTCACACGAAAGGAACATCTCAAAACAATCTCCAGTAAACCAATTCCAGAGTTCCAAGGCATCCCTGATAGTTATTCCCCAATGTACTTGTATGATTGCATATTCCACGATTCAAGCCTCCCGAAGCCAAAAGTTACAAAAGAAGTTTTAGAACAAGTCTTCATGTACTTCATATGAGATGTCCTTTATATTTGAGTGAGTTCGAGCTGAATGGATCAATAGCATACTTTGTTTCTTTTAAAATCAGAGTCTTTAATTCTATGTTCTTTTTAATAAATAAAACGGATAGTTTGTGTGATGAAGCACATGACGATGCGATGGGCAATTGAGCGGCTCACCGGCCCGTCAAAAACGTCCCAAGAGACGACTAGCATGACGTCCGCCCGTAGACCGCAACGGTAGCATCGTTCTATATATATATATATGCAGGTTACAGCAGGAAGAAGGGTGGTCGAAACTGACGGGCCGTTTGTTTCATTCTTCGTATGCGTGCATATAGATACACGTAACGTAACGCGGTGATGGCTTGGTGCGTGACGCGGTGGATGGATGGATGGATCTCATCTGCAGCTGGACTGGGGACAGCAACGTGCCGAGCAGTAGGGACAGGGTCTGGACTGCAGGACTGGGGCATGGATATATGTTGCGATGCGGCTGCAGGCCGGCCGGTCTTTGGGCGCGCCTCACTCTGACGATGGCGATGCACCTCACCAGTCACCATGTGCATTGAGGGGTACGTTTTGCCTCCTCTCGCTTTCTGGGTCGCGGCAGCTTGCCGGGCCTATTCCCGGAATCTGGCGCCATGCGTGACGACGCATTCGTATGCAGGGGCGTCGTCGCCCGTCGGGCCGGCCAGTGCCTCTCCATCTCTTTCTTTCGCATGCACTGCGCTGCCTCTGCCCCGCTCACCCACCCATCCCAAATAAAGCAATAAAGCAGCCGCGGATACACGGCGTCACTTTGACCGCGCTCCGATCCGGGATGCGTCTACCAGTCCACAGACGCTACTAGCTAGCACAGGCACAGCAGCATGCGTATGCGTGTCTTCTATACGGGTTTGTTTGAATTTGTTTCTCTTGATATCATGTAGCATACGGAGATCTCCGTGTACTACGTATTTCGGGGCGTCATGCACTGTTCACGTTGCACAAAGACAGATAATGCATACTACGTATGGTTGGAATACGTACACACGTCATCACAATACACTGAAACTTGGTGCAAATCAGCAGTACTACTACTCTCCTTCACATGAGGGAGGATTTCCAATTAATTCAGGGCACGGAAAAGGATGGAGCCTCGTCTTCGTCGCGTTGCATTACAGTTACAGATCACACCCCGAAGACGTACTGGAATTCAGACGTCATCACAATACACTCAATCGAACATCAAGAATGCAAACCGGCTGCAGTAGTACTAGCAGTTCCTTCACGTACTATGTATGAGGACGAATTTCCAATCCAGGGCACGAAGAAATTAAGATGGGAGCGAGCTAGCATCGTCGTGTCGTGTTGCATTCGCGTTCCAAACTTGCACTACTGCTGCATGCATTATTACAGATCACACCCCAAAGATTGGATCCAAAGTTCAAACCAGCTAAAATTCAGGCATGCACGTACGTACTCTTTTAATTTTGGAGCCACTAGGGCCGATGACCTGCAGATCGATCACAGCCTGAGATTACAGCAAACTAGTAGAAAACTACTGCTTGAAACGCCAGGTAACTGAAGGGTAGTAGCAACTGAAAGCCGCCGCCGCCGGTTAATCGTCGTATCTACAACTACAACTCCCCACTAACACCGAATCCCCGATCGATCCAAGAAGAAATTAAACGGAATTAACCATCCATCGCCAGGCACGCCTGCCGTCCGCCATGGCCGGCGGGGATCAGAGAGGCTCGAGATCAGAGCCAGAGCGCGCCGGCCTGCTTGAGGAGGGGGACGAGGGTGCCATTGATGTGGCAAGCCATGACCTTCTCGACGCCACCGAGGAGCCGTCCGCCGACGAAGACGACGGGCACCGGCGGCTGCCCCGGCGGGAGCAGCTGCGCCAGCGCCGCCTGGATCTCCCGGCCACCGGTGGAAGCGAGCTGGTCGAGCTCGTAGACGGCGGGGCCGACGCCGAGCCCGAGGAGGAGGCGCTTGACGACGTGGCACATGCAGCAGCCGCTGGCGCTGAACACCACCACCGCGTTCCCGCTCGCCATCCGCGCCACGCGCTCGTACACCGCCATCGCCGCCGCCTCCGACGGTGGGGAGGAGGAGGACACCGCTGCGCTGCCCACGCCGCCGCCGCTGCCGGTGCCGGCGGTGCTGTTGGACTCCCCCGCCGCGACGACCTCCATCCGCATCATCTTCGTTGCCTTCTCTCTGCAGATTGGTGAGTGGTGGCGGATTGCTTATTGGGTTTCTTGGCACGGCAGGATGGAAATGGGAGGCGGTGGAGGAAGGCAAGCAAGGGGCCGGGGTTTTATAGGGCGGGAGGGGGGAGGAGGACAAGCGAATTGGAAGGCCGGGGGGAGAGGAGAGATGGCTTCTTGGTGGAATGGAATGGTGGTGGTGGCACGGGATACGAGTGCTACCCGGGCTCCTAGGCTCTACTAGTAGTAGAATGGAATGGAGTCGAGTCAAAGGTAGCCGCGACATGGATCGCTTTTGGCAGGGTGTGCTGTGCCCCGCAACGAACAACAAGGCTGGCCGGCAACTCCCTGACCACCACCAGTACTCACGCGGTCACGCCCCTCCTTCCAGTTCTCCCTCCCACTGCGGTTAGAGAGAGAGAGAGCGCTGCTGGTGCTGGTAGTACGTTGCATTGCATGCGCCAGCGCCACGCGACACGCAAGCGGTAAAGCGATGCGGTTAAAGTGGCTGTTGCGAGGCAGCAGTAGCTTTTTTGCGTGGGCGGATCAGAGACGGGAGAAAAAGGGCAGTTGCCAAAGCGGGGCGGGGCAGCAGAAGCCAGGTGCATCATCGCCTGGCGTTGGCGTTTGTTGGCATCTACTACACCACCAACGTAACGATGGCAGCTCAAGTTCACCCGGGCGAGACCAGCCGGCTACCGTTTGCATCCATGATCTCGGCTCAAAACTCTCAATTATGATATGAACCTTGTGCCATGTGGTACCACAGGAGAGAAGAGAAGAGATGCAGCGCAGTGTACAAATATACAGAATGCAATCCCGTGCCGTGTGTCGATGGTGATCGAAGGCACGTCAATGCATACGGGGATCGTGACATCATCAGAACCACGCCGGCCGGTACGCGGGGCGGGCATCTCCCATTCCCCAAGCAGGACAAGGTGGGGCCGGGCAGATGACGGCGTGAGTGATTCTCGTTCACGGCCCGGCAGCATCACCGGGCCACCGCTGGGCCGACAGGGACCCGACAGCGCCACGTCCGTCCCCGCGCGGGCGGCTCCGTCGTCAGCCGCCGCCCGGCCGTTTTGACCCACCGGGCCCCTCCCCCGCTCCGCGCCCTCGATACCCGCGCGCGACGCCACCAAGCGCTCTCGCTTCTCTCTACACGAGCTAACGCCGTCAGTCCATCACCTCCTGCCGTGTGTGTGTGTGTGTTCAACGTGATTCCCTGCGCCGGCCACGTCACCCTGCGCGTGGCTAACCGTTGCTGCCGGCCTTGCGTCCGTGATCCGTCCGTCACTTCCCGGCGGCATCAACGGGACGGACGGGCACGGGATGTCGGGACGTGACACCAGCCATGAGATCTTTGGAGCTCTCTCAGTCTCTCCTCCTGCTGGCTCCTATGCATGCTACACTGCAGTTTGGACGGTCTCGTGGTGCCGTCACCACCCAGCCTACAGATTTTGGAGGACTGGACTTCACAATAACAAACTGATGATGCATTTTGGAGGGCCAATTTCACAGCAAAGTGATGCGTGGAGAACCGATTTAACAGCGGGTGAATTATTTGCATGCTATCGGCCGGAGAGGAAGCTGAGAACCGGCCGGCCGGTGGCGGCAGCATCAAAACCAGATGCATGGGATGGGAGGGCCAATTTAACATGAGGCGGCGGCGCTGCTGCGTGTGATGGTGAGTGCCTGCAGCAGGCTAGGCCCGGCCGATGCCTTGGTTGGCGAGCGATGCGAGATGCGCGTGGTCAAAGGAGAGAGAGGTGGCCACGCCACGCCATGCATGCTTCCGATCGATCCGCGGCTTTTAACTTGTGTCGGCGCCAAGCCAATGCAACAGCTGCATTGCAAATGCGTGTGCCTGCCTCCCCCGCTTCCTGCCTTCCTTTTCTTTTCTCGTGTCCGCAAAGAACACCAGTATTTATTTCAAAAAAAGAAAAAGAACAGCATTACACCACGCTGCACTGCATGCCCTGCCGCCGCCAGTATCACCTCTCTGTTTCTTCCTAGCTTCCCAAACGTAAAAACATTTTGGTTTTGTTTGATGAGATTTCCCATTTGTTTCGCATTGTAATCTTAATTAATACTGTATTTGTTTCTAAAAAGTTAAGTCAAACTTAATGAAGTTAGCTCTTGAAAATGCTAAAATTTCTTACGTTTCTAAAGGATGGAGTATATCAATTGGCTACAAGTAGCATCGGTGCATGTGGACCCTTAGCTCTTTTTTTATATATATTAATTATGCTCTTAATTTCGATAGCTCTCCTAGAGTATACTGTATATGTTTCAGATAACAAAATGGTAGAAAAAAAATACTAGAGCGTTCAATTTGTATGATAAATTGATAATGCACTGCTGTTTTTTAAATCTCTATATATCCTAGAAGATACTAGCTAGGGTCTTTTCTCCGGCATAAAAACAATCACACCAGCCTCTAAGGTCAAGATGTGAGGTTTTCACGCTTCATTAACAAGACAAAGGGAGTGAGGGCACGCACGGCATGGGGGCCCAAGCCCCCCCCCCCCTGCTGGAGCACTGGCCATGCGCAATGGAGGGTGAGGGTTGGGAGAGTGCAAAAATAAAACAATGGATTCAGGGAAGATCTCAACATAGCACACCACTGGAAACTGGGATCTCCAGAGTGTTTTAAATTTTGTTGCGATTCTACTCGTATTTTGGAAGGACATCGGACAATTAATTGGTGCCGTGCCGATGGACACATAACACTAGACAGGGTAATTCGGTTGTCGCACTGGCACACATATGTTGGTGGTTGAGGAAAATAGGAAAGCATGCCCGATCTTCTTCAAGATCTGTTAGCGTGCATGCTAATTAAAAGCAAAACAATGTGCAAACAATTCTTACCGCGCACGCTCAGAAATTATTGGTATATAGTATGCCTGCGGATAGAGATTACTGCTAGGGGAATTAATTTATTGTGAGGGGTATTTTAATTTGGAAGATACCAATTGCAACGTACCCGGCCGGCCACCCTCATATCTTTTCTGAGGTGGTGCTCTGCTAAACACCCTTTTAGGAATGGTTTTGTTCTGCTTTAAAATGTGGACGACGAAGGTAACTGTATTATAGGGCAGATGAAGTATTTTTGGTAGCGTTAGCTACTTGATTTCCACCACTAGCTCATTACATCAACATTTGTTACGGCAATAGGGCGGGAGCACGTACGATGGGCATGTATATACTCGAAACGAAACCGATAATCTTTCAGAAGGAAATTAATTAGTGTGGTTGAATTTGTAGCGCAAGCAAGATCGATCGGCAGGTGTAGCAAAGGTAGTACCAGCTGTATGTAGCTCACGAGCACTGCATGGCCTCACTTTACTGTACCGTACGTACTGTACTGGCTGGCTGGCTGCCTCCTTGGCCAGTGGCATGCTGGTACTTCAACTCTGCAACGGCTACGTATCAGAGAGACCTGACCCCGGCCCCGACAACGCCTGGATGGGTCGTCGCGCGGTGCCCGGCCTAGCTTTCAGCTTCTCCGGGTCGCCGGATCGCCGGACGATGCCGATCTCCACCTCCGTCGCCGGCGCCGATGCCGATGCCGATCGATCGGCTTTTTGACGTCTTCCGCTTGTGCGCTTCTTGTTGCAGCTAGCAGCAGTATAAAAAGTGCCTTTTTTTCATCTTCTTTTCCCGCGAGCACACACGCCACGGGCACGCGCACGCGCCATTTCATTAAAGCCGCGGCCGCGCTAGTGCTGGCGCTCTGCACCTGCTGCATCCTACGCGTCCGTTTCGAGAACCCAACCAGATGCAAACCCAATAACCAGTGCGTGCGTGTGTGAGACTTTGATGAACCAGTGTGCTCGGCCAGTGTTCGACCAGTGTGTCACCAGAGACCACCAGACCGGACCAGGCCCTGTGCCGACTGCCGTGCACGCATGCACGCACCTAGCAGCAGCTACGAGTACGAGTACAGTGCAGAACCTTTGCTACACTTCCTCTCTATTTATTTGGCTCCAACGTGGTGTCGCTTCCCCTTGGCTCGTCATGCATCTTAGCTTGCGTTGCCGTTGTATGCATGCGTGCCAATGCACGGACGCGCATGCACGGGAGCCACGATTCTGTGTACGTCCATCCGTCAACATCAATGGTAGCTAGCCTGCCTAGAGTCTGATCGAGGCTCCTCCGATCCAAACCTCCATCGCTCGTCGTCGCCACAGCAAGTCAACAACAGCAAGCAACATGCTACGCTACGCCCTAGTGCTGCCTACGTGTCTCGTGGACAAGGCACAGTAATTCTTCAGTGCACTGACGTACTCTCGGAAAAGGGCTGTCATCTTCCACGTACGGTGCAGCTAGGCGAGCGGAGCGTATAGCAACGCGCCCTAGTTTTTAGCTTTTCACGAAAAAGTTATAGTAAAACCGCGTCAGTTTATTTTTATCTTTGTAGTACACGCTTCTTTAGCAACAATACTTTTCACTGTCTTTCTTTCAACTAAACACCCCCAAAATTGGAAATAATAGCTCATCGCCTCATCCTTAGTTGATTAGCATGCATCTCCAATAGTAATACTGTACGGTGCTCACCCTCGAGAGTACACTGTCGATATCATTTCTCCAAATTGGAATTGGTTCAAACTTGGCCTACTTCTATAGGGTAATGTTTATCTTTCTCCCCTCCTTGCTGTCACTTTCAAATAGCCTCCTTGATGTCTCTTTCAAATAGGTATTGGTTCATATGTGGAAAGATGGCCACTTGTATAGACTAAGGAAAGGATATACCACACATTATATTGCTATCTTTATCTTTCTCCCCTCCTTGCTGTCTCTTTCAAATAGGTACAAATATAATGCTCGAGATATATACACGCCTAGCTAGGTATACCTTGATTAGTCATCAGAGATAGATAACTAGTGCATTGCGCAGATATTTGTTGACACTTACGTTCAAAGTTTAAATATCAAAACGCTGCCGTTTATTTGTATTGTAAGTTTTGTTTTACACGAATAACATCATTGAATTGATATTTGATTAAAATTTCCTTCTTATATGTAGTCTTACAAATTTTGTTGCTGCAAGTAAAGTCGACACAACTTTTGTAGACCGCGACAAGTAAAGACGACACCTTATATACTTTATTTGGCACGGAGAAAGTATACGTACTCCTACATTATTACTAACATGCATGTTGGATTTATATATATAATGCTTACGCATATGGGTGTCCCCGACATTGGGCCTCACCAACACCTGAGTTCTCCACTTTCTATTGGGGTTCATGTGTGTCGGCTCATTGCATGCATCCCAAAGGCTGCCTTGGACCTGCATGCATGCGCACGCGCGCATTGACCCGTACAATGCAAAAGCTAATCCATGCATGCATGCATGCCCACTCGCGTTATGGGCGGACGTGTGTTTACATGATCAAAACGACTGAGATCAGCAACGACGACAGGCAGATCATGGATGATCTAAAGCTTGCTACCCGGCCGCCACCGGCCAGCTGCATGCAGATCGTGCACGTCGCATTGCGCTGCGACCTGCGGGTTGCTTGCAAAAGGTGGATTAGGCGCGTCCGTACGCCGCTAATGGCGACCGCAGCCATGCACATGCATGCATGTAGACGACACGGGGGTAGCGGGTCGGTGATGGAAAGTCGCTTTGCCTCGCTTAATCGCCGCATGCATGCTGCGTGCATGCATGTCTTGGTCCACGTACTCTTACGTGACGTGCATGCATGCAACTTGCAAGCACGATGTCGTGTCGTGGTTACGGATAAGGGCATAAGGCCTTGGCAAAAGGTACCAGTTTCAGGTGATGCCATCATGCAAGAGATCGAGCAAATATTTGGACAAGTGGAGATATGTCGAAGGCTAATTCCAACGATGTATTTCAAATTCATATTTTTTTAAGATAAACACATTAGCTTTTCTAAATCGTATGTTGATAAAATTAAGAAGCAAAGCATATATTTGGACATATTTTAGAGTATGTATTATTTATCTGCTCTAAATGAACAGTTTACTCAAACACTAAAAACGATTCTTAATTAGGGCACTAAAATTATTCGCATAGTCCAGCATAATAAAGCCAAAACAAAACTAGGTGTTAACCGATTCTAAGCTGAAAACTAGCTGTTTGTTGGCCCTTACCCAAGAATCACATTGTAGTTTGATTAAAGCCGGTTAGCATGCGGATCAAAAGTGCTAACCCAAAAGCACGTAGTAGTACGTACATTTACATGCATGCAAGTAAGCACTCCATGCAGAGAGCTCGAGGAGCACGACGACACGATGCATGGGGCCATCATCAGTGCTGTTCCCTGAACGGGGTGTCCGGGGGACGCAATCAGATTGCTTCCTCCTCCGTCCGATCGAGTTGCCCAACCATGGTGTGTCCGGCGATCTCGCGGCACCATGATTGCCTTTCGCCGCGCCCCAAATGTCTAGAACATGCTAAAAGTGGCCTGCATCTGTATAGTATGTCCGTGGCCGGGCCGGAGCGACCCGGCCGGATCAGGTGTGATGCGTGCCGCCGAGAGCTATAGCTTTGTTGGATCACGCTGGAGGAGTAGCTGCTGCTGCTAGCTACTGGTAAGCAGCCTATGATGCGATGCATCCTTGCATCTTTATGGGGGCAAGTATTGTGCTGGTAAAGTTGTTTTTTGTTGGGTTATGTGACCATACCTGCATGTCGCCCCCTTCTTTTGCGCGCCCTCTGATCGGATCAAGGTATCAAAACGGTCTCTAAAAGGTAGCTAGGCGTGCAAGCGACTGAGAGATATGATCGCGCATCTCATACAGCTTTATCACTATGCTGATCTCTTACTTTGCTAACACAAAGTTACTGATTGAATAAACAATGATATCAATCAAAGTTTATCTAGTGAAAATATTAGTTTATTTACCAGTGAGTTCTAACATTATATCATGCCCAGATTAAATGGTACTAGTTTTTTTATTTAAAGCAGTCAAAGAATATGGGAACGAGTTAAAGTTGGGTACTGTAGTGTGCCTGTGCAGGTGCCAGGCGTAGTGACGGTACGTGCGTGTAGTTAACTGAAGAAGCATCTGGGCGTGCACTGTGCAGGCAAAGACATGCATGGAGCTGGAGCCTGGAGGGGTGTCCGGCACGCTTGTACGTACGTGTCCGGGTATTGGCCTGCATGCAGCGGCAGCGCAGGCTTTTAGCAGACCCTGAGCCGGATTTGGTTAAAGCCTACACTACATGCATGCAGCATGCATGCAGGCTCGTCAGGGTTTACGTGCATGCGCGCGGCTACCCTACTGGCTAATACTAACCCAGCCACGAGATCACTTCACATGCATTCTCACCTTTTCGCTATTCATTAAACTACTTTGCCGTACGTCACCTTGCTAATTTCATGATTTGGTTCATGATTTTTAGTTTTAGAAAAAAGATACTACCTTTTTTTTTTCTCGCGAGTATAGGCTCCGACGACCAACATATTCGATATTTAGCAAGTGTTTTTCTCTTTTCAGATACTTGCCAAGGGTTATTTTCCCCTTTTACAGTTTTTCAAAAAGTGGACGAGAGTCTTGAAATATAGTTTGAATAATTTAGGGACGGAATTTAGCAACTAAGAACTAGCGATTTATGTGTTGTTAACTGTAAATGGGCCTTTTCCTAAGATCCCAATTAAAAGACATGTCAAGTTGAGAGTTTTTACTGTCACCTTGGTAACGGCATCTGAAGAAAGCAACAGAGATAGTAAAAAAACCATATTGTTCTTCTAAAGTACTTCTGTTGCATGGATATGCATATTTTGTTGTCCCTAGGTCCTAGCTCGTGCTTGCTTTGCCCTTGTATAAACAGAATAGATAAAATAAAAGGGTAATGTCAACATAGCTGGGCCAAGGCGATTATCGTTCTCCACCAACTTGGGCCTCAAGGCCCAGGCCCATCCTATGAACTGGTGGCTGGCATCCATAAATAAATAAATAAATTTGGCGGCTCTCTCCCTGAGAAAATGACGGCTGCTCTAAAAAAAAGATTTCCAAAAAATAGCCTGCAAATTGATTGTTCAAACCGGAAACCATGACATTCCTTCTTCTTTTTTTCTCTCTGTAAAAAGTGTTTTTTTTTTGTCGTCGATTTAGTTACACAGTATGTCTCTGTAAAAAGTTCAGTAAAAGCACGATCTGTAGTTAAGCAACCCCAGTTAGTGTCCATGTCATTCCTAATCTTGTTTGCTTCAGCATATAGTTCGATCTTGGCAAACTAAAGCTCATTATTCAGAACATTCTGACCTGACGATGTATACCCAGCACCTCAACTGATCCAGTTTAACAATACTTTGACACATTCAGTTGGTGCAGGTAGTCAGTCACTGTACTACTTCAGGTCATTAACAAGGCGTGCTCGGAACTTAAAACTGCATGGACATATCACACATATACAACTGCAAGAAGGTGCCAAGTACCAACAGGTCTTATTCATTTCGTTTTGCAATGAAGAAATCATGGTCAATTATTGGAGCAAAAGAAGAGATTAAAAGAGAGAGATAGGTGCAGGCTAGATGTGCAGAGAGATCTTTGGCTTCTTGGCTACTGCATTCTGGTGAGACGAGCACATCAAGAGATGGCACATCATCGGTGGAGCGCGAGTGCCCTGACCTTTAGTTTTGTCTTTCAGTAATGGAATTTGGACATTTCAGGTGTGATGCCGCCAAATTCCAATTGCCAAGTGGTTTGTTTCAGAGTTGTTGATGTCGTTCGAAAGATTAAGTGAAAGCAACCGAAGTGAAATTGTGTCATACTGGTAAGTGGTGGTCACTGAACAATGCTTGTTTGAGAGAGAAACAGAGAGAGAGAGAGAGAGAGACGAAGACAGAACTATTTTTTTTTTTTGAACGTAAACGAAGACAGAACTATGCTGTTCTGTTGTGTACTTCTCTGGTATTAGCAACAAGCTGAATAGAGTCTTCAGGTAATTTTTTTTTTGAAAAGTTGTAAATTTTCCTTTGTAAACCACTTAAAAAACATGTAGTAGATGAAATGGAGAACGCATAGCTCCGATGCTTCTCCTACACAAGCATCCAACTTGTCAGATATCCATCTTGAATCAGAAGCCCTGGATCGAGCTTATCTTCATATTTATTGGCTCGTTGTGCCATCTGAAAATTACCCGCCACCAACAAACGATTCAAAGATTTAAGCTCACACCTCCTCAACATCACTGATCGTACAAATGATGTGATCTGATCACTTGTGTGCCGGGCAAGAATGAAGACCCGGGAGACTTGACCACTGACCAGTGATGCAATGACACTATGACAGGACGAATGAAGCTGCAGGCCTGCAGGTTCAGATAAGCTTGGGCCGATGGATTTCACCGAATGCCACTTGAAAACTCAGTGGATTTGGTGAGACGTTTACGTCTCGATTTGAAGGTGAAAAAAGCAACATCAGCCTCATCTGATCAACTTTGAGAACCCGAGAGAGACCTGACGGCCCCTTTTATATAGCATCATTTAGTGCCTCACTTCATTCTCTCTCGAGCTAGCTCAACAAGCTCAATCTCTCAATCGATCGGTCTGTCGCAATGGAAGGGCTGATACCGTTGGTGTACAGAGCCATCGTGGAGTACAGGAAGGCGAGGGAGGTCGTCGCCATTGGCAGCCTCCTGTACGGCGGCGATCAGCCGTGTGGCTCGCGCGCGCCGCCGGCGGCGCTCTTCGGCGACCCTGCCGGCAGCTGCTGGTACGCCGCGTCTCTCTCACCGGCGGCTTCGCCTCCGGCAAGGGCCAGCAGCCTGGTGTCGCCGCTCCTCCGCTCGGCGTCGCGTCGCCACTGCGCAGGTTAGGGTGCACCGTTTTTGGAGCACAGGGATTTGACAGTGTGGGTGTGGGTCAAATCTCTGTGTGTTCCAAATGGGCTTCTGGCTTGTACAGGTGTACATGTACGTATAGCAGTTGTATGTGTTAATAATAAGCCCTTGAATGAAGATAAGGGTGTGTTCTGAATAAGGGCATGATCAGGGGGTGATATCCAAAGGAGCACCTCAACTGACAAAGGCGAAGCTGCTGCATGCCCAGTTGCATATGGTTTGTAGGGTGCTGCTGCTGCTGCTGTTCAAGTAGCGGCCATGCGTGTACGTGTTCTGTCCGTGCTGGAAGTTCCAGCAGTAGGTAGAGATAAGAAGAGTGTTGGGATCTTATTGAGTTCAGCAGGTGTACATGGCAATTATAAGAATGAGCTCAACTGTATGCAAATTGCAAAGTGCAAGATGTGAGGTTTGTGAAACTTATTTCGGGGTGTTTTACCACGCGCGTGCTACTGATCTGACTGATGAATTATCATATTTGTAATAATCTCAAGACACATTTTTTTAATTTGTAAATCAAGATGCAAGCCCATCAAAAGTGCGTGCGTGGACGCGCTCCGGCTCGACGTTGGAGGTGTCGTTAGTGCGTGCGTGCCGTTGCTGGGGCATTGGCTTCGCGGTGAGAGTCGGCGCGTCCTGTTTCTTGCTTCGCGGGACGGCCAGGGGCGGACGGTGGGCGGAACACCGGCCAGGGGGGTGGACGGTATTTCAAATACCGTCCACCCCAGGGGGTCCCTCACAGCCGCTGGATCACGCACGCGCGGCCCAGATCGGGCGTCGGCCGCGGGTACAGACTCCGCCGTCCCCGCCTAGCGCCGGATCCGGGGAGCCCGAGCCCCTAGCGCGGGCCGACAACTAGGACGGACGCACGGCCAACTAGGACGTGCGCCCGCAGCGGTGACAAGGCCCATGAAACGCAGCCTGCCAGAGACTGACTTAAAGATGCTCAGGGCCCATCAAAACAGACAACCCACAGCCCACGCCGGAGCAGTTTGCTTTCATTTTTTGTTTTTTGAATTAAGAGTTTGCTTCGTTTTCACGAATGGCTGCGAGGCTATGCCACAACAGAGTCTCACGTACAGGAGGTCGGAGAAAGACGCGTGTTGTTTGGTAATAATAAGGGCGCATTTTGTTGGTGTGCCGGGAGATCAGAACATCGGGTTGGGAATTTGGGATTCGGGAGGTGCAGGAGATCATAACAGTATGCAGTGGGGTACCCGCTGCATAGCCTGATCAGGGGCCACCTCCCATCCAATCGATCCATCAGTACTGCTGTTTCTACTAGTTTTTTTTTGGAACTAAAATGTTTCTACTAGTATCTCACCAACTGTTGATAGATCAAGGAAGTACGAAACATCGATGGTAGACGCATTGTCTCGATCGGTCCCTGCTGTCTTCTAGCCTCCTGTACGTTCCTTGCAGCAGCGCCAAGTAACATGCATGGGCTGTTGGGCGGCTCGGCTGCCCATGGGGCTCAAGAGGCAAATTAGAGCACATCGAGTGAGATTACGACAGCCGTACACGGCGATTGGGATGGGTAACCAACTAACAAATGCATGCATCCATCCATCTTTACATGCAGATATATATATATATATATATATATATATATATATATATATATATATATATGCAGAGCAGATATCACAAAAGCAAGAATGCAACGCTGTCACGGAGGAGGACATATATGCAGATGCAGGGGCATGGCGACGAGCACACGCGAGCCAGTTCTGATGTGTGTGTGTGTGTGTGTGTGTTTGTGTGCAGATATCTACAGCAGCTACCATTCTACCAATAGAATGCACCGTCTCTGCTTCGGTACAGATCTCGATCGCGTGCTTCGACTCATCTGCCATCTGACGTGCCAGCCACTTTTGTGCGGACACCTTCTGTCCACGTATGATTATAAAGCAGCTACCGTCTATCTTCAGCCGATATCCCAACTATGGCCCACTATATCTCACACTCGTCGACCAGTGTCCAACTACGCATATCCTCTGTCTTTTTGAAGGAGTATCCTCTGTTACAAGTGCCTATCATGCATAATATTGCTCATCTCCGGTACCCGGTTGGTAGCAAAGGGAGATCTCGGGCGTGTCTGCATTCGTCCTTGTGCCATGTCATGTTATTTCATACCACAAAGTATCTGAATCCCACGTGCCGAATCATGAGAATCCTTTTTGGCAACCGATAGAGCTCGTCGTCCAACAGTATCATCACGCCCGTGCCTAGCTCACAATTCTATTCGCGGATATTCTTGTGCCCTGTCTTTTGACCCTACCAGTTCACGCACTGAATAAGTGAATAACCACCTAGCACCTACTAGGTTTTCTTAATTTAATTAAGATCTCTGATTGCCTTTTAATTTAATTAAGATCTCTGATCGCGCCCCATCTCACGGTTGCTACTTGCTAGCTAGCTAATTCACCCACCACTGCCTATCAGAGAGCAAAGAAGATACAGGCCACACGTTCTTTTTTAACCAAATCCTACCTAGGCCCATGCATGGGTCCCAGCCAGAAGTTTAATTAATTTTGGTGTTCCGAACCAGCGTGCAGCGTGTGGTGGTTCTCACACTAACCACGCGAACCCGACAACGTATGCAAATTAACAAGTTTATTCACTGTTACTATCCAGCCAGTCATCGTACTACAAGCCAGCATCATCAGCATGGTGCTTAATCTGGCCATTATAAAACCGCCAATCATGTCGCTGTATTTTATCCTTTACGACGCCGGCCTCCAAGCCAAGTGTCAACCACACCGTAGCTAGCTTGCAGCAGAAACGTCTGGGGAAGGTCGGTACTGGATTCATAATGCAGTTAATTAACAACTGCTGGAATCATTATTGGCGCTAGTTTAACACTCTGTCTTACGTGCGTTCATGCATCTGAATGAATGAATATTCAGACAGTCGGTGTGGCTCTGCAGCAAGGAACCTGCTGCACAAATGGTTAAACAAATCAGTGTATCAGGATAAGGTAGCCTGCGTCGTTGACCAGATGCGTGCATTTTGGGGTTTTGATCACTTCAAACTCTTGATGGTTTAAAGAAAAAAAAAACTCGTGCTGGTGATTTCTCTTGCGGACAGGTTGCATTGACTTATGATCGAGATGCTAAATGCCTAAGGAGAATATACCGCGAACAGTGACACAACAAGAAAATAACCACGGTACCGATCAACTCTTGACAGTTTAGAGAAAAAGCATCCAAGAGATCGTGGATTCGTGGTGGTGATTTCTTCCAGACAGGTTGCAAAGAGTTGTGGTCTAGCCCTATCCTGCAATGCTATCAGATGCTTTGTCCCATTGGGAAAATATACCGCCAACAGTGACGGCATGACCTTTTTCGTGATCTTTATATACTTTAGTTAGGTGACATTAAAGCAAAAAAATTAGTCAAAAAAACTTGTACATTCAATAAGGTCCTCAATTATTTTGAAACGGACGTTATTACTTGTTCCCATCCTTATGTCATTAGCAACTTAACCAAAAAGACACCTGTAAATATGTTAGTATCATCATGATTACCTGTTCCAATCTGTCGCTATTAATCTTACGCGGATGCAATAATAGTATTATCGCCATGTTAACCTACTATATAGGAAGGGTGACAAAAGAAAAAGGTCACCTTAGCTTCAAACTAATAATGACCGAGACCCCGATGATAGAAATTCATTTCATAGGAGGCCTTATAGATGGCCATGCAGCCCGCGGCACGACAGCCCGCCCGAAGCCCGAGAATTTTGGCCCGACACGGAGGCTTGCGGGCTCGTGCTAGCCCGGCCCGGTCACCGTGCCCGGCGTGGGCCGTCACCTCGGCACGCTGGGCGGCCCGGCCCGGCACGACTTTTACAGGCCGCCCGACAAAGGCCCGCATAACACTACCACATATAAAACTATGTTGAAAACCCTAGCCCAACACCATCTCCCCACCAAGCCTCCACCCCCAGCTGTCTGACTCTCTCCCCAACCCCTGCCCTCTAGCGTCGCCGCCCGCCGCTCACACCTCCCCAGCGCCACCGCTCGCCCCTGCCCTTCTCCTCCATGCTCCGGCGCCACCAGCCTGCGGCTCGCCCCTCCCCAGCGGCCGACGCTGCCGCTCGCGCCCACCTCACTCCTCTCCTCCCCGGTGGTTGGTGCCACCGCTCGCCCCTCCCCGGCTCTCCTCCTCTCCAGCGCCGTCGATGGTGGCCGTGGGGGAGCAGACATGGTGGATCTTCGGCTCCCTCTCCTTCCTCCTTAGCCCCTCCATGGATCTCCGTCATCCGCCAAGGAGCGCCAGATCTTGGCCGTGGACACCTTCGTCCATGGTGGCCGCACGCGAAGCGTAGGGAGAACCGAGGACTCAGGGAGGTCTGAACGGCGGCGCGGGCTGCCTCCTGCGCTGCTGCTGCGGCGACAGGAGAGGAGCGGCGGCGGCGACGCTGGGCCGGCCATGGCGCCCTCGAGCTCGTCTCCTTGTCGCGCGGGAGCTGACCACATCGCGGGCTACGGGCGGCCCAGTCTGCCCTGTAGTGCCGGGCTATGCCGGGCTGGCCCGGCTCGAAAAGGCACGACGGGCCGGGACTTGGGCCGTTACCTCAGCCCGTGGGCGCTCCCGGCACGGCCCGCAGGGGCATAGGGCCAGGCTAGGCACGACCCGTGGAAAAGTGGGCCAGGGCGGGCCCGTGCCAGGGCCGGGCGGCCCGAATGGCCTTCTATAGGAGGCCTTGCGTAGCTCTGAGATGCAAATAAAGCCGTCTTTTTTGACAGAAAATTATAACACAACATAACCAAATCCACTAATAACCTGTCCCAAGCATATGCCTGCGGTTAGATTCTAAATTAACGAATAGCACGTCGGTCATAGATGGACATCCATAACATAATATATCATCAAGCAAACTGAGCGTAGTCTAGTTGGTTAGATTTATTGTAGTGAAACCTATCCACCTGGGTTTGAATTCTCGACACATGCATAATGCTCATATTTTTCTAAATTTATTTCGTATATGAATTAATGATACTACTCTATTAGTGGTGAGGGAAGTGTGAAGCGTCTCTAGGAAATTCGGTGTATTACAAGGAAGGTGCGTTGCATCCTTGAACGGGTTTGCTGATTTTTTTTTTTTGGAGTAGTAAGTAGATGCAAATCTTCTATGAATGGAATTGCTACCGCAAAAGAAAGGAGAATGAAATTGCCGTGGTAGATGGACTATGTATGACAGAGTTGGGCCTACATGTCAGGTATTATAGTAAAGCAAATTTTGTTAAAATGGTAGTATATTATTCACATTTTTTTTTTGCAATATGCATCGACATAGCCACTTTCATTATATTGCTGAAGATGTGGCTTCCACTAAACAAAACTTTGTGCCTTTTTTAACGCTGATCTTCTTATCTTCTTATTGTTAAGTATCGTGTACACATCTTTTACACCAACGAAAAAGCTAGGCAAAGAAATGGGAAGTGTACTCCCTTGTGTGGAGCCAACGGGTCATCTCAAAAAACTCAAAGGTCAAACAGATCTCAATGGATTTGGTGGGTTGTCGAGTCCAGTTTGAGGATGGAAGATGCACCTTGGATATTTGCATCATGGTCATGTCAATCTTCACACTTGTGATGTTGCTTTGACAGCACTTCTGAAGGAAAAGTTGGTGTACTCCGTAGGTCTGTGCACGAACACGAAAACGAGTGTATTCTAGAATGTTCCAGTCATTTCAATTATATGGTGAATTTTTTCTCTCACTTCAATAATTATTGCGTTGTGAGTGCTTGCTAGCTATCATTTCTACTTTCTATGATGTTGGTATTGAACGATTATTTGTGTTATTGTCCAAGCCATTTGGCATCTATATAAGAGCACCCCACTAAGGCCTTGTTCAGGTTAATACCTTCCTTAGAGGTATTGGGAGGTATTGTAGTGTATTGAGTGGTATTTTGACTTGTTAGGGATTTTATACACCCCAATACGACTCAATCCACCTCAATCAGACTCAAAACGAATAAGCCCTAAGGATTTCTCTCAACTCTCATGAAGCCACATCATCACCTCCTACTAAGATGCATTAATATCCAACTAAGATGCATTAATTGCTATTTCTCTCTTATGTAGTGCACATTTTTTATTCATTGATGTATATTTTATAAATTGTTTATATATTCAAAAGTAGCATAAAATGTTATGATTTTTATGAAGAGATAACTCATATGGCTCTCGGGGTAATCTCTACCAGTGCAATATTTTTACGAGCAACTAAACAACCACAATGATTTATAGTTTATCAAAAAAACTCTTTCAAATCTCGCAGCAACGCGCGGGGAATCTCCTAGTTTATAGATGAGTCCGTTCACAATGCCCGTCTTAATCGTATAACCCTAGTTGAATTTAGGTTAAAGCCAACTACTTTTCATGTATTTTTTTTAAATGGAGGAGTTATTACTTATTTGATTAGGTAAATTGTTTGGCATCAAAGCTATTTACCAGCCAAAGGTGAGAAGCCAGTTACATAACACAACTAAGAAGGCGTAAATAAACACAACTAATAAGAAGGTGCTGTAGATCTGACTGCATCTGCATTGCAGAATTTGCAAACCTCCAGCGCTGTAGGCTTAGAAATTGGCTCTAGCAGTCAAGCCAATCCTGTCATGCAGGTACCGGTTTCTTCTGAAGGACAGTTTTTTAGTACAATATAATTACTGCAAATTGGTCTGACAAATTGGGATAAGGACACCCTTTGAAATCTTGAATAGTACGACGGATTGCACACCACAAAGGCCGACACCAACAGTATCTGCATATCTGGCTTGCATGGTTGATTACCGCCACTATAACTCCATTTCTTTTCACTTGTCATTTGGAACATGGACGACACCGCCCCCAACACACATGTTGATCATGTATTTTTTAACTATGTCTTAGTAATATTAATAGAAACCTTAATTAAATAAAACATTTTCTTAACAACACTAGTAATTAACTCTATTATCTTTGTTGGTGGTTAGAAAAGTCTAAACAGTAGACGAAGGCACTCAGACCGTCTCACGGTCCAGGAGGACTTCTAAGGGACCGAGTGGCTAGAAGTGTGTGAATCAACCTGTCTTTCAAGGCACAGCGATGTACCCTTTTACCCTCGGTACGACTCCGGTAGGGGGTTCCGTACTCGGGGACCTGCCTAGATGCTAGGCACCCATAGTCTTTTGTCACCCTGCGCGGAACGTCACCCCTCCGTACTCGGGGCCAGCCCTCACTTTCTCTAGGGCATGCGTAAACGGTCGACCCCCCGCACTTCCTTCCTCGGAAGGCTTCCTAGACCGTGTGCTTCCGATGTCGACACCCCCCGAAGGGTGGCCCTCTGACTCCCTTGGGTTGTTGCCGCAGCTAGATCCTCTCCTCCGAAACCTTTTCGGGTTAATTCGGAACCCTTACGAAATGCCTTTCGCGTTCAGAACCCTTCTGAACGCCACACTCTGCCATTCCTCCGCGACTTGGGCCCACCTGGCCAAGTGAGCCTCGGGAGGGACGGTGGACGCCCATCCGAGGCTCGTCAGTTATTTCCTCCAACAATCGCCTTTCCATAGTTCTTGGAATTAATGTCATACCGAGTATATGATGTCATTTAAGAAGATGATGAGTAGACTTAAGTTATTCCGGTCATCGTCTTTGTTATTCTAGTTGTCCATCACGTTTTCTAGAAGGAAACAGCAGGGAAGGCGTCCTGTTTTGTGTGACCATGTGGTTTTACTTTTCTCTCTCGAGGGCCAATGGGTGGCCTGTTTAGATTTCAAGTGTTTTGGGGCAGGTGTTCGCTTAAAAAAAAAGGTGCACTCAAATGTGTGGTTGATTTAGAGTTAATGAAATACCGGCCTTGGTCTCAAGAAATACGTATTACAGAGTACACGTTTTAATCATGCATGCCTCATTTTGTCATGCAAGATCAAGTGCTAGCGTGTACGTTCAAGTATACGGATTCTCGGTGGAAATTGAATATAGTAAATCCAACTGCATCAAGAAATAAAACATGTCATGAATACACAATTCTTTTGATAACCGATCAAGTGGCTGACCGACTGGGGCAACTGCTAGTAGCTATAGCGTGCAGATAACCTTGGAGTTCTCTACCGTTGGTTAGCTGGTCATTCAAGCACGAACCAGCATTTGGAATTGAGTAAATTTCACCAGCGGTCCATGAACTTGTCCCGAGTTCTCATCTAGGTCCTGGTACTCTCAAAATGCACGTATAGGTCCTTAAACTTGTCCCATGCTCTCATCCATGTCCCGATACTCTTGAATTGCACAGAACGGTCCTTCAACTTGTCATGCAGTCTCATCTAGGTCCATGTACTTCCAAAATATATTAAACTTTTTTAAAAAACATTTTTAAATGTTTAAACCTTCATGTTCTCAAACCAAGTTCAAATCCTACTTAAAAATGATACAAAATTCACAAGAAAATAATAAAAAAAAAACATGGTTGATTAAGAATATTGGATATAAGATTTAATGATTTTAGGAGTTGTTATTTTAGCACAACTATTTAACAACTAATTTTATTTTAGAGATAAATTATTCTTGAGAAAATGAGAAAAAAATAATTTGATTCTGGGCTATTTTAGAGATTTCTTGATTTCTCCATGATTTTTTGTCATTTTATCAATAAATTTTTTATCTGTAAAATAAAATCAACTATTAAATAATTTTGCTAAAATTGTAATTCTTAAACTCACCAAATATTATATCCAATATTCTTAATGAACCATGTGTTTGTGATTATTTTCTCGTAAATTTTGGATCAAATTTGAGTGGGATTTAAACTTGGTATGAAATCATGAAGGTTTTAATTGACAAAAATGTTTTTTCAAATAAATAAATGCATTTTGGAAGTATATGGACCTTGATGAGACTGTGAGACAAGTTGGAGAACCGTTGTGTGTATTTTAAGAGTATCGGGACCTGGATGAGAGCACATGACAAGTTTAAGGGCCTATACGTGCATTTTGAGAGTACCAGGACCTGGATGAGAACTCGGGACAAGTTCATGGACCGCTGGTGAAATTTACTCTTTGGAATTTGATTCCGTGGATATATCGATTGGGGTGAAAGTGGTGAGGATAATTTCCGCATCCGATCCGCTCCGAATCCGATTTTTGCGGATATGGAGAAGCATTTTTGATATCCGTGCGGATATGGATAATCCGAATCCGATTGTGTGTGGATGCGGAGTAGGATATGGTTTAAGCGAAATCCGATGGATACGGATTATCCGATAATTGAACGCGGATTATCCGAGGCTTATAATAGGATATCCGACTAATCTAACGAGCCCACCATGTCACCACACTACAAATCGAGCTCAGCTCAAATAACGAGACACCCATAAACTATGTCATGATTCATGAACCATAAAGATAAGTATTTTTCGTGTTACGTTGCTAAATTATAGTTTGGTTTAGAAATTATTTGTCACTTAAAAACTATATGTAAGCATATATTATCCGACTATATTAATTCGCATCCGCTCCGAAACCGCTCCGACTCCGCACCAGTTCCGACATCCGAAAAAATCCGCATCCGTAACCGCATCCGCAAGATATCCGCTCCGCTCCATATCCGACAAAAAAATATAGATAAGGATGTGAAAAAGGTATTATCGGCTCCGATCCGATCCGCTTTCATCCCTCGATCTGCAATTGTGGACCAGAGAGGAGCCAACATGTCTCGCCGCTGGGTCCTGCCGCGCAGCTGCTATCCTTGACCTGCTTGCCTTTCTCCGGTGGCGGTGGACGGTGTCGTCGTCCATGCGTTTAGCGGCAAAAGCCGACGCCCTGTCCACGTCCAACTTAGGCTGCCGGTAGCTGTACCTCTGAATCCTGCAACAGTACGGCGCCCTCTGCAGCTAGATTCAAGCACCGATGTACTCGTACATCGACCTGGGAACACTAGAATATTCTCTGCACATGGTCAACTACAGTATATTACATGTCGTCGCTGCAGTTTGTGCTACAGTATCTGTCACTGCCATCACGGACGACACATCCCTGTCTCAATCAGTTTCCCTGTTTTCCTTCTCGACCCCTTATCCTAAAAAACAAAAGGTCGGTATTACCGGGGATGAGCTCAACGGATTGTCGAGAGATCACTAGACAACAAGTTAACCACTTGTCAGCATGGCGATTGGTCGATCTATGAGAAAATCTAGCCGACAGATAGAATCATAGTATAATCTACCAGTAATAATCATTAGCCCGGTTGCCTGTGCTAATAACTTCCGTGCAGGTACAACGTTCTGTCACAGCCTCTCAAAAGAAGCAGCATATATGCTCACATAAAACCAAACAATGACAGGAAAAAAGAAGTCATATGTGCCACATGAAGTTAGACCAACCGAATCTATTCTGGATTGGCTGGTTCAAATCTATCGATGCACTACTCTTGCATGTATGATCAGATGCCCAATTTGCTTGGTGATAGTAATGAATACAGTGAACTCCAACCAAAGTCAGTATCTAGCAGATTCTTTAATTTGCTCCAGTAATAATCTAATGATGTGATTCTCCTGACTTATATAGGAGTAGTAGATAGTATTAAAATTGGAGGAGATACATTGTATTGGGGTTGGGCAAGTCCAAGAGTCGCCAATCTCAAACGAGCACGCGTCCGTCTGACCGTCTATGCCCATCCCGACGGCCACGTACACCAGTTATAATTTGCTATGGTCACACGCAAACGATAAGTTTTTCGCTAACTGTTCAACCTGCAAATATAAAGTAATGTAGTGATGGCAACTCCGCACGACAGTACTTTTGCTTACTTTTACACGTTCCTTTATATTTATATTTATCAGTAGTGATATTTAAGTTCATTTCAAGAAAAAGGATATCATTATTGCAGTATTTTTCTTGAAAAAGTAGCACAGGAGAAACTTCCTATTAGTATTTCAACATACTTTTTTATTCTTCTTTTTCTTCCATGCAAAGTCCAAATTTAGTCCACTAAATGGAAATGGAAGAACCTAGAGACACCATGTACATTGAAATTGGAAAATTCAACAAT
Organism: Urochloa ruziziensis; assembly: GCA_015476505.1. NCBI lineage: Eukaryota > Viridiplantae > Streptophyta > Magnoliopsida > Poales > Poaceae > Urochloa > Urochloa ruziziensis. The sequence goes on along the minus strand of CM027119.1, from coordinate 5,977,806 downwards.
ATGACATATGAACCACAAGATTTCCGATAGAAGAAGAGGGTGCGTATAAAAGATGATGTTCATTACGTAACTTGATAATCAAGATATCCAAATATAGATGATGATACTCACCCATAAGTCCAATTGGTTCTACACGTACTTCTACTCGGTATATATGTCAGTAAAACTATGGAATAAATCAGCACATCGAAATTTAGAAGATACCATGTTCACTATAGATGCCAAAAATGCTAGACACACGTGTCAAAGCAAATACACATCACATTATATCACAAATAAAGATCTAGCACATCATATATAGACTAATAGTTGAATCAACATATCTAGTTAATTTTTTTTGAACCGAAACATATCTAGTTAATTATCAAGGTAAGATTCCACAATTCCTAAAAAAGGTACCACTTGTTAGTTAGCTATTTATGATGTTAAATAGTATAAAAAAATAAATGGATGGAGCACCCATTTGTTGTGCACTCATTTTTAAGCTTGCCCCAAGTATATAAGCTAAGAAATAGCAACAGATGTCACTAATAGCCACGTGAAAACAAACCACTGACCACATAAAACTGATTGCACATTATGCTAGCACCAACATCAAATAAGGAAAAAACAAGATAGTAAGATCATATAGCAAAAAGTCTATTCTAGTCTAGCGTCATGTATGCTTGTCGATATCGAGGTGCCTATAATGACTTCTACCATACCAAGATCTACAATCCTAATCTCTCGTGGAGTTCATAAGAGCATTTGCTTCTGCACTATGTTTCGCAAAAAAAAAAAGATTATACATTACAAATTCAGGAAAACAACAAATCAAAAGAAAGCTCTTCAATATATGTTGGCACAAAAGATGAGATATAATGAGTTATTAAGGGGATCTATAGCGGTAGCAATGATTTTTCGACATTTTGTTTTTTTCCTGATGACAAAAAATGCAGTGACGAAAAAGATATGGCCACATCAAGTTGGGGTGCTCTCTTTCACTTAAATTTGATACTTGTGGTTATAATATTGGTGTTTGTACTATTTCATTATGAGTTAGTTTATCCTAAAATCCTCAAATGCTTAAACTAATAGTGTAGAAATGCTGGTGTTGTTATGCATCCATTTGCTACGATGCTCCACCTTAATTCCTTCACCATATGCCTCATTAGACTGAAAATGAGTTAAGGGAACTTAGATTTTTAACAAATTAATTCCTATTCAATTAGCTAGATGGTTTGGTATCAAAGAGTGACAGCCTACTAGTGACTTTGCAACTGAAGCTGCAGTAGCTCTGTCAACATCAACTTTGTATAATACTCTGAATTACATTGGTCCAACAATGTAGGCTTACAAACTAATGCCAACAATTAAAATTTTCTAACATGGAGCTACCTATCTGTTTCCTCGAGGGGACAACTTTTTTAGTACAATGATTGTTGCAGATTGAGGACATTAGCAATGCAAGTTGGATGAAGCCGGTGGGCAGACTACTCTTAAAATATTTTACATGTAATCTCTTTGGTTGCATCGCTCGGTTGCATGGCACAAGAACAGGTGAAAAGTGCATACAGATTTGACTAGTGTGCTTAACTATGACTTTATGTTTAATTATTATGTATTATCCTTTAAATACCCCATTAGACGACAATCATGATATTCTTAGCAGTGTAAATTAACTTTGATTCCTGTCATTGTTTTGTACTATGTTTATCTTCGAGGAAGTAGCGAGGTGGGCAGCGTCCTTGCAATTGTTTTTGTGAACAATGTGTGATTGTGTCTCTTATGGGCCTAAAGGGGCAGTTATTACACAATAATGCATGCTCTATCCGTCCTGTCTTGCAAAATGCTCGTGTGTACGGGCAAGTATACATACTTGCAATAATTCACTGAAAACTACAAAATTCAATTGATGGGACATACGAGTAGATATCTAGTTTCATATAATTACATATGGATCAATGTTTGACTGAAACAATAAACACTAACATATTCCAGTAATTAGCTGGTCAATATTAATATTAGAACAAAAAATATGGAATTTTTGTTTCAGCAACAGAAAAAAAATAAAAAGGGTGCCGCTTTGATTATGCTCATTTTTTTTCTAATAGTCAACAGGAAAATGTGGTTGATCAGGTTCTACGTGGAGATTGGAGGAGATATATGACATCGTGTGTAGGTCTCGTTGGGTGCAGTTCTTGACATTGTCGCCGGGAGAGAGTGACGGCAGGCCAACCACTGTTAGCTAGACTGACTTCTGAAACACTTGCTCGTCTCGGAAAGTTTCAGACTTGGAAGGAGATGCATATGGGATCAATTATGCGGATATTTTTACAGTCTACTGTGTACGACAACTGGTATAGCTGCTGCAGAGTCTAGTACGTCGCTGTAGATGAGTGCCCACCGTACCTTGCATTATTGCATCTCGATGAGAGATCTCATGCATTATCTCATTCGCGCAAGGCGTCGCCACCATTGACTGGATCGATCCCAATGCAAGCTAGCAGCCAGCCCACACTAGGCGTCTCTCCTGTTCTTTTTCAAGATTTTTACGTACCGTTGTCGTGTTTGCGGTGATACTGAGATGGACCGAGAGTGACAAGGTGATCGATGGCAAAAATGATTCAGATATTTAGTTGCAAATCAGCAACGGCTCCAGATTAAATGGCAAAAAGTTCAATTTATTTGCAGTTCTCCAAGCATCGATTATTCAATTCATTACATGATTCCCCTCAAAAAAAATTCATCACATGTAAATATATATATAATTCTTTAGAATAGAACAAAGGAACAAATCAAGATCAGTATATCGTAGGTCACTAGCTAACTATTAGTAAATGGCTGAATCTCCAACTAAACCTAATATGAACCGAACACGAACAGTGATGTGCATGCATGTCCTATATACTAATGCCTAATATATCGTAGCTAGTAGTAACATTTTTGTGCGTATAGTACACTGCTGTCTGCTGGATCCCTCAAAACCTCTCACTTGTATGTTCCTAGCTATAGATACGCAAATCATAGATGCCCATAAAAATGCAAGAGCATGGACAACGCACGTCGACGGGTATGCGGCCGAGAAATTCAGAGAGAGAGACAAGGCGATACGATGTCACGTGATTTTAGATTCGAGATTGGTTTGGCTCCTATCCATCTACCCGGCAAATATTAAAAAAAAAATGGCTGGCTGATAAAATTGCAGAGTAGTTAAGCTAGATTCTTCTCTCTAATGCTGCAGTGCTTTAATCATATACTATTGTTTACACGGTACCCTAGCTACATGCAGGTAGGTCCTAATTAATCCACATAGACCATGCTTTAAAAAATAATAGAGCAATAATGGAAATATGTATTGAGAAGTAAATATAATCTAAAAATGAGAAAAAGAGCACCAATGACTTGTCCATCTACAATATTCATTGCTAAACTTTCTCTTAAAAAAGTCAGGAAAAATAATAAAAGTTAAGACCAAGAAAAAACCAGTAGATGTCACTGGCGCAGCTAAAATAAAACCACCAATATATAATGGTTTGTATAAAAATGTGTGTGGTGATTTCTTATGTTAATCAAACATATGTAATGATGATATGAAGAAATATGGTTATATTTCACAAGTTTAATTTGTTAATTTCGGACATGTATGCATCATTTATTAGTTTAGTCTACCAAATATACTTATTTTCTTCATCACAAATGTGAGATGACATATATAATGTATGTTGTCAAAACTTTTTATCCATTGGCTGATAAATCTATTTATCAAATGTGTCAAAATTATTTAGTTTTTAACTTTATCTCATCCTACTAGCTGAATATGTATTAAATGATTGATTCCATCTTTTTGACCGGAGTCTACCTTTCTTTATATATTTTTATTTGAGATCCTTTTTAATTGGAAGTCAAATCTAGGCCTGCTGGATACTATATACTCCCTCCGTCCTAAATATTGTCGTCTAGGACAAGCTATTTAATTTAAAAATGAACTAATTTGCTTGTTCTAAACGACATATATTCGAGAACGGAGGGAGCATGCTTTAACCAATGCGCTAGAGACTCTTTCAAATAAATTTCATTTTGTCATGCAGAAGTCCTTGCGTGTACGGGCAAGTATACCTGCCGATTAATAAGACCATAAAAATTCAGCACAATATAACAAGCCAAGCATGGACTGGAGAGAAATGATAGATCCAGTTGATGGGGACTTCACAAGTCATACACTGGCAGATTTAAAAGAATTAAGCGCATAATAATTGATTAAAAATACTAACTAGTATCGTGGTCCCGTTAATTAGTTAGCTGGTCATACCAACAATAAACCGGATGATGCAGCTTGATCACCAATGGCCATGGATATATGTTAGTCCCCAAATGGATATTGGAACATCTTTTTTTATTATTTTCAAGGATAATATATAGTAATAATTTGGTCATGTACGACTCAGGTTGTACATGGAGGAGCCACCATCGTGTAGGGCGGTGGGCTCGTTGGATTGTGCTCTCTTTGCAGCAGCAGTTCTCTTTTGATTTCTCTGCCTCTGGTGGCCGGTGGGTACAGTCATCGTCGCTGGCGGCAGCGACGATCAGATCGGCCTCTTGGAGTGGTCGATGTCCTGTCCATATTCGACCGTGTTAGTTACACGGGAAAAAAATCCGTACGGTTGCATGCATACACACATGTTACACGTATGCCCTTGAACCTGTAATCCATGTTATACGTCCCACAAGATTTAGAGATCGTGGTGAACTAAACACCACTCAGAGATTTGAGTCCTTGACTCAACGTAGGTGCTCATTTTTTAGTTTATTCTAGAATGTTACTGGCGCTATCAGTGGTAGGTCACAGGCCGTTGAAATGAGGTGCATATATGGTAACTTCATCAATTTAAAGATTAGCTTGCTCAACCTCTCATAAATACTTATATAAGAGTAGAGTTACGTGTGTATTGAGTGGGTGTCTAGATATATTTCGGAGAAATAAAAGTCAAGACGCCATAGATCGAGCAACGCATCCTCTCGACTATTCTTCTCACGTTGCAAGGGGCGGGCACGTTGTGGAAGCTAGTAGTTGTGTCAAGATCGATGCATGTCGTTGCTGCACGCACGCGCGCCCATGCTGCCATGATCCCCACGCGTTACAACCATCGACTTGGTACTCATCATCCGTAGCTAAAATTTTCCCCTATTTCTACAAGTACAAATGAACCTTATTCATCGTGTTTGTAAAGTTAATTTAGTTTAAAATACAGGCTGATAATTAACAGATAGCTAGTGACGAGATGATCGATAATGACTAGCTCTTTTTAATCCCAGCTGGTGACGAATGACGTATGTGCAGGCATGTGTAAAAGTGTACAAGCGCAAGGTTCCCAAACAACAGAGGGAGCAAATAAAACAAGGCGCTCTCTTACACTATTCATGCAAATCGAAATAAAAAAAATCAGTTTGAATTGACCACATGTGAGGAAGGAATCAGCTCAGGTCGTCACTAGATTGATAGATTAGCAGCCACTTGTCGCCACGGTGATTGATTGGTCTTTGAGCAGCAATTAACTAATTAACTTAATTCCTAACCGACAGTTTCAGCTCCCAGCAAGCTATGAAACCAACAGTGACACGTGGCACCAGCATCTTTGTGCAGATACAACGTTCTCTCCTAGCCTCTCACTATAAATGTACGCATGGCACATGCAAAAACAAGGAGATGTCATCGTCCAATTTTTAGGTGAAACCAAGAACAGTACATGCCCATTTTCTCGAGATGAAAAACCAAGAACAAGAGTCAGGGATAGAGACACGATGAATTGAGAGAGAGAGAAGGACACGACCTATACGATGTGGAGCGAATAGATGCCAACAATAATTAATTTATCCTTCATAATAACATTCGACTAATAAATTGGCCATGGTTATTGGTCTTTGAGCAGAAATTAGCTAACTGAATGTAACTAACCGACAGTTTCAGCTCCCATCTAGCTACTCTGAACCGATTAGGCGACCACAGAGGGGAGTGAATAGGAGCCGATAAAAATTTCTTCTCAACGAATTCGTCTTTTCTCCCAACTCAACTCCAAATCCTCGCAACACGATCTAGCCAAGATCACGTAGCTACTGAGAAGCTACTGACCCTAGGAACACGATCACAACAGCGGAAACCAAATCGAACAAATCGAACCAAAACGAGACAAACTCTCATCTTCCCAGCCAGGGGCGGTTAAACCTCCCAAGGGGGCGGTTAAACCGGCCTGGCCTGGGAGCACGGGCTCCGAAAGTCAACACCCAAAATCGAATTACCCGATCTCCCAAACGGCTTGAGCTCTTGAGACGAAACTTTGGGGAGATGATCTACACCTCAAGTAGAGGGTATGCCCCAAAAATCTCAGCCTCTAACTCTCTAGAACTCCCGGAATCTCAAATCTCACGAAGAACACCTCCATCTCGAGTTCATCCAAAAATCCGTAAATCCGAAGCGATTCTTTGCGTTTTGTGAGGGCAAATCACCAGGAAAAGAGTCTGCACGAGCTCATATGTGAATCCCCTAAGAAATTCCACAAAGAAACGGCCTCAAACACAAGGAATCGAAAATCTAGCAAAAGGACCAAAAGGAGCCATGGGATGAACAAAGAAATCACACAAGTAGAGATGAGAGAAAGCCAAATCTTCCATACATCACGAGGTCAACTTCTTTACAAAGAGGCTAGCTATCCTCCCTTATCCTACCCTCTTCAAGATTTCTTCGGTAAAGCACTTGGCTAGCCTATGGAAAACTAGAAAGGAAAACCTGAAGGAAAAATAGTTCAAGTGGTAGGGAAAATAAATTAGAGAGATAGATGGCAGCCACCTACCCTAGGGGGCCTATTTATAGTCCAAGTGGTGGTGCTCTAATGACTCAACTACCCCTAAGTGATACATACCCCTCAGGGGCAAATTTGACATTTGAATCGAAGATATTTCCGGCTGGGACACCTTCCACTGCAAGCTTGCTTTCCTCCGACGCAACCCTTGCAATCACGTCGCGTGTCCTCCGGATCGAAGCTCCTCGACGCCTCACGGGCCTGCCGGGGGGGGGGGGGGGGGGGGTTAAACCGGCCCAGGCTGGGTGAGCAGCCACGTCCCGCTTTCGCCACGCCGAGTCCTCGGCCTTGGTTTTGAGGCCCAAACCAAGGAAATCGTCCACCTGATGGTCTTTTGGCCAAACCACCAAACCCCGCGTACAAGCTTCGGTTGTGAGCCACCACCTTGCACCGGCTTCATGTCCGCGTACGAGCCTCGGTCATGAGCCACTACCTCGCACCGGAACCATGTTCCCTTGCTCATTCTTGCCACCATGTGAACCGCACTCGATCCATCTAGCCACCGGGTCCCTCAAACCAAGCCTACTTGTCTCAAGATAGGTATAGAAGGAAAACAGAAAAGAAATCGAAAACAAGACTCAAGCAAGTGACATGCTCAAGTGACAAAAAGCAAGAACAAGCCGAGAACAAAGTCACTCGCAAGAGAAAGCTCCAGAAAACGCCGACCCTTCAAGAAGAAGCGAAAGGGCTGAACACCATCGGCAAAAGTGCAAATCACAAAGCACAAAACACAAACCTCCAAACACTTTTCAGGATACACAAAGCACTCCCCCTGCATAGATGCAAACTCCCTCTGAACAAGTGAATTCGTGCGTGCGAAAATGTGCCAAAAATGGCTCAAATCATCACGGACCTTGTGCTCACTGCACAAGAGCGGTTAAACCGCCCTAGACAGTTCCAGCACAAAAGAAGCAAAAACTTCACACAAAAGCTCGCAAAACTTTCAGAAACTTTCCCTTTAGAAATGCTTCAGAAACTCTCCCCCTTGTTGACAATGCACAAATCAAGGCAAAAATGTAAAAGATGCAACTACAAGCTTCTCAAATATACAACGAGCAATACAAAATGCTACAAGTTAGAGAAAGGGCAAGCTAGATAGTTCATCGTGTCACACGGGCATTGCCATCAAGAAGGTAGAGACATATAGCCAATCAACAAAGCCATGATCAATTTGTTTAGTTTTATCAAAAATGTCACCACATGAGCAAAGTCCTAACCATGGATTGTTCAAGCAAAATTGAACTTCATCTCATCAATATTATAAAAGGACAAGTGTTCTTAACAAAAGATCATTACAAACGCCCAAGTTTTATCTCATGTCATGTCAAAGCACGGAGCCATGTGTTCACTTCTCAAGGGAGACTTCTCTGGCAAACATCATGCAACCGCTTAGCACCCATGTGTGCATGTGTGTGCAATGGTGAAAGCACAGAGACATGAGCATAAATTTTTCTCAAATGTATCTTTTTTGTATATTTCTTCTTTCATGCATAGACATCTCATTTTTCAAGTTTTTCAAATTAAGCATGGTACATGAAATGTCTTTGCAACAAAAAGAAGCTTACGCCCCTCCACAAGGGAAAACATGGGCTAAACATTCACAATGACAAAGGTCTTTGACCCAAATGAAAAGAACGTCACATCCTAGCATGATCTTAAGCAAGATATAGCCATTTCGGCTCAAACAAGATATAGCCATTTTGGCCCTAAACAAGACATGGAAAGACATTTACTCATGGGTGAAAAGAGTTTAAGTTCAGTTTGTCATTTTACTTCAAAACAAAATTGACTGTCTCAACAGATATATATCAAAACCATCAAGAGTATAGCCAATCATCAACCAATCCCTAGCAAGCCTGCCTAAACTCTAAGATGTAGCAAGTTGTAGCAATCACTATATATAGGAGAAGGTCATCCTAAGATGTGATACAAATGCATCATGATATATCACAAGATGAAAAAGAACTATACATCAAGATACAAAGATGAAAAACGTACATCAAGATACACTAGTATACATATGCTACAACAAAGTCTCCAAAACTCAACTCAGAAAGGCGAACACACACCAAGTTCTCCTCGCAAGCGGGTGAAGGTAACTTGGTCAAGTGGTTTTGTGAAAATGTCTACAAGCTGGTTTTGGGTAGACACAGAGACAAGCTCAATATCTCCTTTCTCCACATGATCTCTCAGAAAGTGGTATCTCACTTCTATGTGGTTGGTTTTGGTATGGAGCACGGGATTTTTGGCTACGCTTATGGCACGGTGCTATCACAAAGAAGGGGTACACTGGTCAAATATATACCAAAGTCTCTCAAGGTGTAGGTGATCCAAAGCAACTGGGAGCAACAGCTAGCAGCAGCAACATATTCGGCTTCTGTGGTGGATTGGGCTACACTAGACTACTTGCGAGAAGACCAAGACACAAGAGACGAACCAAGAAACTGACATTGTCCAGAAGTAGACTTGCGATCCACACGACACCCAGCAAAATCCACATCAGAATAACCATGGAGGGCAAGTGAAGAAGCAGCAGAATACCAAAGACCCAACTCAGGAGTATACTTGAGATACCTGAAAATCCTCTTGATGGCCTGCCGATGTGAAGTCCTCGGTGAGGCCTGAAAACGAGCGCACAGACACACGTTGAACTGTATGTCCGGCCTCATCGCCGTCAAGTAGAGGAGGGAGCCGATCATGCTCCGGTACTCCTTCTGGTCCACTGGTTCTCCGTCCTCATCCGCATCCAAGGCTGTAGTCGTACTCATCGGAGTGGTCATCGGCTTGGAGTCGCTCATGTCAAACTTCTTGAGAATGTCCTTTGTGTAATTGCTTTGGTGCACGAATGTCCCGTCCTTGTGTTGCTTGATCTGCAGCCCGAGAAAGAACTGCAACTCTCCCATCATAGACATCTCAAATTCCCTACTCATATCATCTGCAAACTTGGCAACAAGACTGTGAGAAGAGCCACAAAAAATGATATCATCCACGTATATCTGAACGATTAACAGATCATTGACATGCCTCAACAAGAAGAGTGTCTTCTCAACCTTTCCCATCTCAAACCCCTTGCTAAGCAAGAACCCCGACAACCTGCCGTACCACGCTCTGGGTGCTTGCTTTAGGCCATATAAAGCTCGGTGGAGTTTGAACACTCGGTGTGGGTACCTATCACTCTCAAACCTAGGGGGTTGCCTCTCATACACTTCTTCCTCGATCACCCCATCCAAAAAGGCACTCTTCACGTCCATTTAGTACAATTTGAACCCTTTAGCAACTGCAAATGCTAGAAGGATCCGAATTGCCTCCATACGGGCAGCAGGAGCAAATGTCTCCTCATAATCTATCCTCTGCTGCTACGAAAACCCCTGAGCAACCAACCTCGCCTTGTTTTTCACTATCTCTCCATCCTCACCCCTCTTGTTCTTGAAAACCAACTTGGTTCCTATGGGATGGCAATTTGGAGGTGGTTCAACTAACTCCCACACATGGTTTCTCTCAAAGTTTCCAAGCTCTTCATGCATAGCATTGATCTAATCAGAATCAGATAGTGTGTGTCCAACATTTTTAGGCTTAAAAGACGCAACAAAAGCACAATGAGCGAAATGGGAGATGTTTTGTGGCCTTGACCGTGTAGTGCATTAATCTAAATCACCTATGATCCTTGATGGAGGAGGATCCTTCTGTACCCGTCGGGGAGCTTCTCGCCTCGAGATTGCCTCCCCTCAACAGCAACTTCCACTTGAACTTGATCATGAGCGTGACTCGATGAAGAAGTAGCAGAGGGGCCGTCGTCGAAAGTTGTGGTAGTAGTGAAAGTAGAGGGTACAAGATTTCCATTCGGTGCACGACCTTCTTCATCATCTTCCTCATCATCCTGTTCCTGCTCAAAGATGGACTGTCCCAACTCCTCGTCACCTGCACACTCAAAGACAGAAGAACTACACGGAATGGTCTCGTCGAAAGTGACTTCGCAAGTCTCCATGATTTCGTTAGTTTCAAGATTGAGCACACGATATGCTCGAGAGTGATTGGCATAACCAAGAAAAATTCCATCCATCGAATGAGACTCGAATTTGTCAAGATTTCCTTTCTTAAGAATGAAATACTTGCAACCAAACACCCAGAAATGACTCACATGTGGAGTACGACCGTGAAAAAGCTCATAGCAAGTTTTCTTCTTGAAAGCACGAAGGAAAATACGATTTGACACATGACAAGCTGTATTTACTGCCTCTGCCCAATATTTCCTAGGAGTCTTGTGCTCATCTAGCATCGTCCTAGCCATCTCACAAAGAGTCTGATTCTTCCTCTCAACCACACCATTTTGGCAAGCAACATATGGTGACGAATACTGGTGTTCAAGACCAAGATCATGAAAAAAAGGCATCAAAACGAGTGTTCTTAAATTCCATATCATTGTCACTGCATATTGCTCTCATGGCACCACCATTACTCTCGTTTTTCAACCTCAAAATCAGATCTCGAACAAAATAAAAAATCTCATCCTTAGACGCCAAGAAGAACACCCAAGCATAGCGAGAATAGTCGTCCACCACAACAAGAACATACCACTTCCCACCGACTGAGCAAACGCGAGCTGGACCGACCAAGTCCATATGCAAAAGCTCCCCAGGACGCTCAGTCATCACCTCAGTCAAAGGTGGGTAAGAAGCGACCATCTTACCATGTCTACAAGGTGCACACACCATATCTTTCTCAAACTTGAGCTTGGGCAATCCTTGGATAAGGTCAAGAGCACTCAAGCAGGTGTGTAAATCAAAGCTCACATGACCCAATCCCCTATGCCACCTCCAGAGCTCAGAAGAAGTACCGGCAATCAAACAACGAGAAGGACTAAATGATAGAGAAAAATCAGCACGAAAAATCTGACCCTCAGGAATAATCATGCATACAAGATCACATCGAGGATCAAGAATCCGAGAATCTCCACTTTTAAGCCGAACCTCATAACCCTTATCAAGAAGCTGAGAAACTGAAAGCAAATTGAAACCAAGATTCTAGACAAGAGCCACCGTTTCAACACAAAGCTGTCACTCACCTGAATAGCACCCTCAGACAACACTCTACCTTTACCCTTGTCCCCAAATGTGATGTACTGCTAGGACACCACTGGGGTGAGGCTGGAGAACCACTTCCTATCTCCGGTCATATGCCTTGAACAACTAGAGTCCATCAACTAAAAGTTCTCCATGCCTCCCACCTACACAATCAAAAGCGAGAACGAGAATGAGCGAACGACTCGACACTGGGGTTAGCACAAAAAGAGTTAAACAAGTGTCGGGCCATCTGCTCAAAAGAGGTGTTAGCAAAATCAACGTTACTCTGTGGAACCCTCTCGTATCTCACCGTCGGACCTCTAGCACCACGCGGAGGAAAACACGGCCTAGACTCTCTCCTCGCCTCAAAGCTACAGTCGAACCTCCCTGCACCAAACTGACTACGAGCAGGAGGCTGCTTAGCAAACTCACCACGAGCTGGAACACCACAACTACTCAAAGAAGGAACCGTACGCACAGAAACCTCTCTCCTAGGCAAGGGTGAACGAGACACAGGCACACTACGGGAAGAGTAGTACTTATCCCTGTTACCCAACTCCTTCTCTCGTCTCACCTCTCTCTTCTTCCTCCAGCAAAACTCCTCAATGTGTCCATTCCTTCCACAATGATCATAATGGAAGCGGACTGGCTTTGGCTTTGAGGTTTCTCTCGGCTGAGGCTTCTCTCTTTTCTGGTAAACCCCACTCCTCACAAAAGTCACTCTCTTCTGAAAGTTGTTTGTCTTTGGGGGAAACTTGGGAGGATCTGGAGTGGTGTCAAGCTTGTTGAACAGGTGATTTGGTTTGGGTGTGAAGTTGTTCTTGAGGATGGCTTTGTGTGGGGGTGTTGGAATGTTTGTGGTGGAGTTGTCTTGTTCTCTCTTTCTCATCACTGCACTCACCAACTTTCTCAGAACCCAGACCACGACCATCAGCTTTCTTGAACCCAGCAATCAACATCTTAAGCTATGGCTCACGACCCGACAACCAAACCAAACACTGTCGCAACTCATCATTCTCATCTTGCAGGCGATCAACATATTGTGCAAGCTCAACATTCTTCAAAGCAACAACATCGCAAGCAGAGCAAGAATTTGCAATAGGATATTTCAATTCAGCCTCAAGAGAACTAATCATTGTACGAGATTCAAGCAACTGAGCATGTAAAGCAGGACAAGAAGTACAAGCACCTAGCAAAGAAGATCTAGACTTCAACTCAGCAATCTCAACCCTAGCTCCTTCTAGTTTATCAAGGCATGTCATGTGTTTTTCCTTAAGAGCAACCAAATCAGCAAGATGCACATTATAGACAGAGCATTCAAGATCATCAGAAACAATAGGAGCATCTTTCAAAACACCTATCTCTGTTCTAGCACTTGCCAATTCAGATTCAAGCTCAGTCACTTTCTTGTTAGACTCACAAAGCAAAGACTCAAATTCCAACGCCTTCTTTCCAGTCTCAGAAAGTAAGGCCTTAAGCTCCACAACCCTATCCTTAGACTCTCCAAGCAAAGACCTAAATTCTCTCTTTTTCTTGTTGGTCCTCCTAAGCACATCATCACGATTATCGACCAACTTCTCTAGCCTAGCAATCTCCTTACGCAAAGAGGTGGGATCGGTCATTATCTCATCCTCGGAGTCGGAGTCGTCCTTCTTGGAGTCATGCGCCATGGTGCAGAAGTTCATAGCAGCGCAGAAAATCCTGTTGAAGTTGTGGTTCATGTGCTTCTTCTCCTTGCGGTGGCCGCAGTCTTCATCCTCATTGTGCGAGCTCGACGAAGTGTTGGTGGAACTTGTGTCGATGTCGCTTGCACCAGCCATCATCGCTCGAGACTTGTTCTTCTTATAGCCACCATGCTTGTTTTTCGTCCTCCTCTCCTCCTTGTTCTTGTGCTTGGAGCGGTACTCGTCCTTGTAGCGGTGCTTGTGCTCGTCTCGCGGTTGGTGCTTGCGGTTGTAGTCGTCCTTGATCCCCTCTGGGCACTCGGCGATGAAGTGACCCATCTTGTCGCACCTGTAGCATGTACTTCCCGCACGCCTCGAGCCCTTGCGATTCTGGTACATGCGCTCGAACCTCCTAGTAAGCAACGCGAGATCCTCCTCGCTCAGCACCTCATACTCCTCATCTGGAAGAGACACATGAGAAGACAAGGAAAAGTGTTTGAAAGTATTAGCATGTCCATAACTAGATCCACCGACTAGAGCCAGACTATGAGAATCAGTCGGACTCTTAGCCTTGGCAATAAGCTATCTATGAACCTCAGAAGACTTCAACTTGGAGAAAAGTTTGTCAACTTTCAAAACTTCAAAGTTAGCCAACTCCATGATGGCCTCAACCTTCGCACCCCACACAGTCTGATCAAGGGAAAGCAAGAACTTCAAAGCTCTGTCATGATCTGTGTATGGGAGGTTGGTGATGTTGGCTTTCATGTTGTTGACTATAGAAGTGAAACGCTGAAAGATAGCATCAACCGACTCACCAGACAACTGTTCAAAGTTCTCGTACTCTGTACGATAGACCGAGAAGAGCCTAGCCTTGACATGGCTATCACCACTATGGGCTACCTTGAGCTTAAGCCAGATCCGGCTAGCTAGGTCCTTGCCCAAAACACGTTCAAACCCTTCAGTCGACAAAGCACGAAACAAGTAGTCGACAGCCCTAGCGTTGGCCTCGAACTTATCTCTTGCATCCTGGGCATCTAAGTTGGTAGGATTGACATAATCTTTGTCTTTCATCACATGCCACAACAACTTTCCTTTGCCTCGCAAGAAAGCATCCATACACGCAACCCAGTTCAGATAATTCTTCCCATCAAAGTGCGGAGGACCGGAACCCCGATCTTGGTACGCCATCTTTGGATCTTAGACTGGTTAGAGTCGCAAAGACCCGTAACCGGCTTTGATACCAATTGAAGGACCGATTAGGCGACCAGAGATGGGGGAGTGAATGGGAGCCGATAAAAATTTCTTCTCAACGAATCCGGCTTTTCTCCAAACTCAACTCCAAATCCTCGCAACACGATCTAGCCAAGATCGCGTAGCTACTGAGAAGCTACTGACCCTAGGAACACGATCACAGCAGCGGAAACCAAATCGAGCAAATCGAATCGAAATCGAACCAAAACGAGACAAACTCTCCTCTTCCCAGCCAGGGGTGGTTAAACCTTCCAAGGGGGCGGTTAAAATGGTCTGGCCTGGGAGCACAGGCTCCGAAAGTCAACACCCAAAATCGAATTACCCGATCTCCCAAACGGCTTGAGCTCTTGAGACGAAACTTTGGGGAGATGATCTACACCTCAAGTAGAGGGTATGCCCCAAAAATCTCGGCCTCTAACTCACTAGAACTCTCGGAATTTCAAATCTCATGAAGAACACCTCCATCTTGAGTTCATCCAAAAATCCCCAAATCCGAAGCGATTCTTTGCGTTTTGTGAGGGCAAATCACCAGGAAAAGAGTCTCCACAAGCTCGTATGTGAACTTCCAAGCAATCCCAAAAAAAAATGGCCTCAAACACAAGGAATCAAAAATCTAGCAAAAGGACCAAAAGGAGCCACGGGATGAACAAAGAAATCACACAAGTAGAGATGAGAGAAAGCCAAATCTTCCATACATCACGAGGTCAACTTCTTTACAAAGAGGCTAGCTATGCCTCCCTCATCCTACCCTCTTCAAGATTTCTCCGGTGAAGCACTTGGCTAGCCTATAGAAAACTAGAAAGGAAAACCTAAAGGAAAAATAGTTCAAGTGCTAGGGAAAATAAACTAGAGAGATAGATGGCAGCCACCAACCCCTAGGGGGCCTATTTATAGTCCAAGTGGTGGTGCTCTAATGACTCAACTACCCCTAAGTGATACATAACCCTCAGGGGCAAATTTGACATTTGAATCGAAGATATTTCCGGCTGGGACACCTTCCACTGCAAGCTTGCTTTCCTCCGACGCAACCCTTGCAATCACGCCGCGTGTCCTCCGGATCGAAGCTCCTCGACGCCTCACGGGCCTGCCCAGGGGGGCGGTTAAACCGGCCCTGGGGGGGCGGTTAAACCAGCCCAGGCTGGGTGAGCAGCCCACGGCCCGCTTTCGCCACGCCGAGTCCTCGGCCTTGGTTTTGAGGCCCAAACCAAGGAAACCGTCCACCTTATGGTCTTTTGGCCAAACCACCAAACCCCGCGTACAAGCTTCGGTTGTGAGCCGCTACCTTGCATCGGCTTCGTGCCCGCGTATGAGCTTCGGTCGTGAGCCGCTACCTCGCACCGGAACCACGTTCCCTTGCTCGTTCTTGCCACCATGTGAACCGCACTCAATCCATCTAGCCACCGGGTCCCTCGAACCAAGCCTACTTGTCTCTCCACTACTTGGAGGCTGCCATGG
This sequence comes from Urochloa ruziziensis, assembly GCA_015476505.1. Lineage (NCBI taxonomy): Eukaryota > Viridiplantae > Streptophyta > Magnoliopsida > Poales > Poaceae > Urochloa > Urochloa ruziziensis. Next base: position 5,961,540 of record CM027119.1, on the reverse strand, counting down.
CTAAGACCTTTCGCGCTTGTTCTTCACCTGCAACAATGCAATCAAGCCGCATTCTACACCTGCAATACTTGAGCCAAGGCAAACGTCAAATCCACACCACGTTGTCAATCACTCATCACACCAGGAAGCGACTATCCACCGGTCCTTGGACACGCCCGGTCCTCATACTCCCTCTATTTTTTATTAGATGTCACATTAAATTTGTTCGAAGTCAAATTTCATGTAACTTTGACCAAGTTATAGAAAAAATATAACATCTATAATACCAATTTTTTTCATTGAATTCAACATGGCATATATTTTGATATTACATATGTTTGGTAGTATAGATATTGTTATATTTTTCTATAAACTCGATTAAAATTGGATAAGTTTGACTTAGGACAAAGCTAATATGACAACTAATAAAAACATAAAGCGTATATGAAACTAACAGTGGCACGTGCCAGAAGCATCTTCATGCAGGGACAAGGTTCTCTCCCCGCCTCTCACTCGGTCCTATAAAGCCTCCTCCAATGGTTAGAGGCTTAGAACCAACTACTAGCTTTTATGTCTAAGAGATAGTATTAGAGACGGATCTCCCAATGCAACATTTAGAGTTAAACACGACTCTTATACATGCATTGAAACATTTAGGCCCTATGCATAGCGTAGGTAAGCGCTTGTTTTGGTGGTAAATGACAACCGTATTGTTGTAACTAACAATTTGTTTTGAAGGAAAATATGTAAATTTTAAGTTATGACAATCGATATGAAATGGGACCCCTCAATTTGAATGTGATAAACGAGCAAGGACTTCGTTATGCAGATTAAGGACCTTTCTAGAACCAAGTGTCGTAAGGAGATGAATGGCATTTGGTGTAGAGTAAAGTTTATAGCTTTTGCAATCTTTGATACTACTATAAAGGGGGGCACTTAAGCTAGTAGCTTGATCTAGCTAAGTCCTATCTTGAGAAAGATGCACACTTCAGAAAACCTAGCACAAAATAACACGAGTATCAAAGAATGACTTTGCAATTAAAGAAATTGACTAAGGACTCAAAGAAGCCTGAATTGGATGAGTTGCAGACGAAATACAAAAGACCACAGGGCATATATGATCTACGTGTAAGCTCATTTGAAAAAAAAAACATAAATAAGATATTTATTTGAAAACAAAAAATTGGAGCAAAATAAATTTTGATGAAAAATGAGCTTCAAGTGTTGCATCTATCAATCCTAAAAAAAGCAAATGCAAACAACATTAAAATTTAAATAAAATAAATTATTTTTTGAAATTATAAGTGTGAAATAATCAAATAATTAAATATATAGTATCATCATAAAAAGATCATGTAAAAAAAGTATTAGAAAACTAGCTACCCGTACAATTTGTGCGGGCCACCTTGTTAGTTGAATATAGTAAATACAACTGCATCAAGAAATAAAATATATCATGAATACAATTGATTTTGATTTTTGAAAAGATCTTTTGACAATCAATAAGTGGCTGATCGACTGGGACAACTGCTAGCACGAACCAGCATTTGGAATTTGATTCCGTGGATATATCGATCGCTTTATGATCGATCTGCAATTGTGGACCAGAGGAGCCAACATGCATGTCCTGTACCAGGGTTCATCGCTGGATCATGCCGGGCAGCTGCAACCTTTGACTTGTTTGCCAAAGGCCCTGTTTAGATGTTTCGCAAAAATTTTTTCGAATATGTTCCCTCACATGCATGGCATATTAAATGTAGTCGAAAAAATAACCCATTATATGGATGGAGTGTACTTCGCGAGACGAATCTAATGAGCCTAGTTAGGTCATGATTAGACAGTAAATTGCTACAGTAAACATGTGCTAATGACGGATTAATTAGACTCATTAGGTTCGTTTTGCGATTTACTGACAGAATCTGTAATTAGTTTTGTAATTAGTCTATATTTAATACTTCAAATGTGTCCCCGACATACTCGAAAAAAATTTCGCGAAACATGCCACTCCGGAGGCGCGGTGGACGGTGGTCGTCGTCCATGCTCCATGTTTGCAATTTTAGCGGCGACCGACAAGCCGACGCCCTGTCCATGTCCAACGTGGAGGCTGCTATGGATGGAAACGGATCGGATTCGCATGGAATCGGATTCGGATATCACCTTTTACCACATTTTAACTCGAATACGAATACGGATTCGAATGTTCTCGAATACGAATACAAAACGGATGTCTCGAATTCGAATACGCATCGGATATTTACACCAGCTGGAAAACAATATTTACTTATTTTCTTTATTAATAGTTTATATTATAAAATTATTATATAAAAGTAAAGACTAAAGTATGAGTACATAACAAGTCTAAACAAAGATCACTCATTAATAATATCACATTCATTCATAATTATTTTAATAATTAATCATATAATAAATAATAAAACTATTAATAAATACATATTTTATTGGTGGATGCAATATTTTTTATATTAAAATCAATATCATAATCATTAGTAATGGAGATAACTTTTTTTAATTATACACTACCATTATTAATATTTAAATGGACATCATTTGTCATTAGTTATAGAAATAACTAACAGTTTCATATGGTCGAATACGGATACTGCCGGATATTGCCGAATACGAATGTGGAATCGGATAGAGAAATTCAACGAAAACGAATTCGGATGTATCCATTTTATTACCACATTTGAATTCGAATATGAATACGGATAAACATATTTACGTTTTAGCGGATACGGATATCGGATAATTCGGATTCCATTTCCACATTTCCATCCTTAGAGGCTGCTATGTGTTACTGCTCTGAATTCTGCAACAGTACAGCGCCTGCATGCACTTGCAGATGACTTGAAGCACGCTAATAAATGTCGCCATGCTTCAAGTCACCATCTGCTCAAAAAAAGAAAAGAAAAGAGAGAGATAGATTCCGGCACCTATATATGACCGATCTGTGTAGTATAAAATCGAGCAGGGAACCCTCGAATTTATTCTCTCTGCACAAGTTTTTGCACTGATGATTCTTTCAACTCTGAATGAAGCTCAGTATACCATCACGTACCCATCCCTGTCTCAATCAGTTTCCCTATTTTCCTCCTCGATCCTTATCCTGTTCTAACTTAAAAACAAATTAAGAACAGTACTGGCGATCGATGAGCTCAACTGCTCAAGACTGATTGTCCAGAGATCACTAGACAACAAGCAACCACTTGTCAGCACGGCGATTGGTCGATCTATGAGCATTTTCTAGCCGACATAATCATACCAGCTCCCAGCAAAGGCAGCAATCGATCTTTTGAGCCCCAACAACAACCGCGGATTGTGCTAACGTTCCGTGCAGGTACAACGTTTTGTCACAGCCTCTCATTGGTGTTCCTACTGTTTAAGCAAAAGAAGCAGCATATATGCTCACAGAAAACCAAACAATGACGGAGAAAAAGAAGCCATATACTATGCCACATGAAGTTATTAGACCAACCGAATATATTCTGGATTGCCTGGTTCACATCTATCGATGTACATGCATATGCATGTAAGATCGAATGCCCAATTTGCTTGATGATAATAAAAACAAAGTGAACTCCAACCATGTCAGTATCTAGTAGATTCTTTAATTTGCCAGTAATATCTAATGATGCTCTCCCAACATATGGTAGATAGTATTTCGCAAAAAAAATAGTAGATAGTATTACCTGGTTTCTTAAAAATTGGAGGAGATTCATTGTATTGGGTTTGGGTACGTCCAATAGTCGGCAATCTCAAACCGAGCACGCGTCCGCCTATGCCCATCCCGACGGACACACATGCACGCACGCATGCATACGTTGAAGATCAACCGTTGTGGTGATGGTAAACTCCACGTGACAATACTTTTGTTTACTTTTACGCGTTGTTTTATGTTTATCTGTGGTGATGTTTAATTAAGTTTATTTCAAGAAAAAAGATTCCATTGTAGTATTTTTTTTTAAAAAAAATAACACCAGGAGAAAAATTCCTTTTGGTGACGTGCTTTTTTGTTCCAAAATTCCAAAGTTAGTCTAATGAATGGAAATAGCTTTGTTGCTTATAAAATAAGGAAGAGAAGAACCTAGAGACACCATGTACTTTGAAATGGGAAGATTCAACAATACGAGAAGATTGCGTATAAAATGTGATGTTCATAATGTAACTTGATGGTCATGATAAATCCAACTATGGATTATGAGACATTATTACAATAGAAGTTGCAGTAGCACTGTACGTCTGCATCAAAACGTTGTGAATACTCTGCATTGCTCCAGCAGTGTAGGCTTAGAAACTGATGCCAACAATTAATATTATCTAACATGGAGCTATCTGTTTCCTCTAGGGGACAATTTTTTAGTACAATGATTGTTGGAAATTGAGGAGACTAGCGATGCAAGTTGGAAGAAGATGGTGGTGGCTAGCCCACTCTTGAATATTTTCCATGTAATGAGTTTGGTTGCATCGATCAGATGCACGACACAAGCTAGAACAGATGACAAGTACCCCACAGATTTGACTTGCGTGCTTAACTATGACTGGTTACAATTAATTATTATGTACTATGTTTTAATAACCCATTAGATGACAACCGCGAGCAGTGGCGGAGCGTGACAAGAAATTAAGCAGGGGCAATTTAAGAAATTCATCACTACTATGCTTGTTACATGGCGTGTTAGACTACTAGCACATGACCAAGCAACGTTCTTTTTCTCAGGAAGGGCCTGTTCGTTTTGAGTCGTATTGAGGGGGATTGGGTCGTATTGGGACGTAGTCAAAGTACCTCTCAATACACTCCAATACCTCCCAATACCTCTGAAGAAGGTATATATTAAGGCCTTGTTCGGTTAATACCTTCCTCGTAGGTATTGAGAGGTATTGGAGTGTATTGAAGGGTATTTTGACTTGTTAGGGATTTAATACACCCCAATACGACTCAATCCCCCTCAATCCGACTCAAACCGAACAAGCCCTAAACGAACAAGGCCGAAGGGGGGGCGGGGGGGGGGGGGGGGGGGGGGGGGGGGCGCTGCCCAGTTTCCCCTGCACGTAGCTCCGTCAGTGACCGCGAGATTCTTAGCTGTGTAAACTAAGTTTAATTCCTGTCACTGTTTTTTACTATGTTTATCTTCAAGGAAGTAACATGGTGGCACCAGCCTTGCCTTGCAATTGTTTTTAACACTGTGAGATTGTGTGTTTTTAAGTGCCTAAAAGAGTGTCCATTTTCAAATGCAAGCCTTCCAGAGCAGGTGCCAGGTGCTCACATTATAAGAAATATACATTGAAGCAAACTACTACAACGAAATACTCGTCTGCAAGGTGTATGGTTATTATGGTGTATACGTTTTTGTTAATTGGGGCCATCTACACGGAATTAGTTTATACTGTACATGATACATGCCTAGTTTGTCATGCGAGATAGTACATTTGACCTCCCCGTGTCTCCCCTCTGCCCGTGGTGTGGTGATCAACTGACTTCTTGCTATGGTGATGTGGTGGTCGTGCAAGAGCTCGAGCGAAAGCTCTACCCGACCTTTGTGTCGGTGTCAGCAACGACGGCGCTACTGTGTGTCGTTTCCCTTCCTTAAGGCGTTTACTGTGGTGCTTTTGCGAGATATGGGCTCCTCCGGGCGAAAACCTAACTCCGGTTCATCGGATGGGCGGCGATGACATCCTCCTTGGAGGCGTCGCCTTGGAGGTCCTTTGGCCCGGCATTCATTCTAGGCAGAGTCTGTTTATGTGGTTTCCATGCGACAAGGTTGGGCGAGCAATGGAAGGTAATGCAAGCAGGTCGATCCCGACATCAAGTTTCTAAGTAGACAAGATGCTATGCATTAGTGCTGCATAAAGACAGTGCAAGGTTGAAACATGGACGGAGAAGAAGATTGAAGCTTAGTCTTCTAGCTTTGTTTTCTTTGTCTTAGAGATTTCTTTCTTATATTTTTAATCTCCTCTTATGTGAGGACCAGAGTCTAAGAACTCTTTGTAACCCTTGGCTGTATATATCCACCTCGTGGATATAATCTAAAAAAACATGCCATCTTCATGAATAATGACTACAAGCAATATTCGTAACTAGTCTTGTTTATTGATTACACAATTAGTCAATAATGCACGCTCTGTCCATTATGTCCTCCAACACGATGTACGGACAACTATATGTACTTGCAATAATTCACTGAAAACTACAAAATAATTCCAGTTGGTGGGATTTCGATGTTGATAGGTATATCCATATAATTAAGTATGGATTAACGTTTGACTAAACCAATAAATATTAACATGTTCCAATAGTTAGCTGTTCAATATTTATTAGAATAATAATAAAGGAAATTTTGATTCGGCAACCAAAAAGGGGAAAGAAGAAAGTGCCTCTTTGATTATTATGCTTCTCATTTTGCTAATATAAGCTAGGAGGAGAGTGTGCCGGCAGGCCAACCACTGTAGACTGAACTCCGAAACATTTTGTGTATATATATGCTTGATCGGCACGAACATTATGTAGAGCAACATACGGATCGTCTAGACTTTTTGAGACTTGGATATGATGGAGATGCATATGAGATCAATTATGTGGATATATTCTCATAAAGTTTACTATGCCCTTGTTTAATTCCAAAACGAAATCTTTTCACCCATCACATCGAAGGAGAATCTTAGATGCACGGAGTATTACATGTAGACGAAAAAGGTGAAAAGTTATATGGATAGGCTGTAAATCACGAGACGAATCTAATGAGACTACTTAATCCATGATTTGCAATAGTAATGCTACGGTATCCATCCGCTAATTATGGATTAATTATCCTCTAATTACCATCGTTAGATTCGTCTCGAGATTTCCAATCTATCCGTATAACTTTCCACTTTTTCATCTACATTTACTGCTTCTAAATTGATAAAATCATAACTGAAATCTTTTCACCAAAAAGTTTTCGGGAACTAAACACGGCCTATGTGCAACGTACGACAACTGATAGCTGCCGCAGAGTCTGTACGTCGCTGCAGATGAGTGCCCACCTTGCATTATTGCATCTCGATGGGAGATCTCTCATGCATATCTCCTTCTCCCCGCGAGGGCCGTGTTTAGATGTTTCACGAAATTTTTTTCGAGTATGTCGGGAACACATTTAAAGTATTAAATATAGACTAATTACAAAACTAATTACAGATTCTGTCAGTAAATCACAAGACGAACCTAATGAGTCTAATTAATCCGTCATTAGCACATGTTTACTGTAGCAATTTATTGTCTAATCACGACCTAACTAGGCTCATTAGATTCGTCTCGCGAAGTACACTCCAACCATATAATGGGTTATTTTTTTGACTATATTTAATATGCCATGCATGTGAGGGAACATACTGGAAAAAAATTTCGCGAAGGGAACATACTGAAAAAAAAATTTCGCGAAACATCTAAACTGGGCCAAGGTGTCGCCACCATTGACTGGGGATCGATCCCAAGCTAGCAGCAGCTAGAAGCCCACACTAGGCGTGCGTGTTGATTTATAAACTCATCTCTTCTTTTCTTTCTTTTTTTTTCATTTTCAAGATCTTTATATCGTCATCATGTACGCACCCGGTGATACTGAGACGAACCAAGATTGACAAGGTGATCAGTGAGTAGTTTTATTGCTGGTCAAGAATGGCACAAAGGATTCAGATGGTTAGTTGCAAATCAGCGATGGCTCCGGCTTAATGGCAACACGACGCTTACGTTTAGTGACGTCCTCACCCATGAAGACAAAAAGTTCAATTTATATATACTCCCTCCGGTTCGGTAAAAGAAGTCGTTTTAATAAAATTTGAGTTAAACATTGGGAATATAAATCGTGAATAACTTTTAAGTCGTTGAGTTTGAAAATGTGAAAACTACATGAATAGATTTGTCTTGCAAAATACTTTCATATGTTAGTTTTTAATAAATATCTTTATAAAAATAAGAAGTCAAAGTTGTACTTTGAAGGCCGTGTCGCTGTCCTAAACGACTTCCTTTGCCAAACCGGAGGGAGTATGCAGGTCTCCGTTGATTATTCAAGTCATCACATGGGAGATGTCATTTCTGACCAATTTGATGAAATTGAGAAAGTAGTGATTTTACCTTTGTGCCCTTCTATCCTTTTCACCCACGGACGCCACTCTTTTCCTCCCGAATGCTTCTTCTCAGCTCCTCCAGCTAGCGAGCGGGCGCCGAACCCCGGGGCAAAAAGAGAAATAGCTTTCCCATTCAACTACCAGCGACATATATTTCAAGTCCTTTTGATATGTACTAGCGACGACATTAAATCGATATGGAGGGAGAGGAGATCCCCACTAAGGATTTCTCTACACTCTCGTGGAGCCACGTCATCACCTCCCACTAAGACACATCATCATCTTCCACTAAGATGCATTAACTCCTTCATGACAAAATTCTCAAGCCATTCTCTCTCAATAAAATGAATGTGTTTTCATGTATAATGTTGTTTGCAAAAGAATGTTGCGATGCAATCATTTTAGTGTTTCTACTTTCAAATTTCATTTTCAAATTTGTTTAAGAAATTTCCGCAGCAACACGCAAAGTATCGCAGTTAACTAAATAAGTGCAACCCACTAGAAGTCACCACATGTGAGAAAAATTTCTCAATAAGACTCCAAGTAATTGAAAGATTTATTTTCTCAATACACTCTCATGGAGCCACATCATCACCTCCCTCTAAGACACATCATCATCTTTCACTAAGATGCATTAACTCCTTCATGACAAAATTCTCAAGCCATTCTCTCTCAATAAAATGAATGTGTTTTCATGTATAATGTTGTTTGCAAAAGGATGTTGCGATGCAATCACTTTAGTGTTTCTACTTTCAAATTTCATTTTCAAATTTGTTTAAGAAATTTCCGCAGCAACACGCAAAGTATCGCCTTAACTAAATAAGTGCAACCCACTAGAAGTCACCACATGTTTGAGAAATTTCTCAATAAGACTCCAAGTAATTGAAAGATTTATTTTCTCAATAATTTTAAATTCCATTTCATATATTACTATAATTGTATTGTACCAAGTATTACTTAAATAAATAATTTAATGTCGTGTCAAAAACAAAATTATTAAGCTTTTACTATTTTTTAATTAATATCATTCGGTAATAATCGTTAAAAGTATGACAAACATCCTGCAGCAACGCGCGGGGAATCACCTAGTTCTTTAGAATAGAACAGAGGAATAAATCTGCATCCATATATCTGAGGTCATTAGCTATCTCCAACCAAATCTATGAACCGAACGCGAACAGTGATGTGCATGTGCTATCCTATATTCCTATGTGCCTAATAAACATATCGTAGCTAGCTAGTAGTAACATTTTTGTGCGGATAAGATATACACTGCTGGATCGCTCAAAAACCCCTCACTTGCATGCATGTTCGTGTCGTAGCTATAAATATGCAAATCATAGATGGCTAGATGATGCCCATACAAAAATCAAGAGCATGGCCGGCATGGGACAACGTGGTCAGAGATGGGGATGTGATCGAGAGAAATTCAGAGAGACAACGCGACACGACGTCACATGATTTTAGATTCGAGATTAATTGGTTTGGTTACCTATCAAATATCATCGATTTAGGTAGCGAAATGGCAAACGCATCCAAACATGAGTCTTGGATTTAATAAGGTGGATTGGGCATCGAATATCATTAATCTACCCGTGCATGTTCAAAAAATGATTGGTTGGGCGCGTGATAAAATTAACAGAGTAGTTAAGCTAGATTCTTCTCTCTGCAGTTCTTAATTACATATTAGTATTGTTTACACTTTGCAGTGCCCTACATGCAGGTCCTAATCCACATAGGTTATAGCTTGTTACGCTAGTGCTTAGCAGCGGGTGACCGGATCGAGACACGTTGCACTTTTGGCTGAAATTGGAGCAAGTCAAGACCCTGATCTGACGACGTCTTCCAAAGGTGCGTGCACCTCGAATCTGTGCACCCCACGTGCAGCCTGCTACAGTTACCCCGGATAGGGAACAACTCTGCAACCTATCACGGCGGTCGTCGTAGTATGCGTGATACTATCCGAGACTAATTTACAGACTAGCTAGTCATGTGATGATGTTTTACAAGTAATATATCTAGATATTTTAGAAAAGATAACTAGTACTTTTTCTTCTAATATGAATAATCCAATAAAGTTATGAAAGTGGAATTGAAGAGAATAATGTACAAAGGTCAAGGCTTCAAAAGTTTGACTAGAGGCTTGTCCAAAACATCATCCAAAGTTCATGTATTGGTAGCATTTTCAAGGAAAAGTTAGCTATCAAAGTTTCACATGAGGTTTTCTTAAAATTAAAAAAGGTTGCACGAGCGACCATGCCGAGTCTAAAACATCATACATGTAATATGAATGGATGAATTACATGGATGCCATACATTCTAAATTATATTGTAATGTGAATGGATGAATTACATCATACATATATTCTGAATTATCCAAAGCAAAAAGATCTCAGCCTAGCTGGATATTTATTAAATGATCGATCGATGGCGTATTTCAATTTGCAGATCAAGGCGCTCGCGTGTACGGGCAAGTATACGTGCAGCAGCAGCAACAACAACATAACATTTTGTCCCAAGCAAGTTGGGGTAGGCTAGAGATGAAACCCAAAAGAAACAAGGATAAGAAAGACATAAAACGGCACAAGACCAAAGATAAGGTTAGAGGTAAACAAGAGAAGAAACAAAAGATCACGGTTCAGGCATGTTAATTGCTAGTCTCCAAGCGCATCTATCTATAGCTAATTCCTTAGAGATATTCCACTCTCTAAGATCCCTCTTGACCGACTCGTCCCAAGTCAGTTTAGGTCGACCTCTACCTTTCTTTACATTATCTACCCTTTCTAGAACCCCACTACGACTGGCGCCTCAAGAGGCCTCCGTTGGACATGTCCAAACCATCTCAACCGATGTTGCGTCAGTTTCTCCTCGATTGGTGCTACGCCGACCCTATCCCGAATATCTTCGTTCCGTACTCTATCCCTTCTTGTGTGCCCACAAGACCAGCGTAACATACGCATCTCTGCTACACTCAATTGTTGGACATATCGCCTTTTTGTAGGCCAACATTCCGCACCGTATAGCATCGTCGGGCGAATCGCCGTCCTATAGAACTTACCTTTTAGCTTTTGTGGCACCCTCTTGTCACAGAGGACGCCAGAAGCTTGACGCCATTTTAGCCAACCGGCTGAAATTCTATGCCTAACAACTTCATCAATATCTCCATCCTTCTGGAGTATCGATCCTAAATATCGAAAAGTATCCTTCTTGGCCACCACTTGCCCATCAAGGCTAACGTCTCCATCCTCATGTCCAATCGCGCTGAAGTCGCACATCGTGTACTCTGTCTTCGTCCTACTAAGTCTAAAACCTTTCGACTCCAACGTGTGCCTCCATAGCTCTAACTTCCTATTAACCCCCACCCTACTCTCATCAACTAGCACCACATCATCCGCAAAGAGCATACACCAAGGGATATCACCTTATATGTCCCTTGTGACCTCATCCATCACTAAAGCGAATAAATAAGGGCTCAATGCTGACCCCTGGTGTAGTCCTATTTTAATTGGAAAGTCACTGGTGTCGCCATCACATGTCCGGACAGATATCATTCCGCACCGTATAGCATCGCCGGGCGAATCGCCGTCCTATAGAACTTACCTTTTAGCTTTTGTGGCACCCTCTTGCCACAGAGGACGCCAGAAACTTAACGCCATTTTAGCCAACCGGCTGAAATTCTATGCCTAACATCTTCATCAATATCTCCATCCTTCTGCAGTATCGATCCTAAATATCGAAAAGTATCCTTCTTGGCCACCACTTGCCCATCAAGGCTAACGTCTCCATCCTCATGTCCAATCGCGTTGAAGTCGCACATCATGTACTCTGTCTTCGTCCTACTAAGTCTAAAACCTTTCGACTCCAACGTGTGCCTCCATAGCTCTAACTTCCTATTAACCCCCACCCTACTCTCATCAACTAGCACCACATCATCCGCAAAGAGCATACACCAAGGAATATCACCTTATATGTCCCTTGTGACCTCATCCATCACTAAAGCGAATAAATAAGGGCTCAATGCTGACCCCTGGTGTAGTCCTATTTTAATTGGAAAGTCAGTGATGTCGCCATCACATGTCCGGACAGGTGTCATCGTATCCGTGTACATATCCTTGATAAGGGTAATGTACTTAGTGGGGACTTTGTGCTTTTTCAAGGCCCACCACATGACATTTCTTGGTACTTTGTCATACGCCTTCTCGAGGTCAATGAAAACCATGTGCAAATCCTTCTTCTGCTCCCTATATCTCTCCATCAACTGTCGTATTAGAATAATTGCCTCCATGGTCGACCTACCAAGCATAAACCCAAACTGGTTTTGGGTCACGCTTGTCACTCTTCGTAGGCGATGCTCTATAACCCTCTCTCAGAGCTTCATCGTATGACTCATCAGCTTTATCCCACGATAATTAGTACAACTTTGAACATCTCTCTTGTTCTTCAAGATTGGTACTAATATACTTCTTCTCCATTCTTCAGGCATCTTGTTTGCCCGAAAAATGAGGTTAAAAAGCTTAGTTAGCCATACTATCGCTCTAGCACCCAGGAACCTCCACACCTCAATGGGGATACCATCAGGGCCCATCGCTTTACCTCCCTTCATCCTCCTCAACGCCTCCTCGACCTCCGCCTCCTGAATTCTCCGCACAAAGCGTCTACTGGTATCCTCAAATGAATCATCCAACTCAAGGGTAGTACCCTCATTCTCCCCATTAAACAACTTGTCGAAATACTCCCGCCATCTATCCTTGATCTCCTCGTCCTTCACCAGGAGTCGATCTGTCCCATCCTTGATGCATTTGATTTGGGTGATGTCCCTTGTCTTCCTCTCACGGATCCTAGCCATCCTATAAATGTCCTTCTCCCCTTCCTTCGTGCCTAGTCGCTGATAAAGGTTGTCATACGTCTGATCCTTTGCTACACTCACAGCTCGCTTTGCAGCTCTCTTCGCTATTTTATAGCTCTTGATGTTGGCTGCACTCTTGTCAAGGCGTAGGCGCTTGAAACACTCCTTTTTCTCCTTAATAGCCATTTTCACCTCATCATTCCACCACCAGTTGTCCTTCGCCTCCTGTTTGCCTCCCCTACTCACGCCAAACACTTCTGAAGCCACCTTTCGAACAGATGTTGCCATCTTTAGCCACATATCGTTTGCATCTTCTCCTTCTTCCCAAGGCCCCTTGCCTAGCATCCTCTCCTTAAACATGTGCACCGCTCCCTTCTAAGCTTCCACCACTTCGTTTTTGCAGTCTTGGCACGGTTGTCCCGATGGACACGTACCCGAAATCGAAAGTCCGCCACCACAAGCTTGTGTTGAGGGACAACACACTCCCCAGGTATCACCTTACAATCTAAGCAATCACGTCTATCCTCCCTCCTTGCAAGGATAAAGTCGATCTGGCTCGAGTGTTGTCACTAGATGTGATTCCCTCTTTCTAAAGAGGGTATTCGCTAGCAACAAGTCGTACGCTGACGCAAAGTTCAAAACCTCATCCCCCTCTTGATTCCTACTGCCATAACTGAACCCCCGTGCACTCGCTCGAACCCTACATTAGTTGCACCCACATAGCCGTTGAGGTCTCCTCCTATGAAGAGTTTCTCGCTGATAGGCACGGTACTAACCATGCTATCCAGATCTTTCCAAAATTGCCTCTTGGTGCTCTCACTAAGACCTACCTGAGGGGCATAGACACTGATCACATTCAGAGTAGAATTTCCGACTACCAACCAAACTAGGATAATCCGGTCGCCTTGCCTCCTAACCTCTACAACTCCATCCTTAAAGCTCCTATCGATCAAGATGCCTACACCGTTCGTACCCGATGTTGTCCCCGTGTACCAAAGCTTGAAACCAGTACCCTCCACCTCCTTCGCCTTCTGGCCCTTCCATTTAGTCTCTTGAACGCACAAAATATTTACACGCCTCCTAATTGCTACATCGACTATCTCTCGTAACTTACCCGTTAAGGACCCTACGTTCCAGCTACCTAGACGAATCCTAGTTGGCTCGGCTAGCTTCCTTACCCTTCACACCGTCGAGGGAAGTGCGAAGACCCTTGCTCATTTTTCACTACACCCGGGCGCCGATGTAGCGCGCCACTAAGGAAATGACGACCCGATCCTTGCTCACTTGACACCGTGCCCAGATCACGACACGGCGTGTCACCAAGGGGGTGCCGACCTGGCCCTTGCCCACTTATCACTACACCCGGGTTTCGATGTAGCGCGTCGCTAAGGGGGTTACGCCCCAACGAGTTTCTTATGGGTTTCATATCCATCGGAGCGGCTGTTATAAGTGCTGGTTCGCCAAACCTAACACACCCCTCCTCGTTTATCCGGGCTTGGGACCGGCTATGTTGAGACGACTCAAGAAAGTCTTCCGGTCAACATAGGCGGAGTTCAAGTATACGTGCCCATATATAATTAATAATTCAATACAATAATAAGCCAAGTATGGATTTGGCAGAAGCACATACAGATGTAGTTGATGGGGACTTCAGAAATCATGCATACGCCGATATTTTTTCTTTAAAAAAATTCAAGTGAATCATTGACCACCAATTAATGGCAATGCAGCTTAATCAGTACTCCCTCCGTATCAATTTTAGAAGTCGTTCTGGAAACCGATCGAAGTTGCACATTAGAGGTCGTTTCTCCCTGGGACCAAAAAATTGGACGGGCTTACCCCTACTGTGACGTTAAATGCAAAAAAGTTGTGCCCATTCAGAATCGAGCCTGAGACCTCGAGTCTTGGGAATGACCAGGCTAACCAATCGATCTTTCTGCATGTTTGTGCTTGGAATGGACCCTTTGCCTATTTAATGTGGGCAAACATGGAAAAATTACCCTAATTAATGACACCTTGGTATGTACAATTATGTCCTAAACGACCTCTAAAACTGATATGGAGGGAGTATATGCTAACCACCAATTGGATAGTTGTAACATATTTTTATTTTCAAAGGATAATTTATAGTAGTAACAAGAATTTTTTTGGTCAGGTACTCGATCAGGTTGTACTCCGTACATGGGAGGAGCCGCCATGGCGCCATCGCGTAGGGCGCTGGGCTCGTTCGTTGGATTGTGCATTTGTGCACTCTCTTTGCATTGCATGCAGCATTGCAGCAGCAGCTCTTGACTTTTTTCGGCCTCTGGTCGGTAGTCGGTACGGTCGTCGTCGCCGGCGGCGATCAACGGTCACGTACACAACTTTTTTTTCTTTTTGAAATAAAAGTCACGTACACAACTACACAAGCACATGCTTGAACGTATACTCCATGTTACGTCTCACTGTCTAATATGAAAATTCTTCAGATGACGACGCCACGGATCGAGCCGGAGAGAGATCCTCTCGAATATTCTCACACGGTGAGGCACGCAGTGACTGCAAGGGCCGGGCAAGTGGAACGAAGTAGCTGTTGAGATCCGATGCATGTGTCGCCAGTCGCCTGTTTTCTTGCATATATGGAAGCCTGGAAGCCCATGCATGCATTGCATGATACTGAGCAGGGACCATTATTTGACTCAGTACTCGAGCATATATAATCCGTATAGCTTAAATTCCCTGCCCATATTTCTCCACGAGAACCTTATATATCGTCGCATAAAGTTTAATTTCGTTAGAACTTAGAAATTAATACACTGATGAGTAGAGAGCTAGTGACGAGTTGATCGACGACAATGACTACCTTTTCTAATTGCTGCTTAAGTACGACGACGTATGCAAGCATGTGCGAAAGTGCACAAGTTAATTAGGGCGAGGTTTGCAAACAAACAGAGAGAGCAAATAAAACAAGGAGCTAGCCCTCTTATATATACTACTCATGCTAATCAAAATTATTTAAAATTCGATTGAACTGACCAAATGCGAGGAAGGAATCAACTTAGGTCGTCACGGGATTGATAGATTAGCGGCCACTTGTCGCCACGGTGATTGGTCTTTGAGCAGCGAGATTAACTAACTGTATAACTAACCGACAGTTTCAGCTCCCCAGCAGTACAGTAGATGAAATGAGACTAACAGTGACACGTGCCAGTAGCATCTTCGTGCAGAGACAAGGTTCTCTCCAGCCTTCCTAGAAATCTGAGCACCCCTCTTACAAAATCAAGGTATTTTCGTCCCTTTTTTTGGTGAAAACCAAGAAACACGTATCCATTCCTCGAGATGAAACCAAGAACAAGTCAGGGATAGAGACACGATGAATTGAGATCGACAGAGAGAGAAGGACACCACCTACATATACCACTAGGAACAACGGCACCCTAACGCGCGCCTAACGCGCGCCTGTTAGGTTACATGTGTAATTACTTGTTATTATCATGAATTGTTTTTTATTCTCTGTATTTTTTAATTTTATCATTAAGAACACTAAATGGTTACATGCATGAAACAACCACACACCTATTCCTATTGAATGAAGTAGACAATGTGCATGGAAGGTACGCATATAGTAGCAATCATGGACAATGATGCTGTCATGTTGACACAAGTCAGCAAACTCGATGGCGGGAAGCCAGATGTTCTCGACCATGAAGAGCGTGGCCCTGTTGACATAGAGTGCGCACTTAGGAGGCCCTTCTACCACTGCCACGCTAGAGCTCGTGGGAACCGAGGACTGAAGCGGTGCAATGTGACGTTGTTGGCCTGTTGGCCGAGGAATAACAAAGAGAGGAGAGATGACAACTGAGGGCAGGAATTATGGTTCGGCGAACTCGTCTCACGAAAAAGGGTGGTCGTAGCTTCACATGTGAGGCCTGTGAGCCCGGAGTGGCCGGCATGAATGCATATATTTCTTCTGTAGATAATACTTAGGCATCATCAAACGTGACACTCGTGTGGAACGGACATACTGTAGCAAAAGAAGTGCAGTGTAGAAAAATTAGCATAGTGCGCAGCGAAACGAAATGGCACACCATTATATTGAGGGAAAAAGGGGCAATGTAGCGTGGGACCCACGTGGACCCCATGCTACAGTAGTAGTAGGGGTGCTGGGAGCGCAGGAAAGCTTCCGGCCATGTATCTCTACTTATAGGGACCAAATAAAAATGCCAATATAAATTTCTCCTCCATAATAAATTGAGCGATATTATTCCAAGCCAAATTGGCAGAATGGGTAGCTGGATTACTTTCACGAATAATTTACTAAACTTCAGTACACTACAAACAAGAGTATTATATTGATCCCTATTCTCTGTGGCTTAGCTACCAGTAATATAAAAGCTAGTGCTTAGGAACAGGAGATCCATTGTATTAATTTGTACTTGTATACAGAGACGTACGTACTCAGAGTGTGATTGGTCTAGAAATTTGGAGCCCCGCTTTGGAGCAGGCACAAGACCCGAATTTAGACGGCATCTCGAACGTACGTGCACGTGTCTACGAGAGCTCTGCATCCTGATCTTTTTGTCCAACCTGTTTGCACTGCAGGAAACAACTCTGGAAAGGGCTACGGCACTTTTCTACTATACGTTTTGCAGAACATCTTACTAGCATGATTGAAGAGGTAAGCAATTACACGTCTGCCATGAAAAATTAAAATGTCGCCTTTATACTAGAGTTGGCATGTTTGGTGACGACTTACAAGTTTTACACTCCGTCACAGAGATCTCCCTCTAATATAACTTTTAAATAGGAGGTAGGATTGTTCTGGCATGTAAGTATACTTATACGCCTTTTCACGAAAAGCATAAAATAAAACAATGGATTTGTTATTGCATACAATAGACCAATGTAGTAGAATATAGATTGTGCAGTATGCAATTTTTTCATTAAAAAAAAGCTCTACAACAATCTAAAAAAACAAGCATACCACTTGTTGTTGGCAATCGCACACAGCGTGAAAAAATAACACATGGATGGACATGGATAAGCCATCCACGTGTAATATTTGTCATACTCAGCTAGCACCAAGTATATAAGCTAGTTACGACAAAATGCAACGACAACAACCACTTGGTGTCACTGGTCACGTCGAAAACAAGCCACCAACAAATAAAAGAAGTGATCATCATGTTTTGCCATCATGATCAAGTAAAAAGTGGGATAGTACAAGAAAAATAAATAGGAGACCCTAACCCAGTGTAGGACTGTATGGATTTTACAAACATTTCATTTCAAAAAAGAAGGTGGTCGGAGCACATCATATATGCAACTCACACAGCATAAACCATATGAACCAACAGAAAATCACGGCCTCTTTTGTCCTCTAGGCCCACATAGAGTTTATACATTGGGCCGCGTGCCCAGAGAGAAGAAATGAACTGACACGGTTCTCTAGGAATTTTTTTTTGCATTTTTAGAGAATTTAAACAGGGTCATATAGCATATGACTGCACTAGGCCCTGCAAGTTAATGATGACCACAGTCTAGAAGGCATTCTGAAATAAGGTTAGCATTTGAGTTACCTTGAGAAACACTACCATCCTGATATAATTTTCTAGAGATTTCCTAAAAATAATGTGGTAGATCTTACAATACAAAAGTTGAGAAAATATATGACACATCCATTGTGTTTGTGTAGCAATTGTACAAAGAAGAACTTTTTTGAGCGGTTTAGCTTGAATTTGGAGAAAAATCGGACACCGCAATTTATTTGGCATCTTGGATAATGTGGAAATAAATACACGCTAAAATGAAAAGGGTGTCACGCCAAAGATTGAAGAGATAAGCAATTACACATCATGCCATGAAAAATTAAAACCGATTAATATCAAAATGTGTTGACAAGTAGCCATTGTTTTATTTTATACTTTTCATGCTTTTCTTGGAGAACAATGAAAGCAATTACACCGCAATTTAGTTGGCATCTTGGATAATGTGGAAATTAATACACGCTAAAATGAAAAGGGTGTCACGCCAAAGATTGAAGAGATAAGCAATTACACGTCATGCCATGAAAAATTAAAACCGATTAATATCAAAATATGTTGACAGGTAGCCATTGTTTTATTTTATGCTTTTCTTGGAGAACAATGAAAGCAGTTACACCACAATTTATTAGTTGGCATCTTGGAGAACAATGGATGTGCCATTACTTTAGATTACTATAAACTCTTTTCGTGGCGAATACGCAAATAAAGTAATGACACATTGCCTTTTGTCGGTAGCCATCCGGTGCCAAAGAAACAAATACGTGCAATGCACCGACGAGCCAAGCACACGTAATATTTGCCGTAACCCAATTATAAGCTAGCACAAGAGTGCACACGTTAAGGCGAGGCGGAAAAAACTCCAATAGACGTCACCGGTCACGCGGGGAAACAAACCGCCATCATATAAAACCAGAGTGCGCATCATGCTACCACCAACATTGAGCAAATCAGGATGCAAGAAAAACAAACTAGAAGAGCGCCTACCCTAGTCTAGCACTAGAGGGCATGCATGTCACCCACATTTCATTTTAAAAAATGATGTGGCGGGCACATCATCTACTCCTCAACATAGAAATTTGCCCCTCCATATGGCCGTCTCTTATAAAACGGAAATGATTTTGCATTCATCTTTTTACGCTTTTTTCTTAACCCAAAGAGGATCAATCGAGGACAGATGGTGTGAAATCGCGGAGAGGAAATGGACAACCAACCGGATCGCTTCTCTGGGTGCTCCAAGCAGTTTCGTCCTCCCGGGGACCCACACCGTCGCCATCAGTGTGGGTCAAACGACTGCGCTTTGCTCCGAAATGAGCACACTGCACACACATGCATGATTATTAGTCCTAGAAAAGAGTTACCCCCTCAACGGGTGTCTGTCTCTGTTCCACAAAAGTCGAATTATTTACTGGTATCATAATAGAAACTTGCATATTCAAACGTTACTTCAGTCCTACTCCGTACTACTACAAAACAATTAGCCTGAGCTCGTTCTTAAAAATACTAGTAACAAAGTAATACAGGTTTATTACTAGCTTTAACCGAGAGATAATAAATTAACCCAGATGATGCGGTAAGCGAGCGAAGGGCAGAGAAGGCTCCCAGAAGGCGCCACGCCTCCGGTCGTCACGCGACGCGACCGCGCGCAACGCTACGCTTCCCTCCTGCTTCTTCTCCATCTCCCCACACGGCCACACCCCACACCTCCCTCCCCGCCTATAGATACCCTCCTCCCGTGTCCCGTCTCCTCCCCACCTCCCACCACCACCACCACCGTCTTCAACCTCCTGATTCCTGCGCCGCCTAGTCGGCCGCCGACCACCCCCGCCCCTTCCCCCGTCCCATGCCTGCGGCAGCCGCGCGGCTGCAACTGAGAGGCAAGCGAGCGAGCAGAGCCGAGGCCTGATGCGGCAGCGGCAGCAAGGGGAGGAGAACCAGGAGCTGTTCGTGCAGTGGAGGCCCTGCGACAAGAAGAGGTCCTAGGCGCGCCTCGCCCGACGAATCCGTCCTCGGATCCCACTCACTCAAGGCTACGTTAAAGCCGCCGCCTTTTCGGCTCGCCGGCGGGCGTTGAGGACCGGTAGGATTGGAAGATGAGCGCGTCCGTGGGGAGGACACGGGTGGGGAGGTACGAGCTGGGGCGGACCCTCGGGGAGGGCACCTTCGCCAAGGTCAAGTTCGCAAGGAACGTCGAGACCGGCGAGAATGTCGCCATCAAGATCCTCGACAAGGAGAAGGTGCTCAGGCACAAGATGATCGCGCAGGTATGGATTGGATGATTGGATCCCCTCTCCTCTCCCTTTCACCATGTTCTTGTTCATGCTCTGTTTTGTTACCCTGTTCCATTCAGTATTTCCCTTCTGAAGATTCGGGCCAACCGGCCAAGACGAGATTTTTTGTCTCTCCATCTAGATGCGTGTGTTGTTGTTACTCTATTCGTGATGAAATCATCATGACTCCTTTCCCGTTGCAAGAGACGGCGGGTCTTTAATTCTTGCCGCGCCCGTTCTTTGTCTTCCTCTCATCACGCGCTGTTCCTCGTCAATTCTTGTCGATTTTATAGATATTTTTTTGGTGCAAAAAAGGTTTGCAGTTAGGTGAAAGTGAAATTCACATTCCTGTCTGTTCCTCCACATCGTATACTTTTCTTCGCTGCTAAGAAAGTTTTGTTTATGATTTTTTGTCTTCTTTCTCAATTTTTTCGCGAATTACTACCATATGAAATTGAAATCTTGTGAGAAATAAATGGAAACCAGCAGTAATAACATCGCTCCCACCGCCAATCAATTCGCGTTCCTGTCCGTTAGACATTTCTTCGTTGCTAAGCAAGTTCTGTTTAAAAGATTTTGTCTTCTTTTACAAATTACCTCGAATTGCCACCATATGGAATTGAAATCTTGTGGAAATTAAATGAAAACCAGCAGTAATAGCATCGCTCCTACCACCAATCAATACACCTGCTGGGGAACGGTAGCAGGCAGGTCAGCACGGGCAGTCTCGTTCTCGTCTCGTGCGTGTTCGTTGGGATTGGGACGCATGCGTCGTTTTTTGGTTGGGATGGTCAAATTTGTCCCCTTGACTTTGAGGCCTCGTTCCTGATTTTGATGCCTGTGATGTTGCAATTTCGCAGATAAAGCGCGAGATCTCGACCATGAAGCTCATCAGGCACCCAAACGTCATCCGGATGCATGAGGTACACCTTTTTCCAAGCATTTATCCTATCTGGATAATCGATCGATATATGAATTTAAGGTTTCTGCAACCTGAAACAAGGAAAACAGAGTAGAAATGGCTCAAGGCTGAATTTCCTGTCCTCCTCACTAAAATTATTTTTTGGTCGATCATGAATTCATGATAATATTGGACCAGACTGCCTTTTTATGTACTGATTTTATTTGCCTTTCTTGTTGCTTGATGAGTTTTACCTTTTGTCCCGCCTTTCGCGTCCCTGTCCACTAACCATATGTGTGCCCTGTCATGAAGGTGATGGCCAGCAAGACAAAGATCTACATAGTGATGGAGCTTGTCACCGGGGGTGAACTTTTCGACAAGATTGTGAGTGGCTGTCCTGTCTTCGGACAGTCTGAACTTACGGTTTTCCCTGTGAGCATGTCATCAATTTACGTCAGTTCTGTGGATTAGGCTTCGCATGGAAGGCTGAAAGAGGATGATGCAAGGAAGTATTTCCAGCAGCTGATCAACGCTGTCGATTACTGCCACAGCAGAGGCGTCTACCATCGCGATCTCAAGGTGAGTGTTATTTAAAGTTTGTTTGGATAAAAGGGAGAAGGACACTGTTTGATAGCGTTCTTCTTTTTGTTTCAGCCTGAAAACCTTCTGCTTGATGCTTCTGGCACACTCAAGGTGTCCGATTTTGGATTGAGCGCACTATCTCAACAAGTCCGAGTAAGTTAACTGGCTTCTCTTCACAATAAAAACAAATTTAGTGTTTCACAGTGTTGATTCCATGCTTCTCACTTCCACCTGACGACCATAATATTTTTCAATCAGCTAATTGTTTTTTAATATCCTTTTGTTAACTTGCAGGAGGATGGCTTGCTGCACACAACCTGTGGAACTCCCAATTATGTTGCTCCCGAGGTCCTTCACTGCATCCATGACTTAAATTATGTTGTCATCTTCATTTGATTAAATATTTTGTTCTCATGTTCCCATGATCTTGAATGCACAGGTTATAAACAACAAAGGGTATGATGGAGCCAAGGCCGATCTCTGGTCATGTGGAGTGATTCTCTTTGTCCTCATGGCAGGGTACCTACCATTTGAAGATTCGAACCTTATGTCACTTTACAAAAAGGTTGGCCACTCTCTACCATGACAAGAAACTTTATTTTCCTAAAGTGGGTGCTTGAAACTTAGTCTGTCCGTTCATGCAGATCTTCAAAGCGGATTTCAGTTGCCCATCTTGGTTCTCCACAAGTGCAAAGAAGCTCATCAAGAAGATACTAGATCCTAATCCTAGCACTGTAAGTTTTACTATTCATTATCACCATTTTATCATCCATTCTGTTCAACATCTATTCTGCTTGATAGATAACTCATATCACTTTTTTTATGTCTTGTGCAGAGGATAACTATTGCAGAGCTTATTAACAATGAGTGGTTCAAGAAAGGGTATCAGCCTCCCAGATTTGAGACAGCAGATGTTAATTTAGATGATGTCAACTCCATTTTTAACGAATCCAACGTAAGTTTTGAACTAGGCAATTCATATTGTGCTTCACAATGCAATTTGTGGACATGGTAAATAAATTTGATTTAATTAATGCAGGACTCAGCACAGCTTGTTGTTGAGAGGCGAGAGGAAAGGCCATCACCATCAGTGATGAATGCCTTTGAGCTGATCTCTACATCTCAAGGTCTCAATCTCGGCACTCTCTTTGAGAAGCAAACGGTAAGTTCATACTCTGAACTTGAAATGATAGTAAAAATATACAGTACAACAACCAGGTTACATTTACCTAACCAAGCGTTTGTCAATGATCACTAGGGTTCTGTCAAGCGAGAAACAAGATTTGCATCAAGGCTTCCTGCAAATGAGATATTGTCGAAAATCGAAGCAGCCGCAGGACCCATGGGCTTCAATGTGCAGAAGCGCAACTACAAGGTAGTGGAAGTGAAGAATTAAGATGTAGCACCTTGTTTGCATAGTTCAGTTCGCTCTGAGCGTTATTCTGATGACAATTTCCTGGAACTAAAATTATCAGCTGAAGCTGCAAGGAGAGAACCCTGGAAGGAAAGGTCAGCTGGCCATTGCAACAGAGGTAATGCTTCATGACTGTGTTGTGTCTGAACTTTCTGTGTGGTCTGATGTACTCTTGCCTGGTGCTTGGACTGAAACAAAACTACTTGATTCCAAAGGTTTTCGAGGTGACGCCTTCGCTGTACATGGTGGAGCTGCGCAAGTCCAATGGCGACACCCTCGAGTTCCACAAGTTCTACCATAACATCTCAAACGGACTGAAGGACGTGATGTGGAAGCCGGACGGCAGCATCGTGGAAGGCGTCGAGGCGCGGCACCGGAGGTCGCCGTGATGGACGGATCTGCAACCAAGTTTTTAGTAGTAGCGCTGCAGATGAACTAGTCGGGGAACCGGTGGAAACTAAGAAGCCTGTGACTGCTCTCTGTTTAAAGGTGTCTTCTTTTGTGTAGAGGCGCTTTCAGACCAAAGTATGGGGTAATATAACGCGAATGAAGGATGTGCAGAGTTTTCATTTGACCAGCGAAGTAACGCTCTCGAGTCTTCATCTGTGCAATGTTGTTATTACTAGTGAAATGGCTAGACCGGAGGCACACCGGTGAAATTCACGTGCTGAAGAATCTCAGAATTCAAGAAAAGATTGCTCTGCTCCTGCAAACTAGCTCACATTCTGAAATCCAGCCGTTCAACAATGAAAAGGAAAAAGAACTAGCTACACTAAGTCACTATGTGCTCTCGATTAACTTGTACAAACTTACGCTCTGTTCGTTTGACAGGACTGGACTGAAATTGATTTGGCTGATTCTGGACTGACTCAATAGTATTATGTGAGGAAATAATCCACAGAGCTGGGCCTTAACTAGAATGAAAAGGCAGAGCACCTGCCATACTTGCTAAAAAAAAAGAAATTATGTGAGCGAGTGCCCTGCAAACAAACTAGTTAAAGCAGTGGAAGAAATCTTGATACAGAGAGCGTGTCATATGCAGTGGAGGACACTTCTATGTTGCAATAGGTATGTTAAACATATTTGGTCACCGGGCCGTTGGCCCATCCTGAATATTGGCCCAGGAGAAAGCCCGCCATGCTGAGGCCCAGGAGAAAGCCCGCCATGCTGAGGTCCAGTAAGGCCCAGTCAGCTCCAGCGTGTGTGTGTGAACGGACTGGGGAAAACCAACGGCACGAGCCCACGGGTAAGCAAGCAGCCGCCGGCCGGCCGGCCAGCCCGCCGCCGCTGCACGCGGGCCCGTCCGTCTCTTGGACCGGCTGGCTGATCCAGTGGACTAGAGGAGAGAGAGGATCCCCGTCTCGAATCGCCAATCGCATCTCGCATCACAATTCGCGCACGCACGCTCGCCCTGTGCTCTCTGCTCCGCCCGGCCTTGACCCGACCCGACCCGACGCGTCCTCCCTCCCCCCTCGACCCCCGCGAGCGAGCGCGGCCGCGATGCGCGAGGAGGTGCGGAGCTCGTCGGCGGCGCCGCCAGACCCGCGGCACGCGCGCTCGGTCTCGCCGCCGCCGACCCCCGTCGCCAGGTACACCGTCCCCCCTTCCTCTCGCTGGCCTCCCTCGCTTGCTGCCGCTCGACCTGGCGTCGCGGCTGGCTGTGGGGGGCCTGGGTGGCCGGCGGCCACCGGATCGGGGACCGCGCTGGTTCCCCCGGTGGCGCGGCGCTCCGGGCTCGTGAATTTTGGACTCCCGCTTCGGATTTGGTGCCCTAGTAATTGTTGCCAGGTTGTCTAGGTCGGAGGGTGGGAGGCGTTGGTTAAACCCTAGGGGCGGCAATCTGAGGAAATTGGCCCTCGTTTTTTGTTTGAACGAAAATTTGCTCCTTTTTGGTGGAGCCTTGTGCGGGATTGGGGAATCGGGTTGACATGACGTGCCACACTCGCATGGGTGTAGCTTCTTGCTGTTTATCCTGGCATCATCTGTACCATTTGTCTTTATACACACACACGGTGCGATCCAAATTACGTGATTTTGGAGCTCGTGTTCATCCTGTTTCTGTCTCGGTACCTTAGGTGGATGCTGAAATGTGCTTGATCAGCATGATGAGCTGTTACAGGTTTACAACTGTTTGCACTCCGTTTTTTATAGTTTCTCTACAGCAAATTGAGAACGCCGCAAGTCAAGCTGAATTGACCCGCTTTTTTTATCTATTTACCTTCAAGTACATCCATTTACTGAGCCAATGAGATCAAGTGTACCGTTGCAAATATATGGGTGGGGAACTGGGGATACAAAATCTAACTCCAAAACAAACTAAAATGCTATTATTGCTGTGCTGTTACATGCTTAACGTCTACCATAATAGCATGCATCGGTCTGTTTCCTGCTTGCCTGTACTAAAGCTCGTTTTTTACCCTCTTTTTTTTGCAGTTCTGCTGGCGCTTCATCGCCACCTGCACAAGCTAATGCAGCTAGCATAGATTGGTTAGGCAGTGACCAAGTGTCCAAGGCGGGATCGTCTCATTTCGCTCCACCCGCTTCTCAGCCTGCGCTTAGTACTAATGCTGATGGAGCTGCTGCGGATTTCTCTCAATCATCGTGTAGGCCATGGGAACGAGGTGACTTGCTTCGTCGCCTGGCCACATTTAAGCATTCAACATGGACTTCTAAGCCAAAGGTCATTTCCTTTTCTACTGGACTCTTCCTAGCAAGTCGTACTGTAACTTTGAAGCTAACCAGTCATCAACGGATGATTTCTGCTGTGGTGGTTTTCTTGCACCTTCGTATGTACATTTGCTTAGAATCCCCCTCCCCCTAAGTGCTGGCTTGGAACAACTGAATAGTCAGAACTGTGAAAAAAATGCTTTTTGCAGTCAATGTCAGGCTAAGCCATTTATTCCATATCAGAATATATGCTACAATGTTATTCCCTCCATTTTTCTTTATATATGACTTTTTTAAAGTTTTGCACAAATGCACACGATGAATGCTTGCCCCTGTTAAGGTTATGTTTCTTGCTATGTTACTAAATTCGGTCGTGTCAAAACTTGTAACTGTAACACATGTAAATGAGGTAGGACCACTTTATAAGATATTTCTTGAAATCCAATAATATCGAATGTAAAAGAACATTTTCTCGCTCCTAAAATGAAATTACGAAATAATGTAGGGAGTAATTTTTATCTTGAATGCGTTCTAAGTTCCTGACATAGAAACACGCTATTTTCTACTATATTCCTTCATCTTTATTGAGATTTGAGAATTATTGAACGTGAACACATCCTTGTTAAGCAGCTGGCGAGTTAAAAATATTTATGTCTACATGTATGGTTACATATGCCCTCTTTGAAGTGTTCAACTTAGATTGTATGACCCCTGATGTTACTTATTTGCCATTATTGAGATCTCAAAATTAAAAGAAGATAAAATAGCTTGATGAAACTTTTCAAGACTGTTTATTTGAAAAATAACACTATTGACTTAATTTTTATAGGCTGCTAGTTCACTGGCTTGTGCTCAGAGAGGCTGGGTGAACATTGACGTGGACAAGATTGAGTGTGAATCATGTGGTGCACATCTTATATTTACTGCATTGACATCCTGGTCCCCTGCTGAAGGTATGCTCCGAGTCAACAAAATTTCCTACATGTTTTTTCAAGTTGAGCTATCTGGTTTTCCTTACCATGTTAGGTTCATGGATGTCATTATTAGTTGTAGAGGCTAATCAAAGCCAGTTAACGTTGCAAATAAGGGTTACTCAAAAAAAAACGTTGCAAATAAGGGAACTATTACTTGTTCTAGGTCACACTTTTCCTTTAATTACCTGATCTGTTGCATAATGCAAGCTCCCTGCTTATTTTGTTGATTGTTTTAGTTTTTCTTTCTTCTAAATAAACAAGAAACCAATTGCCAAATTTGTAATTTACTTCTACATATTAAGTGGAGGACATATTTTGTGTTCTCAGTCTAACCATAATATGACAAGAAATGGCTTTAAGTTCGAATTTTTCTTATCCGTTTGTGCAACTAAAGTGATCCAATTTTTTTGCAGTTAGTTCAATCTGTTTTGTATAATAAAGCTGGAATCCCCAGCATTTATAGCTGCTGCTTCTATGTTATTCTGTAGACTTTCTTTCCAATGAAAGATGGGTAAGCTTCCTTTAGTAAAATAAAAAAGGCAGAAGGGACATCTACTCGATTTGATTTGGTAATGACAAATCCATGAATATGCTTCAACAAATACTGACCGGTCATCTGCTTAATTAACTTGTTCTCGTAAGGGCTCTGATTAGGATTTTGACGCTGCTTAGTGCCTGTTTGCGTGGGCTGGGGGCATTAGCTTGTGAAAATTATGCAACTGATGATGCACATGTATTTTCTTTGATGTGACTTTTTATCTGACAGCTGATCTAAATATTGTTGGTCAATTGATATTGGCTGAACTTTTTTTTTTTTTTTTTTTTTTTTTTTGCTTATGACATCCAATTGTGCTTATAATGCATTCTCGATCGGAACATCTGCGCTACTTTATGACATTGGAAGTACTAGGAGTTAGTTTAGGTTTTCAGTGCTAGTGAACTATTTTAAGTTATTCATAGGGCCACAATATCTAAATTTCTGTCTTGTGTTACTTATGTTTTTTTTTTTTGCTACTTAATTTAGCTGGACATATTATGCTAGTATCTCCTCATAAAATGAAACATGTTCGTCCTTTGAGACCTGACTTCCTTGACTATTATGTTATGCTGTAGTTGCAAAGGCCGGGGAAGCTTTTGCTGAGCAGCTTGATGCATCACACCAGAATGATTGTCCCTGGAGGGGGAATAGCTGTGCCGATAGCCTGGTCCAGTTTCACCTCACCCCATCAGCTCTTGTCGGTGGTTTTAAAGATCGCTGTGATGGATTGTTGCAGTTTGTATCTCTTCCTGTTATTGCCTCATCTGCAATTGAGAGTATGAAGCTCACTAGAAGCGTTCAAATTGATCGCGTCTTATCCCAATCAGTTACAATTTTGTCTGGGGAGATAGGCTACAGAACAGACAGTACAACAGGAATTGATATCAGCCAACAAGATGAAACCTGCTGCTACACTCAAGTATATCTCTTGTCATTGATCTTGTTGCTTTATTTCTGTTGCTGTATTTTTTTTAGAACCTGTAGCTTTATTTGATCTAGGCCACTCCCATCTGATTGATATAGGCACAGAAGCTTATTAGCATTTGTGGATGGGAGCCTAGATGGCTTCCAAATGTTCAAGATTGGGAAGAAAATTCAACACGCTCTGCCAGAAATGCAGGCTCAGCTGAACCGGATGTACAGTTTCATTCCCAATTTCCTGAGCACCATCAAAGTTCATACTCTGCATCAGTTAAGAAAGAGAAGGGAAAAGGCAAAATGCGAGTCAAAGATTCTGGATGCAGCATGAGATCACCTTTGCTGGATTGCAGCTTATGTGGAGCTACAGTGAGAATCTGGGACTTCAAATCTGTGCCACGCCCTTCTCATTTAAGTTTGAATAATATGGGTATGCCTGATACAGGAAGGAAGCATGTGTTGACCCGTGGAATTAGTGCTACTAGTGGGATCAATGGATTGGTTGCTGGAGGAGCAGAGAAAGAAAATGTTGAAGGACGTGATGAGGCAGGTACTGATGAGCGGAAGTCTGTGTCAAATGCTCAGGTTGACTTAAATCTGACGATGGCAGGAGGTTTGCCATCAAACCATTCTGCATTGCCCCCAATGCCTGGTCATTTCAATTATGGAGGAATGGGAAGAGATCTCATTATTGGGCAGCCTACTGGAAGTGAGCTTGGTGGCCATGCAGCCTCATTTGAGTCTCGGGGCCCCAGTTCAAGGAAGCGTAACCTGGAGGAAGGCGGGAGCACAGCTGACAAACCCATAAACAGGCTTCAGCCTGCTGACAGCATAGAGGGAACTGTCATTGACCGTGACGGTGATGAAGTTGATGATGCTGCACAAGATTCTGGTGCTCGAAGCAAAAGGCCTCGTGGTTTTAATCTTTTTGATATCAATCGCCCATCTTCTTCAGGAGCTGGTCCCAGCAGAAATTTAAGCTTTGACCTGGATATAGATGTTAATAGGTTGGATACATCTAATGCCGAGGTCCCATCTGCCCTTCACAACTCGTTTCCAAAGGATTCTATGAGGGCATCTTCTGTTATTGCGATGGATACTGTTCACAGTGCGGAGGAAAATTCAATGGAGAGTGTTGAATATCATCCATGTGATGGTGATGATGTTAATAAGCCTTCTAGTGCACTCAGGAGTGGTGGAATGAGTGAGGCATTGGATCTCAATTATAGCAACCAAGCACAGCAAAGCAGTTTTGTGCAGCCTGCTGCTGAAACTGAAAGCAATGCAAGAGAGATAGGGGGCAGTAGTATGAACGGAGGGGAAGAAGTCCTCAATGCAGAAACAACTCCTGCTTCTGCTAGAGATCAGCTTAGCTTGGGGGTTAGTGGAGGGAGTGTCGGGATGGGTGCTAGTCATGAAGCTGAAATTCACGGGACTGATATTTCTGAGCATAAAACTGGTAGCGTTGTTGGAGATGCTGATCCAATTCCTGAGCTCACTGAGACTATGGGCCACACTGGCGAGTCAGCCCCTGGACCTGCATTGATGGATGAGTCTGCCCCTGAAGTTGGTCGAGAAGATCCTCATGGTGATAGCCAAGATATGGCATCTCGGTTAGCTGTTCGAGGTGACAGTGGTTCAAAAATTTGTGGTTCAACTAAAGCTGATTCTGTTGAGAGTGGAGAGAAGATGAGTCATGCTGTAGGTCCTGAGAATAGTGCGCACCCTTCTCTTTCTTGCAACGCAAGAGTTTATTCTGGCATTGATGCATCGAAAGAGGAAGTGACTGGTATAATGCTGACTAATGATGACTATGATCCAGGAAATGGGCTAGGTACTAGCGCTTATAACTTTTCAATACAGTACATTTGCTGTTATTTTTGTGCTTACACGGTTGCACATACTCTTCTGTAGACCCACATCCATTTCTTGTTCATGAAAAACCGTGTTTGCCATAGGCGATTACATCAATATAGTCTTAATTTGTCATCAAAATTTTGCATATTTCTTTTACTGCAATCTTCCATTCTCTGCATGTTTGTTTTTGCCATTACAGCGTATTTTCATCAGCAACAGAACTTTATTTTTATTTGGATATGCCATTCACCCCGCCCTTACGTTTTATTGTCAGGAGCAACAAATGGAGAAAATGATTATGAAACAGAACTTCCAGATTTTGATCCAATAAAGCACCACAACAGTTACTGCCCGTGGGTAAATGGAAACGTTGCTGCTGCATGCTGTATTAATACTGGTTCGAGCTCGGGGCTCTGTGGCTGGCAGCTCACAATAGACGCCATTGAGACGTTGCAGTCTCTTGGCCAAGCTCAGAATCTGACAATGCAGTCAGACTCTGCGGCTTCGTTATATAAGGTAAAGGCTGCAATGTCATTCTAATTATCATGTCATCTGGCGCAGGCCTTAGTGGCTGCAAGTTTGAGCAAGTTTCTTAGTTATTCATCCTTTAGTGCATTCCATTCTGCTCTTGTGTTGCAGGACGATCACGCGCCACCCAGCCGGAAGCTGCTGAAAAGAGCAAACCACAGCAAGAGCTGATCCTTGGTGCTTGGCGTTCGGTATACTCAAAATTTGCCAACAGTTTTTCTCTGCTCGTATAGTTGATGAATGTCAACTTGACCGACACTGGTGATTTGTGAAACAGGTTGCGGTGGAGAGCTCAGAAACCATGATGGGGTGGGCGGGAAGAGAGAAATAAGTTTAGATAGTTTTTGTGTGCAGATGATTGGGCTTGCCTGCCATCTTTTGCTATGTCTGTTCGATTATTGTATCTATATCTATGTTCTGTAAGATGATTTCAGCAGCAAGACTCTGTAACTCGATACATGCCATTTTTGTCAATGATTTGTGGGTGTGGATAATACATGTTTAGCTTAGAAAGCTAGAAAAATGCGTGCATAGTTGCGCTGTAAAGCATAGATGTGATGCATGAACTAATGTAACGTGATCAGAAGGAAATGAGCTATTCCTCCATTATGTCGTAGGACCAAAATTCATCACAGGCGTCTGAGCATAATTGTGATACCTCGTGTGTTCGTGCAGGGTATGGATGAGCATAAGACAAGAAAAATAATGCGTATGGATGGCTAATATAATTAAGCTCAATCTCATGACTGGGTTAAATGTCATGATTGGGTGACCTTTGAAACAAGCAATCACTCAATCTGTAGGGCGACATGTCACTTAAACGCGCCAAATAAAAAAATGCACCTTATCTTATTTCCCTTGCTTGAATTTTTGTACCATTTTGAAATCGACAAGTATTGTAAAATTGACAATAAAATTAAAAAAAGTATAAAAAAATCAAGAGGATAACACACATAACAGAAATGAGTTAGTATTGGGCCTAATTGTGATACCTCGTCGTCGTAACGCACGCTTCTGGGCTGGCCCATGGGTGTAGGAGGAGGAGATTGGGGACGGCATTGACGGTCCTCCTGCTAGTTGCTCAGCTGGCGCTACGGGCATTGGCTGCAATGGTTATAAGCAGTCACGCTCGAGCCGTCGCCGACTCCCGTGCAATTGAATCGACGAGAGACCACCGCGCTAGCTGCTGGAAACTCACAAATTCACAATCATGTTTCTACGTAAATTCCAGGGATAGATGCACTTTCGTTTTCTCCTCTCTCCCTCTGCAATTCCTCTCGTCCAAGGATTGCTAAAAAGATGGCTAGCACAAACTCTTTCTGTTTGTACGAATAGAAAAGTGATGGTCTCGATTCTCTTCTCCCAAACCGCTGCAAATAACTTTTCAAATGGCACAGGTGTATCCATTGGTCCTGAAAAGAAGCACTGTTTGTACCACGGGCATACGGGTGCCCAAAGTGGAGTGGCTAGGTAGGTAGGCTTCGCTTCTTCACATGCCTGCGGCGCGTTGCCGTGCCCCTGTTTAAATGTTTCGCGAAATTTTTTTCGAGCATGTTCCCTTCCATGCATGGCATATTAAATGTAGTCGAAAAAAATAACCCATTATATGGATGGAGTGTACTTCGCGAGACAAATCTAATGAGCCTAGTTAGGTCGTGATTAGACAATAAATTGCTACAGTAAACATGTGCTAATGACGGATTAATTACACTCATTAGGTTCGTCTTGCGATGAACTGACATAATCTGTAATTAGTTTTGTAATTAGTCTATATTTAATATTTTAAATGTGCGCCCGACATACTGTAAATTTTTTTCACGAAACATCTAAACGCATGCCCAGCAGGCGGCAGGCAGGGCCGCAGGGGCAAGGGCGGGCCTCGCTGGAGTACGTCTGATGGGACTAGGGAGAGACTTGTCCAACGGGAGCAAAAGGGGGGAAGAGCTCTGATGAATCCGGCCGCTTTTCTGCAAACCAGAGAAGAGACAAATATGGGATGTACAGTACTCCGTAGAGTGGATAGAGTTTGGAGTTGGGGTCATTTCAGTATTTCCTCGTCTTGACTCCTTTTGGATCTCAGTGCTAAACATTAACCCTCTTATTTCGATGTCAAATATGGGTTAACTACTGACAAATCGCATAGATAATGCTAATTGCTGGATTAACCCTGATTAGCTCATTATTTTCGAGCTGAATTTTACTCCCTCCGTCTCAGAATATAAGGCACAGTCAAACTTGACACGGTCTTCGATAATAAGATTTGACTCTTAATATCTTTTATAATATAATACTTGTAGCAACAAAATTATAGTCATATGAAAGTACTTTTAAATATGAATACAATTATATTATTGTTGTAAAACAAAGTTTTTATTATACAAGCTTAATCGTAGGTCAAAGTTTTCAAAGTTTGAATTTTGATTTACGTGCGTTCCTTATATCCCGAGACGGAGGGAGTAGCTTTTACCCCGTTGGAAACGGTGCGCTTCGTCCAAATGGCAAAAGTCTAATGGCTAATGATATGTGCCGGCCGCCGGGACACAAAAGAAAGGTCCACAAAAGTTGTGGCTGAGGATTTTCTGAGACCATTTTGCATGCATGTGCTGGTTAATTACGTACGTTGTTGGCATAGAAGATCTTGCCGATTAACGCTTGCTGACAGCGACCATTTGCACTTCGAAAGACCATGCATGCAGGGCGTGCACGTTTTGCTGGGATCTTCTGCGGCAACCGCGTCGCCATGTGTAGTGCTACTGCTATCCTATGTGAAGCCACTAAGCGCAAGTACAACAGTGCAGACAGCTGCTGTCTTTTTATCACAAACAGACAGCTTGGACAGTGGATCGTCTGTTTGACTGTCTGCAGGGTGATTAATTCATCCTTTGACACACAAAGTCATGATGATCTAATGCATAATTGATCTCCATAGCTATTTTGTTGCATACTTAAGATTTTACCGTACATGCAAATGGATAAGCAATCTCATAAAAAAATAGGAATTAGTGAATGTATTGTTGGCCTCATCATGCTACCGCTGTCTACACTGTAAATTTCCCTCTTCCACCAGCGAAAACAGGAGAAACAGGTCACGATGGAATGGAAGAACACTAAGGGCTTGTAACAAAAAAAATTAATAATTATAATTATAGATTAATTTAGTAGTTTCTCTTTTTTTCACCGTTTCCTTTATTTTTAAGTTTTTTCTTCCTGCCTTATCCATTCACTTTCATGATCTTTCCAGGCCTTTCTTTCTTCTCTACCAACGCCGTTGAAGTCCAGCTTCGCGACATCACGCTGCTCTGTCCCCGCCGTGCCATGTCCAGATGCGCTGCTGCCCTGCCTCCTCCGCTGGCCAGGCGTTGCTGCATTCTTTGCTCGAGCGCTGCTGCTGCTCTGTTGCCCGCCAGCGCCGCAAGGCGAGGCTGGGACGCGGCTCCACCCCACGCCGTCGGCCTCCGACTGCGGCTCCTTCCTATGGTGCCGGCGGCCCCGTCCGTGGCTTCCAGAGAATAGCGCGCGTAACTTTGCCGCCAAAGTGACCTCTGCCCCCGCGCCCACATCCCGCGCATCGGATCTCCGCCGCCGTCGACGAGCCGCAGCTGGTGCTACAGCGCCTGTCGAGAGTCGGCGACTCGCGTCGGACCACGCGCTCATGCCGTAGACGAACGAGACGTCGGGTTGGCCGTAATCACGGGCCGCTGGGGGGCTTCGTGCAAAATTGACGTGCATGTCGACGGATGGCAACAGCCCGTTGTACGTGCCCTCAGCCCTCGCAGCTTGCATTGGTGTGTGTGCGCTTGCGCTAGCTGCTGCCTGCTGGAGTGCTGGGCGTGCGTAGCTCGTCTTAGGCGTCCATGGTACGTGGCTGGTCATACATGAGGGGTTTTGCTCGCGCGAAAGTCATGCCCGGCTCAAAGTTGGTTGCCGGCAGCAGCAACGGCGCCCGAAGAACTCCTTGCTCCAATTCCTTGTGTTGGGTCTTTAGGTGAAAACCAAATTCCGGCGTTCCCGAGGGACGATGGCGGCATTGCC
Organism: Urochloa ruziziensis; assembly: GCA_015476505.1. Classification (NCBI taxonomy): domain Eukaryota; kingdom Viridiplantae; phylum Streptophyta; class Magnoliopsida; order Poales; family Poaceae; genus Urochloa; species Urochloa ruziziensis. The sequence continues at coordinate 5,926,394 of CM027119.1, read as the reverse complement.
TTTGGAGATCCCTAGCTTCACACCGGATTTCAGTTAACCCTGTAGATAGTTCAAGGCTAGAGGGGGAAACACGTGTAAGTCGGATCCAAGCGCCACATTGGCAATCATGATGGTTGCAGGCAGCTGTTTTGGGTGCGAGAAAAACAAATTTAAGACAAAAAAACAAAAGGATCGCTCTTTACGCTGAAGACCAACCAGTGTTCATTTCCGAAATTGAGGCGTTGAATATTTTTTTCTTTTTGAGCTGTGAATAATTGGGAATAGGAAACGGAAGCACACGTGAAGAAAATATTTTAGAAACAGAAAAGAATTTTATTTTATGTATTGGGCCTAGCCCCTGGCACGGCCCGCGGTTCTGCGATGCGAGATTGGTTGGAGACGGAAACGGCTTTCCAAGCCACCCACACGGAGACGGAGTAATAGCGAGGTCGTTGGCCGTTACAGGTTTAATTAACATGTAACCCATCCTGTCCTTCTTTTCCAATAAGCGCAAATGGATTAGAGATATTTTTGCAATGCTTTTGTCGCATTGTATTCCTTTCCTTGTGTTCTGTTGATATTTCAAATTTGAATTGGAACTCTAGTTTGAAAAGGGACATCACTTCCTTCAAAGACTGGAACTTCACTGTTTTTTTCCTCTTTCGGTTCTTCATATTACTTTCCAAAGCACGAGGGGTCAGACATAGCTGCAACAATAGGGGATAGACATTGATACCATTTAGCTGCAGCAAGAGGGGTGAGATATAGATGCCATTATCAGATATCACATAGCTGCAGCAAAAGGGGTTAGACATAGGGAGCGTTTTTAACCTTTGCTGCCGCTTGCCTTGCCAGGCTACGCAAAAGACGCTTGTTTTCCTTGCCACATCTAACGCAGCCAAGCTTTGGCTTGCTGCTGCGAGCAAGCCGAATCGGCTCTCTGCAGTGGGCAAGACCACACTCGCTCCACATCTGAATAATGCACCTTTAGATGCCATTTAGCTGCAGCAAGAGCGGTGAGACGACGTAGATGCCATTATCAGATATCAGTCCTTGCACATCGACACAGATCCTCCTGATTCTATAATATCTACATGCACGCAGCATTCAATGGTGTGCTGTAACACAAGTAGTCCTGTTTTCCTGGTTGAACGACATGTAAAACAATATGCTAACAAGCCTGTTTTCCTTTATCCCACTTTGTTAGTAAAGTAATTTATTCATAACTATACCAGGGCTAAAATGTCGTATGTCCATCTTAGGTTGGTTTTGCTCGGTAGCTATCACCAAATCTCTGTAGCCGTTAAGTGATTTGTTTCGAACTTATTTAGCACTAGCTTACCTTGTATATAAGGGCTGAAATGGCATATGCAAGTTTATTGAGACATTCAGACAGGGTAACATCAACATAAAATTGATAATGTTCATAATAATCATAACACACCTAATTTTTTTTCCTGGAACCATTGAGCTGCAGGGTAACCTATGGAGCAAAATCTCTGCAAGGTTTACGGAACCTACCAAATCTGGTTCTCTCCAAGAGACGGCTCAGTCAGAGTGGGCAGATCTACTTGAAAGGATGAAGTACAGACTAATTTTCGACATTCTAAATTTGTTATTTGTTCAATCTCAACTGAGCTGACATGCATAATCCCTATTTTTCTTTTCCTGCAGACTCGATCGGGAGGAGAGTCTGAGGCAGATTAGGGCCCACCACTGGAAAATGGTGTCGGCGGGCATTGTTAGCTTTGGTGCTGTGTGGTACGTGGCAACAAATGTTTGATTTTCTTGCTGAGGACTACAATCATGGAGGGAGCAGCGAAAACTCATTCAGTTTGATATCTCATGTTTGAGGGGGCCATGTTTAATATCTTTCGTTGTAAAACGACTTCAATCAATGTTGTACTTTGTAAGGTTATTATGCTGTCTTTCAGCTAGCTGTTTGTGTCTTGTGGTTTTTATTAACAGACTGAAGACAAACCTTATCTATATGAAATAAGTTATGAACCGCCACGCAAAAGGCACAACAATTTCCCCCTCGGCAAGAAGGAAGAGATCGAGCGACGAACACTAGCCAGCCTCGCGTACGCCTTTCTTCCCCGCGCCGTCCCGTCCTCCAGATTCCGATCCCGCCGCCCCCGTCGCTGCCATGGCGCTGCGCTCTCTGGTCGTCGTGTTGAAGGCCCTCCCGCGTCGGATGCCGGGCATTATTGGCGCCTTCGTCCCCAAGGTTCGTTCCCCCAATCTCCCTCCCCCTCACCACGCGCGACATGGATTTATCGTTGTATGCAGACGCGATCCGCCGTGATGCGATGGGAAATCAATCTCCCCGTCCTGATGCTGTACTAATTGCTGTGTTTGCTTTCTCTTAGGTAGAAAATTATCACCAGTGTTTGCTTGCTCTGGTAGAAATTACCACCACTGGTTGCTTGCTCTGGTAGAAAATCATCACCAGTGTTTGCTTGCTCTGGTAGAAAGTTATCATCCACCATTGGTCGCTTGCTCTGTGGTAGAAAATCATCACCAGTGTTTGCTTGCTCTGGTAGAAAATTATCATCCACCAGTGGTTGCTTGCTCTGTGGTAGAAAAATTATCAACTGCCAGTCTGCCACACAGTGGTTGCTTGATGTGTGAGGATAAATGTTTCGCTCAATTTCTCCAGTCATGGAGGGACTGTGGGTTAATTTCTTTATCAACCAACCCCTGTCCCAGCATCCATACTGTTACAGGTTTAACATCTAGCCCATCATGTCATTGTTTTTACAATATAAGCACAAATCAATTAGAGGTACTTTTGCAATACTTTGTTGCATTGTATGCCTTTCCTTATGTTTTGCTGATATTTCAAACTGAAATTGGAACTCTAGTTTAAAAAGGGACATCACTTCCTTTCAAAGACTGAAATTTCACTGTTTTACCATATTAGTACTTCTCGAAGCAAGAAGGGTGGGACATAGATGCAGCAAGAGGGGTGAGAGTGAGACATAGATGTCATTTAGCTGTAGCAAGAGAGGTGAGAGTGATACATAGATGCCATTTAGCTGCAGCAAGAGGGATGAGACAGATGCCAATAACAGTTCTTGCACATCGACACAGATCCTCCTAACCATGTAATGTCAATTCTCATACATGCTGGCAGAATGCAAAGGTGTCCTGTAACACAAGCACTCCTTTTTTTCCCTGGTTGAATTACATGCAGAATATATTCTATACTAGCAAGCCTGTTTTCCTTCTTTGTGTCAGTAAAGGAATTTGCTCATAACAATAAGGGCTAAAATGGTATGCCCAGAATATTTTTTGTAATTAAAATCCCTGTATGTTTTGATATTTATCGAAGTATCACAAATCAATTAATGTTGTCATTGCATTCATGGGCTCAAGTTTTGATATGCATAGAAGATTACAAATATAAACTGTGCTCCTTAGTTCTAGTGTTTGCTATAACACCTAATCTGTATGCAATAGTTTTCTGTAACACCAGCACTCCTGTTTTCTATGCTCGATGTATACATATGGCTCTTTTACTCGTGTAGCCTTGAAGTAATTTGTTTAGAATCTATTAAGTAGCAAATATAAGTGCTGAAATGGCATATGCAAGTTTGTTGAGACATGAAAATCAGGGTAACATCAGCGTAAAATTAATTAATATTCAAAATGATCATAAAATTGTCTGATCTTTCTTTTTTAACTATTGACTGCAGCGTACCCCAAAGAGACGGCTCTGTCAAAGTTCAGACCTCCATAAAATAACAATGTACAAACCCTGATTGACATTCTGAATTTGTTATTTGATCAGTCACAACTGAGCTAATATGCATCCCTGTCTTATCCCTGTTTTCCTTTTCCTGCAGGCAAGGTAGGGAGGCTAGTCAGAGGTACATCCGGGTCTACAACAGGCAAACAATGCTGATGAGCATTGTTGGCTTTGGTTCCATGGGTTACGCCGCCTCAAATGCTTGATTTTCTCGCTGAGGACTAGAATCAAGAGGGGAGCAGCAAAAAAACTCATCCAGTTTGATGTCTCAGGCTTGAAGGCCCGTTTAGTAGCTTCCATTGTGTTATGTCGTTTGTCAGTTTGTGTCTTTTATGTGGATTTATGGTTTATTAACAGACTGAAGGCACCCTCTAATAAGTTATGCGAACTGGCATCTGTTCTTATCGTCATTTGGATAGCCTTAAAAATTTCGTCCATGTATCTGCTTTAACTTCTATAAGCATTCATGTATCTATTTTAACTTGTACTTGGTGTTAAGTCAATTTGCATATTGTTCTGCTCTGCAATGCATTGGAGATTTTGGGCCTCCTCAGCTAGGCAGGGCAATATGCTGCTGCATCTTGTCGTGACACTCTAGGTTTGGCCAAAACTCCATAAAAACAAATCAGGCCTTATAGTGTTCTTCATACTGTATGTATTCAATTTTTCATACCTCGTAATGCCAGTTCAAAGCGACGTACTAGTGATACCCTTGTTCTCGGATAGGACTCTCTCTAGCCGTGTTTTCCCTTATGCAAAGCCTTGATAGGGCCAAATATTTGAAGGACAAAAATGGTATTTGGAAGTTTAGTGTCCCGCGCCCAGCGATTGCCGCTACTAGCATGTGACTGTTTGGAGAGTTTGGTGTGCACTTGGCCTGCTAGGAGGCATGCCCCCTTTTCTTTTCACCTGATCGAATAATTTTCCATTTCATTGCTTGCCCCACTTCGTAAAACCTTTGGAGAAAACTTCAAAACTCTTATGACAAGAGTGAAGCGGATCGGATCGTGCTCATCAACCAACAAATAAGCAAGGTATCATAAGAGTATACCAGCTCATGGTGAATGGGTGATGGAGTGTGGAAGCGTCTGGAACCCGTGGAGCCGAGCCCGGCCGGTGCAGGAGGGAGTGGAAGAGGCCGGCAGGGGCCCAGTGCAGCAGTGGCTGTTCACCTGTTCCTGGGCGGACAGGTCAAGAACGAAACGCCCGCCCGTTCATCATTTTCACTGAAAAATCTGAAGTTTGAGCATGCCGGTTTCATGTGATTTTCTACTACATTCTTTTGTCTTAAGAAGATGCTGGATGACAGGATGAGGATGACCCATGCATGTCCTGCTAGATCCTACGATCGGATCGAGACGAGACGGAGAATTCGAGACGAGATGAGTCAAGTGCAACTGTGCAAGCGAACATGCTTTTGCCCGGTGAACTGAGGAGGACAGTAGGCGGCAGCCTTTCACCTGGCCGTAGCTGAGTTGCTAGTGGCCAGGGTTACAGCAGACGAGACATGAGAGTCTACCAGCTTTGGCTTTCGATTTGCCTTTTGGTTTGTACGGAGTATCTCTCTCGCCTGTAGCTGCAGGGTAAGGCACAAAGGCTAGCTACAGCTACCAGTACAGTACACAGTAGTGTGTGTTTTTTTTAATAGTAGTGTGTTCGATAGTGTGTTTTGTGAGGGAAAATAATCAAACAATCTACTCCTAGACCGGTTTGTTCAAAAAAAAAAAATTGTTCGTTCAAACAATTAGACGGGGTGCATATGCGCGCTCCCGTTTCGGGATGACAAGGACCAAAACCAGTTGGCAGCAGTTAGCTCCTCAGATGATCGTCGCCGGCGTGCGGCGGCGACGGACGGCGGCCGAAGATGATCGAGGGAAAAGCAGGCAGATCGCGCTGGCCAGCCAAAAGCAGTTCTCTTTGCCACCTTTACCGACGCGACCGGCCAGTCACCAGAGAGAAAGAGAGAGCGCGAGCTTGGCTTGCCATTGGTTCAGAGCTTGCGTGCGGTGCAGGAGCTTGCAGTGCAGGATGCTCTACCACTCTTTTTTTTTTTTTGAGAAATTCCGCTCTACCACTCGAGTACCTCCAGTTTTACCGTCTCCTCTACTGGTACTACTAGTTGTACGTAATTTGTTGGTACCGGTACTTTGTATGAATACAGAATGTAGTAGTACAACTCAGGGCCGTCCCGGGGTATTTGGAGGCCCTGTTCAAAACTCAAAATGAATGCATATACAGATAAATTTCTAAATTAATTAAATGATATATTATTTTGTTTTCTTTACATTTTTATGGGTAGAGCCGTTTTTCCCAACCTGATTTGCAGAAGCCATAGTTCGTTTTGCAAATGCACACACGTAAAGATGAAAACAACAAAATTTATGGATGCACTTGTACACGTAAACTAATTTATTCTATGGAGAAACTATCAACCTAAACTAAATTGGGGTTGTAATTGGAGTACTGTCTTTTGGTGAGGATGCACTCATGCACATGAACTTGGCGGAGTAATATCTGTTACTAATGGCTGGTGGTGATAGACTAATCGCAATATATATCGCTTGATCGTGGGCGCTGCCGTGCAAGCGGTGTGCGGCATGCATGACAGTATGCGCGCCAGCCGTCTGCCCGTCTCGCCGCCTGGTGCCTTCAAAGCGAGGCCGCAAGGCAAGACACCAGTAGACCTCTGCCTTACATGTAACGAAGCAAAACGGTGATTGCAAGCGATGAACTGACTGCCGCAGGGGTAAAATTTGGCTGCAGTTAATGAAAACAAAGGCCAATCAAACAAGTATATTGAAACCTAAGGCTAATTTGGGGCCCCTCGTAGGTGGGGGTCCTGTTCCGTCGCACGTCCCGCACGTGCCCCGGGACGGGCCTGTACAACTTTAGCCGTTGTCGTTCATTCCGTAGCAACTGCATTTATCCCTGCACAGCTTAGGCTGTCTATTTTACTCTATTCTTTAAAACAGAATATTCTGTCTTGATGACATATTCTGTCTTGGTCATCAAGATTTCAACCTTTAAATCAACTTCTCCCGCACTCGTCATACTTTATATCCCATACTCTATACCAACTATACTATATTTTGTTCAACCATCCCAACTACCATCTCTTTTCTCTTTCCACCACCCCCTCTCTCTCCCGCGGGCCCATCACTCTCCCTTCCTCCTCCCCTCGATTTTTTCTTCCCCTCTCCCGCATTCTCTCGAAGCATCATCGCCTCGGCTGCTCCGCCCGCCCACGCGCCGCCGCTCCTCCGCCACCGCGAGGATGGCCGGAGCCCTCCTCCCTCGTTCGGCAGCACCTCATCCGGCGGCCATGGCTTGCTCTCTCTCCGCCGCGCCTCCTCTCTCTCCACCATGTCTCCTCACTCCGCCCACACGAGTCGTGCCCCTCTGCTTCTTCCGCAGCCGCATCGACCTCCTCCGGCCACGCCGTCGCCCTCTCCCGCTCGATCTGCCCGCGCGCGGCGAGCCAGATCGAGCGCGCAGGCCGAAGTACGCGCGCGGCGGCCAGATCGAGCGGGGCGAGCTCAACCACCCGCCACCTCGTGACGCGACGCGAGGCGGAGGCGGCACCAGCTCCGGCGCGGCGGAGCTCGCCCATGTGCGGCCCTTCCTCTCCGGCGGCGGTTGGGGACGGGCGCGGGAAGGAGGCAGGGGCCCCGCCCCACGAGAGGACGGCTGCCGGCGCGTGGCAGGGGAACGGCGGCGACCGGCTGCGGGCCTCGCGTGTCAGGGGAGCGGCGGCCGGAGCTCCAGCAGGCCGGCCGTCTCCATTCTTCTACGGAGGAAGCAGCGCTCGGCGCGCTCCTTCGGGTCGCGGAGGCTGTCTCCACGCTCGCCGGCACTCCACCGCGGATCTAGCGTGAGGAGTCGCGCCGCCCTCCCTCACCTTTTCCTCCTCTCCGACGAGCATGAGCGAGCTCTCCCCGTGGCGGCCCTCTTCCTCCCTCACCCCCCCCCCCCTCGCGCCGCTGGCGGCTCTGCTCCGCCGGCCGGGTGGTTGGGACGCGCGGGTGCGCGGGCCTCGCGCGTGACGTGGCATGGATAACGGGTGATCCGTACCAATCTGGGAATGGAGGTTGGGAGGCGGTACTCTTGCTTACTGTTCCTTGTAGCGCTCCCCACTGCAGCGCCCAAACCTGTACAGCCAACCTGTAAACGCGGACGTGGCGTTTACAATTCCTTTTACCGCCCCCAGTGCGGACAGCCTTACCACGGAGTGACAGTCATGGCACCGAATTGAACAGTGTAGGTCCAAGCAAGCAGCTACCATGGATGCTCATGCTCACCTGGACACCTCACAAATGGCAACGAGAGACATGGTCGATGCCACCCGACCCGAGTCGGCTGCACATCACAATCACATGCGTGGATGGGCAAGCGAGAGTGAGGCTGTGTTTAGTTGTAGAAAAATGATGGAAACTACGGAAAAATATTATTTTTATAGAAACGTGCATAGAGATAGAAATGAACTAACACAGATCTCGAGATGGATAACTTTTCGTGAAAGGGGGACGCTTTTGCCCGAACTAAACACGGCCTGAGTTTGGAGCGTTCGAGATGAGGAGGCAACAAGCCGTTGCGCTGTGCACCAACCCAGCAAGTCGGCAAACCCCACACACCCCCCTCTTGCTTTCTTCTTCCCTCTCCCCACTCGTGTAGCCCAAGCCCCCAATCCCTTCCAAGCTCCACCTCGCCCCCTCCCCAATTGGCCGCCGCCCAGGCCCTGCGTCGCGTCGGTGTAGCGGCCGTCCGCTACGAGCGCTGGGAATAGAGCGATAGAGGGAACGTGGATTGACCTCTTATTTAACGTGAGTGTAGAGGTCCCTAGTGTAGTCCTTCCAACCTCTATATGGTACTGCAAGTGGGATAGAGTATCCCAGACAACTTTACCATTGTACCACTCGAGTACCTCTCTCGAGACAAGTTTTACCGGCCCCCTGCTAGCTCATCGTCGTTGTTCAAGGCGCTGTCTTTCTCGGCAATTAAGCATGTGGAGATTATCAAGGCGCCATCGTTCATTCCATTGCAATTGTTGCATATCCCTGCACGGCTAGCATGCAGTTAGCGATCATGGCATTCTCAATTGGATATCACCACGCCACATATGAGATTGCACATGGTCGAACCCACACCCGAATCGGCCCCTCACGCCGCGTATCAATTCACAATCACAGTACGAGAGGCGAGACAGCGACAGGCAGCCGTTGCGCTTGCGCCCTGCCTGGCTGCCTCCAATCCCACACTCCCTCTCGCGAGATGATCTCGCGTCGCCTTCGCCTCGCCCTTCCCTCCTTTTAACCACCACCACCACCACCCAGTTCTCTGTCTCTCTCTCGCAAAGGCGCCGCTAGCGGCCAGACTGTCGGAGGAACCCTAGCAAACCAATCTCCCCTCCCCGGCCAGATGGCCGCCGCACGGGCCCTAGCGTTCGCCGCCGCGCGCCGCCGCGTCGCTCCCGCCGCTCAGGACCCTCCGGCTCCCGCCGTGGCGCTCCTCGGCCCGCGCGTCGCTCCCCTGCCTGACTGCCTCCCGCGGCGGCGTTCCTCGCCCCGCGCGCCGCGCCGCTCCACGAGGGCTCGAGCGCGCCTCCTCCGCTCGGCGACCGGCCCGCTCCCCCAGCGGCGGCGCTCCTCAAGGGCCCCAACGCGCCTCCTCCGCTGGGGTGCCGGCCGGCTCTCGCGGCGGAGCTCCTCAACGGCCCGCGCGCGCCTCCGCCTCTTCCTCGCGCGGCGGAGCTCCACGCGCTGCCGCCGCCACCGCTCGGGCGGCGCCTCCTCCGCCTGCTCTCGGCGCCGACCCCGCTGGCAGCGGCGCTGGGACCGCACCGCCTCCTCTCCACCGGGGCCTTCGTCCAGCCGGGCCGCGACGAGGCCAAGGGCGCCGTCGTCGAGGCGGGCTACGGCAGGGACGCCGCGGCCGGCGGCGGCAACAAGACCAACCGCGTCGTCGACTGGTCCGGCATCCGCGTCGCCAACACCAAGGTCCTCGCCCGCGACACCAAGCTCGCCGGCGGGGACGAGCTGCCCACCGCCGCCAAGGCCGCCAGCTGCGACGTCGTCCAGAAAGCTGGGGCCTTGGACCTCCTCGGCGCGCGGCCGGCCCTCGCCGCGCCGCTGCTCGGCCCGCGCTCACCGCACTTGCTCGGGGGGCGCCTCCGCCCGCTACAGCCGACGACGACCCCGCTGGCGGCGGCGCTCGGGGGGCTGCTCCGACTCTCCACCGGCGCGGGCGACGCCTTCGCCACTCCCAACGGCTCCAAGCGCGCCACCGCCGCCGCCGACACCACCCGTGCAGACATCGGCAGTGCCAAGACCAAGCTCACCGCCGCCGCCGGCAACTCAGGCGACCCCCGCAGCTGCTCCTGCGATGGCGAGGGCCACAGGACCAGGGGCGGCAAGACCGCAGCGCAGAGGATGTCTTCTTGGAGAAGATCAGGCAGATGCTCGAGGCGCGCAGGTACACATCGATCTCTCGTGTTGTTCCCCACTTCTCGCCGATTACGTTAACGCGTCGGCATGACCATCATCAGTGATTGCTCCTGTTGTGTTGTGCTGCAGCAAGGAGGAAAGGATGCGCCGCATCACGCATACCATCGTCTTGAGCCTCTTTTCCCTGTGCGTGACGGTGGTCGTTGCGACGATCGCTGTGGTCTGCGCTGTGAAGTGTGAAGATGGCGATGACCTCGGATGGAAAGAAGACTGGGGTGGAGGAGGAGGAGGAGCAGTGATGACTGATGAGCTGCAGTTAGGGAACAGTAGGATGTATCGCGTGCTCTGCTAGGACTTGACATTTCTGTTATCTTTCTTTGCTTGCTCTGAACTTATCAAGCCGGTGTGCATAGGTCTGCATTTGCTCTTCTGATGGCACTTGTAGTTGTGTCCAAGAACTTATCAGTAGATGTTTGGGAGATGATTCAATTAGTGCAACTCACTACTATCCCAGGAGCAAAAACCTTGATGAAAGCGAGAGCACCACCAAAATGCAAGTTTTTTGTATGGCTTGTGCTACATGACCGTTGTTGGACTGCTGCCAGACGTCGTCGTCGTCGTCACGGTCTGCAGGATGACGATGATTGTGCGTTGTGCAATCAGGAAATGGAAACCATGGATCATCTACTAGTTCATTGTTCCTACAGCAGGGAGGTTTGGGTACGGCTGCTGCAACCATGCGGGTACAGATCTTCGCCGCCAACACGCCATGGATGATCTGGATTCTGGAAGGAACGCAACGGACGGGTGTTTGACAGAGTGGCATTCATGCCATGGGCTTTAGCTAGTAAAATCATAGATGAGTTCAGCCTTTGGAAAGAGGCTGGTTTTGTTAGACCGACTGATCTTAGCTTTCTCGCTGGTGGTTTCAGGTCGCACAATAGCTCAATTGTAATAGCAAACTAAAAAGCTCCTTAGGTTGTAATATTTCAACTTCCTCTTAATGAAACACGTGCCTTTCTCTAACAAAAAGTAGCAGAAAATGAATTGAACGGGAAGTCAAGCGAACATGCTTTTGCCCGGTAGAGGACAGTAGGCGGCAGCCTTTCACCTGGCCGTAGCTGGAGTTGCTAGTGGCTAGGGGTGTAGTACAGCAGATGAGACATGAGAGTGTAGCAGCTTGGCTTTTTTTTTCTGAACTTAGGCCGTGTTTAGTTCCACGGTGAAAAATTTTTGGAAGGGAATCTTTTCACATTTGAAGTATTAAATATAGACTAATTAAAAAACTAATTGCAGATTACGTTTGGAATTCGCGAGACGAAACTAATGAACCTAATTAATCTGGCATTAGCACATGTTACTGTAGCATTACTGTAGTAATTTAGTGTCTAATCACGTCCTAATTAGACTCATTGGATTCGTCTCGCAAATTCCAGTCCATCTATATAATGCGATTTGTTTTTTACCTACATTTAATACGCTATACATGTGTCTAAACATTCATTTTGGATTTTGAATTTTGGAACTAAACAAGGCCTTAGCAGCTTGGCTTTCGATTTGCCTTTGGTTTGTTCCCTTGGGCAAAAGTCAAGATGATAGAGAAGACTTTTTTCCATCATCTCTCTCGCCTGTAGCTGCAGCCCTGCAGTGCTGCAGCCTGCAGGGTAGGCACAAAGGCTTGTGGTTTTGGAACGGCCGGGGGCCGGCAAACGGCAATGGTGAGAGAACAACGAGAGCTCTCTAGCTACCAGCCTACCAGTACCGTAGGAAAAATAACCAAACAATCTAGGGTTTTTTGTGTGAGACACATCCTGAATATGGGTATTTATGTGCAACACACCCTGTTCTTTGAATTAGTCCCAAGCACACTACCAAGTTGCTATTTTGTGTGCAGCACACCGTCCGTAATAAATTATTCTTTTGACTTGTGCCAGCTGAAACAAAGAGTAGTAAATAGACTAAAATGCCCCCGGCAAAAATCAATCAGCCCAAGGCTCATCTGCTCCCCACCACACGGGACCTTATCCGCTGGAGGGTCCATCCGCTCGAGGCTCTCGACCGCTTGTGCCGTCGCGACGAAGCCGCGCCGCCAGGGCGAATGGATCCCCTTCGCCCACGGCCGCCGATGTGATCTTCTTTTGCTCGCAGGTGAGTATGCTGGTTCCTCGAATCTTCCATGTTTTCTAATTTTTTTTCTTCCATTCAATCTTGCTGCGCTACCTCACGGCACTTCGCCGCTGCAGGTTGCGACTTGTTCTGCCGTCCTCGATTTCGTCTTAAAGCATGCCGTCTAATCAATCCCCAAATCCTCCGCCTGGAGTGAGGAAGCTGCACAGCATGGGATCGCCGACCAAGGCATTGGATTTGTCATGGGTTCCTGATGGATAAAATAAGTCATTTTTATTCCTATATTGGTTTAATTAGTCTGTCTATTGAATTCTACGTACTTTTTTTTCCATTTTCCTTAGGATGGATCGCAATGCAGCCTGTAGGCTTGCCATTCGCATCCCTAATTATGAGATGCATGGTACACAATTGTGTCGTAGCACCTGTGAGAAGATTTGGGTTCATGATAGGGATAAAATTTCGTGGATGGATCTCTATGCAGACTTAGATGTTGAGATAAAGCGAGGTAGTAACCAAAGTTTGTCAGTGAGCTTTTGGGACAAGGTTGCATGTGAGTATAGCGAGATTGACTCTGATTCCTCATTGCTTGCTGCAATCAATATGTACTGGGACATCAGAAAGCTTCCTCTGATAGTTTCAGTCATTAACTAGCCAAGTCATGTTAGCACTGTGCCGACCGATCTTGCTGTTGTTGATATGAAGTCAAGTCAATTGTTGATATGCACTACTGAAATCAAGTCATCTCTTGAGCCTGGCTACACTGATCTTGATAATGGTTGCACTGATCTTGTCACCAATGTAACTAATGAGCCTGAATCCAACACTAGTGATCCTTGGGGTGAAAATGATGAAATAGAGTATGTTGGTGTAGATGATGAGCCACTTGAGCCTGCTTCTAACACTGGTTGTGATTATATTCCTGACACCGATGAAGAAGATAATGATGACTGTGCTATTGATGATGAGAAAGGCTGTGAGGTTGTTGAGCATATAACTGATTTAGAAAACCCGAAGATAGCTATTGGTGTGACATTTGAAGATAGAGACACATTCATGAGAGCTATTAGGCAATATGCCATTCTGAACGAGATTGAAATTGCAGCTCCTTACAATGAAGCAAAGAGATATAGAGGATTCTGTAAAGGCAAGAAGTGCAAGTGGAGAATACATGCATCACGATTGCAGGATGGAAAGACATGGATGGTAATAAATTTATGTTTCCCTCTTTACGTTCATGTATTTATGTTTCTTTTTGGATGGTAATAAATTTTAATTGATGCCATTGCTTGCAGATTAAGAAGATGCCCAATAAACACTATTGTTGGAGTGGCACTAGATCATCTCATGGTAGAGTGGCACTAGATCATCTCATGCAGGTCTGATTTGTGTGGCTGTGTGTGGAAGTAAACTGGGTGCTATATTTTGGCATGCCACATTGATGTAAAATTGTGACATGCTGGTCACTATTCATATATTTTGTCTCCCGTAAGTTGTGTAAAGAAAATGTTATTCTGGTCACCTATTCTCTATGTTATGCTATATTATTATTGTTGAACATTGCACTTATAAGTATGTTTGGAAAAAAAAAGGTGCGACATGTGCATGCCTGGAAGGCTGGCCGAGACATGGCTTATTGATCTGTTACACAGCTAGGGGCATATTAGTCCTTTTACCACTCATTCTCTCACCTGTTAGGCTGCAAAGGAGTAGTTTAATAGAGGTGGTGTGTTACACACAAATTCACATTTTGGCAGTGTGTTGGAGGCTAAATCAAGAAAGGGAGTGTGTTGTGCACAAATACACACATTCACGGTGTGTCACAGACAAAAAAAAAAACCCAACAATCTAGACGGGGTGCATGCTCGCTCCCGTTTCGGGATGACAAGGACCAAGACCAAAGTTGGCAGCAGCTAGCTCCTCAGACGGTCGTCGCCGGCGTGCGGCGGCGACGGACGGCGGCCGAAGATGATCGAGAGAAAAGCAGGCAGATCGCGATGGGCAGCCAAAAGCAGTAGTCTCTTTGCCACCTGTACCGACACGAGCAGCCACCAGAGAGAGAGCGCGCAAGAGCTTGGGTTGCCATCGGTACAGAGCTTTCGTGCGGTGCAGGATGCTCTACACTAGTTACCGGTACTAGTTGTACGAGTATTTCTTAATTTGTTGGTACCGGTACTCCCTCTGTACCATAAGAAACGCACATCTTGCTTATCGAGAAGTCAAACCCTTTAAGTGTGACCAAAATTTATACAAAATGTACTACTATTTATAATGTATAATTAGTACCATTAGGTTGAGCATTATGTATATTTTTCAAATAAATTTATTTAAAGATACAGATGTTGATGGTATTTTTTATATTTTTAGTCAAACTTTAAAACATTTGACTCCTGAAAAACGTGGTGTCCATTTATTTTGAGTGGAGGGACTACTTCGTATGAATACAGAATGTAGTAGTACAACTTTAGCCGTTGTCGTTCGTTGTGTAGCAACTACATTTATCCCTGCACGGTTTATCATGGAGTAACGGTCATGGCACCGAATTGTACAGTATAGGTCCAAGCAAGCAGCTAGCCGCGCGGCACATCACCGGGGCATGGGCCATGGATGCTAGCTCATGCTCACCTCGACACCTCGCGAACGGCAACGAGAGACATGTCGAGAGTCTTTTACGACTAAAAAGTTTATGAGACATCTATATACCATCGTCCGAACTTTCTTTTACCTACATACCATTCCGTTCACTTTCTGTTAAAAATTAGCCCTGACATGTGGGACCCACATGTGGAAAGGCCACTTTTGCCCCTGACTACATGTGCATCTGGATCGACCGCTGGCTCGCTCCCATCTTAACCCTTCTATCCATCGTCAAAATCGAATCAGCGCAACCTGCTCCGGCCGCGGCCGGCCACGCTCTGCTCCGCGCGTCGCCGGCTGCGCGCTCCTCCAGCTGCCGCTAGCGTGCCTTGCTACGGCCGCGTGTCGCTCCGCTCACCGCCCGCCGCCCGGTCGCCGCCAGCGCGCCTTGCTCCGGCCGCGCGTCACTTCGCCCGTCACTGGCCGCGCACCGCTCCGCCCGCCGCCGGCCGCGCGCTGCATCGAATTGAGTGCTTGAAACTATGAATCAAGCTCCTAAACGCGGCGGCGCACTCCCTCCTCCACGGCCAACAGCAGGTCATTGTCAGAATCGAGTGCAAAGACGGCCACGACGTGGAGGAATCGGCCGACGGAGCAAAGACGGGCGGGGAAGGGCCGGCGGTCCGAGGCGGGGACCGAGTGGCCGGCCGGCGAGAGGAGCTCGAATCGGGCGGAAGGGGCATGAATCGAAGCGGAGACAATGTGAATCGAACCGAACTTGATCCATGGTGGCCCGTGAGGTGCTCTGGAGCTCGATCCATGGCGAAACGCGATCGACGAGGTGGAAGATTGGCGAGGGGGCAGGCGGAGGAGGACGGGCGCGCACGGGTGCCAGCAGGCCGGGCAGGCGGGGCGCGGCCGTGCCGCCGCGACGTGGAGGAGTGGCCGGCGGAGGCAGGCCGTGCCTCTGCTGCTAGGAGGAAGAAGGTGCCCAGGAAAAAAGGGCAATGACAAGTGGGGCCCATAGCTAACATGTGGCTAACTGTGTTAGAAAGGGGCAAAATGGTCTTTTTCCTGCTTCGTTAGCCTCCGTTGGCCATCTTTCCGTTCAAAATGATACCTACGTAAAAGAAAGTTCGGACGATGGTATACATGTGTCTCGTAACTTTTTTGTTGTACACACGTAACCATCAACTTTTATAATGGTATACACGTAAAAGACTCACATGTCGATGCCACCCGACCCGAGTCGGCCGCACATCACAATCACATGTGTGGATGGGCAAGCGAAATTGAATTTGGAGCGTTCGAGATGAGGAGGCAGCAAGCCCGTTGCGCTGCGCACCAACCCGGCAAGTCGCCCCTCTTGCTTTTCTTCTTGGGAGAATTCCTTCAATGCCACAGAAATTTAGCCTTGTTCCTTCAGTGCCATAATTTTTTAAAGTTTCCTTCAATGCCATAGAAATTTTGGTTTATACCTTGAGTGCCATTCCGTCAATGTTTCCAGCAGGAAGCTGTTAACTGAGCTGAGAAAAGACGTTTTTACCCCTGACCCCACCAGTCAGCTCCCATGTCTCTCTCCCTCCTCTCTGTTCCTCATCTTCCAAAAAAGTCCACGCTGATAGCCCCAGGCAGCCACCAGCTAGAAGAAAGAAAGGAAATCAAAACTAGAAGAAAGAGAGAGAAATCTGTCTGCCGCCACTCATCCCGGATGGTTCAACCTCCACGCACATCCGCCGCTCTCGCCGCCGTGATCCTGTGCTTGAAGCTGCGGTCCGCCTGCCAGCACATGGTGGCTTGCGCCATGGGCACCAGCCACTCGAGGATCCCCTGCAGCGCCGCCTGCCACTGCCCGGCCAGCCCCGGCCTCCGGATCCGTCTCTGCCACCGCGCCGCACAGCAGCGACCGGAGCTACGCGCGCACGCTCGCCGGCAGCATGCCGTACAGCTCATCCCGCTCCTCGAGGCCCACCAGCCGCGGCGACCTTGCCATCCACTTGATCGAGATCACCAACCACAGCGGCGTATCGCAGCGCTAGCGCCTAGCGCCCGCTGAGCTGTCCTCGAAGAATCCACTGCCCCGTTTGGATGCCTCTAACTCAAAGGACTGCAGATTGAATAACGGCTCCTCCATTGACATGGACTTCCGCGACATCAGCGGCAGCGCGTTGGCCGATGGCGCTCTTCTTTCCGACCAGAACCGGCAGCGAATACGAGCTTGATGCGCGCGAGGGTGTGGCACGGCGGCGGCAGCAGCTTGGCCGTCAACACGAGAGGAAAGGGAAAGGGGAGAAAGGAAGGAGAAGGGAGCATTAAACCGGGGGTAAAAATGTCGTTTCATATCTGAATTAACAGCCCAGGGATGGAACTATTGACGGAATGAGACTTAGGGTATAAAGCAAAATTTCTATGGCATTAAAGAAAGCTTTAAAAATTTTGTGACACCGAAGGAACAAGGCTAAATTTTTATGGCATTAAAGGAATTATCTCTTTGTTCTTTCCCCTCCCCACTCGTCCCATCTCTCTCGCAAAGCCGCAAAGGTCACCGCTAGCGGCCACACTGTCGGAGGAACCCAGCACACCAATCTCCCCTCCCCCAAATGGCCGCCGCACGGGCCCTTGCCTTGGCTGCCGCGCGCCGCCGCGTCGCTGCTGCCGCTCAGGCCCCTCCCGCTCCCACGGCGGCGCTCCTCGCCCCGCGCGCCACGCCGCTCCTCGAGGGCTCGCTCGCGCCTCCTCCGCTCGGCGGCCGGCTTGCTCCCCCGGCGGCGCTCCTCCACGGCCGGCGCGCGCCTCCGCCTCCTCCTCACGCTGCGGTGCTCCACGCCCCGCGCGAGCTGCCGCCGCCGCTCGGGGCGCGCCTCCTCCGCGTGCTCCCAGCGACGGCCCCGCCGGCGGCGACGCTGGGACCGCACCGGCTCCTCTCCACCGGGGCCTTCGTCCAGCCGGGCCACGACGGCGAAGCCAAGCGCGCCGCCGCCGACGACGAGACCACCCGCGCGGGCGCCGTCGAGGCGGGCTACGCCAAGGGCGGCGCAGCCGGCGGCGGCAACAAGACCAGCTGCCTCGTCATCGACAAGTCCGGCATCCGCGGCGCCAACAGCACGGTCCTCACCCGCGACACCAAGCTCGCCGGCGGGATCCGCGGCGCAGACGAGGTGCCCGCCGCCGCCAAGGCCGTCAGCGACGATGTCGTCCAGAAAGCTGGGGCCTTGGACCTCGGCGCACGGCCGGCCCTCCCCGCGCCGCTGCTCGGCCCGCGCTCGCCGCACCTGCTCGGGGCGCGCCTCCGCCCGCTGCAGCCGACGACCCCGCTGGCGGCGGCGCTCGGGGGCTACTCCGTTTCTCCACCATCCAGCGCGACGGCGACGCTGCCGCTCCGAACGGCTCCAAGCGCGGCGCCAGCACCGCCGGCAAGGGAGAGAGCAAGCGCGCCGCCGACACCACCAGCGACCACGCCAAGATCAGGGAGATGCTCAAGAAGCACACGTACACGTCTCTCTTTCCTGTTCCCCATTTCTCGTCGGCATTGATTAATTAGTACTAGTAGCCGTTAATGCGTCGGCACCATAATCATCTGCGTGTGATTCTGTTGTGTTGCAGCAAGGCGGAAAGGATGAGAGACACCACGCACACCATCGTGTGGTGCCTCGTCTTCCTGTTCGAGGTGGTGGTTCTTGTGACGATTGGTGTGATCTACGCCGTGGAGGTATTCCATCGCGAGATGGCGATTATCTCGGATGACAAGAAGACTACTGGGGTGGAGGAGCAGCAGAAGCTTGAGTGATGAGAGGTCTTATCAGCTGCAGGAACACTAGGATTTGAACATTTTTATAAGTCTCAAAACAGCATTGAGGATCCATGTTCAGAGCAGCTTTTCTTCAAATTTTACATATGAAGTATACAAGCACAAGATGAAAAATGGAATCTTGGATACTTGGAGAGTTACCATGTCAAATCTTGATGGAAATAAACAAGGTTTGCTATTTTATTTGAAGCTCCAAGGATCGATCAGTGCCACTATTTTGGATACTATGAACTCTGACGACAGTCTAAAGTCAAGTTTTTTCAGTCACATTCAAAGATCAATTCCGATGAATTGGTTGATCTTTTGGCCCTATGATCTATACAAGAAATGAAGCCCTATATATCAACAGCAATTTGGTTAAGGGTTGGAGGAAAGATTATGTTTGAACTTGAGAGAAATCAAGGAGAGGAGGGGCCGGTTTTGGAGAACAGAAATGAGCAAGCATAGCAGCGCCGGCGTTTCACCACCAGCTCCCTGCCTCGCCGGCTTTCTCCTGCTCGCAGCCGCCTCGCCCCCGCGCCGCCACGTGCAGCTGCTCCGCGACCGCCGCGTCCCCGCCTGCAGAGCCCCCGCGCCTGCGGCGAGACCCAGGGAGCGTCCCTGCTCGCGACCGTCAGGGCCCGCGTCGCCGCCCGTCGCTGTGCACGGTCGTCAGGCCCTGCGCCGTCGCCCGACGCTGCGCCCAACCGCCGCATCCCAGCCTACAGCTGCCGACAGAGATGCGCTCCCGCCTGCCGAGCCCCTACGGCGTCGTTTGTTGCTCCCCGCGGCCGTCGAGCCCCCGCGCCGGCGGATCGACTCCCCGGTCGGCAGAATCGGCGCCTGGGCTGCCTGATGCTGGGCACGGCCGCGTGCACCGCCCACCGTGCGGAATCGACGCCCGGGGGCCATCAGTGGCGCGGACACCGTGGCCGGCGGTGGGGCGGAGGTCAGGGGGGCGCCGCCAAGAGAAAGGGGCTCGTCGGCGTTCGAGAGGGATACGGTGCTCCTCACCGCGTGCGAAAAGAAAGGAGAAGCGGGGGTGACGGTAACAGGCTCGCGAGCACCGCTTCAGCCTGCATCGCAAGGAACGGCCAACATTTGCGTTCCTTGCGGTGCAGGCTGGAGGGCTCTTTTTGCATGCGTCCAGTGTGGCCCGTCCGCGTGACCGGGCTACCAAACACTCCCTCTTCCATGCTTTGGGCCTGGTTCAAAGGCCATACACCCTACCGAACACGGCCTTCGTTGCTTGTTATCCTTATACACGCGTTTCATCCTTATACACGCGTTTCAAAATCTAAGAGCATCTCCAAGAGATGGGCTATTTTTATTTTGTTAGCTAAAGAAAGAAAAAACTCTGAAAAAACTCCATTCGACAACTCATGTATCCCACATGCCATCCGTGAGCGTTTGCTATCTGCCGAGCCTCGCTTGCTTTTTTTCCCAAGCGGCCAGCGCGTGCTATCCCGGCAAAAACGGGGAGGTTGCGTCGCTCCCGGCCTCCCGCGCCGGCGTTTCTTCTTCCCGCGCACGCGATGGCAGGGGCCAGGGATTAATCGGGTGCTGCAGTCTTGTGCCATGGCAGGGGCCACGAAGACATGCAAGATGTAGCAGCCTGGTAATAAAGTGCATTACCACATCCTGGTAATACTTGAGCCCTTCGCCTTGATGCAACGAGCTAGCGCCCAAATCAATTTTTTAATACTTGAACCCTTCACCTCGATGCAATGAGCTACGCTTGCGCTAAGTCGCGGCGGCGGCGGCCGTCTACAGGCCGTGGTCAACGATAAAATAAATGCGATCCGTTGGATTCTGGTGACGTGGACCGTTTTTAAGTATGGCCTATTATGTTTTACCAACTCTCTTGGATTACCTCATAAAATTATATGGTTTTCTATTTTTAGCAAAGGGGATTTGTACCTAAATTTAGCAAACAGGATAGCCCCTCTCTCGAAGATGCTCTAAGATTTGTGTGTAGCTATTTAATACTCTCGTTGGATGGGTTAGATTTTATAAAGCGTTTATAAGGCGTGCATGCATATCAAGATTCAAAGTTTACAATATTTGACCAATAGTTTAGCTAACAATTTTTAACTTTTACAATCCAAATTTTGATGAGTACATATACTCTACAATGATCATAAATTTATAATCATAAATAATATAATATAAGAGAAATAAATGGTCAACGCGTACTTTGGGAGACCGTGAAAGGTCAGCTCACGCCTTATAAACGAGGAAGGAAGGAGTAATGTTGCACATGAATTTTTTTTATTTTAAGGCTTGTTTAGTTCATTCGGGATGTATAAATTTTCACTCATCACATTGGTTGTTTGAACACAAGCATAGAGTATTTAAGGGCATGTTTAGTATTTTCAAATTTTACAAAAAAATTTCACTTAGAGAATCATGTCAGCTCATTTCTTCTCTTACGCGGCCTAATGCAAAAAGTTACGTGAAGTGTTGTAGGTGAAGTATACATTTATGAACAATATGTAATCTAATTTTCTTATAACACATTGTAACTTTTATGCCAAGTTTGTGCACTCATAAAATGATTCCATACCAATTTATATAGTGCTTGGACCATATTTAGATATGGGTTTTTTGGAAATATGCCATTACAACTTTCACAGGTTATTACAATTCACGAAACTGGAAACTTGCCATTACAATTCGCTCAAAAGTTTGAAATATGCCATTGCGTACCTCTTTGCTGCTTTATAAAAATTTGTGAACAAAAATGCCCCTGTCTTTTTCCTCCTCTCCCTAACCCTTCTTCCCCAACTCCATCTTCCTCCATCGTCTGCCATTGCCGGCCGAGCTCGACCTCCACGCCGGCCCTCCTACCTCCCCCCTCTGGCACAAGGCGACAAGTGGCAGCAAGAACAGCGCCACTATAGCCCTCAGTCGCAGTCGAAGTCGAGGTGCTTGTCGGCCCCATCTCGCTCTCCAGGTCCGGCGACCTCCCATGCGCCGGCCTCCCTTCCTGCTCCCGCCACCACCGCGCTCCACTGCGCCGGCCTCCCTGCCCGCTCCGGCCACCGTCGTGCTCCCCTACGGCCTACGCCAGCCTCTCTACCCGTTTCGGCCCTGCTGTGCTACACTGCGCCGGCCTCCCTCCCCGCTCCGGCCACCGCCGTGCTCCCCTATGGCTTGCACCGGCCTCCCCACCCACTCTGCCGCCGCTGCACCGCCCCCGCTCCAACCGCTATCGCGCCTCACCCGCTTGGGGCACAGCTCGCGTAGGGTTGGGGCGGAGCGCAATCACAATGGCAGGGACGAGCGTGCGGGGCCGGGCTGAGCGGGTCGCGGGGGCTGGGACAAAGAGCGGCGGCGGAAGCCTAGCGCACGCCTTCAACATGGCACAGACGAGATAGAGAAAGAAAAGGGGCAATTTGGTCCAAATAAATTGAAAAACATGTGAAGAGGTATGTAATGGCAATTTTCTAATTTCGTGAATTGTAATGGTATATCTCAAACCTGTAAAAGTTGTAATGGCATATTTCCAATAAACCCTTTAGATATTATTTGAATTTATTTTAACTAAATATTTTAGTAGAAGATATAAATGTACTTAACAAACTTGTGAATCTTTTATATACTGTCATGATTTGAGTTAAAATGGAAAATATGTATTTAACATCATTTCTCTAAATTTGTTTTATCCTATATGTGAAAAGTTTAGTTCACATATGTATTAATTTTAATAAACATCTTTATAATCAGCTAAAACATTTGTGGTGACGGGTCACATAAGCACCTGTCAGAAACATTTGTGGTGGCTAGCATGGTAAAAAGTCTCTGCTAGCACAAATCGTTTCTGGCCTGGCCTAGTGAGTCGTTGGTATCTCATGTCGCAATAACTCAAGTGGTTGTTGCACACCTAGCACTCTACCTCTACTACATTTGTTAATAGATGCATATACACTCCACTCTGCGTTGCTACCAGACTGATGTCTTGCGCATAAAGGTTGGGTGCCTGATAACATGTTGAGTGGATCCTCCAAAGTTAGAAAAATTGCTAAAAATTTCCATAGCTCCATGGTCGTGATCGTCCCTTGGCTTAAGCAAATCTCTATGCTTGTTTGTCCTTGTATTGTATGTGATGAAACTCAAGAAATTTCTATGCTTTTGAATGGGGAGAGGTGCCAACTGAAGCAATGACGGCTCAATTGATTTTTTGGTTTATCCTTTGATATAAGGAAAGATAATAGTAAGGTGGGAATAGGCAAGCATTTTTTATTTATTTACCATTAGCAGAGCATATGAAATCATCGATTGTATTCATAGGGGTGAGTGTGCGTGCGTGTTGTGAGCGTCTGCGTTGTACTGTGTAATTCTCAAAAAAAAAGTGTCCAGATTTCTCCCCATTGGCTTTGACCCATAGCCCTATTGTGCATGATGGGTACTCTTGTTACCGAATATCTATTTCTCCTATACGTAATCAATAACTACTATGCACGTTCTTAAATTTTAAGAATTCTTTCGAGTCCGAATACCATTATTTATTTCCGTAAATTCAGCTGGCTGGAATTTACAATTTAGCTCGGAGTAGGATGCGGATAATTAGGCCAGTCTCAGTGGGAGTTTCATCAGCATTAAATAGACTGCCAAGTCAGCATTTTTGATGATGTGGCAGTGTATTAATGAAGAGAGATGTGATATGAGTTTCATCCTCATGAAACTCTCTCTACACGGTACTCTAGACAGCTTGTGTCTTGCATGTTGTCTTGGGAACAACACGAGATGAAACTTTGCATTGAGAGAGGGTGTTTCATCATAGTTTCAAACTTCTTTTAGACGATGTGTCACTCTAGGTAAGTGTGTCGATGAAACCTCCACTGAGGCTGGCCTTATAAATTGGAAACGGAAGCACACGTGAAGGGATTATTTTGTTGGAAACGGAAAAGAATTATCTATTGTTGGCCCGGCGACGGATACGGCTTTCTTCCGAACGACAGTATATATATTTACAAACAAAGCTGGAGGCTGCACGCAAAGGGCACAACACTTTCCTCCTCGGCGAGAAGGAAAATAACGACAAACCCTAGCTAGCTAGCCTCGCGTACGCATCCTTCCCGCCGCCCTGTTGCTGCCATGGCGCTGCGTTCTCTGGCCGTCACGTTGAAGGCCCTTCCGCGTCGTATGCCGAGCTTTGGCGCCTTCGGCACCAAGGTTTGTTCCCCTAGCTAGTGTCCATCCCCCCACCACGTGCGACATGGATTTATCGTCGTTGTATGCGTACGCGATCCACTGCGGTCATAGTGCAGCTGTTCTAATTGCAGTGTTTGCTTGCTCTTCATTTGTAACAAAAATCAGGCAGCCTGCACGTTTAAGTCTCCCCGCAAACACTTAAAGTGCTTAGAGCACGGATGACTAAAAGCAGGCGAATTGCTGATGTGAAAGAAAGAGAAGCGAAGAGAAGGAACGGACGTCTCAAAACACGCTAGACCGCAGTCGGCGAAAACCAACGGGGACTCACTGCCGCGTCTGGGATTGGGTGAGCAGAATTGCTATGCATTAAATAGCCGCGGGGCCTGCCACCATCAGGGGCCGGGTCATAGCGTGAGACGCCGGCAGCGGGCGGAACCATAGGGCCTGCTCTTAGATGCGTCATTGGAGAATATTTTTATTCTCACAGGAGAATACTGATCGTACTAGCTTGGTGACCAATGGTACTACGTACATGATGATTGGTAGGGAGAAGTGGTTAAAACAAAGGTTTAAGGGCATAACTGTGACAGTAAAGTCGTGCTCATGGGCTTAAATGCAAGTAGCAGAAGACAAATTGTGAAGAAAACTGTACACAAACGGTGGAAAAAGAAGGCCCTAGGGCATGTCTGTTACGGAAGAAAACAAGGGGTTTAAACGAAAAAATGACGGGCACACCTGGAAGATAAAGTTAACTAAGGGCCTAGCAGCGAACAAAAAATTATGGGTCCAAAAATGTCAGATGTCGGTCCAGGACGAAATCGTAAAGAAAAAGTAGAGCGGGAGGGCCAAAAAGAGAGACCCGAGGGCATATCTGCAAGAGAAACCCGAAGCGCCAGGGACGAGTGCGCAAATTCTAAAAAATTTTGGACCATTTCTTGATTTGTGCTTGTCATCCTTGCGCAGGGCCCATGCTAATCTTTGTCGTTTCAATTTTATCGGATGTCTCCGAAAACACAACGCGGTGCGGGCGCCTCGGCTTATAAGCTGTGTTTCTTCTCCGTAAGATGTCCATTAGCTTGCTGTCCCGCCCGTGCGCGTTACCCGCTTGGGGAGAGAATTTTTTATATTTTTATATTTTTTATTTTTAATTTTTTAAAAATAAATACCTGGTCTAAAAATTAGCAGATTTGGTCCTTATGTCGCCGGATGAAACGGCTATAGCCGTCTGAACCGGCGAAAGGTTGCTGCACAGGTCACGTGGCGGCGTTGCAGGGCTTTTCGCCGTTTCAAACGGCTATAGCCGTTTCACACGGCGAAAGCTTACTGCACAGGCCACGTGGCGGCGTTGCAGGGCTTTTCGCCGTTTCAAACGGCTATAGCCGTTTCACACGGCGAAAAGCTCCTGGCCCCGCTTTTCGCCTGAAGCTATAGCCGTTTGAAACGGCTATATTTCTTAAACTTTTTTTAATTTATGTTGAGGAATTATTCTGCAACTGTTTTCTAATTTATGTTGGGAAATTATTATGCTATATTTGGTTTGATATTATGAAATGATTTATATTTTTACGGTTTATTTTTTGGTTCACTTATAATTGTTTTAATATTATATGTTTATAATTTTATACGGTTTGTGGGTGACCCTTTAGGCCGGAATGCAATTGTGGGTCTTTTTTTACGGAATGTAGTTGTACTGCGGTTGTGCAGGTGTACCATTACACACATAAACTCCACAACTGCATTTCGTAAAACAAAAAACCCACAATTGCATTCCGGCCTGATCACCCACAAATCGTATAAATTATAAACATATAATATTACAACAATTATAGGCGAACCAAAAAATAAACCGTAAAAATCTAAATCATTTCATAATATCAAACCAAATATAGCATAATAATTTCTCAACATAAATTAGAAAACAGTTGCAGAATAATTTCTCAACGTAAAATAAAAAAAGTTTAAGAAATATAGCCGTTTCAAACGGCTATAGCTTCCACCCACCTGACCAGCGCTGGCGAAAAGCGGGGCCAGGAGCTTTTCGCCGTGTGAAACGGCTATAACCGTTTGAAACGGCGAAAAGCCCTGCAACGCCGCCACGTGGCCTGTGCAGCAACCTTTCGCCGTGTGAAACGGCTATAGCCGTTTGAAACGGCGAAAAGCCCTGCAACGCCGCCACGTGGCCTGTGCAGCAACCTTTCGCCGGTTCAAATGGCTATAGCCGTTTCATCCGGCGACGTAAGATCAAATGTGCTAATTTTTGGGCTAGGTATTTATTTTTGAAAAATCGAAAAATAAAAAATATAAAAATAAAAAAATTTCCTCTTGGGGAGACATGGGCTGAGCGCGCGAAACTTCATATTGGGCTACGGCCCGTGCTTCTCTGTGGGCCTTTCTACGAGGAATAATATTGGTTCCAATAATATTTGACAAATACGCGACCTCGCTTAGCAAAGTGCAAACAAAATACGTGAAGTCATGGATATATATACTAGGACTGTAAGTAGAAAAAGGTTTAATTTCTTTATACAAATATAAGAAAAGTTGTAATATTAAATCCTAACGAACTCTTGCGAACACAATCTGTTTATTTCTAAACACGACTAGTTAACAAAATTTATACACGAAAATGTAGCACCGTTCCTTACATAACCACGTCCACATGACGAAACCACCGCTGATATTTCATCGTATCACATTTTTACGCATCCCAGTGCTTGATCACGAAATCGAGAATATCTAAACTGACAGCCGAAGCACGATCAGAGATGCAGCGACCATGGCCGTCCACGCCCTTCCCAACATCGCCGAGGAAGCAGCCGCAGAAGTCCTGCATCCCAACAAAATTTACTCGTCAATACGAATCATTTACGCCATGTGGTAAAAGGAGACATTTGCAGTGAATTGAACTTACTCAGATGCCAGGAACTTGCATGACCCAAAGCCTGAAAAGAACACAACGAAGAGCAGACCATCAGAATCCAGATCACAGAACAATGTAATTGATCAAAAGGAACACTGCTTGATCGATGGAGCACAAGGTGTAACTTTTACATACTTGGGTCCCGCTTGACGAGGGCTCCGGCACCGCCGAAGTTGCAGGCGATGTCGGAGTTGCCATTCTGCTGGTAGAAGATGTTGAAGGCGTAGGAGGCGTGGGTGAGGAGCGTGTTGGGCTGGTAGCACCGGCCGCCTGGCTGCAGCTGGGAGCAGTCGGCGCCGCCGGGGCCGCACGCCCAGTCCAGCGCGTTCTGGAGGTCCTCCTGGGAGGCTCCCGGCCGCGCCACGCACCAGGTCACGCCGTTGATGAACGTCATGTTGCCTTCTGGCGGCGACAGCGTTGGGATCGGCGTCACTGACTCCGCCTTCTCCTGTGGCGTGATGCGGCCGGCTGCAGAGGCTGAATAAACACGCAGGAGACGGCAGAGTTATGATATGAATTCAGAGAAATGACTCTCTGAACAAACAGTCTGAATGTTTACCAACCTATGGTGAACCATCCAAGTATCAGAAGGCCATGCATGATCATCAGCTCCTTCCTCTTCATGGCTGAAGCAGAAGTGACAGAACTACGAAACAATTCCTGCTTTTCACTCTGCCCTCCTCTCCCGTGTGTGGGCGTCTAGGGAATATAACGAGAGTATGTGTGAAGAGCAGTGGTGTCGACAGGAAAGCAGCCACTGTTCATGGGAAAAGGGCTAGATTTCACTCGGATCACTAAGCAAGACGTGCACACGGAAAGCACCCCCCGGGGGGTCTCTATGGTGCATATTTATGGATGACATGGGAGGGAGGTGGCATGGAAAGTGACACAAAAGCCCAGTTTGCAGAGAGAGATGCATTTTGCACCTAACAGAGGACCAGTCTATTGGATCCTCAGGCCATGTGGTCAAAGTCTGACCAACTTGGCTCTAATTAACACAGTTTAGTACTAACAAGTGATGCTCATGCATGCCATTGAATAACAGAAATTACAGGGCTTTATCATGCATTCATGTTTAAGAATCATGCATGCAGATTGTTTGCTAAGGTGGTATTGCAGTTCTTGCAACATGCCTGAAGCAAAGTAGGCTAGAAAGGACTATATCTGCATCTCACTCAGGTTTTAGACTGTCCAACCAGTACAGGGATCTTTATGAATACTATAGAATATTGAGGGGGGAATGACTTGAAGGCCAGGAAACCATGGGATTCTTATGCTGTTATGCATGCATGGGCATGATTTCTAGAAGGACAAAAGGAAACTTAGCCACTGGATTCCAGGAGATGTGAAGGGGCCAAGTGCATGTTCTCATTCCTTTTCTTTGTTGTTTCATGGTAACATTTGTTGAGCTTAGTGAGAAAGAGCTTTCCTTGTGTATTAAGGGAAGAACCTTCACTTTACAAAAACTGAAGCTAACGAAGGGGTTTCTCTGAACAAGCTAAGAATAATTGCCTCTGTTGCACTGGGAACTAAACTGGGATTCTGAAACTGAAGGATGAAAGATGAAAAATGATGAGCTGTCGGTGGTGCTGGAGAAACATCCATAGATAATACTATAGATAGGAAAGTGCTGCAGTAAGTGATGAGCCTTCACTTTACAAAGACTAAAGCTCAATAAAGGTGGTTTGGTGAACAGAATTACAAGGAAAAGCTACATTTTTTTCTCTTTTGCCTGAGCTGCATCTAGAAAAAAAAAACTGGAATTCTAAAAATCAAAGGATGCGGAATAATAACATGCTGGGAAGAAACTTCAAAAGAAAAGGAAAGAAGAAATAAAAGCAGTGCAGAAAACATCAGTGTTCAGTGGCAATCCTATTGAGCTGAAACAACTCAAATAAAGCAACATCCAACATCCATTAGACAAGGTTAAAGAGACTGTATATAATATAAGCTAGCCATTGGTGCATGGTGTCATGAAGAAAGCAGTTATATTCTAACCTTGCTCTCTACAGCTTTATAAGGTTGTAAGGGTCTTCAGTCTTGCATTGATGTTGTTGGAAAGATAGTCGCGGAAGCATGGCCTGATCATTTCATGCAGACCTACTATCAGGATTCAGATCCGTATCATGACAGTGTACACAAATGCAAACATTTATTTATTTGACCATCAACATAAGGGAAGCTATCAAACACGTTTTGTACCGGAATCAAATTTAATAGGATTAGAACAGACATATTCCAAATTTATTTGCTCAGTGAAATGGATAAAATAGAATATTTTCTTTAATGTCTACCATTTTACAAGGTAGGGAGGTATGGTAAAAATCCAATTCTCAACTTAGTTCCTACTGTATCTGGAAATATCTTTCATTTGAAAACTTAAGAGCAGGGATGTGATATACAACCTATAATATATGAGGCTGCCTCAAAATTGCCCCTGCAATGCAACATAAGCTGGATGCAGGGGATCAACTACCAGTAATCTTTACACGAACATGATCCACTTTTGAAATGGTGGAACCTACTGCGATCCCGCACAATGATTTCCCGATCATAGATCTTTGAGATTAGCTTAGTTACTGTATGACAATCCCCACACACCCTTAAGTTCTTCACAATCCTGATGGGTGTACCAGGGAGAGACTTCAGCAAGGCAAATGCAATGGCCAGCCTCTCGCTATGGTAGTTCAATGCAGTCTCTTTCTCTTCTTCCTCTATATCTGCCAATACATTGCTTGTGCGAGGGATATAACCTTCATGTCTCAGTCTCTCAGCTATCTCAGCAAGCATTTTGTATATCTGTTCACTCTCAGGATGAGACCTATCACCCATAACAAACTCATACACAGAGTTGCGGAGCTCCACAAGGCTGCGCCCAGGGTTCTTCCTCACTCCATCCTTGGCCATTGTTTTCCTAAGCACATGAACATCCGCCCATCTCCCAACAGCAGCATAAAGGTTTGAAAGGAGAACATAGTCTCCACTATGCCCTGGATCAAGCTCAACCAGCCTTGCCCAAGCAGCTTCCCCAAGTTCCAACTTCTTGTGCATTGCACAAGCACCCAGCAACGTCCTCCACACGACAGCGTTGGGCTCCAATGGCATGTTGACTATATAATCATAAGCTTCTTCGACTTTACCAGCTCTCCCCAGCAGATCCACCATACATCCCAAATGCTCAATCCTCGGTGTGATGCCATACTCCTCTTTCATCCTGTCAAAATACATAAACCCATCATCGACCAGCCCACAGTGGCTGCAAGCATACAGCACTCCTACCATTGTTATTTCAGTTGGCACAAGCTTCTTCCTCTCCATCACACCGAACAGTTCCAGCGCTTGCTTCCCAAAACCATTCACCGCCAAGCCCACAATCAATGAGGTCCATGAGACAACTGTCTGCTCTGTTCCCATCTCCTCAAAAAACCTCCTTGCATCATCAACACTGCCGCATTTGGCGTACAGATCAATCAGGGCGTTGCCAACATGCGAGTTACCCACCAATCCAATCTTTGCAAGATATGCGTGCACCCTCCTCCCAAGAGCGAGCGCGCCAATCTCAGCACATGCCGTCAGCACACTCACCATGGTGAATCCATCAGGTGCGAAGTCGACGTCCATCATCTCCCGGAACACGGTGAGCACCTCGTTGGGTCGTCCATTGGCGGCGAACCCATTTAACATCGAGTTCCAGGAGACGAGGTTGCGCTCCCGCAGGGGTATTTCATCGAACACCCTGTGCGCGCTCTCGAACAGGCCGCACGCGCCGTAGAGGTGGACGAGCGAGTTCTTGACGAAGACGAGCGTGGCGAGGCCGTTCTTGGCGGCCTCGGCGTGGATGCGCTCGCCGTCGCGGAGGGATAGGAGGCGCGCGCACGCCTGGAGCAGCGGCGGGTAGGTATGCGTGTCGGGCGGCGCGAGGCGGCGGGCGTGGAGCGCGAGGGCGAGGCGCGGACGTGGCGAGGACGCGGCGATGCGGATCACGGTATTGAGGGAGAAAGGGTCCGGGTCCGGGAGGACGCGGGTGAGGACGGCGACGGCGTAGCGGAGGGGAGGGGCGCGGAGCGCGGCGAGGTGGAAGAGGAGGTGCTTGGCGAGGAGCGGGTGGGAGGGCGGTACGCCGGCGCGGAGCGCGCGTGCGTGGAGCTGCTTGGCGGCGGCAAGGGAAGGGGAGGCGAGGTGGAGGCGGAGGAGCGCGACGCAGTGGCGCAGCGCCGGGTGCGTCGACGGCGTACGGCCACCGGCCGCGTCGAGCATGGGATGCGTGGCGCCGCCGCCGCTCGGCCGTGTCGGCAGTTTCGCAGGGAAAGGCGCGAGGCGTTTGTTTCGTTTTGAAAGTTTTAACTTAAAATTGCTGCGGCCAATCCTAATAGGCTGATCAAATTCTGACTGAATTTGGATTGGGAAATATAGTACCTAGAGTGTCAAGTAAACAGTTGAGATGCGTTGTACGCGAAATGTTTTGCTTGTCGATATTTCAGCATTCATTCAAATACTTGCAGAATTTAGCTGACATTGCCCGCGTGTTGATGATGCAAATTCAACCAATTTCTTATTGGCTCGAATGATACAATACAACCACAAGTCCAATAGCAAACTAAATAGCATGACAGTCGTTCTGCAAATTTAGAATCAAGGAGTCGACCAAAGCACCAAACCAAGTGATTCATTTCACAGCATAAACTTTCATCAACAACCAACAATAAGAAAGAGGTAGTTATGTTAAATGGAGTTACAGAGAGCATCTGGCAAACCGTCTCACACACAGATAATCAGATATGCTACACGGCAACACAGCATATAGTCTACAGTAACCACAATCCACACACACGCATGGGCAGAGACAGAGACTTAGAACCCCAAATATCCACAGGAGCTACCTACAAGAATCCACAAACATTCAGCAGGCTATAGCCAAGTATGTACATTTCACATAAGATTGCTATCATGAAACACAGGTTCAGAAAGTGGAAGCGTGGAAATTCATCGGGCACCCTGCATAAATTTGACAATAAGGGTCTGGATCATCTTCTTCAGTGCTCTTTGATAGATGAGAATCTGAAACTAAATGGACGGGGCTCTGGAGGTGGAGTGGGACTGAGCGTCTTCATAGACATCCAAATCCTCGAGCTTGTCAGGCTTCAGGCACGGAGGGATGTAAGCAGTATAGATGGCGTCCATGTTTGGCGTTTCCTTCAGCTCGTGCTGCGCCACCTCCAGAGGAGTGTTGGCAAACGCTGGGTAAAAGCGCATATGACAGATGTAGGCGAAAATGATGCTGATCGGGAGGAGTGGCACAAGTATAGGTGAATATAAGAACTTTTTCAGGCCAATGACGCCAATCATGGTGGCCTGGTAAAGGAGTAGAGCTGCGATGATCCTCGTATGCATGTGTGGCCACATTCGCCCGTTGCTCTCATAGCTAGGAACATAAACTCTAAGAACCTGCATTGGAAGAGAAGTAGGATAAATCAGTAACCAATGACATTATCTTGATAAAAAATGAGACCCCCCTGACGTTTCATCTTTGTATATATAAAACGCCAAGCTCACCTGGTTTTTTGCTATAAGCCATCCAAGAGCAAAGTACGCAACACCAAACGGAATAATCAAAGGTGCCATGACCGAGTAGCACAACACTACTGTTGTGATGAGCATGTCATTTGGAACCCTAGTGCTATAGCCCAGGTCTGATGGATACCATGCTGCTCTCACGTCATCCTCAGTCTTGCATAGATACTTCCTTTTGAGGTGGAAAATGATGAGAGGAACCACGCGAGAAAGCTCGAGCCCATAACCAACAAAGAATCTGACAATAACAATAATTAGAGAGTTACATTCCATAGCTGCAGTTAAACATTTATAGGTTTTGAAAATTGGACAATTAAGTAATAACAAAAGTGAGATAAAAAGGAATTACTTCAGTGCAACGAATGTGAGGAAGAATGTTGCACCTCCAGGCAGGCTGTTGGCCAGCATATTTATAATCAGACCAATGTTAGCGTTATTTAAAATAGTTTTCAAAGAGGCGAACAACGTCTTCCCAAGTGTATAGATAAGGAAGACATTGAAAACAATAAAGTAGAAATATTTTCCTGCGGACGCCCTGACTACATGGCTCTGAGAAGGGATCCCCTCTGCTTTTGAGAGAAACATAAGAAAAGCAGGCAGCAGGGCGAGGAACACAATAAGTGCAATCTGTGGCAGGTAAGCCTGCAAGACAGTCTTGATCGCATGACGGTCCACTACCACCTTCAGAAAGGGCAGCACCTTCCTCAGGTTTTCCAGAGTTGAAATAGCAGAGACAGCAGTAATAGGAACCGTATAGAAAACCACTGTGAGGAAGACAATGAAATAGACCACAACTTGTCTGACTTTGCCTCTCATAAATATTTCTTGAAAGATTGGACCATATTATCTCACGTGGTTCAGGAGCTTCCATAACTGTCCATTTATCAAACACCTGAGCATGGAGAGTTTGAGATGCAGAAGCTGCAGCAGATCTGCTATTGAAGAAGACAATGGCAGCCCTCTGCTGTTTGTCACGAAGTGTAGTCTTCTGTTCGGCCTCCAATTTGGGCAGTAATTCCTTAATCTGCTCGCTACAATATTCAATCGTGTCGACCTTTTTACCAATAAGACCAAGGAATCCAGTCCTATGAGTAGGCTTAGTGCCCTCAGGGTTGCTTTCAGTCTTCGAGTTTGCATAGACAACTTCAGCTCGAGCAATTTTCTTCTTGTGATCTTCAATCTCCAAGTATATTTTATCAGCCTGCAACACAATGTGGTCACAACAGAAGTAAGTTCTATCCTCTTTTTTCTTCGTTTCTGCTTTTTTTGGGGGTGGGTGGGGGGTTATCTTTAAAGCCGATGTAAAGCACATATCAAAGGGGAATATCTAAACAGAAGTACCTTTGTGTGGTCTGTCACAACCATTGATCTGTAGAAGGTGTTAGGGTGAAGTGCTCGGAAATATGAATCTACAGAGTCCTTTATAGTTTCGTCCGGAGAGGATCTAGGGACATCTCTCACCAACACTGCAAACTCCTCTGGTTTAACATCTGGTGTTGATCTTGCAGTCGCTCTCAAGTTTGAAACATGCTTGTATGACTTCCACAGGACAAAATAGGTGACAAAGGAAACCCAATAGACTGACAACAGAAATGCCCATAATCTCGTACTGCTTGGCTGCAGAGAAAGTGTAACAACATGCTGATTTCAGTTGACCGTTATATGACGTTCAGAACACCCAGTGATAACCTTAATCGGAGCATCTTAAAAAATATATAATTAATAGAAAAAGTTATCTGTTATGAAAGATTTTTTCATGATGCATCTAGTAGTAGTTAGCCTTATATTAACAATATATATACATAGCTTTTGGCTATATATGGTCACAGGACAAATTAAATTGATTTATATTTGAGATCGGAGGTCGTAACAAAGGTAAATCATAAACTAGTTACTCACTTGAACATTGCCCAATGCTAGTCTTTCCATCTGAGGGAAGTCTGGAGTTGAGTCGTCTTTGCTATTATTTTTTGGCTCGAAGCCAGCAGCACGACGAAGGTCCAGGGCATGATCTGTTCCAGCAACCGGGAGGAGAACCGGAAGCAGCACAATCCCAGAGAACACCAAGATCGACAACACTGGAACAGCAAGGTTCGAATACTGTTAATAGCTGAAAATTCATCCAAAGCCTGTACTTGACCTGTTGACCAAACCCCCAACCACCAAACCAAAATGCATCCTAAACTTTTCAAGAACAATCTGCAGAATAAACGTTCACTACCCTGTAACGCGCAAGCAACACCAGTTCAGCAATCCTACATACATCAAGGGGCAGCAAACAACCCCCAAAAAACATGCATCTATTTTTTTAATAAAAATCCATTATAAAATGGGCGAAAAGCAACAGAATTTTTGAAACAAAAGAAATTTCACTAAAGGAGCACCTATCATATGACAATCCACGCAGGAAGAAATAACGCGAGAAAAATCTTGCCCAAAAAAAAGTTTCTTCCGACCAAACAAACGGTAAGACATGCACATAGCCTACAAATCAAGCTTCCGACTAACCGAAATTAAAGCCCTGAACACTGAAAAGGAAAAGGTTTCTACTTTCTACAAGGGGGGAGGAAAACAAGAGAAGAACTGAGCAGCAGGCCAGGTTGGCCGTACCGGAGGAGAGGAAGATGAGGTAGACGGCGGCGTCGACCCCTCCGGCTGCGATGACGTCGTCCTCCGACGCGGAGAGCGCGTCGCGGATCCACCCGACGGGGCTGCGGGTCCCGCGGCGGCGGCCCTCCCACGGGTCGAGCCCCCGCAGCAGGAGGCTCGGGTAGTACACCGGCGCGTTCCCGGGGCGGCGCGACAGCCACGTGAACACCAACACAAGCACCACGAAGATGATGAACGACGTCAGCACCGACGTAATGAACGACGCGAAGTCCATCTCGCCGCCGCCGCCGCCGCCGCCTGCTCTGCTGTTTCTTGAAGCGGCTCTGCTCCCCCGGGATTTAAATCCCCCCGGAGATTGTGCGCGGCGGGATTTGGAAGGGGTTTAGTGGTGGCGGGAGTGATTATTGAGGCGCATTAGGGTGGGGATTAAGGAGGGAGCGAGGGGGCAGCGAGGGAAAGCATTGGATGCTCTGTGGTGCCGTGGTGGCGAGCCGTGGAGGTTGCCAAACGAAGAGGAACTGGGCAACTGGACAGGGGGAGAGGAAGGGAAGAGACAAGGGGAGATGAGCAAAATGTCTGGATTGCCCCTGGAGACCTCTTTTCTCGAGTTCAAAGCGTGCTGGCGGTTTTCTTTCTTTTGTTATTCTTGTTTTTTTAAAAGAAAGAAAAGGCTCATGTGGTGCTTGCAAAGGGAACTGGGATCCTCCTCTTTTGACTTCTTACTCCAGTGACTCTTTTGCCCTCCTTTGGAAGCCACGAGGTCGACGTTTCAATTATTAGGATTTTTTTTTTTACAATCGGTTTGGTACATCGTGAAGTAAGGCACACGCTTGACACGTAGTAGAACTACAACGAGAGAAAAGGTAAGATCCAAGCTCAAATATTTCTTTGGAAACACGTCTACTGCTAACTCCTTGCTGCTTAAACCGGCCTACGATTTGCTTGTCCATGCATTTCGATCGAGGTACTCGTGTTAAAATTCTAAAAACAACACAACAACTAACGAGCATTGGTGTTGCAGTCGTTTCTTCTATCCTATCAAACAACCACCGTCAGTGGCGGATTTCCCGCTATGGCCACTAGGGCCATGGCCCTACTCACAAGCCCGTTAACTCCACACTGTAGCTCATGGTAGTATGAAGGTCCAGCCCATCTAACGCCGGTAGCCCATGGACTGGCCCTAGGCGTTCGGCCAGCCTAGCTCTGCCCCTGATCACCGTATCTTTCCTGTCCTGTCGACGCCAACTGGATTAAATTAAAGGGTTCTTTCAAACAAACCGGCTTTATTCCAACTCATGTACCGTCACCATCTTATTTAGCCTAAGAATCATAATATTTCAATTACTAAGAAAAAATTGTTACGATTGTTCCGTACATTGTGAAGCAAAGGCACGTCTAATTGAACCGTAGAACCGCAACGAGAAAAAAAAGGCAAGATCTAAACTCTAATCTTTCTTTGAAAACACGTGACGAGGGCATGTTTTCCTTTTTCCTGTAGGACAACAATGTAAGAAGTGCCATGAACCTAACATGCCCTGCTAATTCCTTGCTTAAACCGGCCAAAGATTTGCTTGTCCATGCATTCTACCGAGGTACTGTTAATTTTATTTTTTTAAAAAGTATCGGTGCTGCAATCGTTCCATCTACGCTAGCAAACAAAAAATCGGCTTCATTTCAACTCAAGTACTTCCCCATCTTAAATTTTCGGCCTAAAGTTCATAAATAACAAGCTAATCTTTTCCTCCCAATTCTGTGGAAACGTTTAGAAAAAAAGGCAACATCCAAACTCAAGTCTTTCTTTAGAAACACGTAACGAGAGCATGTTTTCTTGTAGGACAACAATGGAAGTGTTATGGACCTACGATGTCCTGCTAATCCCTTGCTTAAACCGGCCTATGATTTGCTTGTCCATGCGTCCGATCGAGGTACTGTTAAAAATTTGAAAACGACACAGCAAGCATTGGTGTTGCAGTCGTTTCTCCTATTCTATTCCTATCAAACAGGCACCTTTACTGTTGACATCAACTGGATTAAAGAGTTATTTCAAACAAATCGGCTGCATTTCAATTTTCAACTCATGTACCATCTCGTACAATATTTTTTAGCTAGTTTTCCTCCCAATTCTGTTGACTCGTAGCCGTGTGTACCAATGCGCGCCTACCCTGTGCTCTTATCGCAAATAAAACAAAAAAAATATATATAATGCTACCATCCAAGACCCAGATTATGTGACGCCTGTTTTAAAAAGCTAAAACCTGTCGCGTTCACTCGGGCCAAGCTTGGCGTCGCAAAAGAATGTGAGAAGCAAGCAGATGATGACTCGTCTCGTAGTCGTAGATGAGTCCTAGGCACCGGCCCACGTGGCGCCGCACCGGCCGGCACGCGCCGCGCAGGAGTGCAGGAGCCAGCTTCCCCGCCGGTGGGCCCCGCCGGCCGACACCCGAGAACCCCGCGGGGGCATTTCCGTCCAGCCACTTCCCAGTGAGAAAGATCGGCCATGCCTAGTGGATAAGGCGCTGCCCTGTGGGGCCAGTGGCGCTTTCGCTTTCCCCGGGCTGACACGTGGAGGGGACGGCCCGTCCGTTTGCCCCGCTGCCGACACTGCACGTGTCTGTGCTCTGGCTGTCTCTCCGGTCTCCGGTGACCACGCCGGACGGAAGCGCCGTGCGTGCCAGGTATATCAGGTATGTGTGTGGCCGCGCTCGCCGCCGTCGGCCGTCGCCGTCGACGGTGGGGCTGGGGGCCTCGTGGAGCCGAGGAAATAACGTGACATGCTTCGGGCTTTTTTTGTCAACTTGTGCTGGTATCATTTTCGTGTCATCAAGTGTCCAGTATATGAGTCATGCCATCACTGTTTTCCTAAAGCTACGTGCTCACTGCCTGCTCATGCATTTTATTTCTCCGCAAAGAGATGGTAATTAGTTACGGGGTAAAAGGCTTATCTTTTTTGTTCTGAAAAAAAAACATAAATACGTGCCTTGTGTATGTCGTGCGCGACATGGCATTTCGTTTGATCTTTTCTTTCTTTTCTTTTGTCAAATGAAAAGGCTGAGCCGTGTTGGGTGCATCGCCATCGGCGCCTGCCTGATAAATGTTCATGCATCGGTGCGATTCGCGTTTTATTATTCGGTGCTTTAAGAATTTTGCATTGCTAGCTCATGTGGCCACGACGCGACCGCTCACTTTGGCAATTCATCTTTTCACCAGTTTTGGTCGATCAACACGGCGCCAGCTAACGAACGAAATTTTTTGTGGAATCATATATATCGATTGGTATGATCGCCTATCTATTGGCTAGGCCAGGGGTGGCCCGGCCGGGCACGAACTAAGAATAATGCCTGTCCTGTTACAATAACAAGGGCATGAAACCGTGACATGCAGCGTGTCTGTTTTAATTATTGCTATCAAGGGCAAACGCAAATATAATTATATATTTTGTTCATACGTGTTCGTTTTGTTACATTAGTGAAAACAAGTTGGTTTTGATGTTTGAACGGGCCGGGTTCATCTATGGTGAAATAAAACAACACAACTATACAAAAATATGAAAATTCAACTAAAACCATACGTAAGCTCTTAGGTTTTTTTTTTTTTTTGCCATACACATACCCGTATGAGTATGATGACGTCCGCATAAAAATTGTTTATTTTGTGCTCTGGTGCATAAGCTCTTGTTTTTTAATTTATATATCTTAACACCATCTAGATTTGTGCTATATTTTTTCTTTTGTAGAAATGCAATATATATATGGCATGGCGTTTGGTTCCTCTAGATCTTAAGGCAGACTCGCAGAACTAAGCCAGAGCTATATGTACTAACAACTAAGCCAGAGCTATGCATGTACTACAAGGTTTATGACCCCCAAAAAGTTTCTCGTTGAGAGTCCTTTTTTTTGTTTAGTTCTCCCTTTTGTAAAGCGCACTTTACCCGTCGAGTATTTCCTCTTATTAATACAATAGGCAGCTCTCGTGCCGGCCGGTTCGTTTCTGAAAAAAATGAGCTGACCCCCCAAAAGAAATCTCTTTGTGTAAATAGAGGAGAAAAGAGAGAGTAGTAGGGACAATGGCTTCGAGCAGTGGCGGGGTTAGGATCAAAATCTATCTATGACGAATCTATTGTCGAGAGCTCGCTAGCCCTACTTCCCGTACACTGCCATCGCATGTCCGAAGCAATCCATCGGAAGCAGGCATGACGGCAGCCATAGCTTGCCAGATTGGTGGCTCTGTCACTGGCTTCGAGTACTTTTTGTCATGGAAAAAAAACACTAAAATGGGATCCAATTAAGCCCACTGTTTAGTTCCACTGTGCCTACGGCACATATAAATCATCTGCCAGTGGCTTGTATCCTGACACGTTCCACGACCCACTGGTTGCCACGTGGCGCGCCCTTGCACGCGAGATGTTCCATTCTTGGCAGTTGGGGGGCTGGCCTTGCCTTGAAATCGTCGGCCGGATTCGAGAATCACCAACGTCGTCGATCACCCATAGCAGCTGCACGAGCAGGAGCAACTTTATATTTGCCCAGTAGCCAGTAGGAGTATGATTCTATCTAGCTTCTTCAACGCAACGCGGGAACCGCACGTTGATGGACAACGTGTCTGCAACTAAACATAACGGATCAGGGAATACTGTACTATAAACAAAACACTCGCCTTGCGGTAGCAGGAGCCAGCTAGAGAATAATGTTTGCACAATCCGCATAGATCATAAGTGTGAATAGTTTAGTGCTAATAGTAGCTTTCGTTTGGTCATGGGCTCATGGGACAACTGCCAAATTGTTCAAACACATTTTATTATATTTACTCCTGTTTTTCAAAGAAAAATATTTTTGGTTTTATTCTAAATTAAACTTTTGACCCTTTCCTAAGTTAGATTCAGATCGGTTCCTAAGCAAAATATTCGAACCGTTGTCGAATTATTAATTAGTCACACAATTTATTCGTTCAAAAAAAGGTTATTAGTCACCCAAAGAACACGCATATATCAAAATTATAACAGCTTTGGTCTTCGTGCTAGCTAGTTGTCCTAATGCATGCGGCTTCCTGAAGTTATATGCCAACTAAAAGAGATATTTTCCTTGCTTCGTCCTTATCATCAAAGCAAATTAAAGGCAGTGCTAATGATCCTCACTCCTTTCATGCAAGTTGGCCAGTTGCACTGATAAGAAGATTTTATGGAGAACAAAGCAAGCTAATAAGGCAGCAGATGCTAATAATTTAATTATGTACTTCCTCCGTTCTAAATTACAGGTCGTTTTGACTTTTTTAGATTCATAATCTTTATTATGAATCTAGACATGGCGTTTATCTAAGTACATAATAAAGATTATGAACTTTGTTATGAATCTGGACATAGCGTTTATCTAAGTACATAATAAAGATTATGAATCTAAAAAAGCCAAAACGACCTATAATTTAGAACTGAGGTAGTATGTCCCTTGCTAGCTTTCATGTAGGGACGGACTTGGCAATTGCCGCGAGGTGCCTATCACATCTCAAGATTATTGTGATTTGCTACATAGATCAACCATTCCTTTTCTTCTACTGTACACCTACTAACGAGACAACATGTCGTTTTCTTCAACTATCTTTTTTTATTAAAAAAAGGAAAAATAATGTAATATTGTTGTTTCAAGTGGCACGTACGCATAACCAATCGAGTGCTATCTCAAGCACAAAATTTAAATAAGACACACAACAAATGCTTAAAAAAATAATAAGTTAGGTGGGAAATATATGTTAGTTAAGGGCAGGATGATATATACTACTTGAGTAAAGAAAAATGGCCAATGGACATATGCCTCTTGATTTGAGATTTTTTGAGGGCCAGTGTACTCACGGCACAAAAATATCATTGCAAATTAATGTGTAGACATGGCCCCACATTTCCTCTTCAGGGAAGGAGCAATAAGGCTGACTCCAACCGATGAGGTATCCCGCCATGCAAATGCAAAATGCATCTCTGCGTCCTACTGTGCATGCCCTGCAGCTTCTCCAACAGGTGATGCAAAAGGGGAGGCAAACTGCCTTTGGAGGAGAGAGGAGATGCAAAAATACACTCCCTCTCTCCTCAAAGGCAAATGGCGAGCGCGTTGGATGAGCAACACGTGGCAGCGGCCGAGCGATGCGGGTGGCCGGTGCGTTTTGCCTCTCCAAAATGCACGACCTGTTGGAGTAGTCAACTTTTGCCGTCCATGCCATTCACTGTACACACAAGGCAAAGCGCGTTTTGCCTCTCCAAAATGCATGTTCTTGTTGGAGTCAGCCTAAGGGCAGCTCCAGCGTTGCGTTTTCAAGGGTGGAAGGGAGAGAAAAGAGCGGACAGGGTGCAATACGCTGGAGAGGGTGGAGCTAAGCAAAAGTCGTTGGCACCTATGCCAGAATTTGCACCCGGTGCTCTGGATAAAAAACTATTTCTTCTTTCTCTCTGTTTCTCTCTCTTCGCTCGGCGTCGGCTCTGCACACCAGATGCAGACGCAGGGATTGGAACTCGATCCATGGATGTATGCTCAAACTCACACCACTTGTTGGCGATGGAGTATAGCGTGTGTACAGGGACAAGAAGGGAGGGGAGATGAAGAATCAGAGCTTCTTGTCGTCCCCATCAATGGCCACCCAAGCTCTAGATCCTTGCATCCATGGCTTGATTCGAGCAACGAGGGGTCCAACAAGTGAGGGGATGTGAAGGAGGCAATGAATAAAGGCTAGTTTTAGCTGCGTGGTAGTGGAGAAAACTGTCAAAAATGGTGGATTGTGCTGGTGGATTGCGGCTGTTCATGTGCAGGGGAGAGAGAACGAGACGGTAGGCAGAGGAGGAAGACGAACGGTGGGAAGGGAAGCTGGTTTTTTATTTGACCTGTGGGCCCTACACCTGGGAGTTAGTATTGCTACACGTTGGAGTAAATTTTACCAAGCTAGCACTCCTTGTGCGGTCCCTAGCTTACTCCGTAGAGAGTTTCATTGCACAGTTATCTAGACTCAAAACTAGGTAACTGTGCCAAAATAGTTTCATGGTGATGAAATCTCTCTCACATATGATGAAACTCCTCTCATAAATGACTCTGCTAAATCAGCATTTTTGCTGACGTGTCACAGTAATTAATACCATGAAACCCTCTATGA
The DNA here is from genome assembly GCA_015476505.1 of Urochloa ruziziensis. NCBI lineage: Eukaryota > Viridiplantae > Streptophyta > Magnoliopsida > Poales > Poaceae > Urochloa > Urochloa ruziziensis. Next base: position 5,884,353 of record CM027119.1, on the reverse strand, counting down.
AACTTCCATTGAGACTGACCTTAGCACTACATTGGGTGCTATACACTGTGGATGCCTTAACGGTTTCGTCTGATCTTTAGCTGTCTTTCTGCCATTCTTTGGGTTGTCAATTCGATCGTACCTTTGCATGCTTAAACTAAACTTAGCAGTGCACACGTATGTGTGCATACAAGGCCAAAGTGACACGGAGTACTGTACTAAAGAACAACAACTGATCAAGTAGACGAATAAAAAGAAGAGCATCCACCGCAGGATCATCTCCATTGCAAGAATTAATTGCAGCTCAAACTGTACGCGAGGAATTGCTGTCCCCCTCCTCAATTGCCCAGTCCTCGTCAAGAAAACTAACAACACATGATGCAACGTACTCCACGGAACCAAACCGGCAACAGCGAATCCTGTCGTAGGCCCTCGTTCTCGCGGCGTTTAGATGGATGGAAAATTGTTTATGAAAATGTCACGTCAAAGAAAATGTATCATTTATAAGTAGTAAACGTAGACTACTAATAAAACAAATTACAGATCTAGCCAGGAAATCGCAAGACGGATCTAATGACGGGTAATTAGAGGAAATTACTGTAGCATTTCTGCTGCAAATCATGGATTAAATAGGTCCATTAGATTCATCTCGCGACATACACTCCATTCATGTAATGGGTTATTTTTTCATCTACATTTAATATTTCATGCATGTAAGATTGTTTTTGATGTGATGGGTGAAAACTTTTGTAAGATTGTTTTGATGTGATGGTGAAAACTTTTTAGGAAGGAACTAGACATGGCACGGGTCAAGGAAAAGTCATGGATATACATTTTAGCACGGCACGAGATTGGATGAATAGCAAGTTCAGGATGCCAAAATGACAAGGAGAAATAGTAGGGCTTGTCAATTTTGATGATGTGTCATCCAGTCTTTAAAAATACTCATTGAGGTAGGGGTTTACGTGCGTGCGTTTATAAGGATGAGTCTATGTGCATGGTAAACGTCTCGTTGTACCATGTAATTCGCGAAAATAAAAGAACAGACCACCCTCCAGCTGCAGCGTCATGAAGATATAATATCACACCTTTTTTAGTTTTTATTTTGAGAATTATCACACCTTTTTTAGTAGTATCACCGAGACAAATCTGCTTGCTACTTTTCTAGGTGGCCCATGGGAGAACAGAACAAGCCCAGTATCGAGTGGCCCATGGGACAACAAACAGGCCCGTTAATGCCGCGACCTTTTCTTTTTTCTTTGGGCCTTTTGCTTCCATCCAACAACATATTGAGTGGACCATGGGCTCAACAAACAAGCCTGGTAAGAAGATACTGAGCCCATGAAACTAGTTGATATAACAATTTTTACCTTTTTCCTAAAATAACAGCTCATGAATTTTTTATAGGAATAGTTGATCCAGCATTATATTTTTAGTTGACTTAACATGTTTTTTATAAATGTTGGTGCAGTTCTTATAATTGTGATCGAGTAGGGGTGAGCGCTGCGTGAGAATGTGAGAAGATGCTCTCGCATTGTGTTTTCTGAAGAAGAAATTAAAATCCCACCTTGTTGCTTGCATTGGGGGATCCGGAAGAAAGCCTCCGAGCAAGGCCCTGATCGATCTGGCAGCCGTGGCCGGTGGTGAAGAAGTTCATACACGGCGGGGCAAGGCACTCTCGACGCGCACCTGACATGTACACACGACACGGCCACCGGTCGTGGGCTATGGCTCCTATCCGAAATTCCGAACCCCGTTTGCCTTGCGTTCCATTCCATCCGAGCCGTTGCATGGGGCCCGCAACCCGGGGACAGAGAGTCAGAGAGTCAGACAGAGGCGGTTCCAGAATCCAAACCCTTTCTCTGACCACCGGGCCCCCACACCCGCCCACTACCGCCACATCAAGACAAGCGTCGTCGTTTACCTGTAAAAAATTTCACCCCCCAAGTCTAATCCCGGTTGCAACGGTGGCCTGTATACCCCCCTCCAAATCAAATCGACGAGGTCGCCGCGCCGGGCCACGCCGTCGCCGCGCCCAGCGCCGGAAGCCACGGACCCTTCTCCCCCACGCCGGCTGCGGCCACGTCCCCTCCTCTTTCTCGCCGGCGACATCCGGTCGCTGAAGCGCACCATAGACAGGCTCGCGTCGCCTCTTCGGTGGCGCGGCCTCGTCCGCGTTCGTGGCGACGCTGCGCTGTGCTAGACGTCACTCGTAGCCACTGTTCGCCTAAACGGCTGTTTAGCCCGTTTACACACCGTTTAAACGCTACACAGTGCCTAACTGTGTCCGTTTAATCATCCATTTAGCCCGTCTAATGGCCGTTTAATCCGTTTAATTGGCCGTTTAGTCCGTATAATGAGCTAAACGGTGGGTGACCGACTGTTTAGCGTTTAGCGTTTAGGATAACACTACTCGTAGGCGCCGCCTGCAGCAAGCATCCGGGCTTGGGTCGCTCTGCCTTCATTTCTACTCCTGCTGCTTGTTCGTCGTGTTCCTGCTCGTCGCCTCCTCCGGCTCCGGCGCCGGGTGGGTGGTGACCAGCCTCCCTAGCTTCGACGGGCCCTTCCCCTTCCACCTCGAAACAAGCTGCAGCCACACAGGTGTTTACAACTGAGTCAATCTTGAAGCATGTGTTTACAGCTGCCAAGTCACACTGGTCAAGGAACCTTGTTGGTTGCTCAACTTCAGGCTCATCTGAAAACCTGAAGCATACAACTTCTGTTGGCAAAGTGAAATGAGTGCATTTTCTGCCAGGAAGGAATCCTCTTTTCCCAACCTTTGATTGTAAAATTAGGTGACTGGCATTTTGTAGGGGAGCGATTGCAAACCATCAGTTTTCAAGAAGTTAGTTTTTATTTAACATTGACAATTTATATCATAAAGTTTGGCATTCCACAATCAGGAACCATAAATTTTGTTTCAAGTAACATAGTCAAACGCTTTTTAAGAATCACCAGGACTGAAATAAAAGCACAAAAATAAGAGCAGTCAGCCATTTCTGGTGCTACCTGGTGGTGAGCTCAAGCAGACGCTTTGATCTTCAACATATTGTAGAATTTGCAAATGGTCATGGGGATCTGCAAGTAGAGACACTTCGAGCTCAAGTAGACACTTTGAGCTCAAGCAGACACTTTGATCTGCAACGCTGGCCTGTAGCTCGCGAATGATATGTTTGCAGATGGTCATGGGGATCGGCTCATGCAGTATTCTGATGGTCATGACGCAGTTACAGTTATAGAGGGTCTGATGTTTTGACAAAAGCTAGATGGCTGGTGTTTCATTCTTTCATCAATTCAACTTGATGGTTTCGTTTTCCATGGGAGAAAATTCAAGTTCAGAATGAACTCTGTGATTCCCTTGGAACTGTGTTTGCATTGACACCAATGGTGATGATGATATCATGATATAATGGCAGAAATGCAGAATCACATGACCTTCAGCAGCTGAACCTCAAACACCAGTGGCTCCTTGACATGAGACAGTAGACTCCGCCATGGTCCGAACTGTAACAACACCGAAGTCAAGTAGCAGAGCTTACATATAAACGAACCTCATAAATAAACTATATAAACTGTCAAGTACTCACTGATATGGGCTTCAAAGCAAATAATGTTTACCTCTTCTGGTATGGGCTTCAAGGTCTCACTGATGTATCCAGCATATATTGTCATAAATAAGCAATACCCCAAGTAAAGAACATCCAAGCTTAAATATATCCAGCATATATTACCATTGTGTAAAATGAGCTTATTGCAGTACAACCATTACAAGTAGCTGTATACCAGAATGCCCACTTTGCAGTGTAAAAAGAATGACTTTCACAAAAAAAAGTGTAAAAAGAATGAGCTTAATTGCCACACTCAAGTAAAAAACTGATGATATTTTAGCCCAAACAAATGAGCAGATCCATCTTTAGCCCAAATAAATGAGCAGATCAACAGACAACCATATTGAGGCACATCATCAGGCACCATCAGGCACACCATCAGCCATATTGAGCAGATCAACATGACTTATACCAGCACAGGAAGTAAAATGAACCTGACTCATAAGTAATAAAAAGGTCTCATAGTAATATACCAGATCACTTATTCAATTACATTACAAAAGGTCTCATAGTAATAAAATAGGTAAAATAGAGCCTATTTTCCGAGCATCATTGACTCGGCCCACGGCGTCGAGCCAACATCTTCTCTAGGATATCTTCTTATAGCGCTTGATAGTAAATGCGTTGCATGGATTGACATTGATCAAGGTTAATGGCCAAAATGCGCTCATCCTCTTCCTTCTGTTTTTCAGCCTCCATCTGAAGACGTTTCTGCTCCATAGCAAGCCTTTTCTTCTCCAGCTCCACCATCATCTTCCGGTGTTCTCGAGCCTCTTCTGCCTTCACTTTCTCTAGAGCGACCATTTCATCGAGCCTGGCTTTTCTCTCAGCTTCTGAGGGCATCCATATACTCATCCATCCTACATTGTTAGAAAGAAAAATAAATGGAGTTAAGAACTATCAACAATTCTCACAATTGAGGGAAAAAGACTATCAGAATTCACAAGTGCTACTTGGTTTTGGGTCCTTCTCAAGTAACAACATTTCTAAACCATTATACAAACTTGGAAGAATTTGGGAGGAGCTCATCTCTAGAGAGAAGTGAAAATTCCAGCTGTGCTTTAGTGTGACGTAAACTCAGACAATTAAGCAAGACAATTAAAAATCTGAACCTTACTGTAAACTCAGACAAGAACACGCTGCAGAGGCACTGAAGCAATCGGTTGTGAGATGACAAATCTTGCAGGAGAAGATAACAACAAAGTACACATGACATTTTTTATGAGTACTATAAACATTTTATGACAAGGTACATATATTCAGAAAATTATGATATGGCTGCCTGTTGGCTGTTTGATATATATTATGAAGGCTGCCTGATGGTACAGAACATATGTTACTGAAAAATATGATGTGATTGCAGTTTACAGAATCACCTTGTTTATTTTTTGTATTACTGAATCATGAGTATGCCTTACAGAATCACCTTGCTAATTTTACCCAAATTAGCCAACTATTCCAAGCTACAGGAAATGTCTGGACTCTGAACAGTTGACCTTTACACAGTAGGCAAGTTACAGTTTCTACTTTCATCAGTAGAAACAAAGATACAAATTCTTATTGTATCAGCTAAACTGTTTTCACAGACAACACCTATCCAACCACACAAGACTTGAACTGAACTGAAAGAATCCCTACAGCGTAGGTGAATGGATCAATTTAAATGTGCAGCGCTATTTTGACCGAGCCCTCTAACTATGAGATGGACAGAGACATGGGATTCTTGATAAATCATGCGGAAATTAGTAGGTCAACAGCATAGCACTCACATACGATTCATTTGCAACCCATTCTTCATTAAACAACAGGTCAATCTTTTAGACAAATCAGAGGGAAATTTGTTTACCTTGGCTGCAGAAAGGCGTGCAGCAGCATCTGTCTTGGAGCTGATGGCATTGGCGTCGTTGGGCAGCCTGTTGAACGGACGTCCTCGTAGCTCTAGATGCGGCCGTCGGAAGCAGCGGCTCTTGGCCGTGGCACCAGGGGAAGCAGCGCTCTGGATCGTAGCCGTGGCACCACAGGGAGCAGCGGCGGCGCCTTGTTGCTCGAAGAGGAGGGTGCCGGCAGGAAGAGAAGCAGAAGAGGAAGGGACCGACGGGGAAGGGGGCGACGACGGCGAGGTCGTTCGCGGGAGGACGAGCCGGAGAGGAGGGGACCGGCGGGGAAGGGGCACGTGGCGGAGCAGGCGGCAGGCGGAGGAGGCAGCGGCGACGCGCGAGGCCGTCCGCACCGTCGGGTATGGCCGCGGCGTGAACAGCCGGGGCGGAGGAGCAGGGGGCGGCGGCGGCGCCGACGTCGAGATGGCCCGCGAGGAGCTGCGCTTTTTTCCAGGACGAGGAGTCGCCCCCCCCAGATTTGGGGGAAGAGTCGTGCGTCCTCTAGAATAGCGGATCGGTTAGGGGATGCCGCTGCAGCCGATCCAGGAGGGAAAAAATCGGTACTATATTGGTCCAGGATGGTTTACAGGCAACCGTTGCAAATAGTCTGAAAAATTCTTTTGGAGGATAAATATAGAGGACACCATTGCACGTAGTCTTGCCCCTTTCTCCTCCCAATCCGCTGCTGCCTGCTGCTACAGAAAGGCCTCGCCCTTCGCCAGCCAAACCCCCCACCACCCTGGTGCTCTCTACCTTCCACCCCCCAAAAACCCCATTTCCGTTTCCTCCCCCAAGACCATGGCGGCCGCGAGGGTGCTGGGACTCGCCGGTGGCAGGCTTCGCTCGGCGGCCGCCGCCATCGGCGCCCCGCGGCTGCCGCCCTTCGCGCCGCACGCGGGCCGCCGGTGCCCGCTCGCCGCGCCGGCGCCCCTCCTCGGCCCGGCGGCCGCGCCTGCCGATGGCCTCCTCGCCCCGTGCGCGCCCGCTCATCTCCGCCGCCGCGCGCCGGAGCCCGACGCCCGCTCCCTCATCAAGATCCCACCTTTCTCCACCGGGGGCGCCCGCTCCGACGGCGGCAAGGTCGGCGGCGCCAACGGCGTTCCGGGCAGGAGGGACGAGTGCGCCGGCGTCGACAAGCACAAGGCCGAGGAGGACGCCGGCACCAAGGAGGCCGGCGGCGGCACCACCAAGACCACCAACGGCAAGGACGGCGTCGACGCCGGCGGGCGCACCACGGAGGCCGGCGGCGGCGGCACCGCCAAGGAAGTTCGTCGACAAGGAGCTGCGCGAGCATTCCCGGCGCATCGTCTACCTGGTTCGAGTTGCTCGTCGTGGTCGCAGCTGCGATGATCATTGGCACATGGCTCGGCATCGTGAAGGTCAAGCAGCTCATCAAGTACCTGACCACGAGCCCGGAGACCATGGCGATGTACCAGAAGGCTGCGGACACCGCCTTGGAGCTTCTTTACAACGCTTTGACGGGCAAGGGCCGCAAGCTGCTTGAATATCTCCTGAGCATCTTCGTGGCGACGGAGGAGGGCAAGGCGGGAGAGGAGGACCAGGCCGTGAAGCAAGGAAAGCCGGCTGGAGAGGACCAGAGATAGATTGAAGAATCATTGGTAAGCATATATCAACAATTCTTGACGAATCTTCTAGTCATTTTCATTAGAGACATCCAGCTCTGCAGATTGCAAAAACCGATCACATATTATCATCACAACTGGACTGTCTTTAGTTATTTGCAATCACAGTTTTGTATTTTGACAAACTGGCAATCTGGGCTTAGTAGTTCAACACAAACACAACACAGGTACATGTTTCCTTTCAGACATAAATACAGACGGCTGAAGAACACTTCCTGCTCCCTTTTTTGATAATTTCCTAGTCCTCCGCAAGAACACGAACAACACTATACCCAAAGAACCCCACGGAACCAAAGGCAGCGAGAGCAATGAGTCGCGTATTCCTCCTGTAGACCTTCATTTTCTTCTGGAACTCCACATACTCACGCCTTCATAACATATAGGATCAAGAAAAAAAACATGTTAGGATGGTTGAAGAAAAGGAAGCACACAGGACAGGAAGATGCCAAGAAAAGACAGTAGGGCTTGTACTTACTCCAAGTGCTGGTCCATCAATGGCCCGATGGCTTCACTCAGCTCTTCAATAGACTTGTATTTGCTAGGATCTATAAGATCCGTGAAACTTGTATACCTTTCGCTCCGTGTCTTATCCTGCAACGCAGAAAGTTAAAAAGATCATATGCCTTTCCTATGTTTTGATATCAATCGATCCAATGCTGAATTTGTCCTGTCAAACATAACGCCGTAATGCTGATTTCTGAGCGGATGGTGTATGAATGCGACGTAACCGTGTACATAAACCTCAATGTGATGAAATGCTGTATCGAGCAACTACAACAATGATCCCTGGTCAAACTCTTCTGAAGAACATGCCTCCAAGAAAATATAGACTCAACAGAAATGAGCAGAAAGGTAGATCAGCAGGATGATGGGCATACACCTGATCCCCAACCCACCATTTCTCTCAGTCAATTGCTGAAGAAAACTAAACAAGCATGAGCCTAATCTGGGACCAGAAGACAAGTCAGCATCAAGAAATAACCAAATTTTAGGCTATTCCAGAAAGCGGTCTTCAAAGTCATTATCCCCTCAATTACTCGAGGAATGGAATATTAATAGCAGAACGCAAGCAAACAAAGATTGGTGCAACAAAGTATTACTTCCTCCGTTCCAAATTATAGGTCGTTTTGGCAATTCTAGGTTCATAGTCTTTGCTATGCACCTAGACATAGTGTATATCTAGATGCATAACAAAATCAATGAACCTAGAAAAGCCAAAACGAACTATAATTTGGAACGGAGGGAGTACAAGATTATCAAATGAGCACTTGAAGGGGGCATGCACAGGAACAGCTTCAATTGCATTTTGCTATCTGAAAAAAAAAACTTTGGATGGTTTAAATGCAGAAATTGTAACAGCATAGGGAACCATTTGTACCCCCCTTGTATATGAAGCTAAAGATGATCACAAAAGGGAACCCTTTCTAGTCCCAGTGTATATAAAAGCTGTAACGACCCGGCCTAAGGATGACGGCTAAGATCCACTCTACACGTTAAATGGACCACACCTGCTAATTAACTCTCTTGCGCTTTCGTCCTCGCTTCGCGCAAAAGGGCCGACCCAGAGTTAACAGCCTCCTCAGGCCAGCTATTTAAGCTGGTCCGACTCCCGCTCCGTTTCCGGTTTGGGACTATCTCCGACGCTACAGTATTTTGCGCTAGTGTGAAAACTGGCCCGGCCCAGCTGTGGGCTGGTCTGTTACAACCACCCACCCTAAGGGATTCGACGTCCCCGTCGAACCAGCTTACCTCGTCAGGCCACAGGCTCAGGATCCAGTCCGTACGCCCATAACCGGGACCCGTACTTACTCGCTCTAGATACCGAATGTAACAACCCGGCCTAAGGATAACGGCTAAGATCCACTCTACACGTCGAATGGACCACACCTGCTAGTTAACTCTCTTGCACTTTCGTCCTCGCTTCGCGCAAAAGGGCCGACCCAGAGTTAACAGCCTCCTCAGGCCAGCTATTTAAGCTGGTCTGACTCCCGCTCCGTTTCCGGTTTGGGACTATCTCCGACGCTACAGTATTTTGCGCCGGTGTGAAAACTGGCCCGGCCCAGTTGGACCTGTGGGCTGGTCTGTTACAAAAGCACAGCACACAACAAAAAGAACATCGAGCGGAACTGTTTGCACAGCAGACAACAATGATCTCCGGTCAAACTCTTCTGAAGAAGATGCCTCCAAGAAAATATATATTCAACAGAAAATGAGCAGAAAGGTAGATCAGAAGGATGATGGGCATGCACCTGAACCCCAACCCACCATTTCTCAGTCAATTGCTGAAGAAAACTAAACAAGCGTGAGTCTAATGAGCAGAAGACAAGTCAGCATCAAGAAACAACCAAATTTTAGGCTATTCCAAAAGGCGATCTTCAAAGTCAGTATCCCCTCCTGCCAAAGAGATTTGGGATCGACAATCCAACGAAATTGATACAGATTACCTCCTGCCCTAAGGGGGATTGAGCGCAATGAATCCCCACCCCATAAAAAACAAAGCCCAAGTAAAAAATTGTGAAATTTGCTATCACCGCGCAAACCTGACCCAGGAAAGATTAGATCTTTAACTAGCGCCGTTGGCAAGATTGCTCAAGGCGGCGATTAGAGAGGAAAAAAAAGGGCAAGACATGAATCGGTTAATTTGCCATCACATCGCAGCAGATCGCAAATGCTTGCACCTATGTATCCATAATTCCATATCGTGCATGGTGATTGCTACAGAGCGGGAGGGAGACGGGGTCACGGGGAAGGGGAACAAACCATGGGGGAGACGGCGCCGGATTGCCGCATCCGCCCCGCAAGGCCCCACAGCTTCCCGACCAGAGAGCACTTCGCCATGGCACGGACGGATCGGGGGATCTGGAGGAGGACGGCTAGGGTGGGAGACGCAACGGGCGCCTACGGTTCGCTAGGGTTGGTGCTTTTCTCCAAGGCTACGCCGGCGACTGGCGAGAGGAGGCCAGGAGGGATGTGTTTTGCTCCGCGTCGGGGACGGTCCGGAAGGATCTCTCGATCTCCTCGTCCTCGGGCACTCGTGGGCCGTCCCAGAGGTGCGGGCTGGTGGGCCGCATATCACGATTCACGAGACATTTGTTTTTTTATTTCTACTAATTGTCTGCCTTTCCTTCCCGCGTTCCTCGTTAAGAAAACCTTTTTTATTTGAATTTTGCAGGATACGCAGGAGATTAAAAAAAGGTTTTTCAGCTTAAAATTAAAATTTTGAAGAATGAATTTACCACTGAAACTCGATAATTCATTGAGTAGCACAAACTAATGAAAGTGAGAGCTGATAATCATATCCACCTCACGTCCTCACGTGCTTATTTGTTTGATAGTTTTGGATATTGTTTCAGTGATTTTTATTGCGTTCTTATCTGTTTTCCTTTTTAAATTAACATTTCAAGCTGGAACTGAAACTACTTGTGAAACTTTCCCATGTCAATGGCTTCACATTTTCGCACGAGCACATGAGGCAAAATCATTAAATCAACAGCCCCGCATGCTTCTTCTTCTTCTCTCTCTCTCTCTCTCTCTCTCTCTCTCTCTCTCTCTCTCTCTCTCTCTCTCTCTCTCTGTTTGCTGCACGTGCAAGTTTAGTGAGATTATAATACAAGTTATCATCACGGTGTGATCTGTTTTTAAGTTCATGGTAAGATGAGAACGGCTTCGATCAATTCCCAATTTGCAGGAGAAGACATGCAGCAACTGTTCTCTTGAAGAGCAAGCTGGATCCTTCTCTGAAAGGATGGAAGAAGCGATTTGGTAGAAGTCATAGCATTCCTTCTTAGAGATTGATGAGATATACTTATTTTCCCAGCTCGGGTAAACGAAACCTTAGCATGCATCCATATGTTTCATCGCGCTGTTTTTCTGAAGGCCTGAAATGGAGGAGATCGCGAGGTACAGAGTAACAGAGTACGTGTCTATAGAGTGCTAGGTGTTGCTTTTAGTGTTGGCTTTGTGGTATTCTCTGTGTCATGTCTGCGAGGGAAAGGGAGCACGGCAGCAGCAAACACTCCATGTAAGTTTGACTATCTTCCTATTATGTTGAATGTGCTCTAAAGATCATACCATATTAATTAATTTCTGTGTGACACTACCTATTATGATGACCTGTCGACCGGTTAGAACAAATGAACTTTGCAAGTGACTATATTGGCATTTGGTTCCAGTTTTCTTGTAACAATTTGAGCCACTGCTGATACAGATGATTTCACATCTAAACCATCTAATGATTATTTTTCGAATAGCAAAGTACAATTAAAGATGGTGCTTAATTATTCATGTGCATATGCCCCTTCAGGTGCTTGTTTGATACTTTTGTGATAACTAGCAGAGAGGCACGTGCCGCAGGCACATGTTTTAAAAAGATATAGCGTGAAAAGAGTCCTAGTTGCTAACGTATATCATGAGAAAGAGTCCTGACTGCTCATGTATCCATAATCACACCTGTCTGACTAATGGGTCCACAAAATTTGACGATAGATGAATTGTTTGTTCTTTATAGTATATAGATGGATAAATAGATGAACAAGTGAAACCATGGTTGGCAGCTAAAACGGGCATACCTAGTCCCTTCATCCTTGGAGACTCACATATCAGCTTTTTGCAGAAAATTTCAGCGTCGTTCAGAGACGTGCGGCCCATGAACTCCTCATAATATGCTTCCTAATTGTATCTCACGGGTGGGAAACGAAAAGGTAAATTGGATTGTATATGCATTTTTTGAAGTGTCAGTCCACGACGTCGGGTAAACGTACATGGAAGGCCTTTTTTGAAGTGCGGGTCCACCTGTCGGGATTTGACGATTGACTATCACTTCTTTCGTCCTTTATAATATAGATTTGTTGCAATGCCATTTGTTCTTTCTGTTTTAATATTTCATTCTGGCCTCATAGTACTTCCCCTAGTATGTTACAACATTCAAGCACACTGAGCTGTGCATGGCTACCGTACCCTATAGCATTCTTGCATGCACAGCGTGCACATATGAATTGACACGGTTCTCTAGGTGAAAACTTTTTTTGCGTTGGAGGGCCTAATTAATAGCCAACCCTGAACACTCCTTCTAGAGGGAGCATTTATTATCGTGATCATCCAAGCATTTATTATCGTAATTGGCTACTGTACATGGCAATTCATATCCAATTAAGGTTTCAGTGATCAGGTTCACATTGATCATGTCTCCCTCTCTAAATCAGCCTACATTCGTACTCGCTCGGGCCACCGGGCACCGGCAAGGCAGCACGCCTGGGATAGCGAACAGGTTTGCTGGCTGCAAACTACAGGGTCCTCTTGGCAACTCATGTGAGTTGTGACTGACCTGACCCTTGCTTCCATTGTCAACATGTGACTGGTTTTTTTTTGTCTCTTCAGATGTGAACTCCATCATGGCCGGGCCCCATGGCTGGCCCCATGATAAAGTCAGAGGACATTAGAGCAACTCCAGCCCACCCTCCAAATGAGCCACATCCTTTTTTCAGTCTCCCAAGTAAAAAAACCAGCTCCAGCCGAGCCCTTAAATGGGCCTCTGTTTGTGGAGGCTACCAAATTTTGCTCCAGAGCCCCTAGAATTGGAGGGCCTCTATCCACCCACACGTGGGCCCCACCCCTCCTTTCCTCTCTCTCCCTGCTTCTTTCCTCCCCATCCCGACACGCCGCCGCCGGGGATGGCGTGGCGCGGCCGGCGAGGCGACGCGGCGGGCGCGGCGGGCGGCGGGCGCCGCGAGGCCGGCGAGGCGGCGGGCTAGCGCGGCGCGCGGCTCCTCTGCGGGCGGCCGCGGAGCTCCTCCGGCGGCCGGCGCGGGTGCGCCTCGCGGCATGGGCGCGGCGGCCGGCGCGGGGTGCGGCCTCACGGGCGCGACGGCGGGCGGCGGGGCGGGCACAGCTGGCGCGGCGCGAGCGGGTCCGCGCACTGGGGTGCGGCCAGCGCGCGGCGTCGCGGCGGGCGCCGGCTCGGCGGGGGGCGCGACACGGGCGCCGGCTTGGCAGGGCGCGGCGGCTCGGCGCGGCGCGGCATGGGCGCGGCGGCCGGACGCTGCGGCGCGGCGGCCTGCGAGACGGAGAGCAGGGGGGCGTGCGGGAGGAAGAGGAGGGAGAGAGGGGAGGACGCCGTGGGACCCGCTTGTCAGATTGATTTGGGGGCCTTCATTTAGTCGGGCTGGCTGGAGTAGGCAGAAAATTTTAAGCCCCTAAATTTTTAGTGGCCAACTAAAAATGCAAAATACAGGCTCGTATATAAGGGCTGGGCTGGAGTTGCTCTTAGAGAAGGCGAGAATCCTGCCTCCCCGCAGACATGTCCTGGCCTCCTGGGCTCCTGGTCCTGGCCTTCCGGTACCCCCGCAGAGATGCCATGCTGTTTAAAGTTTCTTTTTTCTTTTGCTTGGAGGCAGAACGCCAGAGAGCTTCCAAAACACTACGGGCGTGTTTAGTTCCCCCATAAAAAATTTTTCACCCATCACATCGAAGACCGGAACCTATTCAAAACCTTGCCTCCAATGATTGGAATTCCATTTCTCATCCTAGTATAGAAGTGTAATATGAAAAATTTTCCTTAAAAATACTTTTACAAACACATAGAATTATTATTCAAAAACACATACAAATAAAAATACTCCTCCAATCTTACCTCACCAAAACTAGAAAATAGATAGGCTGTTATGGGCCCACCTTTAAGCACTACTGCAGCGATCCTTATCCTTGCCGGCGCAAAACCCTTATCCGCGTCGGCGCCAGCACCGCTTCCCTTAAGGCGATGCGAATGAGGACGCTATCCGAACCGGTGATAAAACCGCTTCGAATGACTCGTTAAACGTGCCGGCATCTTCCCCACCACTTAGAATAGTCTTATATTAGAAGCAGTTTAGAGCACCACCGCAGCGTTTGAGTGTCGTATATGATTCGATTGTTAATTACTCCGCATTGTTTGTAATCCTATTGATACCGGTTTGATTAGCGCCAGTTAGAATGATGTAGGCGCACTTAAAAAAAATCAGGCGGTCGCCATCATCATCCGTCGTTTCGCGCCATCGGATCCATGAGTAATGCAGCATTGTGATGAATGAATTGTACGAACAACATATGCACATTCAATGGAATATGCACGTGTACATGCTATACGTTCATAACAACAACAACATCATATTCAAATTGTCATTTGGCAATATCATAACAACATCATCATATCCAACATGATCCGCATTTCAACATCACATAGCTTTAGCATTTAACATACTGAAGATAACCTGTCAATAGCAGCTAGAAGTTCATCATACAACTACTGAATACCTTAAACATCTCATAGATTAAACATCACACAGGTTAAACATCACATAACTATTGAATAACTTAGACAAGTTCATCATTAGTACTGAACTAAGCTGAGCCAAACAGAACATGGCAGAATAGTAGAACGATGCAGTCTAGTAAACAAAATGACAATTCATTCATAATAATCTGACACTTACATCACCAGATCTACTTACATCACCGCCACTGCACCCGTAGAACCTCTGCCGTCCTCACCATGGCGATGGAGGTCATGGTCGAAGCAGAGGCAACGACAGACGCACATAAGATCCACCACCCATGGCGCATGCAGGGGTTTCAGCGGCAGCCATGTAGGCAGACAACATGGCAGTGGATTTGGCCCACAACTCGAGAGTCGCTTCCCTCACACCCCCCCCCCCCCCCGCCGTCATTGACGGCAGTGGCAATGGATCTAGCCACTAGCTCCTTCTGAGAGTCGGCCGATAGATTCATCATGGCGACTGTGGCCCTGTACACAGTCCTGACCACTGAGCGAACAGTCGCATCCCTCGCGGCATAAGCGACCAAGGCGCGGGCAGCAGTGTTGGCAAAGGCCAACACCACCACCTTAAAAGCCCCGGACGCGAGGATGGCAGCGACCTCATATGGACTCGGTGTCACCATGGTAGGGGAGGACGCCGGCATGGAGGAAGCCGAGGTGGGGGAGGACACTAGCATGGAGGTGGAGGCGAAGGCGGAGGCGGAGGGAGGCAGGAGTGGCGGCGCCGCGGTTGGGTTTGGGCGACGGGGTTGGTCCCCTATATATAAGCCAAGATTTGAGCTGGTTCATGTGCACATCCTAACCGGCACACAATAAACCGGTTAGAATATATGAACATCCTAACCACCCCACTGCGAATTGGTTAGGATGCTATTTCTATAAACAAAAAAAAAATGAAATTCATACATCTATCGTCATTAACTTCCATGTCCATCATACACACATCAATACGAAATTGTTCCACATCAAGCAACTTTCATGTCCAAATTATTACACATACATAAAGACAAAATTGTTCCATATACCACACATCGATACACTTCACTAGGACGCCCAATCCTCTCGATGTCGTCGTACGACTTTTGGACGGATAGCTTCTTCACGCAGCGGAAATCGATGCACACGTCCCAGAAGTACCACATGTGCCCATGGAGCTTGTCAACGTCTTCCGAGGAATCAACCTTGATGAAGAAGACGAAGCCCTCCGTGCTCTGAGGCTCGTCATCTTTGACGATCCTGAAGTGGTAGTAGCCCAACTTCTTAGCGATGCACACGCTGGCGGTGACAAAGTGATCGTGATGATCCTTATTCACTAATGCCACCACGACTTCTGTTTGCTCACCAGGGTCGATGCCGAGTTGCGCCATCACGCGATGCGGCACTCACAACTCCTCAATGGGTGGCTCGACATGGTCTTGGCCACCGGAGGCTTTCACATTGCTTTGTCCCACCGTGGCCATGCCTCCGCCTGCACATCACAACTAGATTTAGAGATCGAACTCACATATGTCGCGATCAGAGTAGTAGGTAGAATGGCCACGATCATGTATGTGTGTGTGTGTATATAAGCGCTGAAGACAACCGCTATGTCTTGCAGGAAAGATGAAGCGATTCGCATCAACTTGCATGGCAAGATGAAGCGGTTAAAATTTCCAACAACGCGCTCTCATTGATGTGAAGGAGAAACTGCGTGCACTTCAACTTCCAAGACGTGGTTCAAATTCCCAAAGGAATTGGTCAAACATCAACCGCTTCAGTAAACGAATATTGTAGCCGGCTTATAATTAATGCACAGGTTAGGATATATAACTATATGTGTCAGTTCACACTAGCACCGGCACCTTTACTTAATCAAGCCGGCTCTGGAAGGCTGAAAGGACCAACACTAGGCCTAGAGGGGGGGGGGGTGAATAGGGCCTGTTAAAAATCCTGAAAATTTCTTCACGAAAATGTCAGATGGTCGGATGATCCGACGCAGTCTCGGATCTTCTGACTCCCGGAAGATCCGACACTGTGTAGGATCTTCCGACACAGAGAGGAAACTAACTCCAAGATTCAAAAACTAACAAGCTATTCAAGATTCTATTTGAATACAAAGCTGCTAGATGAAGTAACTGAGCACCTAAGTATGATCTCTAAGGTCGAACAACACCTAGCACATGGATCGGGCACAAATAAGGTGATGAACAACAAGAACAATAGCAAGAATAAAGTGACACGAGATTTGTTCCCGAGGTTCACTCCACAAAGGAGCTACGTCCCCGTTGAGGGGTTCACAAAGAACCGGGTTGTCACTAACCCCTTGCCTCCCTCAATCAACCACAAAGGAAGATTGAGTCACTTACTATTGCTCTCACAAAGAGAGGGGAAATACAAACTTTCCGGTGCTCAAACCACAAAGGAATGGGAGCTACCGGCGACGCCTAACCGTCTAGGAGCAAAGCTCCAAGAGTAACAAACGTGGATCGACGAATCAAGCTTGCTTCAAGTGCTTCTTGAGATGAACAAATCAAAGCTCACAAGTGCTCAAAGCTCTCACACTCAATCTTTTCCTCTCACTCAAACCCTAGGTGAATCAAGGTAAGAATCAAGCTTTGGGTGGGAGTAGAGGAGTGCACTCAATGCTTTTGGAGTGTGTTTGGTCGTGGAGGCAGCAAGCATTGAATGAGGGGGGTGAGGGGGTATATATACCTAACCCCAAAAACTAGCCGTTATGTGTTCTGCAAAGGGGTACCGGATCTTCCGAGGTAGGGTCGGATCATCCGAGATTTGAATTTCATAAGGCTGAACCACTGAAATATGGCTAAGTCTGGGAAGTTCCGACACAAGGGCCGGATGATCCGGTGGAAGTTCCGATCTAAGTTCCGACGCAAGGTCCGGATCATCCGATGGAAAAATATTAGAGACAGAGCTGCCCGGAACTTTGGGTCGGATCTTCCGTGGAAGTTCCGACGCCTGAGGGAGAGACGCAGAAACATGAAATTTGGCTAAGTGTTGGAAGTTCCGGAGCAAGGGTCGGATCTTCTGACGGAAAATTAATTCCAGACAGAGACGCCCGGAACTTTGGGTCGGATCTTCCGGCCTAAGTTCCGACACCTGAGGAGAAGACACAAAATCTGTCTAAGTGTTGAAAGATCCAGTGCAAGGGTCGGATCTTCCGACGGATAATTAATTCGAGACAGAGCCGCCCGGAACTTTGGGTCGGATCTTCCGGCCTAAGTTCCGACACACAGGAAACTTGTGTATGGAGGATTTTGTGTGTGTTTGTGTCTCTCGTGTGTATATGTCATCTCAAGTATAAGCACTTTAACAACCTAAACTCATCAAGCACGTCTCCCTTGATAGTACAGTGATCCTATACTCAAGTTCAAACTATAAAATAAATTTAAATCGTCCGTTAGAATCCGTCACCATACGAATAAGAATTGGGGACCTTCCTTTCACCTTTCTTTTCTTTTCTTTTGATTTTATTCCTGCACAACTCATGCAAAGCATTATATCCAAATTTACATTGTCATTAATTACCAAAACTAGATTAAGTGCCTAGATGCACTTTCAAAGGCCACCGGCACAATGAGGGCCTTAATCGTGTCGGCTTCTTTCGCACCGCTACGAATGACTTAACGGAAGCATGCAATTTGGGCTGGCACGTATAGGCCGGTGAGGATAATGGTCTCTCTAGTCGTGAGTATACCTGATCATGGGTTGGGTCATGTCGGGTTCGGGTCGGGTCATGTCGGGTTGGCGGGTCGAAATTGTTGACCCGCGCCCGACCCGTGGCATGGTTGGGTCGGGTTGCGTCGGGTTCGGGTCGGGTTTCGGGTTTCACGTGTAATTTTTCGGGTCGCGTCGGGTTTTTTTGGTGTTTCGGGTTAAAAAATTGACCCGTGCCCGACCCGTCACATGCTCGGGTCAGGTCGGGTCGGGTTTTTTTCGGGCGGGTTGGGTCGGGTTTATCGGGTCGGGTGACCCATGATCATGTATAGTCGTGAGGCCCTTAATGAAAGTCTAAACTTCCTTTTTTATGCCAGATAGGAGAATTAATATGGACTAATTGCACAGATAATGTCTAATTGGCTGTTAGAGGCTATTAGTGCTTGGTTATATTAATCCATATTTAGCCAGCACCCTATTTTAGCCTATCCAAACAGGCCATTTATGAGGCATGCACTTGGAGGCTAGAAAACACAGGTACTCCCTCCGGTTTGGTAAAGGAAGTCATTTTGGACAAGATTTGAGTCAAACATTGGGAATATAAATCGTGAATAACTTTTAAGTCGTTGAGTTTGAAAATGTGAAAACTACATGAATAGATTTGTTTTGCAAAATACTTTCATAAAAGAATACATATGTTAGTTTTTAATAAATATCTTTATAAAAATAAGAAGTCAAAGTTGTACTTTGGAGACCGTGTCGCTGTCCTAAACGACTTCTTTTAGTAAACCGGAGGGAGTATGCATGCAAGGGGTGTCGAGCTTAAGTGAGTTGACTATAAATTCATATTAAGTGAAGGAAGATGTGCGGCAAAATTTCTTCTTGCATAGAAAAAGAATTAGATAGCCTAGAATCAATAACTTTAAACAGTACTCTCTCTATTCCAAATTATATGTCATTTTTCCTTTTAAAGCTATATGGCTTTTGATGTATACGTTGTACGAAAAGCTAAAACAACCTATCATTTAGAACGATACAGTATTAACTCTATGTTTCTCAAGTTTGTTTGAACCGAGCTTCCGTGTGTACGGTGTTCCCGGGTAGTGGTACTCCTGCTAACCATTTGATTCTGAATTTACTAGTACTTAACTTGCCTACTTGTTTGCACTGTAGCGACTAGCGAGTATCATGAAGCCCGTGCTCACGAATATGGATGGAAACGGATCGGATTCGCATGGAATCGGATTCGGATATCACCTTTTACCACATTTTAACTCGAATACGAATACGGATTCGAATGTTCTCGAATACGAATACAAAACGGATGTCTCGAATTCGAATACGCATCGGATATTTACACCGGTTGGAAAACAATATTTACTTATTTTCTTTATTAATAGTTTATATTATAAAATTATTATATAAAAGTAAAGACTAAAGTATGAGTACATAACAAGTCTAGACAAAGGGCACTCATTTATAATATCACATTCATTCATATTTATTTTAATAATTAATCATATAATAAATAATAAAACTATTAATAAATACATATTTTATTTATGGATGCAATATTTTTATATTAAAATCAATATCATAATCATTAGTAATGGAGATAACTTTTTTTAATTATACACTACCATTATTAATATTTAAATCGACATCATTTGTCATTAGTTATAGAAATAACTAACAATTTCATATGGTCGAATACGGATACTGCCGGATATTGCCGAATACGAATATGGAATCGGATAGAGAAATTCAACGAAAACGAATTCGGATGTATCCATTTTATTACCACATTTGAATTCGAATACGAATACGGATATCCATATTTACGTTTTAGCGGATACGGATATCGGATAATTCGGATTCCATTTCCATATTTCCATCCTTACTCACGAAGCTAGCTTTAGCCCGTGATGACCAGTCCAATCCCATACATTCATGGTGCAGAGGCAATCATATGCATGGATTCACATGGTCCATATCCACATCTCATGTCAGTGGTCTTGCTTGGACTGTTGGACATGCCAAGGTGTACTCATAGCCAGACTCGCACGGTTCCCCATACATTTACCGTCTCTGGCACTCGGTCCCGCAGTCACTCGCGGTGGGCAGCAGATGTTTTTTATTGTTTCTGGTGAGCGAAGTCTCCATATCCCTGGAGACGCCCTAAGGAGTAAGGACACAAGGGCCGGGCATGCTCAGAAAATCAAAGCAGGCACGGTACGGCTGATGCTAGATCGATCCTCTCGTGGCAATGGAACCGCTGCAGGGGTGCTTGCTTGGGAGACTGCGTGTTAGCGGAGCCCCGGCCCGGCCGGTTGTGTTTTGGTCTATCAGCTCCCTCAGGGAAAACTAGTTTTCCCTTCAATCTTATTGGGTACTCCTGTATTGAGATGAAATGAGAAGGATTGAAGGGAAAACTAGTTCATTTTAGATCTAATCCCTATCAATCCTCTCCAAACCGTCTCTATCCAAACAAGACCTCATTTGTGTAATGTGGTCTCCAGGTGTGCTAGCTAGATCCTTGATCATCTTGGGGCTCGATCTTGGTCTGATCTTGCGACCGGGTGATTCGATTGTTGTTAATGGGTGGAGACTGGAGAGGCGCTGACCAGAGTCCAGATTAATTTCAAAAAACCAGAGCCCAGAGCAAGCTGCAGGTGATCGACTCGCCTCACCTGCACTGCACTGTGCACTGCACCTCGCAAAAGGCTACAAAGGCTCTACGCGCCCCTATACCCGCTCTGCTAGCTGCGCATGCTGTGGGCTGTGGAGGAGGGGACGGGCACGTGAGCTACTACACAACCCACTATCACAAACGCCTCATCACAGCCGGTTTAACAAAACCGGTTGTGATAACTCATCACAACCGGTTTTTGAATGAATAGCCACGTTAAATGTTAAAACCGGTTGTGATTGTAGTCATCACAACCGGTTTTTTAATAAAACCGTTTGTGATGAGTGAAGCCCAGGTCACAACCGGTTTTTAGTTTGGGACCGGTTGTGATCGGTCACCCCACCTCCGGACCCGAAATTTTTTTAACTCCTGCTCTATCCCACCTCACGTCCGACCCGTCAGCCGCCCTATCCTCTCCCCTCCCGTCAGCCGCTTCCCCGCCTCTCGCCTCCGCTCCCCCATCCCTCTTCTCTCTCTGCCGCCTCCCTTCCTCCTCCCCCTCTCCATCCCTCCCCGCTCCCTTTGCTGCCCCTCCCCTCTCCCCTCCGCTCGCCCCTCACCGATGCGAGGAGCAGAGGCGGGGCGAGGTGCGGCGGCGGCGCCAGGGCGGGCGCAACAATGGGCGGCGGCGGCGGGCGCGAACTACAGCGGCGACCGCGGGATGTGGCCGCGGCGGCGCGTCCACGGGATCCAGCAGCGGAAACGAACTCCGGCGGCGGCACGGTACGCCTCCCCCTCTCTCTCTGTAGGGTTCATGGTTAACACTCACATGGATCTAAAGCATGACTAATCTGTTCTAGCAGAGACAAATGGTTGGCACTCACAAATATTAGATGCAGCTTTCTTATGTTTCTGAAAAAAAATCCTAAGTAAATCTTTGGATCTCGGCAGTAGATGATAGGGATTGCCAGTAACTCAAGTCCATCTCTAACTAGATAGAGTGCTATAGCGTACCTGCATAGTACTCTGATTTTTTGTAACTAGATAGAGTGCTATAGCGTACCTGCACAGTATCCAACTCGCCTCCGATGTGGTAGTATATGTGCATAGTACTCTGATTTTTTGTAGAGTTTAGTTGCCGTGGATGACAAAGATATGTCAAATTGGAGTCTGTTTGGTGGTATGAACTCCAAGCATCAAACTGCTTATTGCTTTTCTAGATATATCATAACATTCATGTCGCTGCCTTCACGTTTTTCAGACATCCTTCATATCTTATATATTCCAAGAGGTCTGAATTTTATTGAGCACACAAGCAATGTTGGCTGAAAAGAGATCTTTGGACACTTGGAAAAGAAGCTCAGATTTTACACAAGCAGGTATGACATTCCTGCTGAGTTTTGATTGTTTCTTATACTATAAAAAATCCAAGAATGCTCAAAATTCTTGTCTCTTGTTTCACAGGTGACAGTCAGAGATTTATTAGAAAAATCAATGCTAAACATAGTTGGCATGTGAGTAGAGTTCATGCTCTTTGCTTTTTGAGAACTAACAGTTCAAATGCTTGATATCATTTAGCAGTTCACACTTCTAATTTCTGCTACTATTTCAACATACATTGGGAGTTGTTTCCTAAAATATATACTGGGCTTTTAATTTCTAATCATCTGAAAACAATCAAAACTCATCACATAGAGATGATAAGGATTATAAATGATTTGATTTCTAATCATTTGATGCTGGCCTAGAAGTAAATAGTCCGAAAGTCAGAAAATATAGAAAGTATAGAATTGTTCTTTGTTACTGTGTAGCACTATAATTTTGTTCTTTATTTGAGCCAAGGATGAAAGCATAGACTTGAAGGGAAGCAAAATGGCGAGATGAATGTATAAGTTTAGTCTTTTAATTGTAATCACAAGTATGGAACTGATTGTAATAGGCTCTTTGAAATGCTAATGTTTGTATGAAAGTGTAAACAGACCATGTGTGGAACTGATTGTAATAGGATCATTGAATGTTTTATGCTGTAAAAATAATGCTAGATTATTTTTTTAACCTCAAAATTCATATCACAGCCGGTTTTAGTTAAAAACCGGTTGTGATGCCTCCCCATCACAGCCGGTTTTAGTTAAAATCCGGTTGTGATGCCTCCACATCACAGCCGGTTTTTAACAAAAACCGTTTGTGATGCCCTCTTATCACAGCCGGTTTTTGAAAACCGGCTGTGATGGGCGGAGCTATCACAGTCGCTTTATCACATCCGCCTCTCAAAACCGGCTGTGATAAGGGTTCCGAACCGGCTGTAAAGGCCGGTTGTGTAGTAGTGGTAGCAACCAACAAACAGGCTTTTATCTACTGTTCTCCTCTCATATGCTCCGCTGAACGTACACTAGGCGGATTTGATGCACGTACGTACTGCGCTGAACGTGATCAGATCGATGATCAGTCATCTCTAGCTAGCTCGCCCGGCATGGTCACTGGCTAGCTGTTCAATTCCATGGATGACTGCCAAGGCATTTGTAGTCGTTCTTCACATCAAATTTGTGCAACTGTTTTCTTTAATTTGGAGGAAGACCACAACACATGTGGCTAATTGTTTATCTTGACAAAGGTTATTAGGGAATCCGCACATATCATCATGTAACAAAAAGAACCGGAATGAGAGGACTCAGACTATTCAGTTGAACTAAAACACACCCAGCCTTCTTCACTGCACTACAACAAAAGAGGGTTTCAATACCGGTTGGAAAGCCGTGTTAAGTACCGGTTTCCCAACCGGTACTAAATAATCGAGACTAAATGGCCGGTCGTTTAGTACCGGTTATGAAACCCGTACTGAACGACGCACTTTAGTACCGGCTGGTGTTCTAAAGTTTCTGAACGCTGGCGCTGGTCATCGCTCTCTCTCTCCTCACTTTCTCCTCTCTCTTTATTCTTTTAACTCTCCTCTGTTCTTTCCATTCACAGATTCACAGAAACGTGTTCATCTGTTCTTGAAGTCAAGAACAAGGAAAAAAAGAAGTTGAAGATGAGAAAAACTAAGAGATTACAGACATTCATAGAATTTTTCTTGCACCATTTCAATCCGAGAAGATTAATAGACACATTCACAGAAATTCACATAGGAAACCATTGTTGAGCTACTAAGAAAACTAAGAAAAAGAAACACAAAAATTTCCAGGGGCTCACGTCGGCGCAGGCGCCACCGCAGGGCCACGCGCGGGCCCTCCCGTGCCGCCGCGCCTTGGCCGGCCACGCCTGCGCCCGCTGCCGCACCCGCGCATGGCCCGCGCCGCCGCGCCTTGGCCGGCCACGCCTGCGCCAGCTGCCGTGCCCGCGCATGGCTCGCGCCGCCGCGAGCTCTTTCCCCGCCGCGCCGGCGTCGTAGCCGCCCGCGCCGGCTGCCGTGCGTGCCCGCGCAGGGCCCGCGCCGGCCGCCGCATGGTCCCGCGCCCGCGCAGGCCGCCGGCCGCCTCGCGCCCGCGCGAGCTGTAGAGGGCTCCGCCGCGGCGCGCTCTTCCCCCGCCGCGCCGGCGTCGTGGCCGTCCGGTCGCACCCGGCTTCCACTGCGCGTCGAGCCTACGCATCCGGCGCCCGCGCAGTCCCGCACGCCATGGATGCCTGCCCAGAGAAGAGGAAGATGGAGAAGGAGAGAAGAAAGATAAGAAGAAAGAAGGAACGGAGAAAGAGATAAGATAGAGAGAAAGGAGAGAGAGGAGGATGGACGAGATAAACAAGTTGGTGCGGTGAAAAAATTTTTGGCCATTGGTTTAGTACCGGGTGAGACTAGGAACCGGTACTAAATGTTCTCGGGACAATTTAGTACCGGCTCGAGACACCAGCCGGTATTAAGATGCATCTCAGGTGGCATTTGAGACGCATTTTAGTACCCGTTGGTGTCTTCAGCCGGTACTAAAGTGTTCCTCGAGGCACTTTGATGACTTCTGATGTTTGAAACCGGTACTAAATGACTCAGTGACCAATTTAGTACCGGATTTTAAGCAACCGGGACTAAATGACAAGGGACCAAAGGTCGTTTTTCTAGTAGTGGTGGTGGATCAGCGCCTGTCTTCCTTCTTCTCCTTCTTGTGCCCCCACCACCTCCAAAAGGCCACCATGTCCGAAGCCACAGAAGCACCATTGCTGATCATCGCAGCAATGCCATGGACAACAGCAGCAGCTCCATTGCCTTGGCGAGGACGTTTTCGCCGGCGGCCTTGGCGAGGATCTCGCCAGCGGGCACCTCGTCCTTGCGGTTGGCCTTGTTGTCGTCGGGCTCGACGCGGACCACAGTGCCGGTGGTGGAGAAGCGAACAAGGCCGATCGCCGCCAGCGGGAGGCGTGGCCCGAGCAGCAGGTGGGGGCCGAGGAGCGCGGCGGTGCGGGGGCCGAGGATCGCCGCCGCGAGAGCGGACCTGCTGGCGGCGGCCGGAGGGGGCGCGCCGCGCGGGGCCTGTATAGCGGCGGCGCCGGGATCACTCTACCGACGATGAAGCCAAAAACTTCAAAGCAGGCATGTGATGGTACACGTATACTGTACAGTACATGGCAATTCAAGGATCTCCTGAAAGGGTGTTATGTTTGGCACTCTTTTGGAGCATGGTACAATGGCAAGCAAATGACCTCTTTGTTTGAAAAAAAGGAACAACCCAACTGTAAATGGCCCTTGTGGCTAAGCCCTGGACAAGTCGCCAAACACATTGTTTGGCCTTTATCTTCTGGTTCAGTGGAATACACTAGGGTAATAAACAAGTTCATGCTAGGATGCATGAAGCAGGGTTTTATGTTGACATTGACATGAGTGACAACCTAACATGACATGAAGCATAAAACCCTGTGTTTGGGAGGGCTTCTCGAACGGCTTCGGGTGAAGCCCTCCAAAGTGGTATTTTTGCGTTGGCTTCAGGGGTAAAGCCGACCATGAAGTCATTTTAGGCTTTTCACTGGCATGGTGAAGCCGGCCATGAAGTCGTTTTGGGCTTTCACTGGCATGGTTAAGCCACAAAACATGGCTTCACCCCGGCACCCTTCTTGACTTACCAAGATGCCCCCGAGGTGGTTGGGGAGGAGGCTGTTGGGGGCTGGAGCAGGGAGGAGGTGGCCGTCCTCTCAATCAAACACGAAGTATCCCGATTCATCATGTTTGGTTGCAGCCCTGGCTGCATCCCATCACAGGCAGTCAAAATCCATACCCCCAGCAAAATGCCTTGCCCAAGCTAGAACGAAACAGGAGGAAAGACGTAACAACTTTCAGACGCTCAATTTCTCTTTCAGATGATAATGACGCTCAATTTCTTTCTCAGATGCTCCCTATTTGTGAGTTTGCATTAAACAACTACAAACCATTGTCCTTCGCTAATAACAGAAGTTCAGGTTTAAAACCTTGATTTTATGTTGCACGGAAAGAAAACCTTAACGCAACGGCATACACCCTGCAGCAGTAGAGTGATCGATTTTCCGTGAAACTGAGAGTAAAAGACGTGTTTAGTTTCATGGTGAAAAGATTTTGGAATGTAATCTCTTCACATTTAAAGTATTAAACATAGACTAATTAAAAAACTAATTGCATATTACGTTCGGAATTCGCGAAACGAACCTAATGAATGTAATTAATCTGTCATTAGCGTATGTTTACTGTACCGTTACTGTAACAATTTAGTGTCTAATCACGGCCTAAATTAGACTCATTAGATTCGTCTTGCGATTTCATTACCATCTATATAATGCAATTTATTTTTTAACTACATTTAATACGCCATTCATATGCTCAAACATTCATTTTGGATTTTAAATTTTGAAACTAAACGAGGCCGATTCGTCACCTTGTTCATGCGCTCCTCCTCATGTGGGCGGTGGCATGCGCGGAAGCCTTGAGGGGCCCGACCCGGAGTACTCTCGAGCGGTCTACAACTCCCATTCCTTCAGCATCGGTGTGGGTGGGCTCCACGGGTTCTAGACACTTCCACAGTTCCACCAGACTGGCAGACCACCACCTTGCCCAAACCAAATAAAGAAGAGGCACTCCATGATGCATCAATTTGCAGCGCAGTTTTTTTAACGTTAAATTGCCGCGCAGTTTGGGATGCAAATTTACATCCCTACGTGCAAATTTGGGATGAAAAGTATTGGCGTATTTTAGTTTATTTGAACCCTACGTGCAGTTCTTTCTTTTAAAACTTTATCATGTTCTGTTCTTGTGCATTGACCAGATGAGCTCCTAGATAATATTTGCATCCATCAATATATAAGTGACATTTTTTTTTGTAGAAGTGGCACCATGAGCTTGGAAATTGGAATGCGTAGGCTACTTGTTTTATTCCCTGAACTGTAAGTTCAGATGAGCTCTCCTCCGCTTCGCTCTGATAATGACTTAGTTTTTTTTTTTTTTTTTTTGCGAAAATTCTAATGGCTTAGTCTAACTAAGCAAGCAAATTTATTTCTCCAAAGCTTAGGATCACAATCATTCCAATTTCCCAAATTAGTCGAGCCATGAAATGGAACGCTACCTCCTCGGCTCCTCAGAAATCCCAAACATGAACACTTAAAGTCTGAAATTTGTCTCCTAGAAAAGCACATTTTTTATGGGTTTTACTGCTTTACACTTGTTAAAATTCGACCCACACATTAACTTCACTCCTCTCACAAACCACAAACTAGAAGTGCTGAGTTAATCACATATATACATACACAATTAAATTGCTCTAGGAATCTATAAGCACTACGGGAGGCCTGGCGTTTGCCGTGTGCCTCCCACACACGGCAAATCCGGAAATCCACACGACAAAGGCTTTGCCGTGTGCTTTCGGCTTTGCCTTGTGTGTGTGCACACGACAAACACTACGACGGCAAAGAAAACTTTGCCGTGTGGCGGTGTTTTATCGGCAGTCCTACCAAGGGGTATCCCTAGGTAGTAGAGTTTCGGTGGAGTGACAGTAGAATCAGGAACTCGACGATTACGTGACACGAGATTTATACAGGTTCGGGCCGCCAATTAGGCGTAATACCCTACGTCCTGTAGCTGATCTTTTATTACGTAGGGTGAATATGAGTACAAGTTTGTCTTCTCGATCGATGATCAGAGAGACTAGTCGAGATTCTCTATATTCTATGAGATTTGGTGGTTGTTCGTATGAACTATTGAACTTGTTTTTTAGAGGGGTCCCTGCCCGGCCTTATATAATGGCGGGCAGGGTTACAAGGGTGGATTCCTAGTCTAGCTCGAGTAGTAACACGAGCAAGCCTCGCTATGTGAGTACTTTCCTATTGTCGGCTAGTTCCCATATTTCCTAGAGTCTAGAGTTGCTTTGTGCCTCGGTCTCTACTCGTTGCCATATCCTCCTCTGGAGTTATTCCTGCGTCCGTGTGGGCCACGGGCCTCTATGTCCGACAAGCCCCCGAGCGCTTCATAGCCGAGTGCTTTTCTGGTCTTGAGAGTGCTTGGACCGCTTGGTTCGAGTACTTCTGGGTCTTCCTTGAAGATTTTCGAGTACTTCCTTGGACTGCAGTCTTTTGGTCTTCTAAGGATGAGGCTAGGAGGTGCTCAAGTCCTTCTTTTTGTGGAGTGCGATTTTTTGAAATCGCACTTCATATGAAGTAGCCCCCGAGCTTTAGTTTGAATCGATGATTCGAGCTGAAGGTCCTGGAAAAAATCTTGAATCTTGGGTGAAATTTTGAAAAATTCCATACTTTGTGGTTTATGTGCCTTGTAGCCCCCGAGCCTTGAACCACTCTTTTTTTTGGTAGTGGAGAAAAGGATCTTAAGGTACTTGTGGATAATGAAAGTCCCCAAATTTAAAAAAGACTAAGGTCGTTAAATAGATTTTTGTTTTTCTAGATGACGTCTTTTCCTCTTTTAAAAGCTGAACAATATCTGTTATCCAAGTCAGGCGTTTTTTCCTAGGTTTCCCCATGGCCGGTTATAAAATAACCTTTTTTCCTTTAGGGTTTTCACTTTTCACCTTCGTTAGGAAAAAATCTGCCGTTTTCTCCTTCCTTATTCGTCGAATGTCCCTTGCCGCCGCCGTCTTTCTTTCCTTGATCTCTCCTTGCTTTTAATTCTTTTGATCGCAATGCGTCAAAAGAAACTTGTGACGTGGAGGACTGCCCCGGTGAAAAAACAATCTAAAAAGCGCAAGCGCTTAGGTTTAGACCCGGTTCTTCCTCCGAAGCTTGGGAGAGTTGATGGTCCGCATTATCCGCCCCGATTGACTTATATCAAGAAATCGGCGGTGAAGCATGCTGATCTTGAGCGTCTTGTAAATTAAGGTTTGCTGAAGGATCAGATATTCTTGCAGTGGTATGTTCCTCCTCCGACTGAAAATCATCCATTAGATCCGGTTGACCAGATCTTTGTTTTTTCTTCTTTTGTGGAGAAAGGTCTTGGATTTCCATCTTGTCGCTTACTCCATGATCTTCTTGACTTTTATCATCTTGAACTCCAGAATCTTGACCCCAATGGAATTTCCCATATTTTTGTCTTTGTTCACTTTTGTGAGGCTTTCCTTGGAATTTATCCAGACTTTGACTTGTTTCGAGAGTTGTTTGTCCTTGTTCCTTTTCCGAAAGAGTTCTCTGTCTCGCCCGTTGGGGGAGCAGTTGTTCAGTTTCGATTAGGTTCTAGACAAAAATATCTCAACTACTCTTTGCCCTCATCTGGAACTGAGTGGAGGCAGTCGTGGTGGTATGTTGGGAACCATCCACCTGCTTTGCCAGAGTTTACTGGGAAGGCTCCTGTGAGTGATCCGTGCCGGAGTGAGGCTTCCACTCAAGGTGACTCCAAGAAGTTGTCGTCTTATTTTAAGACTATTGACTACTTGAAGAAATAGGGAGTGACCGTTGCCTCAGTCGTGTATAGTTGGGTTGAGCGTAGGATTTGGCCCGTAAGCCTGAGAGAGTCGCTTGGTTACGAGTACAGTGGTCGCGACGACCCTTCTCGTATGAGCGCGGAGGACCTCTCTGAGGAAGAGATCTTGGAGAGAGTTCGGTTGATGCTTCCTGGAGTTGTAGAGAAGCCATATGTGCCAGAACTCTATGATCGAGAACATCCTCCTCCCCAGGTACTTGAAATTTCTTGTTTGTTTGGTCTCGACTAGTTTTGTCTTCGTGTGTTTTATTGACATGTTGTCCTTGTAGGTTTCTGCTGCGTCTCTTGAAATAAAGAAGGAGCAGGTTGATGATCTAGATGGATTATCTCCTTTTGATGACTCCGGGATGAGACGTAAGCCTCAGATTTGTGTTCGTAAGGTTAAGATCCCTCGCGACGTGTCGCAAAGTGGCTCTCCTTCCTTGCCGGCAAAGCCCCCGAGTTCTTTTGATGAGAAGTTCGAGACTAGGTAATCGTTTTGCTTCTTTGAACGAGCTTTTGACTATGTCTTCTCCTTTTAGTGTATCACTCTATTGACAAGTGCTTCTGTAGGGCTGCTCCTGAGATTTTGTCTCCGTTAGCCCCTGAGTCTGTCCTTGGTGATTCCGGTGCTTTCTCTATTTTGGGAGAGGTTGCGAAGACTGCTTCTGTAGTACCATTTGGGAAGACGAGTAAGGGTGTCGTGGTTAACTCGTTGGCCGCGAAATCCTCGTTGCCCGAGAAGCCAAGTGCCAATGCGAAGAAGCCACGAAAGCTGGTATTTGGTGCTCCTCGTCTTCGCATGTCTGGTTCAGATAGGTTTGGCTTTTGAAACTCTTGCTTTAGACTGGTTTTCTTGGAAGGTCTTCCCTTACTGTCTTTCTTTTGTAGAGCTTTTGTTCGTCTTTCCGATTTGAATAAGTCTACGACTAGTTTGCCTTCTGATTCTTCTTTGAAGAAAGATGATCCTGTCTTGGGAGCAGGTACCTTGTGTACTCCAGTTGTTATTGATGCTTCTGGGAGATCGAGTACTATTGACGAGTCTCCTGCCGTCGATGCAGCTGCTAGACCCACGTCTTTGTCTTTAGAGAAGGCAGTCCTTACTTCTTCTGATGTCGCTGACTTAGGTCAAAAGGAGGATCCTGCTTTGCCGACTGGTGATTCTAACGCTCCTCAGGATTTGAAACAAAGAGTACTTGCTCTTGAGTCCAGGGTGTCAGAGCTCCAGAAGCTTAATGCCCAACTCGAGGTCCGCTACAAGAGATCAGAGGATGCCCGTTGGAAAAGTATTCGGGATCACAATGAGGCCACCGACAGAATTATCAATAATATTGATAATTATGCTGATATTGAGGCTGTGAAGACCAAGCATGCCTCTGAGATTCGGTCTTGGAAGAACAAGTTGCAGAGTGAGTATTCGACTCTTGGTCCTTTGCTTTCTGCCTTTTGGTACTTGTTCGTTGACTTGTTCTCTTTTTCTTTTCTAGAGTTGGAGAACTACTATGCGACGCTTCAACTTGACCGTAACAAGTGGAGGGATGCTGCGCAAGGTGCTGCTGATGAGATTGAGCAGCTGAAACGATCATCCAAGAATCTTCAAGGCTCATATAATGCTTTGAAGCTTGATCAAGAGGTCCTTGTTAAGCGTTACGTAGATCTGGAAGAAGCTGCCACAACGGTTGCGGATTCTATTGCTCCGACCCCTGCTGGTTCTCGTCCACGACTTCTTATTGAACGCCTTGCGGAGCTTCCAAGTTGTTTCGACTCGTATTTGCGTCGTACGTGTACTTTTGTAGCTAATAACGTCCTGGCTGCCGTCCAGTCTCTGGTTCCTGAGCTTAATTTGAACGGTGTATCGGGTGGTAAAGCTAGAGATTGTCCTGATGCTAAGTTTAAAGAGTACTTGGAATCCACTAGGCCAATAGCTGAACAAGTCGTAGAGAATTTAGATCTCTCATAGGGTAGTTTTTGTTCTCTTCGATGAAGAGAAAATACTCTTTCCTGAGATGATCCTTTGTAAAGAGTAGAATTTAATTGAAGCACTTGTTTTTCCTACTCTTTGTTTGTTGAGAATGCCTGTTTGTCTTTGTTGACTAGGCTCTGTTTTTTGTACTTATGTGAAGTACTTAGATCGTGTCCAATTTCTTTTATGAAACCAGGGTAGTTTGCCTGACATGCTCTTCCCCTATTCGGTTCAGACTGTGATTTTGTTGTTGTAAGGCCAGCGTACCTCTTCAGTTATCCATCGCTTTGAGCTTAATTCGGATGGACATAAGCTCTCGGAGATCCTGGAGACGATTGTACTTCTCTTGAAAGCACCCGTAATGGATTTGTTCTGAAACCAGTTTAGCCGAGTGGTCTGACATGCTGTTCCACTCTTTTGGCTTTGTTAACTGGCCCAGTTTCTTGGTTGCTGCTGTAAGGCCAAGTGTACCTCTTTAGTTATCCCTCGCTTTGAACTTATTTCCGATGGAGATAAGTACTCGTAGGTCCTGGATATGATTGTACTCCTCTTGGAAGTACTCAGAATGAATCTGGTTGCTTCTAAGACCAGTTTAGCCGAGTAGTTTGCCTGACATGCTGTTCTACTGTATAAGCTTTTGTTATCTGGCCCAGTTTCTGGTTTGCTGCTGTAAGGCCAAGCGTACCTCTTCAGTTACCTCTCGCTTTGAGCTTATTTCCGATGAAGATAAGCACTCGGAGGTCCTGGATAATAAGCACTCGTTGTTTGAACTCGCTTTGTGGGTGTTTGTTGTCCCCAAGTGAATTTTTCTTAGGGGATGGCAGATTATCCTTGAGTTCATTGAGTTTGATTGGGCGTCTTCTTCTGGTCTTTGTGATTGCAAGTACTCGAAGAGCTCTAAAAGGAGGCATGATGGGACGTGTTCTTCTGAAAAAGTTCTTCAGTCTCGTCCTTGTCCTTGATTGTCGCGATCCTTCTGCTTGTTGAGTCCGTGACTTGGGTGCGGATTCGCGCCACGCGGTTATCGTGGTCGCGGCTGCGATGGTCGCCGGCGCGTGGTTGGGCATCTTGAAGGCCAAGCAGCTTATCAAGTACCTGATAACTAGCCCGGAGTCCATGGAGATGTATTTGAAGGTTGCGGACGCCGCCTTGAGCCTTCTCTACAACGCTTTGACGGGCAAAGGCCGCAAGATGATTGATTCCTTCTTGGGTACATTTGTGGCGACGAAGGAGGGCAAGGCGGGAGAGGAGGGCAAGATGGGAGAGGAGGACAAGGCGGCGGAACAGGGCAAGCCCGCTGGAGAGGACGGGGCGAGTGCAGTTGGTGAGGGCGGGAGGACTGGCGAGGGAGCTCTACTGATGCTCATGATGTTTGCTATTTTCTTGTTCTGAGATCATTCCGAAGATGTGTTATGTGCGTGAGAGAAAGAGGGAGCTGTTATTCTGATGTGATGATGTTATCTCAGCTTGTTCTGAAACAAGACGATGTTAACTCTTGAGCTTGTTCTGAAAATCGAATGGGGTCGATCTGTTATTGCCATAATGTTTCTGGTTTCATACTGTTATTGTCTATCTACCCAGTAAGTGTAGAGCATCTTGCAATGCACAAAGGCCACCTTGCATCTGTAGCACACACCTCCAAATCGATAAATGAGGTTTCTGGTTTCAGCTGGCAATGGAAACCTTATTATCCATCTGTCTCGATCCCAAAACAGATTCAAACTTCTGCAGTGATTTTGCAATCCTGATTTTTTTAGAAGAAGCCAAGCGAGCTCTAATTGAAGTGAGATCATCACATTAACAGCGATTCAACAATCATTCCACTGAATCCACGCATGCATCTTCTGCTCCATGCCTCCACCGTCCTCTGGTATTTTTGCAACTGTGGATGCATATCAGTATTCACTTTCCAGACATTACCATAGCCAACCAATGAGCTACTTCGTTCGCTATGATCAATCGACGCATTTCCATGAAGAAAAGAAGGTAAAGTACATGATCCATGCTTCTTGATGTCTGTACTCAACTGGATCTCCCTCGTCCTGTTGCTGACATCTCCAGGGCTCCTCTGACGTCTGTTCCGTCTCCTTCTCAGTAAGCTAGCTCACCGGCGCCGTTCCACTTATTTGGTTGGTTGGGCTGGTACAGCAAAGAATTCACTGCAAGATGAATCTGCTTGTGGAGAGCATCGTCGACACTCGACAATGACTGACTGTGAGGCCTGCAACTCTAGAACAGAATCGCAGACAACCTGAGATCGTTCAATGCCCCCATTGCGGTTCTGTTCTGGGCAGCCGTGGCCTCCGTCTCAACGGTGTAAGGATCTGGGAGTTGGCAGCGGCCACCAACAGTTGCGCACGGCACAACAGTACGCCGTCTACCTCTGGAGGATACCGCTGTATGCTCGGCACTTTGGCAGGGATGCCAGCCGCATTCTTTACCGCGTCTGCTGCTATCTTGCAAAGGGGACGCCTGGCTCTGGCGCTTCCGATCGACTGCCACGTAAAAAGCACTCCGTGTTTGATCTTTAACTCTCCTGCAAACTGCTGAAACTAGGGTCTTATTGTCTTATTGAGCTTGCAAGACTCACAATCGTAACACGTCATATACTGCAGAGGTTGGAGAATATTGGTAAGTATATATCTACAGTTCTTGGCGTATCTTCTGGTCATCTTCATTAGAGTCATCCAGCTCTGCAAATTGCAAAAACCAATCAGATTATCATCACAACTGGATTGGCTTTGGTTATTTGCAATCATAGTTTTGGACTTTGACAAACTGACAATCTGGGCTTTCGAAAGGATTTTTACATCTGAGGCTTGGATCTGCTTTGACGATTGCTAGCTCGGAATTGTTGCGCACTGATGTAAAGAGTGAGAAAAAAAAGAGATGCCTGCACCCTTGCTGTATTAGGTCAGGGTGTGGGCTCAAAGCAGAATGTATACTTCAATCCCAATCCCAATTCAGATGCAATGACAGAAAACAAACTCCAAATACATTTACAACAACAACATAGCCTTAAACGCCAAAGTTTTGTAGTGAATTCTCAATTTTTTAGCGATGAATTCAGATGCATGCCTATTGACAGAAAACAAACTCCAAATGCCTTTCAACGCTTTGTAGCGATGAAATAATCTATTCAGCGCAGCTGCTTCATCTAAAAACATCAAATTAACCCATAAATTAAGGCTCCAAGCCTCCAATCCAAGATTATCAAGCAAACCACAGGTCCGAGTCCTAGCACATGACAAAACCAGTTCACTCTGATGTTCATTTCACAAAATTAAGGAAAGATATCAATGTAGCGATCATAACATTCATCCAAAACAGACAAATATAACACAGGTACATGTTTCCTTTAGTCACACACTCACATTCTGAACAAACGACTAAGCGCCTGCGGTCGTCCAAACTAATTGATAGTACTTTCTACTCTCTTTTTTTTTATAATTCCTTATTCTTCCGCAAGAAACCAAACAATACTATACCCAAAGAACCCCACAGAACCAAAGGCAGTGAGAGCAATGAGTCGTGTATTCCTCCTGTAGACCTTCCTTTTCTTCTGGAACTCTAGATACTCACGCCTTCAAAACATAAAGAGGACCAAGGAAAAAAAACATGTTAGGATGGTTGAAGAAAAGAATGCACACAAGATCACAAGATGCCAACAAAAGACAGCATGGCTTATACTTACTCCAAGTGCTGGTCCATTAATGGCCCAATGGCTTCACTCAGCTCTTCAATAGACTTGTATTTGGTAGGATCTATAAGACTCGTGAAACTTGTATGCCTTTCACTCCGTGTCTTATCCTGCAACACACAAAGTTAAAAAGATCATATGTCTTTCCAATATTTTGAAATCAATCGATTCAATACTCATTGTCATGTAAAACATTCGTAATGCTGATTTTGAAATGGATGGTGTATGAATGCGAGGTAACCATGTACATGAACCTCAAGGAGACGAAAATAAGCACATGAAAGAGAGCACCTAAAAACCACCATCTCTAGTTGCCATTTCACATAGTTCCATCATTATCTATTCAAGTCCCAGTGTACATAAAAGCACAGCACATAACAAAAAGAACATTAGGCGGAACTTCTTGCACAGCAGACAACAATGATCTCCGGTCAAACTCTTCTAAAGAACATGCCTCCAAGAAAATAGACTCAACAGAAATGAGCAGAAAGGTAGATCAGCAGGATGATGGGAATACACATGATCCCCAACCTACCATTTCTCAGTCAATTGCTGAAGAAAACTAAACAAGCGTGAGCCTAATCTAGGCCCAGAAGACAAGTCAGCATCAAGCAATAACCAAATTTAAGGCTATTCCAGAAAGCAGTCTTCAAAGTCAGTATCCCCTCAATTACTCGAGGAATGGAATATTAATAGCAGAACGCAAGCAAACAATGATTGGTGCAACAAAGTATTACAAGATTATCAAATGTGCACTTGAAGGGAGCATGCACAGGAACAAGCACCACCTTCAATTGCATTTTGCTATCTGAAAAAAAAAAAACTTTGGATGGTTTAAATGCAGAAATTGTAATTTGTAACAGCACAGGGAACCATTTGTACCCCCCTTGTATATAAAGCTAAAGATGATCACAAAAGGGAACCCTTTCTAGTCCCAGTGTACATAAAAGCACAGCACACAACAAAAAGAACATTGGGCGGAACTGTTTGCACAGCAGACAACAATGATCTCTGGTCAAACTCTTCTGAAGAAGATGCCTCCAAGAAAATATATACTCAACAGAAAATGAGCAGAAAGGTAGATCAGCAGGATGATGGGCATACACCTGATCCCCAACCCACCATTTCTCAGTCAATTGCTGAAGAAAACTAAACAAGCGCGAGCCTAATCTGGGACCAGAAGACAATCAGCATCAAGAAATAACCAAATTTTAGGCTATTCCAGAAAGCGGTCTTCAAAGTCAGTATCACCTCCTGCCAAAGAGATTTGGGATTGACAATCCAACGAAACTGATACAGATTCCCTCCTGCCCTGAGGGCTAAGGGATTGAGCAAGATGAATCCCCACCACATAAAAAACAAAGCCTAAGTAAAAAATTGTGAAAATTGCTACCACTGTGCAATCCTGACCCAAGAAAGATTACATCTTTAACTAGCGCCGTTGGCAAGATTGCTCAAGGCGGCGATTAGAGAGGGGAAAAAAGGGGCAAGCCATGAATCGGTTAATTTGCCATCACATCGCAGCAGATCGCAAATGCTTGCACCTATGTATCCATAATTCCATATCGTGCATGGTGATTGCTACAGAGCGGGAGGGAGACGGGGTCACGGGGAAGGGGAATAAACCATGGGGGAGACGGCGCCGGATTGCCGCATCCGCCCCGCAAGGCCCCACAGCTTCCCGACCAGAGAGCGCTTCGCCATGGCACGGACGAACGGACGGATCGGGAGATCTGGTGGGAGACGCAACGGGCGCCTACGGCTCGCTAGGGTTGGTGCTTTTCTCCAAGGCTACGGCAGCAGCGACTGGCGAGAGGAGGCCAGGAGGGATGTGTTTTGCTCCGCGTCGGGGACGGTCCGGATGGATCTCTCGATCTCCTCGTCCAGTCGTCCTCGGGCACTCGTGGGCCGTCCCAGAGGGCCAGAGGTGCGGGCTGGTGGGCCGCATATCACGATTCACGAGACATTTGTTTTTTTATTTCTACTAATTGTTGTCTGCCTCTCCTTCCTGCCTTCCTGGTTAAGAAAGCCTTTTTTATTTGAATTTTGTAGGATACGCAGGAGATTAAAAAAAACGGTTTTTCAGCTTTAAAATTAAAATTTAAAGAATGAATTTGGCACTGAACAGCTTGAACACGATAATTCATTGAGCAGCACAAACTATTAAAGTGATAATCATATCCACCTCACGTGCTTATTTGTTTGATAGTTTTGCATATTGTTTCAGTGATTTCTATGGCGTTCTTATCTATTTTACTTTTTAAATTAAAATTTCAAGCTCGAACTGGAACTACTTGCGAAACTTTCCCATGCCAATGGCTTCACATTTTCGCACGAGCACATGGGGCAAAATCATTAAATCAACAGCCCCGCATGCTTCTTCTCTCTCTCTTTGTTTACTTGTGTCAATGGAACAATTTGCTTAAATTATGATTAGCTATGAAGGTAGATAGCACCTGATGAATATGATGGCTAAATTGCACGTGCAAGTTTAGTGAGATTATAATACAAGTTGTCATCATGGTGTGATCTGTTTTTAAGTTCATAGCAAAAAAAGGGCTTCAATTTCCAATTTGCAGAAGACATGCAGCAACTGTTCTCTTGAAGAGCAAGCTGGATCCTTCTCTGAAAGGATGGAAGAAGCGATTCGGTAGAAATCATAGCATTCCTTCTTAGCGTTTGATGAGCTATCCTTATTTTTTCCCAGCTCGCGGTAAACGAAACCTAACATGTATTCATACATCTTTCATCGCGCTCTTTTTCTGAAGGCCTGAAATGGAGGAGACCGCGAGGTATAGAGTAACAGAGTACGTGGCTATAGATAGAGTGCTAGGTGTTGCTTTTAGTGATGGCTTTGTGGAATTCTCCGTGTCATGCCTGCGAGGGTAAGGGAGCACGGCAGCAGCAAATACTCCATGTAAGTTTGACTATCTTCCTATTATGTTGAGTGTGCTCTCAAGATCATACGATATTAATTAATTTCTGTGTGACACTACCTATTATGGCATTTGGTTCCAGTTTTCTTGTAACAATTTGAGCCACACTGCTGATACAGATGATTTCACATCTAAACCATCTAATGATTATTTTTTGAATAGCAAAATACAATTAAAGATGGTGCTTATTCATGTGCATATGCCCCCTTAGGTGCTTGTCTGATGCTTTTGTGATAATTTGTTGCAATGCCCTTTGTTTCCTTTTTTTTTAATATTTCATGCCGGCCTCATAGTACTTCCCCTAGTACAGTAGTACGTTACAACATTCAAGCACATTGAGCTGTGCATAGCTACCGTACCCTATAGCATTCTTGCATGCACAGTGTGCAGTGCAAAACTGTTGTTCTTTTTACTTGGAGAAGTAGGAATAAAATGTGTGCCGTAGACCCGTAGTGCATATTACTAGCTGCATATTGATTTTGGTAGCACTGGGTTGAAAAGTCTATTGATTTTGGCTGTAGACCCGCAGTGCATATTACTGTAGCCGCTAGCATACTGCTCTGTTCGAAAAGTCTATTGATTTTGGCTGTAGACCAGTAGTGCATATTACTGTAGCCGCTAGCTCTGCTCTGTTCATTTGGCAGGACTGTGCTGAAAAGTCTATTGATTTTGGCTGATTCTGGACTGATTCAATAGTGTTCTGTGAAGAAAATAATCTAAATGACTGGACTGGGCTGATAAGCCAAACGAACAAAGTACTCTATGTGCCAGCGCGCTTGGTGCATACTCTGACGGAACTATATGTATTTATGTTTGACTGAAGGAAAAACTGTACCAAATTACCGGTAGGTGTGTTAAACTGGTAAGAATATATGAGCCGGCTATTACTAGCGCGACGCAATTTGGTTATTGTCTTCAGCAATTTTATCTTGAATCTATATACTGCACTGGTTGTGTTTGTTATATAAATCAGATATGTATTGAATTCACGTGTAGAGATCAGGTTTTCTTCGGTGCTCCATACTACCTTATACTGGTGTTCAAAAAGGACTAGTATAAAAGGATCTGGCGGTCCAAATTTGTTGTATACTACTAGACCTTCACCTGTAGTATAAGGTAATATAGGTCGAGTAGTATAGTAGTATAGGGGTATTACGGGAAAAAAATATTTTTAACATGTGATATAATGTGGGTATAGATCGAGTAATATAGTGGTACAGGGGTATTATGAGAAAAATTATTTTTATTTTTATACTCATTTGGTCCGATATATTTATTTCTTTTTACACATATGTTCATTTAGTTTAGGAGCTCCAATAAAAAAATTATATTACAGTCTAATTACAAAATTGCCTATCCCTCCATACTCCATAGGGTACTATGGAGCACCGAAGAAGACCTCGTAGAGATATATTGGCTGGAGATAAGTTTGTTGTAGATAGTTAGGATTATGTTGTTGTATTGTAATCAAGTAGAACAAGTATATCTCCAGCCAAACGTATCCAACTCGTGAATCAACTTGTAAACCACGCAAAGGGTTATTCTTTGCCATATATAACACGAACCCGCCTACCAGCATGAGGTAAGGCGTTCCACCTATTTCCTATCGCGCCTCTGGTTTCTTATAGTGTTGACATGGACAGAAGGGTTTAGATATGCACCATGTCTTGTGCTGAATTTTTTGCAATGGTAGTGATCTTGCCGTGGGCAATGGAACCGCCTGCAAGGTTGCTTGCTTGGCAGCTTGGGAGGCTGCGTGTGAGCGGAGCCCCGGCCCGGGCGGTTGTGTTTTGGGAGACTCCTGAGTTTTCCCCTTTGTCGTTCCCTGTAATCTCCTCCTGAAACGTATGGGGTATCTGTTGTAACAAAGCACTTCGATCAATGAAAATGTAGATGGAGAACTTCCCCTCGAATTTGTTAAAAAAAAAATCCTTGATCATCTTGGGGCTCGATCTTGGTCTGATCTTGCGACCGGGTGGGACGGGTGGTTATGAAACGAATTGCCTAAATTGATGGGTGGAGAGGCGCTGACCAGAGCCCAGAGGCTGCAGGTGATGGAGACTCGCCTCGCCTGCACTGCACCTGGCGTGGCCTCGCAAAAGGCTACAAAGGCTCTACGCGCCCCTATACCCGCTCTGGTAGCTGCGCATGCTGTGGACTGTGGAGGAGGGGACGGCGGGCACGTGAGCTACTGGCTGCTACTGTAGCAACCAACAGACAGACTTTTCTCCTCTCATACACGTATCGTCGATGGCCAGGCAATTCGTTGTGCACAAACGTACTGCGCTGAACGTGATCAGATCGATGACCAGTCATCTCTAGCTAGCTCGCCCGGCATGGTCACTGGCTAGCTGTTCAATTCCATGGGATGACTGCCAAGGCACTTTATAGTCGTTCTTCACATCAAATTTGTGCCATTAATTGTTTTCTTTAATTTGGAGGAAGAACACGACACATGTGGCTAATTGTTTATCTTGACAAAGGTTATTAGGGAATCCGCACATATCATGCATCTCTAACAAAAAAGAACCGGACTCAGACTACTCAGTCGAACTAAAACAACACACCCAGCCTTCTCGGGGACGGAGTTGCCGCGGTCGTTGTTGCCGCCGCCGGCGTGCTCGCCGTGCTTGATGCCGGGCACCTCATCGGCCTTGCCGGCGTCGTAGGAGCAGAAGGTTGCTTGAGGAGGCGACTTGTGCGGTGCTCTTGGGGACGCCTGAGCCCGGGAGGCCGGGACCTTGTCGCCGCGGCCGCTCTCGTTCTTGATGGCGGGGAACGGAGATTGGGGGAACTCTCGGTGGAGTGGGTTGCAGCAGCGTCCCCGCCGGTGGCAGGCATCTCCATCTCGGAGGCCGCAGGTGACTGGAGGACGTTTTCGCCGGCGGGCACCTCGTCCTTGCGGTTGGCCTTCTTGTCGTCGGGCTCGACGCGGAACCCAGTGCGGTGGTGGAGAAGCGAACAAGGCCGAGTGCCGCCAGCGGAAAGCGCGGCCCGAGCAGCAGGTGGGGGCCGAGGAGCGCGGCGGCGCGGAGAAGGAGGCATGCGGGGGCCGAGGATCGCCGCCGCGAGAGCGGACCTGCTGGCGGCGGCAGGAGGGGGCGCGCTGCGCGGGGCCTGTATAGCGGCGGCGCCGGGATCACTCTGCCGACGATGAAGCCAAAAACTTCAAAGCAGGCATGTGATGGTACACGTATACTGTACAGTACATGGCAATTCAAGGATCTCCTATGGTACACGTATACTGTACAGTACATGGCAATTCAAGGATCTCCTGAAAGGATGTTATGTTTGGCACTCTTTTGGAGCATGGTACAATGGCAAGCAAATGACCTCTTTGTTTGAAAAAAAGGAACAACCCAACTGTAAATGGCCCTTTTGGCTAAGCCCTGGCCAAGTCGCCAAACACATTGTTTGGCCGTTGTCTTCTGGTTTAGTGGAATACACTAGGGTAATAAACAAGTTCATGCTAGGATGCATGAAGCAGGGTTTTATGTTGACATTGACATGAGTGACAACCTAACATGACAAGAAGCATGAAACCCTGTGTTTGGGAGGGCTTCTCGAACGGCTTCGGGTGAAGCCCTCCAAAATGGTATTTTTGCATTGGCTTCAGGGTGAAGCCGGCCATGAAGTCATTTTAGGCTTTTCACTGGCATGGTGAAGCCGGCCATGAAGTCGTTTTGGGCTTTCAATGGCATGGTTAAGCCACAAAACATGGCTTCACCCCGGCTCCCTTCTTGACTTACCAAGATGCCCCCGAGGTGGTTGGGGAGGAGGCTGTTGGGACTGGAGCAGGGAGGAGGTGGCCATCCTCCCAAACAAACACAAAGTATCCCGGTTCATCATGTTTGGTTGCAGCCCTGGCTGCATCCCATCACAGGCAGTCAAAATCCATACCCCAGCAAGATGCCTTGCCCAAGCTAGAACCAAACAGGAGGAAAGACGTAGCAACTTTCAGACGCTCAATTTCTCTTTCAGATGATAATGACGCTCAATTTCTTTCTCAGATGCTCCCTATTTGTGAGTTTGCAGTAAACAACTACAAACCATTGTCCTTAGTTTTTTTTTTGCGAAAATGATAATGGCTTAGTCTAACTAAGCAAGCAAATTTTTTCTCCAAAGCTTAGGAGCACAATCATTCCAATTTCCCAATTTAGTCGAGCCATGAAATGGAACGCTACCTCCTCAGAATTCCCAAACATGAACACTTAAAGTCTGAAATTTGTCTCCTAGAAAAGCACATTTTTTATGGGTTTTACTGCTTTACACTTGTTAAAATTCGACCCACACATTAACTTCACTCCTCTCACAAACCACAAACTAGAAGTGCTGAGTTAATCACATATATACATACACAATTAAATTGCTCTAGGAATCTATAAGCACTACGGGAGGCCTGGCGTTTGCCGTGTGCCTCCCACACACGGCAAATCCGGAAATCCACACGACAAAGGCTTTGCCGTGTGCTTTCGGCTTTGCCTTGTGTGTGTGCACACGACAAACACTACGACGACAAAGAAAACTTTGCCGTGTGTCGGTGTTTTACCGACAGTCCTACCAAGGGGTATCCCTAGGTAGTAGAGTTTCGGTGGAGTGACAGTGGAATCAGGAACTCGACGATTACGTGACATGAGATTTATACAGGTTCGGGCCACCAATTAGGCGTAATACCCTACGCCCTGTTGCTGATATTTTATTATGTAGGGTGAATATGAGTACAAGCTTGTCTTCTCGATCGATGATCACAGAGACTAGTCGAGATTCTCTATATTCTATGAGATTGGGTGGTTGTTCGTATGAACTATTGGACTTGTTTTTGAGAGGGGTCCCTGCCCGGCCTTATATACTGGCGGGCAGGGTTACAAGGGTGGATTCCTAGTCTAGCTCGAGTAGTAACTTGAGCAAGCCTCGCTATGCGAGTACTTTCCTATTGTCGACTAGTTCCCATATTTCGTAGAGTCCAGAGTTGCCTTGCGCCTCGGTCTCTACTCGTTGCCATATCCTCCTCTGGAGTTATTCTTGCGTCCGTGTGGGCCATGGGCCTCTATGTCCGACACCATGTGCCATATATTGAGCACACGGCAAAGATCTTTGCTGTGTGCTGCGGTGGTTTGCCGTGTGCGATGGGCCACACACGGCAAAAAAAGGTAACTGACGGCGGCCTGTCGGGACCGGCTGTTTGCCATGTGCCACGTGGCCAAGCACACAGCAAACAACCCTAGTTTGCCATGTGCCACGTGGCCAGGCACACGACAAACAGCCCTGGTTTGCCGTGTGTCACATGTGCTTTGCACATGGCAAACCTTTGATATTTATCGTGTGCAAAGTCCTGGCACACGACAAATATCCAAGGTTTGTCGTGTGCCAGGACTTTGCACACGGCAAACTGGCTTACCCCCGCCCAAATTTTTGCTGATTTTGCTTTTAAATGTCCCCTCAAACAGCAAAACAATCACAAGCAGTTCACATGCATCACAATTAACATCGCAGACAGTTTATATGCATCACAGAAATTCATATATCGCTTCAGCAAGTCACAAACACCCATAAGCCATACACGACTACAGAAATTCATACAAAGTCCATACAAAAGTTCATACAAAGTCCATACGAGTCCAAAGTCAAGAACTAAGTTCATACAAAGTCGATACATAGAAACCAGGATACATACCACTCACTCGTCCGCCGGCGGCGGAGGAGGAGGCGGATGCGTTTGTTGCATAGCCCAAGCCCAGGGCGGCATCTGCGACGACAGCAACGGAAGCTGACTTGGCAACGACTGATGCGGCGGCCCCTGCCACGGCTGAGTCATCGGCCCCTCCCACGAGCGAGCCTGCGGCCCCTGCGGAGACGACCACTGAGCCCACGGAGGCGACAGATCTGGATTGATTGGCCCTTCATTGGATGCCGCCGATTGATTCTGTCCAAAAGTTGAAGATATTGAATGTGTTAAGCTAAGTAATTTTACTAAGTCATTGTAGTTTGTATACTAAGTCTTTGTACTTTCTATCCTAAGTTTGGTAAGTGCTAAGTCACTATAACAAATGAAAGTACACGGTTATGAAGTCACTCACAAGAGTCGGAGTACCGGCATGAGCTCCAAGTGGTGGGAGTTGATGATAGAGCGGATGTCGCGTTGTCTATCTAGGTACTTACGAAGATCAGGTTGACCTTGTGTAACTCCCCTGTTTCCAGCTTGGAATCGACTTCCTGTCAGTTGGCTAGGAGCGCGGCTAGGTGCAGGTTTCTTGCTTTTGCATGGGATGCTCTTGCTTTGATGTTGACCACCTGGCTTTTGACTGGAGCATTGACCTTGCTTGCTTGAGGGATATTGCCCACTGCATCGAGTTATTTGATCATAGTTTTGACTTGTTCGAGGGCTTTCTCGATCGCAGCTGTTTCGGGCAAGGATCTTAGTTGGAACTGGAGTTCCATGGCTTTAGCTAAAGGAGAGACGTATTGATCTCCTTTGACTGGTTCCTTGTTGATGGTTTCTAGTCGATGGCTTCGTGCGTCAAGTCGTCGTTGAGCTCTTTTCGTGTTCTTGGCCTCTCTGGATGCTTTTGTTAGCTTCTGATTCCCCTTCCACTTCTTCTGAATCAGCGGATATTTGTTCCTCAAGTTCGTTGGCGTGGCGTTCAGTATCGACAACTGGATTTGCCATGAATAGTTCACGCTGGGGTCGAAGCTAGCACTGGAGCTCTCGGTAGCAATTTCCGTATCGCCTTCCGCTTCTAGTGCAAGGGGTGCGCCGGACTGATAGGGCAGGTCGGATGTTAGGACTAGAATTTGTCGTCC
The DNA here is from genome assembly GCA_015476505.1 of Urochloa ruziziensis. NCBI lineage: Eukaryota > Viridiplantae > Streptophyta > Magnoliopsida > Poales > Poaceae > Urochloa > Urochloa ruziziensis. Next base: position 5,839,412 of record CM027119.1, on the reverse strand, counting down.
CAGTAGTTGTCTTGCCAATTTTAGTCCTTTCATTGAAAGGGACTCGGACTGGTCTTCGACTTGGGTCTGGGTTGTGTGGGTGCTCGATCCACTCATCGAAATCGAGTCAGATTCGGGATGAATTTGCAGAGAGGATTTCGAGAGCAAACTTGATTCGAGCTTTTGCTCTCAGACGATGTCAGACAGCTAGATTCCGTTGAAATTTTCGATGAGCTCCTCCATGCTTGGCGATGCCTTTCCTGACTGGTGTAAGTCGCCGCCGTTGATCATCTTCTCGAGCTTGGTTTCGAGAGCTACGCCTTCCCGAAACATTTTGTCTTGTGGTGAAGTCGTTGAATTCTCCACGGGATTCTTGATAATCACCCCTACCCGGCGCGCCAGATGTCGGTGGAGTGACAGTAGAATCAGGAACTCGACGGTTATGTGACACAAGATTTATACAGGTTCGGGCCGCCAATTAGGCGTAACACCCTACATCCTGTTGCTGATCTTGTATTACGTAGGATGAATACAAGTACAAGCTTGTCTTACTTGATCGATGATCAGTGAGACTAGTCGAGATTCTCTCTATTCTATGGATTTACGTCCTGTTGGATCGTATTGTGTGATCTATTGGATTTTTTTTGAGAGGGGTCCCTGCCCGACCTTATATACCGAGGGGGGGGGGCAGGGTTACAAAGATTGGAATCCTAGTCTAGTTCGAGTAGCAACTCGAGGAAGCCTCGCTATGCGAGTACTTTCCTAATGTCGACTAGTTTCCATATCTCGTAGAGTCCTGAGCTGCCTTGCGCCTCGGTCTCTACTCGTTGCCATATCCTCCTCCGGAGTTAATCATGCGTCCGTGTGGGCCCCGGGCCTCTATGTCCGACAACCCGTGCTAGCTTTTACAGCAGGGATAGCTCGGTCACGCCATGCTGCATGGCGCGACTCGCGCCATGTAATGGCGTGATTGAGGCTGTTGGAGTTATTAAAAAATTTAGTTTTAAAAAGGTCAAAACAAAAAACAATCATGGAGGTGGGGGTTGAAGCCTGAAAGGGGCGAGAAGTGGAAGGCGGCCAGTTCAACAAAGAGCCATGTGGGGGAGAGGCAGTTCGGAGCGTCAATTGGGAGTGGGAGGTCAGTCGCGGCAGGATTTGGCAGGGAGAAGCATCGGCATGATCGGATTTTGGCGGCGATGATCGGCGGGGTAGCTTCCTACGAGCACACGAGGCTGGAATGGAGCCAAATAGAAAAGGAGGGGCCTCCCTAGGCACATGTGAGAAAGGGAGCTAAAAAGATGGATTTGGATGCCTCCCTACTATAGGGATCCTACGTCATTTTATCTTCGTCTCTTACTTTTGAGTAGAAGACTTGTTGGAGTTGGTTTTATGGGCCTGCCTTTAAGCTTGTTTGAATCTCAAGTCTAAACTTTAGCTTTCTTTTTTGGATGCCAAATAGGAGGATTAACCATGGAGTTATTGCATAGGTAATGTTTAATTGTCTGTTAGAGCCTATTAAAACGAGAATAATCCATATTTAGCCTATTAGCATATCTTGGGATAAACTATAGCACCCTGTTTTGGCCTATCCAAAACCGCCATTTAAGAGGCCTGCACTTGGAGGCTAAAAACACAGGGCATGCAAGGGGTGTCACGTTAAGTGAGTTGACTAAATTCACATTACTTGATGCATATACATATTTCAAATTCAAGGCTAGCACCAGATCTGGCACCGTTTACGAGCACGTACAGTTCAGCAATGGCGGAGTCGGATTTAGGTCCTGTTTGGCATAGCTCTGGAGCTAAACTCTACCAACTCCAACCAATTTTCTAGCCAAACACCTCAGCTCCACCAATTTCTGGAGCAGCCCAACTCCATGGAGTTTGTGGAGCTCTAGTTCATTTTGGTGGAGTACCTCTTTTTTGGAACTCTAGGAATCTCAAATATGTACCTAGTCGTGGAGTTTGGAAATAATTACACACCACTGCCACTGGTTAAGGAAAAAAACGGTTCGTTCTGTTTTCTTATCCACACACCAACGCATCAACGCTATCCGCTTCTTCCTCCTTCGACCCAAGGCCCCCGGCCCCCTGGCCTCTTCCCTGCCACCGCCGCCCTCTCTCTCGTCACCGCACCTTCTTCCACCACGAGCCCCCCCCCCCCCCTCCCTTCTTCCACAGCGAGCCCCCTTCTCATATGCCAGCGGCACCATGGAGACCACCGCTAGAAGCTCGAGGTCGAGGGACGGAGGCAGACAGCATTGATGGCTGGATCTACGGGCTCGCCGTCATTCCTATTCCTTTGCCGTCTGATCGCCCTCCCTGCTCGTCCACGAGGTCCACGAGTCGTGGAGCTCCGCGCCGCCCAGCTCATGATGCCCTCCATCCCGGCCGGCCGCCACCCGTGCCTTGAGGTCACGCCGCTGGCCTGCTCGTCGTCACTCGTCGTTGTCGCCCGGTCTAGCCCACGTAGCGGTTCTACTTCCTCCTGCCGTTCGTTCTGTTTTCTTATCTACACAGCAAATCCGGTGAGCATGGCACGTCGCCGCCGGTGGCCTGCTGGGCACCGCCGGAGTGTTGTCGAAAGAAGATAAGGATGGAACCTGGGAGATTTACACGCGGGACCCACAATCAGGGGTAACGATGGCAATCCAGCAAAAACAATCCTCTTTTCTGGAGCTAGAAGACCCTACTAGCCAAACACTCATGTAGAGCTAACTCCAACTCCATCTGGAGTTAACTCTACCTAGAGTTGTGGAGTGGAGCAACAAAACATAGAGTTGGAGCCATGCTAAACAACCTTAGAAGCGCAGGCGCGGAGTGCGCTGGCGATCGCCGAGCAGCGCTTCTTGGCGGGCGACGTCGCGAGTGCCAGGCGACACGCGCTCGACCTTGCGCCGAGCAAGCCCTCGCGGCGTACGACGTGCATGACGCCTCGGCCAGCGTCAGCCTCGGCCTCGGCGCGCCATGAATATACTATGACTCGACTTGTAAAGACTATGTTCCACATTTTATTCACATTGAGAAATACTATAAAATGCAGATCTTTTGATTCAAATACAGGGAGGTTAATTGGTGATGTTGACAAGAGCAAATGCGAGCTACAAAGCTGCCAAACCTACAGCTCACACGGGAGCACGGTTGGGCGTTAAATTTTTCCTTTTTTTCATTCAACTAGGAGAAGCCGTTTGTTTGATCTATCCGCTTGAAAAGGGAAAAAAAAGAAAGAGACATGAATCAATCTATCGGCCTGGAAGAACGAATTCCCCCACAGCGCAAGTTCGGCCCAAGTGTACGCGTGCGCGTGATTTCGCTTTGAAGTCTACCGAGGCCCATGGTGCTAGTTAGGCCCACAATAGATCTATCTTCACGCGTTGAGGCAAAAGAGCCCCATTTCTTTGTTGTCCTTGTCCACAATAGATCTATCCTCAGCATTCTGAATTCTGGACATGAGATTTCGTGTACGATTAATACAGTCATTTCACTAAGAAAAAAAAAACCTTTCCGATCTGCTTGTCGCGGTAGATAAATACTGCAAAACAGATACTACATGGCAACAAATACAAGGAATAAAGGTGCACAGACCCATCATACGATGAGTGTTCACAGGAAGGCATAGAGTCTTAATAAACGGCCACTAAGAATTCACCAGTCAGCAGAAAGAAATGCGTTTAAGAAACAGTCGTTGGCCAAGCACTAATATCATATCTTCCATGCCAAAAACATCATCTTACATAAAAGTGATGACACAGGTTGCTAAACTAAACTAGAGGTGCAATTGAATGAACTCGCAAGGAGTTAACAGCACGTCCGAAAATTTCATCCATATGAATGACTGACGACTACACCAGCCGAATAATTCCTTCACCCAATAGCCTAGCTAGTAATAGATGATACTACCCAACATCAAAGCTGGAATCAACATGAACTTGTCAACACATTATGGTTGGATGGCAATATTTTAGGAAATAAAGCACAGAAGCATAAATAGTCGCTGCTACTCCTCGTCTTCATCTTCCTCCTCTTGTCCCCATTTCCAGAAAGTGAGTGCCTTAGAGCAACTCCAGCAAGGCCCCTACTCGAGCCTCCATTCAAAAAGTAGGGGCCGAAAGGAAAAAAACGCGCTCCAGCAGGGACCCTGCTCAAGCCCTTACTCTAGGGAGGCACCCAAATCCCTCCCCCCGGCCCAATCTCCCACGGACCCGTAGGAAGGCCCCTACTCGTTCTTTTCGCCGTTCCTCTCGTTCCCGCGCCGCTACCCTCCTTCCCGCGCGCCGGCGCTTGCTCCCGCACCGCTCCTTTCCTTCCTGCATGCCGGCGCTCGCTCCCGTGCCTTCACCCGCGCTCACTTTCCCCTGCCCTCCCCTCTGCCACTCCCCACCATTGCCCGCTCCTCCCTCGTCGAAACCCTAGAGCTCGCCATACCAGACGCCGCCGCCAATCTATCTGACCGGCGTCAACCCCTCAGTTCGTCGCGAAGAGAGCCATCCTGAGCTGAATCGACGAGCAACGCCGACGTCCGCCCAAGGTCTGCCCCAAGAGCACCTTCTCATGAGGTCACCTGCCGCCCAAGGTCCGCCCAGATCTATTTGTCTTCTTTTTTTTCCCTTGCGACTGTGAATGCAACTTCGATTGGTTGAAACTGATTTGGTTGGGTGCCAAACTTTTTTTGTTTCTGGTCCAGAGGTATATGTTTCACTGCTAGCTGCTACCCCTATCTGAAAGGAGTACAAATGCTGGTTATACGAATGTTTATAGTAGGAATGTATTTCTTATACGACTGTTCAGATTGTTCATAGTAGGAATATATTTCTTCAAAGCATTGTTTTGCCCAATGAGCACAAAGATAAATAGGAGTTGCAAGCCATTGAGCGAAAGGAATATGTTTTCAGGCATATACCGTGACTGAACCGAACTATGGTAGTGACAAATAAAATTGAGTTGCAAGCCATTGAGTGAAAGGAATATGCATCAATATGTTGTGCTCTGCTGTAGAATAACCTAGTAAGCCTAATCACCTATATTTTGAATTTGGCAATAAAAGTTTTTCTGGTACTGATGTCTTACAGAAATACAACTACACAATCTGTAGTTCTATGTACCTATTTGCAATGGAAAGGCACTTTGCAACCTAGTACAAAAGAATGCCTATTGGAAAACTAAACTTAGTGACTTGCATCCAGTTAGGAAAACTAAATTTCCCTGATGTCGATTTGAATAGTGCAGACTATGTCTATGGCGCCAATCTTTGGAAAATTTCATTACAGACTCAGTACCACGAGTTGTATGTCAAAATATTTCGACTTTTTTTTTTCTATTCTGCGTATAAAAAAGTACACTTTTACAGTGCTACAATAGCTACCGGAGGCTTGCAGATTGCCTGTTGCTACTGCCTTTTTTGTTTTAAGTACTTTGCGACTATGTTCATGTGATGAGACTGTGTCTAGGACTATATTCCACTCCTTCATGCTCGTCAAGTTGACAGGTTGTCACAAGTTTTTGGAGTATATTGTAGCACTGGTCATGTTTGAACATTTTTAAATTTGAATTTAAATTTTCGTGTTTGAAAATGAGAGTTTGAGTATAGTTCATTGTAATGCTTTAGAAATACTCGTTTGAATTGTTGATGTGTGAAATCAAGATTACACACCAGAGCATATCAAAATAGAAAAGAAAACAAGTAGGGGGTGAGAAGTAGGGGCCATTGCTGGAGTTGGATGCAATAATAGAGCCCCAGAAAGTTGGGGCCAGCCCCTACTCAATAAAGTAAAGACTCTAAATAGGGGCTATTGCTGGAGATGCTCTTAGCCACGGACACAATCTCATGGCTGATGCCCTTAGCCACGAAGACAACCCCGTTGCCGACCGCTACGGCCTCGGCCCAAGCGCCAATGCTGATGCCGCGCCCCACAGCCCAAGCGCCATTGCTGATGCCGCGCCCCATGGCCCAAGCGCCATTGCCGATCCCCGCGGCCACATTGCCGATTGATCTTCCCACCGCCGAAGCACCACTGGCGACTGCAGCCTTCCCCTTGTTCCACAAACAGGCCAGTGAAGCGACAATGGCATTGCCGATCAGCTCGCCTGTCTTCTCGTCCCTGGACAGCTCAAGAATCCGATCATGGGCAATGTCAACTGCCCTGCTCACCCCATAGATAACGGCAGCCCCTACAACTACGACCAATTGCAGCGAGAGCAGGACATGCAGGAGGATGGCCAGCGTGATTCTTCCCCTCCGGTTCTATTCTCTGCAGCCAACAACAATTGCAGATTGACTGTTAGGAAGTAGTACTAATTATGTTAATCCCAGTGAGGATAAGGCAACCGAAGAGATAGACATATGTACCCGAGCTTACGGATCATCTTCCGTGTCTTCTCGTGTTGGTCGTCGTCGGTGGTCTCGCCGGCGCCGTTGATGTCGTCGGCCCCGGGCAGCTGCTGGTGAGGGTTGGCGCCGTTGACGGTCTTGTTGGCATCGCCGTCGCCGTTGATGTCGTCGGCCCTGGGCAGCTTAGTGGCGTTCGCGTCAACCTTCTCCTGCTTGTGGGGGTTGGCGCCGTTGACGGTCTTGTTGGCCTCGCCGGCGCCGTTGATGTCGTCGGCCCCGGGCAGTTTGGTGACGCTGGCGGCAACCTTCTCCTGCTGGTGGGGGTTGGCGCCACTGACGGGCTTGTTGGCGGCGATGCCGGAGGCGTCGGAGGCGGAGCCGTTGGCGAAGCTGCCAGCATGTCCCTTGCTGTCGCCGTTCTGCTTGTTGCCGAAGCAGCGGGCTTTGCCTTCCTTGGGGTTGCGGCCGGAGTCGTCCTCACCGGGGATGTTGCCGGGGATGAGGAGGATCTTGGCGTGGGGGATCTGAAGATGTTCGCCGCCGGAGTCGCGGAGGCCGACAGCAAACGCCTTGGGCTTGCCATCGTCGGAGTCGGCGCCGCTCACGGGCTTGTTGACCCTGCCGGCGAGGTCGTCGGAGGCCCAAGGCGCATCCTTTCCGGCGACCTTGGCCTCCTCGGTGCCGGGGATCTTGCCGGCGAGGTCGTTGGAGGCCCAAGACGCGTCCTTTCCGGCGACCTTGGCCTCCTCGGTGCCGGGGATCTTGCCGGCGAGGTTCTTGGCGTCGCCGTAGCCGGAGACCTTGGTCTTGTCGCTGCCGACCGCAGCATGCTTCTCGCCGTAGGCGTCAGGCTGGATGGTTGTGCCGGTGGAGAAGCGGGGCTGCCCCAGCGCCGCCAGCGGGTTCGGATGCAGCAGGAGGCGGCGGAGGGAGGCCGCGCGCGCCCCGGCCGTGCCGAGAGCGCCGAGGCCGAGCGGAGGCGCCCGCCCGCCAAGCGGAGGCGCGCCCAGGCCCTGGCCGTGGAGCGCCGCCGCAAGAGGGCTCCGGCCCCTCGCAGCGGGAGCCAGCCGTGACGCGGCGGCGGCGGAGGCGGAACGGCCCTTGCCAGCGGCGGCGGCGGCCAAGCCGAGGGCCCGCGCCGCGGCCATCTCTTGGGGCGGGAGGATTGGAATGGAGGCTAGGGTTTTGCGTTTGCTAGGCCCCTAGCGACGGCACCGAGTGGTTGGTTTGGCTTGCTGTCTGGTCAAGGCTGGGGGTTAAAAAGGCAGGAGAGGATGGGGGAAGGGGGAAGGGAAGAGGAAGGCAGCAGCACGGGGGAGAGGGGCGGGGAGGTTGGTGTTGGTGCGCGCAACGGTCTGATGCGCGGCTGCGACCACCGAACGGTGCACCGCTCGATCGCCTGGACCTGGGGCCGTTTAATTGTCTGCATATTTACCGTACGTCCGTCTACGCTTGCAGTTGTATGGTCAAGATATTTGTCCAATGGGATTCGAACTACTTGGCTGTAGATGAGCTGATGAAGAGGTAAAAATCAAGAGAGAATACTTGGCTATCGTTCAAAATCCTTCCGGGCGCCGCTTTCCGCCCCTCCCCCACGCTGCTCGTCATCTCCTGTGCCCAAAGTACACGCCCGTGCCGACCTGTGCAGGGAGCCAGACGAAGGAGAGAGGGAAAGAGGACGAAAAGCAAACCCTTTTCTTATCTCTTGACCATGCTCCATATGCAAAATCAAATAGAAAACCAGCTGGGGTAGGGTAGCTCTTGACCGATGCGCTCAACCGTGAACTCCTGAAGCTAGAGCCCGGTGAAAACGAGATTTTTTTTTTTTTTGTATTCTATAACCCTTTTCTTCCAGTCTTTAGTTTCTAGTTTTAGATCGATGCTCGCACAAAAGGGGCAAATGGGTTCTTGTGTTCAGTGACAAGCAAAAATGCATTGATCGATTTCTTGTGTTGTCTTTTCATATTCTATTTATCATCGGTGTTAAGGTTTGCCAAAACACTATCCGAGTTTTGTGCTAGATTTGGGACTGCTACCTGCCAACTCGTCACTAAGCTTATTTGAAACTTGAAGGAAATAATTGATTCATGTACTCACTCCATCCAAAAAAAAAAATGCAATTCTAGAGAAAACACCGAACTTTTTGTAGGGTTTTCTAGTAGTTTCTTGTGATGGTGCTTGTAACATTTGATATTGTCGTAGGGGTAAATATGTACTTTTACATGTTTATTGGTATGCATGCGAAATGCTAATTGCATTCTTTTATGGACAGAGGGAGTATGGGAGTGTTTGGTTCTTTCAACTACAATTTAGCACCTATCACATCGAAACAAAGTATCGAAACAAAGTGCATATGCATGAAGTATTAAATATAAACTAAAAAATAACTAATTACATAGATTGTTACTATTTTACGACACAACTTTTTAAGCCTAACTAGTCTATGATTTGATAATGTGGTGCAAAAATAAACATGTGCTAATGACAGATCAATTGTACTTAATTGATTTGTTGTGGAGTACTGATACAATCTGTGATTCTATCTATAATTTGTTTTTTTATTGGTAACCGAAAATCCTGCCCAACATCTCTCTTATGTTTCGATGTGACAACTACTAAATGTTAGCATCTGGATCCAAACACTCCCTATGTTTATGAGTGCAAAAAAGTGCCCTTCACTACGCAGTAAGCTACCCCCTATAGAGCCGTTGTCGCCGCTTCCTTTAGGGTTCGGGGTTAGGGGTAGGGTGGCGCATGGTGGCTATAGAAAGGGGTTGGGGGTGGCCGGTGGAAGTAGCGGGCGGTGAGGGCGCCGCCGGCCGGGGCAATGGGTGATGGCTGATGGGCGGCGGTAGCTGTGGGGTGATTAGTTAGCGTGGCGATGATGGTGGGCGCTGATAGCGGCGGGAGCAGCCGGGGTGACTAGTTAGCATGGCGGTGAGCGGTGGCCCCACATATCAGTTGTTACGACGCTATTTTGGGTAGCTTATGACAAAGTTAGAAAATCCGAGTTGCTTATGAGTGGAGGAGGATGGGAGAAGGGTGATGCAGGGTTTAGAGCAACTTCAAAACCTTCTTTAAAATTGCCCCAAAACCTTATTTAGGAGAAAAGGTGAAAAAACTTACCTCCAACAGCTCCCCAAACCTTCCCGTAAAAATTCGTCTTCCCGTATCCAGCCTGCCCCGTCCCGGATATTTGTGTGCGCCTCCTCTTCCCCCAATCGGCCCGCCTCCTCTTTTCCCGCTCCTTGCACTGCTCCGTCTCCTCCCTGGCGTACCGCGCCACCACCGTCTCCTTCGACGCCGCTTGCCTTGAGTACTCAGTGGTCGTCCCGGCTGCACCGGCAGTGGTAGTTCGTGCGGTCGGTCGCCGCCCCCAGGCGGACAGCTGCGTAGCACACGAACTGAGACAGCAGTGGCACTTGACGGCAAGCAGGCAGACGACACTACTACACAAACCACTATCACAAACGGGCTATCAGAGCCGGTTTTGAGAAAACCGTCTGTGATAGTGCATCACAGCCGGTTTTTAGTTAGGTGGGGCAAGCTGCCATCAGAACCGGCTGTGATGCTCACTATCACAGCCGGTTTTTCTCACAAACCGGCTGTGATAGTCGGCCGGCACATCACAGCCGGTTTTTCTTACAAACCGGCTGTGATGCCCCCTTTCACAGCCGGTTTGTAATTCAAACCGGTTGTGATGTGCCTGTACAGTACAAAACCCTCTTTTCCTCCCCTCCCTTTCTTCTTAAACCCGACGCCCACTCCTCTCTCAACCCTTTTTGCTCTCTATTTTCACCAAATTGCTCTCTAAAGGTTGGGTTTTTTTGAAGAATCACTCCATCAACTTATTTTGAGGTGGGTAACTCGCAACCATTTCAATTTTGAGCATGTTTCATCCACTAGATTTTGAATTTTGGCATGAATTTGATGTAGGGGCTCTCTTGTTCCATTTTAGAGAGCATTTATTGGCAAATTGCAATGGGGAAAGTGTGATTTGTTTGAAGAATCACTCCATCAACTTATTTTGAGGTGGGTAACTAGCAACCATTTCAATTTTGAGCATGTTTCATCCACTAGATTTTGAATTTTGGCATGAATTTGATGGAGGGGCTTTTGTTCCATTTTAGAGGGGATTTGTTGTCAAATTTCAATGTAGAAAGGAAGAATCACTCCATCAACTTAATTTGAGGTGGGTAACTAGCAACCATTTCAAATTTGAGCATGTTTCATCCACTAGATTTTAAAATTTGGCATGAATTTGATGTAGAGGCTCTCTTGTTCCATTTTAGAGGGGATTTCTTGTCAAATTTCAATGTAGAAAGGAAGAATCACTCCATCAACTTAATTTGAGGTGGGTAACTAGCAACCATTTCAAATTTGAGCATGTTTCATCCACTAGATTTTGAAATTTGGCATGAATTTGATGTAGGGGCTCTCTTGTTCCATTTTAGAGGGGATCTCTTGTCAAATTTCAATGTAGAAAGTGGGATTTCTTTGAAGAATCACTCCATCAACTTAATTTGAGGTGGGTAACTAGCAACCATTTCAAATTTGAGCATGTTTCATCCACTAGATTTTGAATTTTGGCATGAATTTGATGGAGGGGCTTTTGTTCCATTTTAGAGGGGATTTGTTGCCAACCTTCAATGTACAAAGTGGGATTTCTTTGAAGAATCACTCCATCAACTTAATTTGAGGTGGGTAACTAGCAACCATTTCAAATTTGAGCATGTTTCATCCACTAGATTTTGAATTTTGGCATGAATTTTAGATGGACAATGATCGAGGCTGGATGTACAGGCCGGCTACGAGGTCCTTGCTAAGTGCATTCACTGAAAGTCCGGTGAGGACCAGATCATCGCAGAAGCGGCGAGCATGCAACTCAAGCCCGCCTCCGCTAAAAGAGAAGAAAAAAGCGGTGAGTGGAAGCATAACATCCCTCCTCCCTGATAAGGACGAGCCGACGGTAGGTAGACAGGCGGTTGAGCACTTTCACAAGTTGTGCTTGGTTAAGCAAACGGGGAATAACAAACCGCCAAAGACAGACTTTGAGCGAATCACTGCTAAGAAGTCAATGTTGGAATTTAGCAAGCTGAAGCACCAAGATAACCTTGATCAGGAGAAATCAATTAAAGCTCAATTTTGCAAGGAAGGTGGCATGACTGAGGAAGACTTGGACAATATAGCGAAGGAAGATGGTTACCTTGTCACTGCTCCAACAAAATTAGCTTGGACGTTTGAGCACGGGAAAGACCTAGTTTGCCCAGAAGAATTGCCTGGCCTACGATGAAGATGAGGAATTTGCATGATTGGTACAAACGTCAATCCGGCATTTACTTTGGAGTGAGGTACCCAAAGGAATTCTTTGGCCAAATAATTGAAGGCAGTCCTCGTCACGACAGGTGCCTCGAATACAAGTCTCTATTTGAGTTGTACCAGCAAGATGCTCTCGACGTCAACATCCTCTTCCTGTGGTGCTTGTAAGTATTCTCTTCTGATGTACATTCTGTTCACTTCTTTTGCTCAACACAATGCATTTTACAACTAGATCTTTTTTAGGATGGAGTCCCACTTGTTAAAAGAGCGTGGGATTAAAGACATAGCCTTCTTGGACCCTGTTGCAGTAAATGAGAAGAATTTTGCAAATGTTGATACCATGCATTATTTGTACAATGTTTTTGCCTTCTTAAAATGAAGGAAAGCATACTTCTACCGTACAACTTCCTGTAAGTGTGTTCCTAGTTACATTTCATCTCTCCTTTATCTAACCGTTGTTAGTTACGCGGCAAAAATGATCATGTTTCACCCTTTGGTTTACAGCGGCCATTATGTTCTCTTGGATATTTGCATTCTTCAAAGTTCCATCAAGGTTTATGACTCAAAAGATAGGCCTCTTCATACGATCGATCCACTCATTCAAGTACTAAACAAGTAAGTATAGACAAATCACTCTTTTGGATCAAAATTGATTGCATCTGCCTGATCACATTCACTCCGAAAATGTCCTGTAGGGCTTTCAAAATGTATTGCAAGAAAAAGGAAAACAAAGGGTTGCATAGACCCTTCGTCACAGATAAATTCACTGTATCATCTACAAAGTGGATTAAAAAGCAGCCGATGGGAAACAATCACTGCGGGTACTATGTCATGCACTACATCCACTGCTATACTGGTGACGACTTTAGCGCTCTAGAGAGACAGGTTTGTGGGGGTTTACCGCTTTATGTGAACCTAACTAGGGTTCGTATCGTCTTTTACTTTCTCAATAGTTTTAGCCATATATGTTAATGCATTTTTGATTCAATAACTCATGTTCTTACTTCACTACTCATGTGCTTGCTTCGCTCTCACTCATGTTGCAGGAAGCCGAGGTTGGTGCGTCCGCGATGATTGCGACCGAGATAATTGCACTTTCAGAACAGCTTGCCGGGTTCATTCTCGAACATGTTATAGCCGAAGATGGAGAATACAACATTATGAAGCCGTGAGACTAGATGGAACTTGTAATATATTTGACATGCACTCGTAGCGTAGCGGAACTTGATATGCATCTATTGAACTTGATGTGTATGAACTTAATGTAATAACGTCTAGATGGTTTCGTTGAAATGTTATATTTGGATGCATCGTGCTTTATATGTGGGTTCTGAATATGTGATTGATATTTATGGAATATTTGATATATATGCGAAATATATTTGCTATATGAAAAATTAAAAAAAAGATCACAGCCGGTTCTAGGCTATGGCCGGTTGTGATAGGGGGCCTATCACAGCCGGCCATAGCCTAGAACCGGCTGTGATATCCCCCCATCACAGCCGATTCTAGAAAAAAACCGGCTGTGATCACCCCACTATCACAGCCGGTTCTAGACAAAAACCGGCTGTGATATCCCCCCATCACAGCCGGTTTTTGAGAACCGGCTGTGATAGTGGGGACTATCACAGCCGCTTTATCTCATCCGCCCCCCAAAACCGGCTGTGATGGGGGTCCTGAACCGGCTGTGATGCCGGTTTGTGTAGTAGTGCGAGCTGCTGGTTACTGGACGACAGAGCACAAAAGTGCACAGAAAACCAGTTCCTTCTTTGACGAAATTCGTCCAAACCAAGCACCAACTTGCTATGAGCCTTTAACCAAAGTTGAAGCTAGTACAAATAGCTACAAGTGATAGATAGGACTTTTGTTCCAACGATCAAAGAATTTAGAGATAAAATTTTCTGAACTTTAGTGCAAACACGAGTTCATACTCTACTTTCAGGATTCTCTCGTCTTCAATCTTTGGCCTTCAATTTAAATATCAAACTAAACTCATTCTTCTATATGCTCAACAACTGCTGGGATATGTTAACCGTATATCACACGCCCCTGGTGCCCCTGTGGTTTCCCCGTCGTCAACCGGCTTTGGGAGGGAGGGGCGACTAGTGGCGGCGGCACCTCACGAGGGGGTTGAACTACTCCTGATGACGTGGCATGTTTTGAAATATTGGAGAGGCGTTTTTAGAGATCTGCTATGTGATGTTATTATTTTGGGGAAAGAAAATTTTAGAAGAGCCTCCAATACATAGTTTTCGGGGAGAATTTTTTAGAAGACTCTTGGAGTTGCTCTTAGGGTTTATTTCTTTTTTATCATTATAAAATGTCAATGGACAGACGGACTAGTGGAGATACCAGTGCTTGGAACGCAAATGCAAGATTGGTGGAATTCAGCAATGCAGGGACTTTCCAAGGAGAACAAGCGCAAAAAATCGTCAACAATGATATACACAGTTTGGAATATTTGGAAAGAAAGAAACAGACGCATCTTCGATCACATTTCTGCCACTCCGACAAGAGTGTTTGCACCGATCAAAGAAGAAATGAAGCTAAGAAACTTTGCTTGTGAGAGGGTAGTGACAGCTTGAGTGCCTTTTATTTTTTATGTTATTGCAGCATGAGTTTCAACCCTTTTATGTAATATCGCCTTTGTAACAAAACACTTGCTTTCTCTCTTTAAATGACAAACAGTGCTCCTGCTAACCTTTCGGAAAAAAAAAAAGAAATGGCTGGTAGGCATCAGGAGCACCGCAACCGACGGCCCATTTCAAATACTCCACACTCCTATAGCTATAGGAGCTAGTTTGATGGAGAACTACGTTCATGCTTCGTTTATTAACTTCTCGTCTCAATTACAGTTGCTGTTTTTTTAGAACGTGTGTAGCACGTTTTTTCATTAAGCGGAAGAGAGTTTTACAACGAGACAACTTTGAGAGAACCCTTAAAGTGCCGGACGACAACAAGCGAAAAGAGAACAAACATACCAACAGAAACTAAACAAAGACTAAACGACAAGAGCGACCGTAGCTAAAAGGGCTACCACCTAACCAAGCAAACCTACCAACCCTGCTGTGGCTCCGCTAAAAAAGTTTCCCGTCTGCTCTCAACCTTTGTTCCTGCCGTGCAGATACAGGAGAACTTTGCCCAGACAAAAGAAAATCAAAAGTCACCTAGAGGACAGCTAGGGCCTGGAAAAAAGGCTGTTGGCCTCAGCCTCCTTCTAATCCCCTTCTCGGCTGCACCGGACAAAGAAAGGAACAGTGCCCAAGGGCGTGCAAATCACATGATTAACTCTAATAAGGCTTGCCGATTTCCCTGGATATGGTGAATAAATGATTCCGTTATCTAGCTCATGTACTGCTACTTTAAAAAAAAAACATTACGACCACGAGCATGCGCGCAAGGAGCGTGGCCTGTTGGCCAGCGCAACGCCGAGCCTGCAGCGGAGATCAGAGATCACGCCCCTACTCCTATGCCATAGCTACTCGGCCGCTCTGGCTCTCCCACTCCCTGCTTCACCGGTTGGTCCCATGGGCTGTAGACTCTTCCGGCTTCGTTCCATCGCCTTTGCCAAGAAGAGGCAATTGCTTAGTAGGGTTTGGAATTTGGACGCGCATTGACCATAATTTCTTTATATCACCAGCAGGTTCTCGTGCACATGTTCACGGCGCTCTGCCGTGTCTAACTCCCACAGGAGAAACAAGGGAGTAGGAGGTAAAAAGCTAGTTTGACCATCAATTTTGCCCCTTGGTGGTGGGCTGTGCCGCTGTGGGCAGCAGGGCACTGAGCTCTGGACTGGACACTGGACAGGTACAGTACAGAGAGAGATTCCATGCCCGTGTTTAGTTGATGAAAAGTTTTTTGAAAAGATTTCGGGTATTAATTTTACCAATTTAGGAGTAGTAAATGTGGACGAAAAAGGTGGAAAGTTATATGGATAAGTTGGAAATCTCGAGACGAATCTAACGATGGTAATTAGAGGGTAATTAATCCATAATTAGCGGATGGTTACTGTAGCATTACTATTGCAAATCATGGATTCAGTAGGCTCATTAAATTCGTCTCGCGATTTATAACCCACCCATATAACTTTTCACCTTTTTCGTCTACATTTAATACTTCATGCATCTAAGATTCTCGTCGATGTGATAAGTAAAAAGATTTTCGAGTGGGAACTAAACAAGGGCCATATTTCCATGCCGCTAGACCTATAGACTACTAGTACTAGCTAGCTGATCGACGCATGATAAGACATACTTCCGCGCAGCGAACCAATCAGAGCAGACACAGCACACAGGCTTCCCGGCGGATTGCGGCCCTGCCGTCCTAAAGAACTTACTGGAGCACTGTTATATCATATAACGAGAGTAAGAATATGAAGTGTTACATGGTTGTGATCCATCGTCCCCGACGTGTTCTCTGGTCCGGTAAACCTGGGCATGCCTCGCCCGATGGCCTGACTGCATCGACTTCGGCATCGCTCCCTCTACAATTGCCTCGACGTGTCGCCATCTTCGTCTGCGGTGTCTCCTCCGTCACGCCACCATCATGGCGCCTCCTCGCGCGCCCGCGGCTTCATGCGCGGCTATCTCGTCTTCGACGACCTCGACAGCTCTACGTCGACCACGGCTATCCTACGCATGACATCTTCGGCCATGGCTCCTTGCCCCCCCCCCCCCCCCCCCTCAGCTCGGCTACATCGACATCGGTTCATAGGGCTACCATCCGCATGAGATACTCGTCGGTTTTCTCTCCAGACGCAGCATCCGCACCGCGCCGACGTTATGAGTGCGGGGGGCTGTAAGTCTGTCGGCTCCTGGCTTTAGCTTCTTCTCCAGTCTCACCATATGTGGTGCTCCCGCTGTGATTGCGGGGGAGAGGTAGAGTATATTTGGTAGTATAGATAGGAATATCATAGACTGACATATGTATCATGGGGGCATATGTATCATGGGGGTTGCCTTACCCCAAGTCTTGTACTCTCATATATATCGGCCGAGACCTCAATGCAATACATCCACAATCATTATACGCATCTCTCTACTCTCTTATAGTCTGCAACACAGTACATGTAACAAACTAATCTTTCTCAGCTTACAGGAGAGGTAAAAAGACAAGTTTGCCTTTTGGCCTCGCATGTCAATTCTCTTGCATCTTTTTTCTCTGTTCTGCCACTCTGGAGGGCAAATGGGTGGAGGGGCGATGGGCCACGCTTGCTGTTGCTGGAGAGACAACGTACGTAGTACTTCTGTTGTCTGGCCTCCGTGGAAATGCATGCCCCGGCCACGACAAGCCTTACGAGCGGGCTGATGCACACCGCGAACCTCGAGACACCAGGCGGCGACGCTACGCGCAGGTGGTCTTGGGCGTACGGGTCATCTCTGGGGAGGAGCGGCGCTGTGTCCGGCCAGGCCTCGTCAATGTACTGGACGATGACGAGTGACTCGCAGATGGCCCTGCCGCCGTGGAGCAGGACGGGGATCTTCTTGTGGACGGGGTTGGATCGTAGAAGCAGCTCGCTCTTATTGAGTAGATCCTGCTCGCGGTACTCGTAGGCGACCCCCTTCTCGGCCAGCGCTACCCTGCAGCGCAGCCCGAAGGGGCTCACCCAGAAGTCCAGAAGCACCACCTCTGGAACGTCCGCCATTGCCGAGCTGCTGCTGGTGTGGCTGGTGGGCGAAGGCGATGGCAACTGAGGCGTTTCTTGTGGGGAGTTTTAAAAGGCGAGGGTTTATTTTACAACCTTTAATTTTGGAATTTGGTCAGCAGTGACGACAATGACTGGTCGAGTTGACATGTCATTTTCAGCAATCACAACTTTGTGTGGTTCTTTGTTTGAGAACAGAATAATTAGTGACGGCTGGAAGGTGAAACTTCCCCTTCCGGTAGGGTATATGCCTATAAAAAAATCAAAGTACATTATCTATGATTGTTGGCATGATGATGGATGGAGATATAATTTTTTTCTTTATATATATTATATTCCGCCTACAGTTCTCTTCATTTTCTCGCAACGGTCTAGATATCTCTACTAATAAAAAGAACTATTTGACGAATCGCCGACCGCGGCACTGCGGTATCACACCTCGCGGCATCACCCATCTAAAACCGTCGCCCCTGTTTTTAGTCGCACTTGTCAAAACCGTCGCCGCAGCATAGACGACGCCCTCCCAAGGCGCGGGCCCTCCCACCACGCGCGAGCGCAATGACCAGGGAGAGAGGGAAGAGGAGAGGGGCGGAGCGGAGGAGGAGGAGGAGGAGAGGCCGCCGCGCGGGCCACCGCGGGCGAGCACGAAGGGAGGCGGAGAGGGGCGAGGCCGGAGGAGGAGAAAACGCTCAAGCTCGAGCTCCACCACCGCCGCCGCGCTGCTCCTCGGCGCCGGGCGCCGCCGCTCCCCTGCGCCACGGATCGAGACGCGGCGGAGGAAGAAGTGGAGGGGCGGCGCATTGCCCTCACTTCCCCGGCCCAGATCTGGCGCAGGGGAGGGAGGAGAAGGGCGCTGCGCCAGATCGGGACCGACACGCGGGCGGAGAAGGTCAGAGCGACGGCGCGCGCGGCGCGGAGGAGGAGCCGAGGCTGTGCGCGGCGTGGAGGATGAGGAGCGGCTGCGTGCGAGCAGAGGAGGAGGAGGAGGGGACGAGGCGCGTCGGCCACCTCTGCTCCACCGCCGGCCGCCTCGCAGGCCACCGCGGGCGAGCACGAAGTGAGGCGGAGTGGGGCGAGGTCGGAGGAGGAGAAAACGCTCAAGCTCGAGCTCCACCGCCGCCGCCGCGCTGCTCCTCGGCGCTCGGCGCCGCCGCGCTGCTCCTCGGCGCTCGGCGCCGCCGCTCCCCTGCGCACGGATCGAGCCGCGGCGGAGGAAGAAGTGGAGGGGCGGCGCTTCGCACCTCACGTCCCCGCCCCAGATCTGGCATAGGGGAGGGAGGAGAAGGGCGCTGCGCCGAATCGGGACCGGCGCGCGGGCGGAGCGGCGGCGCGCGCGGCGCGGAGGAGGAGGAGCGGGCGGCGCGCGCGGCGCGGAGGAGGAGGAGTGGCACGCACCGCGTGCGAGCAGAGGAGGGAGGCGGAGGGGAAAAGGAGGGGAGAAGCTTCGGGAGCATGCGGGAAGGGGAGAGAGGCCGGGGAGAAAAAATCGGGGGAGGAGAGAGAGAGTGGTGGGCCCCGCGGGAGAGGGAGGGGGTGGTGGGTTAAAAAATATTTGTTGTTGGTTCCACGTGGGGTAGTTGGTATAGAGTACGAGACTTAGAGGTTGACGAGTGCGGAAGAAACGAATTTAAAGTAGAGAACCTTGATGACCAAGATAGAATATCCTTTAAATGTTGGAGTTAAAGGTTCACCAGTGCAATAGCCTAAGCCGTTCTGCACGAGGGTCAGCCGGGTAGGGCCTCGCCTCGTCCTTCCGCCACATGCGTTTTGGATCCGTCGTCATTCATCTGAGGGTCGCCAACATGACCGCTGGAGCGTCGCTGCATCGGCAAAGATCCGCGAGGCTCTCCAGTCACCACCGCCTGCCCCTAGATTCGCCAATATTGTGCTTTATATATTGCACATATAATTGTTTACGTCACCCGTAGCAACGCAGGGGCACGAACCTAGTATATTCAAAATTTAAAACAATACTGTAGAGTACTCCCTCCGTTCTAAAATATTAAGTCATTTCAAATTTCTTGGAGAGTCAAACTATTCTATGTTTGACCTAAAATTAGACGTGGTGATGCCTCCTGCTCCGGCATCTTTCGACGACGTTCAGGTGATACCTCTTACTCTGGCGTCTTGCGGCAGTGCTCGGTGCGCGTCCGGGACGTCGACCCATCGGCGCCGCGCTGACCAGATCAAGATGATCATACAATATATATGCTAAAACTGAGCTGCCCTAATTCGATAACAACCTTTTACCTGACAGAGCGTACTCCCTGCGGCAAGGTTTTCAATCTGGATTTTAATTTTTTTTTGTTCCCCTACGAAGAAAAAGCGAAATTACTGAAGTGTTGCTATTTCCAAATTTTTTCGGGCAAATTTTAAATATTATATTAGGTTATCTAAATATGTACAACTTGTGGTACACTAGCAGATAGGCACGTGCGCAGGCACGGTTTTGAAAAATATAGCGTGAGAAAGAGTGCTGACTACCGAGTTATAGCATGAGAAAGATTTCTTACTGTCAACGTATAGGTGAGAAAGAGTCCTAACCGTAACGTACATGGACCCATGGCCCACTTGTAGGACCAATGTGTCCAACTATTGACAACCATGGTTCCACTGTGGATTTGACGACACAAAATTCTTTCGCTGTTTTTAGTGTAGATAGATAATTAAATATAGTGCAGTCGTTAAACTACTTTTGTGAGTCCCCGTGGGTCCGTGACCCAGGATCAAACCGTGACATCCCCTCAATTTTAACCTTTTAATTCGTGATGCGAGACAAAAATAAGAAAAACTACGGGGAGCAGAATCGAACCTTGGATTACGTAGGATGGAAAGAACTGCAATACCACTACTCTGTGACAGCATTTGTGACGTGTTGTAATATTGTTTAGCTTATTAATTAAAATCCTTCCGAAATATTTTGAATAAGTTTTTTCGGCTCACCACGAAAAAAACGTATTCCGGAAATTTCGCCGAAATTTAAAACCATAGTCGCCTCGTGAGCAGCAAATGCCACGACACATGATGATGTGGAAGGCAAGCGTGGCGATCGCACACGAGGCAAGTAGGGATCAATCAGGACAGGCAGCGTACTCATCAATGCAGGCAAGCAGGGGATCTTGCGGCACGTCGGCAAGCGGAAGGAAGGCGACATAAGGGAGACGAGTCGTCAGCGCGAGTGCTGCCGTGGAGAAGGGATCAGAAAGATGAGACGGCGGCTGTTTGGTTTGTGGCGCGCACAAGGAAGGTAGCGTGTGGCGGTGTCTCGTTGCGGTGGTGCTCGGTGCGGCGTTGGTCGGCGGCTGTGATCCGTGCCGAGCAACAAAGGAGGAGGATGCGGCTTATGGCGCGCGATGAGGGAGGAGGATGCGCTAGACGTGCCGCACGATCAGCAGGACGTTTGCTCCTCCTTCCGAACCGCACCACGAGCGTGACGCCAAGACGTGGGGCGAACGATCGAAGCAGATGCCCACATGCCAACGCAGATGGATCGCAGAGGCGGCGCTAGCATTTGCGACGCCATCGTCATAAACAGACCTTTCGCCTAATTAATCTCACTTTTTAGGAGTATATAGACAATCGCCCAGACAATTGGATTTCTCAATTGGATACTCAGAAAATGATACACATATAGTTGTCTTCATGTAGTTTCATAAAAAGTACTCCATCCGGAAAAAAAAAAGTCATTTTGTGATTTACAATTGGCAACGTATTCTATGAAAACTAACTTCGTACTCCCTCCGGTTCGGTAAAGGAAGTCGTTTTGGACAAGATTTGAGTCAAACATTGGGAATATAAATCGGGAATAACTTTTAAGTCGTTGAGTTTGGAAATGTGAAAACTACATGAATAGATTTGTCTTGCAAAATACTTTCATAAAGTAATATGTTAGTTTTTAATAAATATATTTATAAAAATAAGAAGTCAAAGTTGTACTTTCGAGACCGTGTCGCTGTCCTAAACGACTTCTTTTGCTAAACCGGAGGGAGTATGTAAACTATGCAAACTCTAGGATGCGGGATCTTCATCCGATGGTCAACATAGAGGTGGAAAATTTTAACAAATAAACTTTGTTAATCATTTTTTTCTAAAACCCTCTCCTAATCCCGCCGACTGCTGGACTGACAGCCTCGCTGTTATTATACTCGGGGATGTCATTTTCAACAAGAATCGGTCGCCCTGTTTAATATCTGAATTCTGAACAACCTATATTTTCGGACATATACGTACGTCATGATTTTGGCCTCTGTTCAAATTCTCTTTTGGGGCATTTGTGTTCTTACCCCTATTTTGCAATGTAATTATGATTTTGCCTTATTTTTTTAACTTTGTGATTTTGCCCTTTACTATTCACAAGTCAATGCGATTTGCCCCTAGTCAACGATCAAACAAGGGCAAATTCGCAAAGAATAAGGGCAAAATCACAAAGACTTGTAAATATCTAAGGGCAAAATCACAAAGTTAAAAAAACAGGGGCAAAATCACAATTGCACTTCAAAATAGGGCAAGAACACAAAAAATCCTTTAGCCTGCCACGAAATCTGTCGAACTCTTCGTCACAAAAAACCTGCTGACCGATCTATGTTTCATTTTGGCAACATCCGAGTTGCTCCTTTCTTTTGCAGGCTTACCTGACAAACCAAAACGAACATTTACAAAGAGTCTAGAAATGCTGAAAATGAAGACAACTGCCCAGGGGTTATTAAGCCGGCAATAGGAGATTCCAGCATATGACAACTGAAGATGGCAACGGTAATATCCGCGCAGATTATTACCTTCACGGATCCGTGCCCGCGAGCAGAACTCATACATGTGCCCGCGCCCGCGATCCGCAATGGTCACAAGGGCGTTTGGTGTGGCGGCGGCTTCCATCTGGCGGCAACGAGGGCAGCCTGCGCGGCGGCGGCTCGATCTAGTGGTTACGAGGGCGGCTCGCTTGTG
Source organism: Urochloa ruziziensis (assembly GCA_015476505.1). NCBI lineage: Eukaryota > Viridiplantae > Streptophyta > Magnoliopsida > Poales > Poaceae > Urochloa > Urochloa ruziziensis. Next base: position 5,817,201 of record CM027119.1, on the reverse strand, counting down.
GGCCCACGGGGTCGGGGAGGCGGGGACGGCACGCACTGCGCCGCGCTTGCGGCCAGGAGTTGGGCGGCGGGCTTGCGGACGGGGAGAAGACGGTGGAGGGCCGGCCGGAGAACGGAAAGCGGCGGAGGGCGGCTGGAGAACGGGGAAGGGCGGAACCACGGAGGCGATCAGCGGCTCGGAGGACGGAGGGTGACCAGCGGTCTGGAGCTCTGGATCGGGGTCAGGGTGCGCCCCTGAGGCCTGAGCCGACAGCGTTGAGGAGGATAGGTTGACTTGGAATGGGGAGAAACCCTAATTCGCGGTTATATATTGGTCGAGTTCCGGGGCCACATGTCAGCTCAGGTGGTGGAGCGGGTTTGGCGGGTTTACGAACGCGGATATCATTTTTTCATGCCCGCGAGGAACTATCCGTTGGGTCCAATCTTCTGCCCTTCCCGTGCCCATGGACACAAACTGCGACCCGTATCCACGATCCGCGGGTTTAGTACCCGGTGCCATCTTTACTGACAACACAGTGACAATATATATACTTCGTATATGTTTGACACTGGATTTGGCCTAAAATCCGGAGTTCCAATTGGATCTCTTAGTAAGCTGGTCAGACTCTAGGTTGTCCAGGGTATAAATATGTACCCCTAACCATTGTAAGGATATCTCTCGATCAATAATTCAATAAAGTTTTCTTCTTGGCTCAACACCAAACCCTAGGAGTTTGAGCAATGTAATTTCTCGGAGGCTTCTTTGGTGAGCAGAGTTGTATCGCCTCAACCTATGGTTTGCTTGTAAGTATCACTATTACTAAGTGCTCTAGACTTTGATTAATGGCACATCGCTTTAATCACATCTAGTTTACTTACCAGTGATCGATTCTCATCATATCTTTGTAAGGTTGTATCGTTCGGCCTCTTGCTAGATCTGGTAGAATCCAATTTATCCTGCTTTGATTAAGATTTACCAGCTGTTTTATCTCCTAAATCTGTCAGGTTATCTCAATTGTCGTATCAATATAAGTCTGATACTCACTCTTCATGAGTGGATAGTTTCTTACTGAGCTTTTATACCGTCCTTTTACGTTGTCAGTTGAATAGTCAAATTGACTAACACGCCCTGAACATCAAAAAGCTAAGGACCTGCACTGGAGATCGGAGTTAAGTAGATCTCCGAGGTATTCATGTGCGCGATGTGCAAGGGATCGTAAGATCGTTGGTCGTCATCAACAATGTGATTTATGTAAACATTATGCAAGGGAAGCCACAAGTATAATTCACTATTCGGTTAAGTGATATACCATGAAATATTCCACAAATTATCACAACAAAGCATCCATAGATAAATGACCACACACCCCAGATTCAGTTACCTAACACTAATTAACCTGCAGTACTTAACCGAGCTCCTGCTCATGGTAAAGAAAGAGTTACATTATATATAGAATTAGCTTATTAAACAATTATTAGAAAGGTTTTCATGTACTAGCTAACAATCTTTATCAAGATTACTTACTAGGTGTTACTAGAGTCGACCTTCAAGCCTTAGCCTATTTAAATTATCACGGATTCTGTTGTCTGATGAATTGAGGGGGGTGGATGAGAGAGGGAGGCACGTGTCCGCGATGATCAATTCCGCCTGAATGTAGCGGAATGAGAGACAAGGGAATTAACAATCTCTTCTTGATTCTTTCATTAACAATATATCCCTCTATATAAAGGGATTTTAACTTGCTCCCTAAGGATTTTACTTAATCTTTATAGATAGAATTAAATATATTTAGAAATTATCCTAACTCCTATGACTAGTGGGTTTGATGGGACTCATGGTTTCCCCTTTTCTCGCTGGTTGGTCCAGCAGAGCATAAAAGAGTATCTTGGGAACTTCCTTATTACGTAAAGCATTTGCAAGCCGCAATTCCATTCCTATGACGAAACCAACGGCAACACCAACAGCAACAACGGCAACACCAACAGCAACAGATGCAATCTTGAGAAGTACCACCATCCCCTTCCTTTTTGGTTCATTATTGTTGTTCTCCCTATCAAAAGGATGTGCATAATGCATGAATGTTAGGATCAATTCATTTGAGTGAAAAACAAAACAAATTGTAGTAGTGTCCCCTACCTCGCGGCTTCAGCTTTTATAGCTATCTCTTCATCAATAATACTAGCTATCTTGCCATCTATCTCCGGTCCCTCTTTTTCTAATTTTGCCAACAGATGTTCAACGTCCTTCATTTTCGCATCAACATCAGCTCTAGCTCCATTGACGGGTACACCCTGCTAGGATCTCAGAGAAATATTGAGATGGTAATGCACAAGCTAAAACAGCTATTCTTCATGTTAGTGGATGCTATAACGAAGAAGCATGCGTGGCTGCAATTAGTTAACAGTAGTACTTATTTTAGAAGAGCATTTTGTTGATTAAGGGTAATAAGGTCATTAAGCACTTCTGCACCCGCATCGCCTCTGGCCCAGCGATGGCTCGCTCCCCCTCTCGCAGCCTGACCTCCCTGTAGCCTGGATCCCTCTCTCTCCTTCTCGCCGGATCCGTAGCGAGAGCCAGCGCCGCCGACTCGCAAAGCTTCGGCCGCCTCAGCCCCCGCCCCCAGCGTGAGGACACGGTGGTCGCCTCCGCCTCCGCCTCCGCCGCCGCCGCCTTTCCCGCGTTGTCTCGCCGACGGCCTTGCCATCATCTTGTGCTCCACCAGGCAGTGGCCCTGCCCCACCGGCGTCCACTCCCAGGCAGCGGCGCAGCACCCAGCCAACAATGGCGAGCTCCTCCATCTCTGCCTTCCTCGAGTCCACCAGGTTCGTGCGCACCCTCGCCGCCCTCCAGTCCGACGCTAGCCTCGAGGTACCAACTCCATTGTAACTGTCTTTTTATTTGTATCAGGTGTTCAACGCTATAACCAGTCCACCGTGATAAGCTTAGCATGGATTGGCTCAATAAACCAGATAATTTTTGAAATTAGAAATATCTTTTGGTCAACCATGCTACGATTTACAATTGAATTAGTTATGCATATTCTAGTGTTCTTGTCTTCAAACCATACAGCAGTCACAATTCTACATATTCGGCTTGATGGAAGAAAGAACACTACAATATGATATTATTTTGTGTTGATGACAGACAAATATGTAGACTCCTAAGAGCCTCATAACAATTTCTAAACGCAACAAAGATCAACATGATTATTTTGACCAAGGCCAGATAGAACAAAGTTATAAGCTAATTCTTATCCCAAGCACTTTCGGTCATTTGAGATACAGCTTTTTCAGTACCAGATTAGTTAGTTCTCTCCTGTCTGAAGTAATATAATTTCATAATCAACTTTTTGTCATTGGTTTTATGCAATATTTACAGAAATGATTGAATACCTAACCTTGTGGCATCCGAGTATTGGGTACCACGTTTTTATTAGATGTTCCGTCAGCTTCCTCATCGAATTCAGATGATTCAATCATCACATCCTACATTGCAGTCCATTAGATGTTAGATCATCACTGCTTGGTGCTTCATCAAGGGCTGTGTTAAGTAGGTATATGTCAAGAGGAACCAATACTCACATCCAGGTCTTGGTCTTCATATATGCTCACTAGGTACAGAAGAAAAATCTTAGTCCCATGTTCAACATGAGCACGCACCATTTGTTTTACGTCCTCTTTTCCGACAATCTTTACAAGGTGAGTTGATGGGTTACTCCCCGGAGCAGGATTGAGGTAGTATACCTCTACATCATGATAGGTCAAGGCCCTAATGGATTTATGAGACTTAACAGATCTTCCTTCATGTGCACACTCTCCCAAATGTGCTCTATGGTCGTACTTCCGTAGATCAGAATAAATCTCCTCCAATTTGAAAACCTTGAATTTCATAGCCAAATGTTGCATGTACGGATGAAATTAATAAAATCATTGGAGTAGAACAAGTTGTTAAAAAAATGTACGAAATTTTTTATATACCGGTGCACAGTATTTGTCCACTACATGGTTGAAGTACCTCGAATGTATGCCACGTTGGTACTTCAACCATGCAGTGGACAACTACTGTCACCGGTATATAAAAAAATGTTCGTACATTTTTTTTAACAAATCATTCTACTCCAATGATTCTTATTTATTTAATCCGTACATGCAACATCGGGCTATGAAATTCAAGGTTTTCAAATTGGAGGAGCTTTATTTTGATCTGCAGAAGTACGACCATAGAGCATGTTTGGAAGAGTTTGCAATTGAAGGCAGATCTGTTAAGTTCCACAAATTTATTAGGGCCACTTAGCAAATTTATTAGGGCCTTGACCTATCATGGATACATATTAGATGCAGAGTATAATCAATCCTGCTCTGAGGAGTAAGCCATCAACTGACATTGTAAAGATTGTCGGACAAGAGGACGCAAAACAAATGGTGCGTGCTCATGCTGAATATGGGACTAAGATTTGTCTTCTATACCTAGTGAGCAGATATGAAGACCAAGACCCGGATGTGAGTATTGGTTCCTCTTGACATATACCTAATTAATACAGCCCTTGACAAAGCACCAAGTACTGATGATCTAACATCTAATGGACTGCAATGCAGGATGTGATGATTGAATCATCTGAGTTCGATGAGGAAGCTGACGAAACATCTAATAAAACGTGGTACCCAATACTACTGATGTCATAAGGTGAGGTATTCCATCATTTCTGTAAATATTACATAAAACCAATGACTGAAAGTCGATTATGAAATTATGTTACGAAACCGGCACGTCTAAAGGAATCAAAGTTGATTATGAAATTTATATTACTATAGACTTGTTTTTTGAAATGCTTTAACAACAGTATAACCTATAGAACACATATACACTGATATAAAAAGCTATAATAATTGAGGTCAAAGTTATATTTGGACGACCACGAAAAGGCAGAGAAATACAAAAATTATAGAACACATATACACTGATATGAGGGCAGGCAAAAGTAACAGATCTATGATTGGCGTCCTCAGCAAAACGGTGTGTACTGTGCATGTTTTTTTTTAGCTGGGAATATTATGAACCTTGTGAACTAGGTAATTGAATCAGAACCCTATCTTTATTATCGTCTAGGGGGAAAATCTCACGGTGCATCTTATAATTAACTTGTGTTAGTATAAAAACGTTTGATCAGAAACTACTGGATAATTTGGTGGCAGATGATATGGATCTCGCTCGAACGCGATCGAACTAGGGGTTACCTGAGAGGCGAGAGGCGGAGAAGAATCTGCCGGCGGCGAATCATGGGGGCCAAGAACGCCCCGAAGAGTCGTGGACAGGTAGCGCAGCACCATGGGGAGGGGAGGAGGGGGCGTCTCGGCTAGGGCTTGGATGTTGTGGCCGCTTGCGCTTCCACGATCTTGTGGCTTCGTCGGGCTTAAGTTTCTTTCTTGCGAGAGGGAGATCGGCGGACGGCTCCCGATCTACATGTATATATATACAACTCGAGTAAGACGTGGCCAAAGCTGGAGCTGACTGCCATCATGCAAGCGGTGCAAAATATAAAGTGAGGCCCACATTTAAAAAAATATAAAATATAAGTAACAAAAAAATGTATTTTGATTTGATTATATAATGCATCATGATTTAGTGCTTAATATCTTGGTAAGCGGAAGAGTAAGAGATGAGAGAGATGGGTAGAAAAATTCACAAGTTACAGCAGAATTGCAAGGACGATTATTGGAGGAAAACAAATAAACAAAGTCTGTTTTGAGAACATGGAGCGGATAACGTGATTAAGTAATTTATTTCGCTGGATTTTTAGAGAACAATAACATATTATAGGTTGGACTTCATGCATGAATGCAGAATAAAAAGAACGGAACTTTATGAGGATGGCAAGAAAATGAACGGTAGATTAATTGATACCGAAAAAAAACAACCGCATGCATGCACACATAACTACAACTAATTGAGCAAGGCTTGCATATTTCTAGTTTACCATGTGAGTTGTCAGTTGTGTACATACGGTCAGTTGACACGACCTCAGACTCACGATCCTGTTCCCAATTTGTGCTGGTATCAAGGTTTACAACTTTACATTGGATGCTTACCAGATTGGCCACAAAAAGATGCATCATCACATCAATAAGTCGCTTCTGGGTTAATTAGGAGTGGTATTAAAGCTTTAGAAAGACTTCAACTGACGAACTGAACACATGAACATGTCCCTAGCTGCATACTTTCAGTTAACAAGAACAACCGATGTTTTGAGTTGTGCTCTGCCTCAGTTGGGAGTCCATACAGTAAGAGAACATCCATCCTGAAGATTCTTTGAGGCAGCGAATGACCACCTCCTCCCCTCATCTTGTAGCAGCAGCTATATGCCTGTAGTTGAGTAATAAACAAGTTAATAACTAAAAATGGACTACATCTACACAATCTTACAGGGAAAAAAGCATGCCCAGCTTCTTGTCTTAATCAGTATACTGCAGCTGGTGGACTTGACCGCTAGCATACTTTCCATGGACCGTAGTACTAAAACTCTTTAACCAAGCTCCAAATATAGGTAGACTTTTTTTGCATAAAAGTAGAAGTTAACTTATCGGTAACAGTAAACCAAGTACCACAAGATAATTCGCAAATGTGATGAAACAGAGCACTATCACACAATTAAGATAATGGCAAGTAACAAATGCATTACCTAAATATCTATGGCTAGCTCTCTTGTATAATGACCAAGTAGAAGGATTCAGAGTGGTAACCTAACTTTCGAATTATAATTTGTGGAGGAAAGAAACAAATCAGATTCGTAGTGTTATACTGTTATGTGGTGGCTTCAGCCACCATAAATAAAACAGGGCTCCTAGTTCAACAAAACTAAACCATCCTCGACTTAAGAATCCATTTCATTCCACACTGATAAATTATAACCTCAAAACACCCAAAAACCTGAGGGTTTTTTTTTTTTTTTGCAGAATAGTATTTCACATTTGATGTTCTTATATGCAGACATGATTTCTGTACCTGTGATGACTAACTATTAGTTGCTTACATTTTTCTTTCATAGCAGGGGCAACTGGCAATCGACATCCATTGAATCTGGCAATCAGATAAACTTGCACTGACTGCAATTGATTTGCTGGCTAAGATAAAAAAAGATATGTAGGGTAGCATTGTGCATACATTTTTTAGATGGAAGGAACCGTACTAATATGCCGGCCACAACAAGGTACATCATCATATCAAATTAAGATGCTTCTGGGTTAATTAGGAGTGGTATTAAGCTTCAGAACTTCTACTGACAAAACTGACATGAACATGTCCCTAGCGGCATACTTTCAGTTAACAAGAACAACCAAACCGCATAGTGATAAACCTAGCAAAGATGCAGCAGCTTAGCAAAGTAGCCTCGCGAAACCTTCTCCCAGGACCAACAATGCCAGAAAACCATGGAAAACTTTGATACGACAGGGTATGCCTACATGACAACAGAAGAACAGCTACTATCTCAGTTCTTTGTCTTGCACGGTGCTTTGCCTCAGTTGGGAGTCCATATGGTAAGAGAACATTGATCCTGGGTTATTGTGGTGACTTCACCCGCCTTAAACAAAACAGGGTCTCCTAGTTCAACTAAACTAAACCATCCTCAACTTAAGATTCCATTTCATTCCACATTGACAAAACAGTACTTCACATTTGATGTCCTTATATGCAGACATGATTTGCTGCTTAAGATAATAAAAATATGTAGGGTAGCATTAAGCAACTGAGGCACTAACTGCAATTGATTTGCTTCCTAACAACAACAACATAGCCCTTTGTCCCAAGCAAGTTGGGGTAGGCTAGAGATGAAACCCAAAGAAACAAGGATAGGAAAGACAAAAACGGCACGAGACCAAAGATAAGGTTAGGGGTAAACAAGAGAAAAGGAAAAGATCACGGTTCCGGCACGTTGATGCCTATTTGCTTCCTAAGATTAAAAAAAATATGTAGGGTAGCATTAAGCATGCATTTTTTAGATGGAAGGAACCGTACTAATTAATTCCAGGCTTTTGTTGAAAAGCTTAAGTATATATGAGAATACAAGTCCAGTAGGATAATACAGAGCTTATAGCTTACAGTCAAGGCCAGTAGAACATAACACAACTGATCGAGCTAAAGATAATTAACAAAAACAAAACAAGCCCTAGAAAGAAAACCTAATAAAGGAGGGGGGAAAAGACAAACCAGCACCATCCCCACTGATGCTAAAGTACTGTCACATCATAAACCACATGATATGTATAATGTATGACTAAACATTTTTACCTTCCTGCGCATGAGCTTCCTTCACTTGAGGCACCTGGTCTTGGTCCATCATCTGTGGAAGATGCTCCCAGTACTGCAGAAATAGAGAAATTTTGAAACTAACATCAACTAGCTGAGAAATCTAGTTGCCCAAATTGAACATTGTTTCTAACCAACCATAGAATTCACAAGAAGCTTCTAATGGCTAATAAAAAAAGGTAAACAAAACTTTAGCAAAGATGGGCTTAAAGATTCAGAAAAATAAAACTCTATGTTTGCCATCATGGATATCAGCATAATCCATATTTCTAAGCTGTTGACACAGACGTACAATAACTCATAAGCATTATATTCAGAGCTAAGAAATGTATGTACTCTAGAATCTCATGTAAGTAATGACTCGGCTTCCCTCCTGCTGGATACCTTCCTGCCCCCAACTTTCAACCAAAATTTAGAAACTAATTTGGTGGCAGTGAGCTGAGGACGTGTCTGGCATGTGGAGCGAGACATTGTTAGGCAAACATCGTGCTCTGCCACATGAACCGAGTGCTATGTTCTCAATTGCTCCTAAATTCAGAACAGCTGTAAAGACCACAGCATCCACCCATAACAGGTGTAGCTAAATTATAGCTCGTCTATACGTAGCAAGTTCCAAGAATGTTTCACAACAAAAACATTTTTAGATAGGAGTACTACAAATTTTAGTAACAGTAAAACCAAATAATATACAGATAATTTGCCAAATATAATGAAAGATAGCACTATCAAACACAATTGAAATGTGTAGCGTGTAAAAATGAAATACTTAAGGTTTCTGCGATTAGCATATCTCCTGAACAATAACCAGGCTGACAGCTTAACTTTCAGATAAAATGTGTGGGAGGGAAGTAACAAGGTTGATTCTAGGCATTATGTAGTGACTTCACAGTAAACAAAACAAAGAGTCATACAAAATTGTACCATCCTCCTAACATTTAGATTTCATTTCATTCCACACCGACCAAAATTATAATCCCACAATACCCTCAAAAACCAGGGGGTGCAAACTAGCATTTTGTTAAAGGTTTATATTCTTTTTTACAAACATAATTTCTGTACCTGTGGTAACTAGATGCTTTTACGCTTTGTTCCCATTGCAGGAAGAACTGGCAATGCACTGGATTGAGAAATCAGAGAAACTTGCACTAACCACAGATGATTGGCTGCCTCAAAAGTCAATGATCATTGGTAACATTGAGCATTTGCAATTACACTATCTCAAAAGTTTAGATGAAAGGAACCATACTAATCCCAGGCTTTCATTCCAAGCATAAGTATGAGAGTACACATCCAGTAGGATATTGCGACCTCACCAGCTTAGAGCCTTACAGACAAGCAAACTAGAATATGACACCATGCCTGATGTTAATGAGTTGTTCCAGCATAAACCACATGACATTTATTACTTATCACTAAACATTTTTACCTTGACTGAGAATGTCGCTGCCTGCGCATGTGCGTCCTTGACTTGAGGCACCAGCTCCTGGTCCCATCATCTGTAGTGGGTGCTCCCAATACTGAAGAAATACACAAATTTCAAAAGTAACATGTGCTGGCTGAGAAATCGACTTGCTCAAATTGAAAATTTGTTTCTAACCAACCACATGATTCAGAAGTTAGTACCAATGGCTAACTAAACAATCTAAACAGCACTGACTTATTGTCCAGAGCTCTAGCAGAACTTCAGAAGAAACGCAAGGCTTTGTTTAACATAGATATCATATTATCATCGTCATCCATATTTATATGCTAATGCTACTAAGTGTCATTGACATATGACAATTCATAAGCATTCATGGCTAAGGTATGTGCAGGGAATCAGAAAGGCAGAAGGCTTATATCTGAACTAGAAACTCATGCAGGTAATGGTTTCCCTGCCTGTTTCTCTCCTTCTGGATACTTTTCGAACCCAAATTTACAAACATAATTTTTTTTCAATTTGCCATTGGCCATTCAATTTGGTGTCACTCATGATTGTCTTACTGATATGTGGGTCGATGGGGCACATGTCAGAGAGACATCGCTAGGCAATCCTGAATTGCCATATGAGTGTTATGTTCTCAATTTCCCCCAAATTCAGATCAGCTGTTAAGATCCTAACATCCATCCATACACGAGTATAGTTTATTAAAAGCCCACCCCATGCATATCTAGTTAGTTCCAAGAATGTTCCACAAGAAAAAACATTTTCAGGTAGGTGCAACAGAGATTTTTATGAAAGTGTGACCACGATGTTGTATTTTCATAGTCATTGTTGTTGAGCACATATAACAGAGCTGGGTAATGGGATAAAGATTTTCAGGACACCTAAGGGCAAGGGCTGGCGTACCTGGAGTGCAGGAGTTTATGTAGGGAACAGCGCAGGATATGCTTGAGCCGTCATATACCTTCCTTGCCCATCGAGACTCCATACTTAGACCAACAGTGAAGGTCTCATCTCCAACATTATTCAGGAAAACGACACCAACGCCTTCTGCAAAGCCAACCAACTGAGGTATGTCGGCCGATGAGCGATCAAGGAAGAGCAGCTTCTTGAGGTTAATGACTTTTCTCAGAACCCACACCTCCACTTCATAATCCCTAGACCATATGCAAAGCCTGTACTCCTCAACTCTCGTAAATCCCAACATGCCATCCTCCATGGTTGTGAGCTCAATCAGGCAATCGGCTCATAGGGTCCAAACCTTCGGCTGGTGTGCATACCAAATACAGGTGCACCTTGGCCATTTCCCGCGTGCTAAGATCATACTGGATTGAAGATCCTGTTGTTCTTCTCAAGCACAAAGCAGAGCGCATTTCACACCAGAGCTCTGCGCTCCCACCAAACACGGGCACCAAGAGCACGAGCGGTGACCAGTTTGCTCCAAGCGACAGCCTCCGACGAGTAGACGTAGGTGAACATGCCGCTGTCGTCGGTGCCCACGAAGACGACGATGAAGGGTCCCCGGTGACAGTCGACGTGGTCGTACGCCCCAGCGCCCGCAGTGGTGGCGGCGCAGAGCACCGTGGCCTCCCATCCAGCTGTCCGCGTACAGCGGCGGCCTGGCAAGCTCCCGCCGCTCGTCCGTGACGGGGTTACAGACGAGGAAGGCGGGAGGTCCGGGTACCCGCGGCCGTAGGGAGGAGGACGCGGCCGTGGCGCGCGTCGTGCGCCCGCAGGTCGGGGGAATCGGCGGCGCGAGGCGGGCGGGAGGAGGAGGGCGCCGCGGGGGACGAATCGGGCGAGGGAGACGCCGCCATCCCTGAGGTCGTAGAGGAATCCGAGCATCGGGACCACGCGCCCGCGGCGGAGCTCGCGGAGCCCGGCGGCGGAAGTGGGCGCTGGCGACGAGGCGGCACCGGGGTTTGCAGACGAGGGCGGCGCGGACGAGGCCCGCCGCCGCCGGGTCGTAGAGAGGACGCGGAGGAGGATCTCCTCCACGAGCTCGCTCATCGGCGCCGGCGGCGGGCTTGGCGGCGGCGCCATGTCGTTGGCCGTGGAGCGAGAGCGGAATCTATATAACATATATATATAACATATATATAATATATATAGATGATCCTCACTAACTATTTCTCTTAACATGCAATCAATCCACTTCATTTAAAAACCCACTACATGAGACGCCATGTCATCATCCACTAGAATCATCTATTTATGTCTTCCATCGATTTTCTGTGACCAATAATATCTATATGTGTAACTTATTAGTTTTTGTGAGTGTCACGCTATAAAATTCACACAGTAGACATACATGGAGGATCAATCATTTAAGAGTCGTTACCTTTCAACAAAATGAACATGTTTTCATGTATAATGTCATTTGCAAAAAAAAATGTTATGATGCAATCACCTTAGTAACGCGCGGGGTATCACCTAGTTTATATAATACTCGGAGCACGCTTGGTGATAGTATTTAAGACATCTCGTGCATCGCACGGGTTAACGACTAGTTGGGGAAGATTCTCTCGCCCCAGGGTGCAGGCAGGCCACACGGTCCGAAAATGATACACGGCGCGCGCGCCGCTAGCCACTCCCGGCGAACGAAGGGGAAGCGGAGGCGCCGGAGGAGGCAATCCCGGGCGGGAGGTGGGCGGGGCGGTCGCCGGCGAGGTCGCCGGCGGCCGGGGCGGCGGCGGGAGGTGGCGGCCTTATTATTCGGGGTTGCCGGGGGTTCGCCGGAATTCCCCGGCTATAGAGGAGGGGGCTGGGGGGCGGCGGCCGGTCCGGCGGTGGTTGCGGGAGAGACGGCGGCGGAGCGGAGGCGGCGCGGAAGCGCCGCCGGAGCCGGGCGGCGGAGGATCCCCGGTTGGGCCGGCGGAGGAGGCGGGGGCTCGACGGGGAAGAGGAGGAGAAGTCGTCGGTGGACCTCGTCGGCGTTGGATTAGGGTTGGCAGGGGTGGAGGGCGGCGGCGGAGGCGCGGGAGCGCCGGAGGCCGGGGAGGAGTCGGCGGCGGGGGAGCTCGGCCGGCGAGTTAGCGTCGGCGGCGGTCGACGGCGGCGGTGGAGGCAGCGGCGGGGGAGGCTGGCGCGGGAGGAGGAAGACGGCCTCCTTCGTTCGCCGCTCTCCCCTCCCGGCGCACGCGCGCCCAATAACATCCCCGCACACGGTCCGGTTCAACCAGGTCGAGGGCTGCCGGCTCTGCCAGGTGGGGCCGAAGCAGCGACAGAGTGGTGAACTGCTTTGTTCAGACTTCGTACATGACACGATTCCGTACCATGCGGTTCCTAAATTTTGTATCCCATATCGTTTGAAGATGTAAAAAATTATGTGTATATACAAAATTTTGTATATACACATAATTTTTTTTTAAGAAAAACTGCTAGTACAAGATTGACGACCCTCTTCATTTTACACTTTTGTGAGGGAAAATTGACGAATTTTACAATAGGATACATATGCTTAGCTTCTTTCGTGTCATATATATACAGTGTACTTTCCTTCATGTGCATACAGATCATTCGCCCCCTATTGTATCTCTTGTTCCACTTCCACCAACAAAAATGTCTGTCAGTTCAAACAATGCATGTCCGATTGTAGACGAGAAAGCGACAAAGCAATCGCCTCTACTATTGAAACTAAGCCAAGTTAAGCCATGAGATAGACCAGAAAGACCCAAACATAGAACCAAATTAAAGTGAAGAATCCAAAACAGGTGAACAATAAAATGTAAAACACATCAGGCCATTGCATACTTCAGTCCTTCAATTCAATTAAGCAGAACGACACACAAGCCTTCAGTTCATGAGTTCAATTCGATTCTAATGTAAACATGATCACTACTTTCATGGTCTATTTCTTCTCACAAACCTCATCTGCTACAAACTAAGCTTCACTTCTTCCTGGACAAAACCCGCTGCATGTAACTCTTGCATCTTTTCACCAATTTGATCCACGGAATCAGATGGTTCAAGGTGGCATCTGCATAACTGTTGATGGCCTCCTGAGACTTGGCCCTGATCTCTTCATCGGTTATGAAGGTGATGAAGACATTCTTGAGAAAGCCATGAATATCAATCAGTTAAACCTATTGCCTTGACAACCTTGTAGATGAGCAAGAAACCCAGCGTAGTAAGAAGCAATGTGATTATGATCCTCCAAAACAGCCTCTTGAGCAAGAATCTAAAGGTCATCGTCTCCCTGTCAATTAGCCAAAATACATAAGCATCCGCAATTGTCACAGTTCAATCACAATTAAATGGCAGATTTTGAGCACTACAATCCATCATGTCAACCAACCAAATGTTAACACGTTAACAGTAAAAAAGCAGAAAAGGAGCATCTAATTGATACGACAAATTAAATAATATCATCCAAAAACATAAAAACCCGCTGCAGTAACCCAATGAAAATGAACTCATGAATCACTCAGATTTCATTAAGCAGGATCCACACTACAAAACAAATCACGTTCTCTCACGTGAGCACCTTTGCTAGAACATGAGCTCAGGTTTTCTGGCTCCCCACTCTCCCACACAATTCACTCATGAGCTGTTCCCCCCTCTCCCACTGATTCGATCAGGCATGAACTGCTCACCACATGTCCCTCTGAAACACTGACACGTGAGATTAGGCTAATTGAGTTGATGACTAAAAACGGTAGAACAACAAAACGAAATGAAAGATGAACTGAATTAGTGCCACAGTCAATGAGATCCAACAATGTGAATTTCATAGGCAATCTTAGGCTGGCTGTAATAAGGAACAAAACAATGCGACCTCAGAAAATCAAATTGGACTCAACTCTGTTTTATTTTGGGCCTGATAGTGCTACACCTTCAGCACCATCCGTGGTAATGACTAATGATACACAAATGGTGGCAACTGAACAGTGAAGAAAATTAAAATGGAAACAATGTTAACTTAAATGGTATTGATCGGCTACCAGTTGATATTTCACAAGCCGTAAAAGATTTAGATCAGAGCACTACTAGCTGAACAGATTGTTCTGTGGAACTCCAATGAGTTGTGAAACCAATGCAATGGTGATAAGAAATTCAATGCAAAAGTAGATGGGTAACATCCACAACTGCCTTCAGCACTCTAGTTGTGTGAGAGTGCCTCTGATAGCTAGTTGATGTAGGTTTGCTAATCACATTTGGGCTCTACTCTACTAGTGTTAATGTCAGGCATATATCTGAGTATGTTAGCACAAATTGAACTGAAAAGAAATTGAAATCATTGATGCATAAGTTACTCTACAAGCACTCTGACTACTACCTCATACTCTCATAGCATTTTCGATCCAAAAATTAGACACATTATACAGACAACACTCATCCACGAATAAAACAATTACTGTGGTATAGTACTTACTCCAGAAGTCGGGACAGATGGTAGAGCTTGGTGTTGATTCCCTTCATCTCTTCAAGAAGCATGTCTGACTTGCACCAGTGTTGGATGGCTCCAGGTCTCCATCGCCGCTGGGGCTCCCCCTTGGAAGCGTAGCAGGTGGCGGCGAGAAGTGGTGCGGGTGCCGCCCTGCAGAGCCAAGCAGCCAAGGCGGCGCCTTTGAGGGGCACCGTCTTGGAGGCGGCAATCGCGGGAGGCAGAGGTGGTGG
Source organism: Urochloa ruziziensis (assembly GCA_015476505.1). Taxonomy (NCBI): domain Eukaryota; kingdom Viridiplantae; phylum Streptophyta; class Magnoliopsida; order Poales; family Poaceae; genus Urochloa; species Urochloa ruziziensis. The sequence goes on along the minus strand of CM027119.1, from coordinate 5,801,879 downwards.
CGCCCCCCCAAACTTGACGGGCATGGCGAGGTGGCCGGAGTTGCGGGAGCGAGAAGCGGCGGCGAGGAAACGTGAGGCCGCCCTGGCCCTGCCGAACCCGGCAGGCAAGACGACGCCTTTGAGGGGGGCCGTCCTGGAGGCGGCGGCCGCGAGCAGAGGTGGCGCCCCTCCAAGCCCGGCGGGCATGGCGAGGTGGCCAGAGCAAGGGGAGCGAGATGCGGCGGCGGCGAGAAGTGGTGCCGCCTTGAATCCAGCAGGAAAGGCGGCGCCTTTGAGGGGCCCCGTCGTCCAGAAGGCGGCGGCCGCCGCAGCTCTGGGTGGAAGAGGTGGTGCTCCCCCAAGCCCAGCGGGCATGGCGAGGTGGCCCGAGCTTGGGGAGCGAGCGGCGCGCTGCATCCCGGCCATCGCCCTCCCGGCGGCGCCCTGAAGCAGAGAGGGACGGGCCGCCGTCGCCGGCCGGTGCCACAGCCCGCCGCCGCCGCCGATCGGTGTAGTGGTACTCCTCGCCGTCGCCATCTCCGGCTCCGGGTAGAAGCAGGGCGGGCTCCGGCTCCGAATAGACGGCGGTCGATTTGGGTGGGGATCTCCGGTTGCGGCTCGCAGCGAGCGAGGTGGTGGTGGCGCAGGGGGTTTTGGAGAGGGAAGGGAGACTGACTAAGCGAGCGAGGTGGTGGTGGCGTCCACCAACCTAATCAAGCTTTGGAGAGGGTTTTGGAGAGGGAAGGGAGACTGATAGCCTACATTACAGATGCTGAAATAATGCACTACAGGTTCAGGTCTGCATCTGTAATGTAGGCCGAATGGGAGGTAATACTATTGGCCAAATCTCCCACCGTAAGACTTGCATGGCCGCTTCACCATGGTGTTCATCAATCCTCAACAAGTTTATATCAGGTTTGTGAAAACTGTAAAAAAAAAATAGATTTCAAGAAGCATGGGCTGCGTACAGCTGTGAAGCATAAAAAGATTTGACAACACAACTTTGTGAAGTTAAATGGAAATGTAGTAATATTTTTCATCAATTTCATGAAGCCCTTTTATATTCCTGTGATGATATAATTGTTTCGCATATTAGACATAGGCAGTGTGTATTTTGTACAGGAAAATGGACAATAATACCTCAAGATTGAAATTATTCATCCAATGCGTACTCAGATCACAATAAACAACACGGCATGCATATTACATGTGGGCAGTGTGTAATTAGAATAGATTCATGGATTAAACAATTTTAGAAATATGTTCATGGATATTATGCGTACACAATCCGGATTATATAAATAAACAGCATTAAATTAGCTTGGACAGTCAGCAAGCAAGTTGGAACTTCGAAGCCTGGAAACGTGCCCACACAGCAGATTCGCCCATTCGACATCCAATTCGATTAATTGGCGTGCCAGTAATTCCTGACACACACAGTACTTATGCATGAGTTCTGTAAACAATTTATGCGAGTGAAGCCACAAATCCTAAATTTTGATTAGGTGCCAACATGGTTTATTCCATAAATTCTCACAATGACGCATCCATAGATAACCACCACACCTGCTTCAATTACCAAACAGAACCTTGCTACTTAAAGGAGCACCCCATCCGTTATCATAGAACAGGGACATGGTGCATAGCATAAAAACTATTAGACACCATAATTAGACAACAATCTTTTGCCAAGATTACCTACTATGTTTTACATAGCATAAACAGAGTGCGCGCGCATGCCCTAGGCTACTTAGCAAGTCTTCTCTTGGCCATGTCCTTACGGAAAGCATTTGCAAGCCACTCCACTCCCATGACGAAACCAACACCACAGGATGCAACAGTGAGCAGGGCAAGGCGAAAACCACTTGCAACAGACGACATCTTCTCGTTTCTTTTTGACTCATTGATAGCCTCCCTATCAAAAGAATGTGCACAATAATGCATAAATATTAGGATCATTTCATTTGAATAAAAACCAAATAAGTTGTAATCCGCCCAATTACCTCACAGCTTCAGCTTTAATTTTAGCTATCTCATCATCAAGAATACTAGGCATCTTGCCATCTATCACCACTCCCTCTTTTTCTAAACTTGCCAGCACATGTTCAACCTCCTTTGTCTTCCTAGCAAAATCAGCTTTAGCTCCATTGCCTGATCCACCCTGCTAGGATTAAATTAGAGAAACATAGTTCAGATGGTGATGCATAAGCTCAAACATCTATTCATGCATGTTAGTGGATGCTAACGGGAGAGCATGGCTGCAACTGGTTAAAAGTCCTTTAAAAAATTCGAACTTTCAAAAATTTGACCACTAGTATGTCTAGAGCTATCAAGGTTGACTATATAAAATTTCTAATACAGGAGTTGTTTTTGGAAATGCTTTAACAGTACAGTTTAGAACACATATTATTGATACACAAGCTATAAAGTAGTGACCAATGTTATATTTCGAAAACCACATAAATAAAGTCACTAAGGAAAAATAAAATTTACAGATGGAATACTCTTCTTTTCTCCCCAAGTAAATCAAAAGCCTATAATAAACTGTTCATCATATCTGAAGTACTCAATGTGGGGGCAGAGGCACATTGCCCACCCACTACAAATTCCTTCAGTAAAATCTATTTGTCGCTGCTTCCTTTCAAGCAAATAAATAAATAAATTTCAAATTCTGCACATATATCTAAGATAGGCCTCCTCTCACATTTCAGTGGCAACATTCAACATTATTGTGGTCAAATTGCAGAAACCCTCTGCTAACAGGGGTCTGAACTAGGAAATTGCATCAGAAATATCAAGATTGACGGTATGAAATGTATGTTGTTGTACTTGTTTTTTCAGAAATGCTTTACGAACAGTACAATTTAGAATCATATACATTGATATAGAAGCTATAGAGAAGTGACCAAAGTTGCATTTCCACGACCACAAAAGGTCACTAAAGAAAAATAAACAAGGATGGAATGCTCTTCTTTCCTTCAGGTAAATCAAACGCCCATACATCATGGAATTAACTGTTTACATTATCCGCTGTGTACTCAATTTGCGGGCGGGGACAGCACCTGGGTCAGATCCACAAGAGGCCCCACTACAAATTGCTTCAGTAAAAACTAACTATCAGCACTTTCTTTCAAGCGAAATTAACAAATTTGGCGCACACTCAAATCTAAGATAGGCCTCCTGCAATCCGGAACTTAATTTGCACATTTCAGTGACAATATTCACCATTATTGGGTCAAATTACAGAAATATATCAAGATTGACTGTATGAAATGTATATTGCTAGACTTGTTTTTTTTTCAGAAATGCTTTAAGAATAGTACAATTTAGAACATATACATTGATATAGAAGCTATATATACAGAAGTGACCAAAGTTGCATTTTTCCACGACCACAAAAGGTCAATAAAGAAAAATGAAACAGAAGGATGGAATGCACTTCTTTCCCTCAAGTAAATCAACCGCTCATACATCATTGAATTAACTGTTCACATTATCCGCTGTGTACTCAATTTGCGGGTGTGCGCACTGGGCAGTACCTGGGTCAGAGCCTCAGAGGCCCTCCACCCACTACAAATTGCTTCACTAAAAACGAACTATCACCACTTTCTTTCAAGCAAAATTAACAAATTTGGCGCACACTCAAATCTAAGATAAGCCTCCTGCAATCCGGAACTTAACTGTGCAAATTTCAGTGACAATATTCACCATTATTGGCTCAAATTACAGAAACCCTCTGCTAACAAGGGTCTGGACTAGGAAATTGCATCAAAACCCAATCTTTATTATTATCTGGGGAAAAGGCTAAGGCGCGTCATGTAATTCGTGAGTATAAAAACCATTTGATGCGGTTCTAGTGGTTAATTTGGTGACAAACAATGGACCTCATCAGAACTAGGTAGTCAGACAGCAAATTGCAGGAATCGTAGGTGGATCGATCATCGATCCAACGAGAGGGGGGCCATGTACCTGAGAGGTGGGAGGCGGAGAGTCCACCTGCGGCGAATCACAGGGGACCAGATCCTGCCGAGGAGTGCTGGAGGGAGAGCATAGCGCCATGGCACCGGCACGCTGGAAGAGTCTGAAGGAGGAGGGGGCGTCGGCTAGGGTTTGGATGCGGTGGCTTTCTTTGCTTCCTCGATCTGGTGGCCTCGTCTTTGTTGCGAGCGACAGGGGGTAGAGAGTCTTTTACCCCTATGCCATTAATGCCATTAAGAAAGTTGCCTCTTACCTGTGTGCCACAAAAAAGTTTGAAGACACTTGTGTGCCATGAACTCAATTTTCTTTTACATGTGTACCATTTTGGATGGAAAGAAGGCTAACAGAAGGTAACGGAGCCGTGAATTGACTGTTTTGCCCTTTGTGGGTGCCACTATTCTTCTCCTCCTCCATCTCTTCTTCTCCCTCCCCACCCGATCCATCCTGTACGGCGGCGGCGGCAACCCCGGCAGCCGCCTTGCGCGGGGCGCGGGCGCAGCGAAGCTCGCGCCGCCGGCCATGGCGCGCGGAGCTCGCGTCGCCGGTCCGCGTGGAGCTCGCGCTGCCGGCCATGGCTCCGCGCCCGCACCGGCGGCCTTTCGCTCCGCCCGCTCCCGCGCTCGGCCCAGCCGGCCATGGCGGGCCATGGCTCCGCGCCGCACCGGCGTCCTGCCGCCCCACGCCATGGCCACGCGCCATGGCTCCGCGCCGCACCGGCGTCCCGTCGCCCCGCGCTCGGCCCAGCCGGCCATGGCGGGCCGGAGCTCGGCCCCGCCGGTCGCGCGGGTGCCTGGAAGCTCGGCCCCGCCGGTCGCGCGGGTGCCTGGGAGCTCGGCCATGGTGAAGATGGCCCTGCCGGCCATGGGGGAGAAGGGAGCAGGAGGTTGAAGATGATTTCCTTTGTGGGTCCCACACGTCAGTGGCTAGAGGGCAGAGAAGTCATTTCCATACTTGGGTCCCATCTGTCAGAGCTAATTTCTAACAGAAAGTGGACGGAATGACACAGGTAAAAGAAAGTTAAGCTCATGGCACATAGGTGCTTCCAAACTTTTTAGTGGCACACAGGTAAGCTACAACTTTCTTAATGGTATAGGGGTAAAAGACTCGGGGGCAGAAGACAGTGCTGCGTGTGGTGGACTCCGAATACACTACTACAAAAGTCGAGTAACCATGGGCTGGCCGTCCGTTCTCTTGGGCCTGCATGAGCCCAACAACGACAACGAACAACAGCGAATCCCGAAATCCTCCTCTCGGAAGAAAAAGAAAAGGAAAGAGAGTCGGCTAAAAACAACAAAAGGAAAAGGAGAGCAAACCAACAACAAAAAAATAATTGTTCTAAAAACAAAAAATAGCAAGACAAATATATACTATCTGGTTCTCTGTTTTTAGTTAAAAAAGAAAAGGGCGCTAAACTAAAAAAACGACTATAGGGGACTAGCCCCCGGCCTTAAGAAGGCTTAATTCTGTGCCAACGGGGAATCGAAAGGGCGCTAAACTAACAACTGAATCTCTTCTCTGTCAAAAAAAAAAAAAAGAACCAATAACTAGCGTCCAAAAAGGGGCCGATAAATCAGTCACCTTCCCTCGGGTGCCCAGTTTTTCAAGTCGTAATCAACACGTTTGCCCTAAAAAAATGTTCATAATCATACGTTTAACTCAAGAAATAAGTGAAGTGAACAAACAACTGTACTTATACCAGTTACAAATAATCACATGAGTAGTTACGTACATGCTTTAAAACTTTTCATCACTCCCTTTTCCCAGCAAAAAAAGATACTCATTGTGTGCCATACTTATATATATAGTACTCCCTCCGTTCCTAAATATAAGTCATTCCAACATTTTTAGAGAGTAATTTTTTCAACTTTGATCAAATTTATACAATAAAGTACTAACATTTATGATATCAAATAAGAACCATTAGACTCTTTGTTAGATATATTTTCATAGTACAGCTATTCGGTATCATAAATCTTTGAACTCATCTCTATAATTTTGGTTAAAGATAAAATAGTTTGACTTTTCAAGAAAGTTGGAATGTTTTATGTTTAAGAACGGATGGAGTACAAACTTATTTACCGTGAAGCCAATTGATGCATATTCTGTATTCACATGGCATGCACGTGCATATGAATTCCTGAGTTTTGCATTTCTCAAAACATAGAAAATGCGTACAAATAAATGAATGAAAAACATAGAAAATGCGTACAAATAAATGAGTTTCGTGTCGCCCTCATCATCCCTTTGGACCTTGGCTTCTGTATATGTTCGTGGGCCGTGATTCCATGGGCAGCATATGTGTGGATGTTTGTAATCAGGGGCGAAGCCAGGAAACAGAGAGAGGGGGGGCTAAACAGGGTCATCTTTTACCTCTAGAGGGTCATCTTCTACCTCCAGCCCTCCATTCTTCAATGATTGTTCCTGAAAATTAGAGGGGGCTCGAGCCCCCCTAGCCCCCCTAGCTCCGCCACTGTTTGTAATGCTAGCACTCGCCATATATACAGATGGTTTTCCTTCATTAATATGTCTCCAACCCACGTAAAAAGGATGATAATAAATAAACAATGCACTTAAGCAAACATTTTCACCTCCCCCAATATATTTTTCAACTCAATCAAAAGAACAAAAAGAAAAACAAAACTAAGAAAAAGTTCGCCATTTTCACAATCTGCACGACATAAATAGACTATGACAAAACACAACTATCACGTCAATGCTTGTGGCCCAAGTACACGAACTTGATGCCCCGTACGCCACCGTGGCCGCGCGACTCTCTGTATCACCGGACGGCCGGAGCCGCGGCGACTTCGACCCGGACTACCCACCCACATAGCCGACCGAGCTCGCGCCTACAGTCCTACACGGACTTGGTCGGCGGCCCGGCCGGATGGATGACGAGGGCGCATCGGAGCGGAACTCGATCCAACAGCCGGCGGCTGCTGCTCGACTATTCAGAGAGATGATTGTTCATTTTCCAAAAAAAAAACAGAAATGCACTAAATTCTGTATATTGTTATAGGACATTTTGCTTTAACGTGCAGCTACCACCTTATGTCGAATTGCTATTGAAGTATCGATCACGCCAATTACATGGCTATAGAGATCCACTTGCCTCTCCTCTGTTTCTGAAATGATTTGATTTCTGCAGATCTCAAATATCATATTTGTTTGACCAACTCTTTGGGTCTGCCTTTAGCCACAGCTCTTATGACCGAGATGCACTAATATTAGTTATGATGACACTGGTGCTAGAAACGACCTGTATGACTTTCTCCAGGTATCCACTAGCATTGCATTAGCACTTGCCCCCGCGTCGCTCCTCGGGGCGACACGGGCGGAGCCGCACCCACCGCCCCTAACCCCCTCCACCTCCGCCTCCGGCGGCCGCCGCCGCCGCGGCGGCGGCCAGCGGCGGGCCGAGCCAAAGCCGTCCCCCGGGTTCCTCCTCCCTCCTCTCCCTTTCCTTTCCCTCCCATGCGTCGTCCCCCCTTAACCCTAACCCTAATCGTTGTCAGTCGCCTCCCTCCTCCACCGGTCGCCGGAGCTCCTCACCGTCAGATCCAGCGTCCTGTGCCCCCCCTCTCATCCCCGTCGTCGGCCGTCGGCGCCGCCCCGTCGGTCTGGGGCCGCCCCTGGCGCGCGGCGGCTCCCCTTCTCCGTCGCGTGCCGCCGCCGTCGGGTGCCCCCTCGCGGTGGCTGTCGTCCCCCCGGGCCGTCGCCGCCGGGTGCTCCCTCGCGGCGGTCGTCGCTCCCCCGGCCTCCGGCGCACCGTCGCCGGATCTGGGCCAGCTCGGTCGCGCGGTGGTGGTGGCGGTCCCCCTTCTCCATCGCGGGCCGCCGCCGCCAGACTCCCCCGGGCTCCGTGCCCCGACGGGCGCCGGGTTCTCCACCTCCCCGGAGCCGCGGGCCGCCGCGCCGCCACCCTTTCGGCTGCTCGGTCGGCGGGCGCCAGCTAGTGGCCTGCGCCACCACCTCCCGGTGGGCGCCTGCCCCGCTGCAAGACGCCGCTGATCTGGGCCTGCTAGCCCAGATCTGGGCCCAGGTCCACCTCCACTAGATCTAGGTCCAGCATCCGGGCCACGGGGGAGGCGGGCCTGACTCCACCAGTTTTGGGCCTAGGCATCCGGGCCTCGGGGGAGGCGGAAGGCTTCATCGTGAGTTGGTGCCGGCACTGTTCTTGGTCGTGTCGGATGGAGGAATTTCGCGGTTGTTTTGGTCATAGTCTGGGTTTACTAGTAGCTTGGGTCGTCAATGTCGTCACTCTTGGTGCATGTGGATGTCCCTCATCATTGTTATCACCATGGATTGCTCGCTGCCATCCCATCGTTTGGCTCTCATCCTAGGCTCGGCGGTTGCAGTGTGGAGTTGGCTTTGGAAGCATTCGGCGAAAGCTAGGGCTGGTGTTCACCGGTTCTGACAACGGCTGCGTTCTTGACGTAGTTACCTCGCTGGAGGCGTTGTTGTGGCTTCCAAACCCATTTGGTTTCGCCAGGTGAAGACTTGGACTGCTCTTCCACGGGCAGTCGGACGTTGGCGGCGTCGACTTCGCTCCCTCCGTGGAGGCATCGTCCTGCATGACCCTCTCACTCTACCTCCCCAGCTCGGATTGTTAGTAGTTCGGTGACGTGTGTGGGTTCATGGTGCTTTTCCCTCCCACAGGTTTTTGGTCGGGTTAAGTTCATATCCTGCCGTGGTCGTCATCTATCCTTCTACGCCTATCCTCGTGCCTTATCAACATCACCTCGATTGCCTAGGTCGTCGTCTCTTGCTTTTCACGTCGTTTGGTGGATGCTTTGCCACCTTTGTCATTTTCGGGTGGATGCTTGGCCGCCATGCCCTTTGTTGTCCGCTGGATGCCTTGCCACCTTTGGTTGTCGTCTATTGGTGGGTTGTCGCTCATCTCTTCGCTGGCGGTTGCTTTGCCGTCGTTTGGTGGATGCTTGGCCACCTCTGCTGCTTCCCGGGCGGATGCTTGGCCGCCATGTCTCTGTGTTTGATGGATGCTTTGCCACCAATGTCGTTGCTGCAGGCTCTAGGCGATCTCAGCAGTGTTGTTTCTTTTCGGTAGGCTTAGAAGCTTTGTCTTCATTAAGTTGGCAGGTTGTGAGGGTTAGGGTAGTCGCTTTGCTTTCTGGTTGTGGGTTGCCCAGGTCGTGTCGTTTCTTTTTCTGTTTAGTTTTCGTTTCATGTTGTGTTTTTGCGCTTTGAGAGTCTCTCAAAGTTGCTTCATTGTAAAACTCTCTTCCGCTTAATGAAAAACATGCTATGCACGTTCTCAAAATGACTTTCTCCATGGGCGCCTTTGATGTGGTGATGACATTTGACATGCTGGGCATTCCTTTACGACTTGCTCTGCATTTCTCAGGGCAATTGGCCAGTAGAAGCCTTGGATGAATGCCTTCCTGGTGAGGGTCCTGGCTGCTAGGTGGGATCCGCACATCCCGCTATGTATCTCTTGAAGTATGATCCTACCTTCCTGTAGCGTAATGCATTTCAATAGCGGGGCACAGACACCCTTCTTGTATAGCTGGTTATCAATGACAGTGTACCCCGTTGCTCTCTGTTTCATGCGTTTGAGGTCTGATTCGTCATTTGGTTCAACGTGGTTTCGTAGATATGCCATCATTGGTGCCCTCCAATCTTCACTGCTGATTGCACTGACTAAGCTCATTGGCTGCAATTCTGGCTTGATTGATGGGTGGTGCAATGTTTCAAAGAATACTTCTGGTGGTAGTGACTCATTGTTCGTGGCGGCCTTAGCAAGCTTGTCAGCTTCTGAGTTTTCTTTCCTTGGTATGTGCTGTATAGTGAACCCCTTGAAGTTTCTTTCCATTCTTCTGACCTCAGCTAGATATTTTATCAGTTCCGGTTCTCTTGCATTGTATTCTTTTTCCACCTGCCTAGTGATTACCTTTGAATCGGATCGGACTAGGAAGTTTTGGGTGCCCAATGCTTTTACTTTTCGCAGCCCCAGCAGCAGTGCCTCATACTCTGCTATGTTGTTTGAGCATTTTTCATCATCACCAATGAAGTCCAGCCTTGCTTCGTACTTGACTTGCAGGCCGGATGGCGTTGTCACGATGGCTGCAATGCCTGCGCCGTTTTTTCCCCAAGCACCATCACAGCTTATGTTCCACTCTGGGGTGATTTCTTCCTCGATTACCTCATGACTCGGTGTGGTCCAATCGGCGATGAAATCCGCAAGGACTTGCGACTTGACTGCACTTCTCTTCTCATAATCTACACATGCTCCGACAACTCTACAACCCATTTGGCTATGCGATTGGATGCTTCTTTGTTTTGGAAGAGGTCGTGCAGTGGCTTGTTTGTGATTACAAGGATCTTGTAGGTTTCGAAGTAGTGGCGCATTTTCCTTGATGCCATAACAACTGCGTAAGCTATTTTTTCCAGTTCTGAATAAAAAGCTTTGATCCTGACAGGGCCTCTGATACGAAGTAGATCGGTACTTGCTAAGGTTTCTCTTTGATATGCACTTCTTGGACCAAAGCCGCACTGACCGCGGTCTGTGACGCGGACAAGTATAGCATCAGCTGGGATCCTGTCTCGGGTGGGGCCAGCTTTGTCATGTTCACAATGTAGTCTTGGAGTTGGCGAAATGCTTGGCTCTGCTCTGGTCCCCATTGGAATTTACCTGAGCCCCGGAGTACTTTGAAGAATGGTTGGCTGCGTTCAGCTGAGCGGGATATGAAGCGGTTTAGTGCTGCAATTCTTCCTGTGAGTTTCTGAACTTCCTTCACTGACCTCGGCTCTTGCATTTCTGTTATTGCTCTTATTGTATCTGGGTTGGCCTCTATGCCTTTGGTCGAGACTAAGCATCCCAAGATTTTTCGTCAAACATTTTCCTCAGCTTCTACTTCTTTGGTTTCGAATTAGGCTTGACTTTGAGTTTGTGTTCTATGATGTTTCTGCTGACCCCTGTCAATTCATCTGCTGTCCATGCGAAGACATCTTTGTTATTTCTCAGGAAGTTGATCAAGTTAGTTTCTTCTGTGGGATCAAGGTTCGCCCCTATGATCACTGATCGATCTAGGACGTTCGGATCCAGGAGCACTTTCTTGGTGTCCTAGTTAGGACTGGCTTCGTTCTTTTCTCTATCTCGTTGCTGCTCCTTGAATGGCGGCAGGCTTGGCTCTTCTGATTGCAGGAGATGCACATTTCTCTGCCCTAGTGTTGATGCCTTCTCGAGGCTCCTGCCGGACCCCTGGTTCCCATAGATAGTTATGACTCCTTTTTCTGCTGGTATTTTCATACACAGGTAGAGCTGGCTTATTACTGCCTCGAATTTGTTGATTGTTCCTCTACCGAAGATTGCCTGGTATGGGTACCATATATCAACTACATCGAACGTGATGTGTTCTGTTCTTGCATTGGCCATGTTCCCAAATGAAACTGGCAAGGTGATCTTGCCCAGTGCCTTGATGCTTTTGGTTGCTCCGAACCCGTACAACGGTGTGTCGGATGGTTGGAGCATGCTCTTGGTCAAGTTCATTTGCTCGAAAGCGCCCAAGAATAAAATATCTGCTGATGAGCCGGTGTCTACAAGTATTTTCTCTATTGTCCACCTGGCAATGTTGGCTTCGATGACCATTGGGTCAATGTGTGGGTAGTTGTGCAGTCGTATGTCTGCTACAGTAAATGAGATTGGTACGTGAGACCAATTGGTTCTTGCGACTTTGTTGTCTGTCAGGACCACATTGATTTCTCTGAAATAATTCTTGCGCTGCTTTTTGGTTTCGAATTCTAGTGAAGACCCTCCAGTTATGGGTGCTATGATGCCGTAGCTGGGCAATGGGTCTGGACTTGCGCGATTACTTGGATTGCCTTCTTGCTTTGGTGGATTTAGCGGTGGCGGCGGTAGGTGCAACTGTGCTTGGTTTGGCGGTAGCGCTAGCGATGGGTGATTTATGGGGGCTCTCTGGGTTGCTGGGGTTTGGTGGGATTGTGGCTGCCATGTAGGCTGATAGTGGCTGGTGTGGTGGTATGGTTGATCGTGGTTATGGTGGTGGTGCTGCCATTGCTGTTGGGGTTGCCATGGCTGGGATGTTTGCCAATTTGGTTGCGGGTGCCACTGGTTCGAGGTGTGAGCTATCATTTTTGCCTTTCTCTCTTCCTCGACTAGGTGGTCGGCTCTTAACTTGTTTGGGCAGCGCTTGGACCCATGTTCGTCGTTCATGCCGTGCCACATGCAATAGCACTGCTTTTTTCGCCGTCCCCCCTCCCACGGCCGCGTCCCCTGCCGCGTCCGCGGTTAGATCTTCCTCCTCTTTGGGCAACTTGGCCCCCTGAGTGACTCGTTGGGCCGGATGATTCGTTCTCTGGCTGCTGGTCTTGGTGGTCTTGGTTGATATTGAATAGTGTACGGGTTGGAGGAGGACCAGTTGAATACTGGCGGTTTCTTTGGTAGTTGTCTTGCTTGGATTGATGCCAGTTGCCGTCCCTTTGCGCTGCTTGTTTCGCTGCGTATTCTTGAGCCTGCTGCTCCTCGTGACCAATTCTGTAATCATTATCTGACCTCAAGTATTTCTCTAGCTCTTCGTAGAGCTTGGCCATTGTTTTGGGAGTCTCTCTGACTAGGTGGGCTCTGCATTGCCCGTATTTGAGGCCCATGATTGCGTAGTTGATGGCTACAACATCATCTACCGCTGGAGCCCTTGTTCTGAGGTTTACAAATCTCTGGAAGTAGGCTTGCAGTGGTTCTTTCTCTTTTTGTTTGCAGCTTGACAATTCGACCTCTGTTATGGTTGGCCTGTGAAACCCCTGAAAGGTTGCGAGGACTCTTTCCCGTAACTCATTCCACGAGTGAATGCAGTTTGGTTTCAGTGTGGTGTACCACTGTAATGCTGTATCATCCAGAGCGATGATAAATGATTTGGCTAGTACCGTGTCATCACCTCCGTCTGACTGTATTGCTGCTTCATAGCTCATTAGGAATTGCTTGGGGTTAGAATGCCCGTCGAATCTTGGCAGTGTGACTGCTCTGTAGTGCGGTGGCCAGGGTGCCACTTGCAACTCTCTTGATAGCGGTGGCGCTGGGTCGCATGGTCTGCTTGGCAGGACACGTATCCCATGGCTGAGATTTGCTTATTCTGTTCGTTGGTGATTCGTAATTTGGTGGTCAGTTTGCAGCGGCCTGTGGTCTCCAAAGCTGAGGTGATGCGCCGAAGGCTGTTGCGGTAGGTGAGCGGAGGTTGATGTGGGATTGGTTGCGGTAGCTGAAGGTTGGAGTTGCGCAGCTTGCAGCTGCCCGAGCTCTCTTTGGAGGTTCAGAAACTCTTGGCGGGCTTGAGCGATCTTCTCCCGTACCCGGGTGTTTGTTTGCTGGGATCTTTGCAAGGCCATGCTGTCCTGGAGCTGCCTTAGGCTTTGCAGCGCCTCTTGTAATCTGGCCAACTCGACCTCCTCTGGGGTTGCCTGAGCTCCTAGCTGAGCTGCTGCGTGATTGGACTCGGGCTGGGGGTTGACGGCCTGATGGCTTGAGTTTTGTGCAGGATCATTGGCAATCTCGTTGGTGGCTTGATTGTTGTTTGATACGGGAGCTGTACGGCTGGAATTTTTGGTGGTTCTCTTTGTTGGTGGCATCGTGGGCTTTGGTTCGAGTCACACAAACGGTGGGCGCCTCGTGTTGGCTCAGAAGCAAGTTCGAGAGCCAAGCACGAAAATAAAAGCACAATTGTAGGGGAATGTATTAACTGGTGGAAAAAATGGACAGAATCCGAACCCTTACAATGAAGCACACCTTCTCCTTTTATAGGGAGACGGAAGGTGATCTATTCAGTCTCTAGCTCCTTTTCTACCCCTACCTGCTACAATTATTCTGAGAATATTCTACTTTACTGGGTACAAACGGGATTTTACATGAAGTGATCAACTCTGACTTGTGCTTGTTATGCGCGCCTTGCTGCCTTGGTGCTCCGATACTCTGGATAATGGAGCCCTTGCGCCAATTCCTTCAACGCCCCCGTGCCGGCCCTGTAGCAAAATAGCCATAGGTAAACACAGAATCATTGGGGCACCGAGTTCCTCCCAAAGACGTGCCCCGAACCGAATCACAGGCAGATTCGATCGGGACGCCTGGTTCGTTAAAACGAATCGAAGGGTGATTCGTTCCCTCCCGCTTGGCCGCCTGGACAGGAGAGACCGCATCGGGGTCCGATTCGGTTTGTGGATCCAACTGCACGACTCATCACGCTTTCGATCGCAGATCACAGAAAAACGAGTTGGGGGCTGATCCGGTTCGCACGCCGTGCTCCGAAACGAATCAAGAACTGATTCGGTCCGCGGGGTGCGCCCTAAAACGAATCAGGGGTTGATTCGGTTGTTGGAGCCTAGGCAACAAGCAAAATGATGGAGTTTTCGCGATGCGTGTCCCAACACTAGCTATCTTGCCATCTATTTCCACTCCCTCTTTTTCTAATTTTACCAACAAATGACCAACCTCCTCCTTCTTCTTCCAACTAGCACCAGCTTTAGCTCCATTGCTGGATTCACCCTGGTAGGATTAATTAGAGAATTATAGTTGAGCTTTACAGCTATTTATGCATGCCAGTGGATGCTAACGAGAGAGCATGGCTGTAATTGGCTAACAATAGTCCTTTTCAGAATCCATACTATCAACCTTTCAAAAGTCTGACCACTAGTGCGTCTAAAGCTATCATGGTATACTGACTGTATGAAATTTATATTGCACTTTAACAATAGTACAATTTAGAACATATAAATCGATACGGAAGCTGTACAGCAGTGGCCAAAGTTACATTTCAACAACCACAAAAGGTCACTGAGGAAAAATAAAACAGAAGAATGGAATACTCTTCTTTCCTTCAAGTAAATCAAACGCCCATATCTCATGGAATTAACTGTTCACATTATCCGTTGTGTGCACAATGTTTGGACGGGGGCAGCACCTAGGTCAGGGGCCCTCCACCGAATACAAATTGCTTTAGTAAAAGGAAACTAATTACAACTATTTTCTTTCAAACAAAAGTAACAAATTTAGCTAAATACACATATCTAAGATAGACCTCCTGCAATCCGGCACTTATTGTGCAAATTTTGAGACAATATTCACCATCATTGAGTGAAATTACAGAATGCCTCAGCTAACAATGGTCTGAACTAGGTAATTGCATCAAAACCCTATCTTTGGTGTTGTCTGGGAAAAAAAAACATATGGCGCGTCACATAATTTGTTAGTATAAATACCGTTTGATGGGGTTCTACTGGTTAATCTGATGACAAACTCGTCAGAACTAGGTAGTCGGACAGGGAATTGCAGGAATCGTAGGTGGATCGATCGAACGAGAGTGGAACTAGGTACTTGGGAGGTGGGAGGCGGAGAGTCCGCCGGCGGCGAATCGGGGGGTGCCACATCCCACCGAGGAGTGCTGGAGAGAGGGCGCAGCGCCATGGTACCGGCCCGGAGCAAGAATCTGGAGGACGAGGGGGGCGTCGGCTAGGGTTTGGGTGGGGTTGCTTGCTTTGCTTCCTCGATCTCTCGTCGTCTATCTGTTGCGAAGGGAACGAGAGGGCGCTGTTTTGCCTCTGTCCTCTTCGGTGGTGGACTCCGAGTAAACTCAGAGGAACCATGGCCCATTGGCCTCTTGGGCGAGAGTATTAGGGAAAGTCGGAAGGAGTGAGCACGTTTCATTGCCATTGCTTTCTTTTAGGTAAAGTCAAATAAACAAAACCAGATGGACAAGGAATCCCTATTGCTGACATCAGGACCGACCACGCTTGTTATGCATTCACTTCGCTGCTGTGCTGGATCCTGAGCATCTATTTTCAGAAATATCCCTCAACACTCAAACATCACTTCATACACTGAATGATTTGGCCTCCAGCCCTCCAGGGAAAAAAAAAATTCTCCCTTTTATATCAAAATGTCATGCCATAAAACATGCCAAACTCAACACCGAGAACTTGCTAACCTACACCGTTCTTTCTCAGCTTTCATTTTGACAACATCTCAATTCCTCTTTTAAAGGCTCAGCTGACAAACCAAAGAGAACATTTACCAAAGAGTGACAGAATACTGAAAATAAAGACCGACCGAAGAACAGAGCCCAGGCGCCAAAGCAGGTAATCTCAGATTCCAATATATGACAACACAGTGGCAACGTTTTCTGTAAATAATGTATGCAAGTGAAGCCACAAAACGAAATCACCATTCGTTTAACTGTCATACCCTGGATCATTCCATAATGTATCACAACAACATCCATAGGTAAATCACCGCTTACACCACATTCAATTACCTAACACTAACTAACCTTGCAGTACTTAACCAAGCACCTGCTCCATGCAGCTTAGAACAACAACATAGTGACCAGTAAGAGTTACATGACTTAAGCCAAAATCCACATATGGTTTTGCATACCATAGTTAGCTAACAGTATCTTAGCAAGATTATCTACTTAGTTTTACACACCATTAAACAGAATGGACCTGCAAGCCCTAGGCTATTTAACCAAAAAAGAATTTCTTGGGCACTGCCGCACGGATGGCGTTGTCACACCATTCCGCTCCCATCATGAAACCAACAGCGACAGATGCAATAGTGAGCAGTACTGTCATCCCGTTCGTTTTTAGCTCATCGATGATCTCCTTCTCCCTATCAAAAGAGTGTATAGTGCATGAATGTTAGGATCGTTTCATATGAGTAAGCTTCAAATAAGTTGTAGCACCATATATTAATTACCTCACAGCTTTATCTTTAATTCTAGCTACCTCATCATCAATAATACTAATTATCTTGCCATTTATCTTCACTCCCTCTTTTTCTAAATTTGCCAACAGAAGTTTAACCTCTTTCCTCGTCCTAGATCCACCCTGCCAGGATTAATTAGAGAAATATAGTTGAGATGGTAATCCATAAACTAAAACATCTATCCATGAATGTCTGAAAAGTCTGATTACTAATATGTCAAAATCTATGAAGAGTGACTATACGAAATTTAAATTACTAGACTTGTTTCTGGAAATGGTCTAACAACAGTGCAATATCTACTTAGAACACAGATATTCATATGAAAGCTATAGCTGCGCTCAAAATTAGTTCTCAATAACCACAAAAGGTCACTACAGAGAGAAAAAAAAGGAAACAGAAGGGTGCTATACACTTCTTTCCCCGAGTAAATCAACCGGCCATATATCATGGAATTAACTGTTCATCATACTGAGTACTTGATGCAGGGGTGCAGGGGCAGGGGCCTCCAACCATTACAAATTGCTTCAGTAAAAACTAATCATCACAACTTTCTTTCAAGCAGAAGTAACAGATTTAGCACATATATCTAAGATAGGCCTCCTCTGCAATCCAGCACTTATGGTGCACATTTCAGAGGAAATATTCACATTGGGTCAAATTACAGAAACCCTCTGCTAACAAGGGTCTGAACTAGGAAATTGCATAAAAACCCTATCTTTGCAATGGTCTGGGGAAAGGCTAAGGCGCATCGTATAAGCGGTTGGTTTAAAAACCGGTTGATGGGGTTCTACTTGTTAATTCGGTCATAGACGACGGATCTCATCAGAACTAGATAGTCCCACTGCGAATTGCAGGCATCGTAGTTGGATCGACCAAACGGGATCGAAACTAGGTACCTGAAAGGCGGAGAGTACGCCGGCAGCGAATCAAGGGGATCCAGACCCCCCCCCCCCCCCCCCGGGGGGGTCCCTGGGCAGAAAGCACATCGCCATGGCACCAGCACGCCGGAAGAATCTAGTGGGGGAGATGTGGGGGCTCGTCGGCGGGTTTGGGTGGGTGCGGTGCGGTTGCTTGCTTTGCTTCCTCGATCCGAGAAGAAGCAGCTGTCGTCCTCTGTTCTTCGTGCACTCGGAGAACTTGGCTGGGATGACCGTCCGGCCTCTTGGGCCAAGTGTTCTGAGCCCACACCAAATTAGTAGCACAAATCAGCATATATAACACCAAATAAAAGAAAACGTCTAAAAGAGTCGGACGAAAAAAAATAAAACTAGGTGATTTCCCGCGCATTGGTGCAGGATTTGAAAGAGTTTTCCAATAAACTATGAGTCATTGTGGTTGTTTAATTGCTCGTAAAAAAGTGCACTTGTATAGATTACCTAGAAAGTCATATGAGCTATGTCTGGATGAAAATAATAAACTTTTATGTTACTCTTGAATAGATAAGAGAAAATCCAATAAGACATACATCTAATGAATAGAAAATGTGTATCAAGTTGGTCGGACAGTTAGAATGATCAAGAATTCAAGATGATGTGCACCACATAAGAGAGATAGCAATTAATGCATCTTAGTGGAGTGTTAATGCATCTTAGTAATAGGTGATGATGTGGCTTCATAAGAGTTGAGAGAAATCCTTAGTGAGGTGCTTTTATATAAGTTATATAGATACATCTCCGTTTTTCTGTACAAAAAAAAAAGAGAAGAAAAAACGGTTAACCCAAAACTGAATAGTCAAAAATAGAACCAACATCTGCCATACAAGAAGCGGCTGAAAAACAACAATAAGTTAAACCTAGCTACCACTGCTGAAAAAACGGCAACGGTGTCCGCAGAGCTAGCCGCGTGCCACCCGAGCTCGGGAATATTCAAATCCCACAATGGGCAGAAGGCACGTTAGTACCGGCTATTATTTCCAGCCGGTACTAACGTGGCGCGGGAAATTTTTGTAGATGTTTAGCACCACTCATCTGTTGTCCGTATGGCCCTATTTAATTCTATCGGTAATGCTATCGTCCGCACGTCCAGAGACATCGGACGCTGCCCGAGGCCCACCACTTTAACCGGTTATTCTCATCTACATAGTTTACTCCATGGTCTGGCACGACATCCTTATGCTTTCTCCCCCTTGTTATTCTCGTTGCCAGCTTCTTCCCCACCGACGGCCCCCATCCCTGCACACCATGGATGGAGCCCAGTCCATCTCCCTTCCCTGCCATCCCTGCTCGCCATGGACGGCCTCCATCCCTACTCGCCATGGACGGCCTTGTCCTCGTCCTCACGTCGTCCAGCGGCGGCCGCGCTCTGCCCTTCCCACGCTCGCCACGCACCAGCGCCCATGGCCCTCCCTTCTCTCGCGTAGTGTGCTGCAGCTGGCAGTTAGTCGGAATAGGCGGCGGACTTGATGTGCGGCGAAGAAGGACGCAAGGTCCCGATGACCCCATGGACATGGATCTGCCTAAGGTGGAACACGTCGATGGGCCAGCAGGGGTGTGCTGATGAGGTAGGAAAGGCTCAAAGTGTTTTGTGAATGTTGGATGTTGCAACAAGCGAGATGTGATGTTGCGACTTAGTTTTTTCATTGTTGCATTTGCGGATGTTGCACATGTTTCACAAATTGTGATGTTGTAGCTTTGATTTTTATAATGTTGTAACTGTGATTTCATGATGTTGTCTAAGGTGTTTTTGGATGTTTCAATAGCTGAATTACAAAGTCATAATTCTTCATAGGAAAAAGGGAATTTGGGTCTGATGTTGCATCAAAGATCGATCTGGTGTTATTTTCGATTATGTATATCCGATATTGCAAAAGATAATTTTCGATGTTGTAGCTTTTGATTCTTCATGTTGTGACGGACAACGTCCGGGCGCTAGCAGCACCCTAATTCTATTCACCAACTTTTTTCACCGATCACATCAAATAGAATCTTATATGCATGGAGTAGTAAACGTATGTTAATGACAAAACCTATTCCATAACTCCTGGGTAAATTTGCGAGATGAATCTAATGAGTCTAATTAGACCATGATTTGTAACACTAATGCTACAATAATCATCCGTTAATTATTCACTAATCATGGATTAATTATCATCATTAGATTCTTCTCACGATTTCCATATGAGATCTATAATTAGTTTTATTATTAGTCTACGTTTAGTACTTCTAAATGGTAAGATTCTCTTGACAAAAATTTTCACCAAATTTTTTCACCTAAATTGAACACCCCAGCACCGCGTCCGCACCGCAATAAAAAATCATGACTTTTAGTTGTTCTTACCTTCATAGAAAGGATTATTTTCATTACATCCAAAGTCAATCTCTGCTTGGGCAAGAGATGGCCGGCCTGATCCCCTCCATACTGAATTCGAAGCTTCTCCAATAAACTTGACATATTTGCATTTTTTTAAAAAAAGAAATGGTTGTAGTCTTCACCAAAGCGGGAGCACATAGCTTAGTTACACTACGGGAAATTCCGTGTTTGCCATGTGCCCACGGCTTTGCCTTGTGCCACCTCGCGGGCACACGGCAAACAAGCCTGTTTGCCGTGTGCCTCCCACATGGCACACGACAAACAACTGGCACACGACAACGTGGCCTGTTTGCCGTGTGCCACAGACAGGCACACGACAAAGTACCCTGTTTGCCGTGTGCCACAGGCCCTGTGGCAAACAGGCTGCAAAAAATTTGAATTTTGCCTCCAAATTTTTTTTGCTAACTTCTTTGTCCATGTATTATTCCATGTTAGTTTTGTGCATGTTTTCTGGTCTATTTGCTATATTTAATCATTTTATATCATTATTTTCAATTATGTCGATACGGCAAATTTGAACTGTAAGTGTTTCGAATGATGTAATGTAATGTTCGAAAAAATGTTATTCGGATTCTTAAGACTAATATGATGCCATGACCATTAGATGGAATCAAATTTTGAATATATTGCTTGCTTACCGTGTGCCCGAATTTGGGCTCAGTTCGTTTAAAAATTTTATAAAATACAAAAAAGGTCAAAAAATTATAAATTTTGGCGTGATGTCATGTTTTCATACGCAGAGGCTATGGTAAAAAATGTAGAAGATTTTGAGCAAATTGACGCATTGCCTCTTTACAAATCGAAGCTTCTCGGGAGAAGATCCTAAGAGTTGTGAAAGAGATGTTGTGATTTGAAGCAACGTGACAATTGAAATTTCGTTTTCTAACAAAATTCATTTTTTATAGTTTACATACACCTTAGACAGGTTCATGCCCAAATTTGATTATTTTTTGAATCCGTTTGGTATTTTTTAATTTTTTTCTTAGGCAGAAAATGTTTGCCGTGTGCTCCTGGTGCGCACACGGCAAACAACTTTGCCGTGTGCCCTTTTTTACCGGCACACGGCAAACCGCCGGTCAATCCTCACGCCCACCCCCGGCCCCACGCCCACCCCTGGCCCCACGCCCACCGCCCAGCCCCCCTCAATCCCCACGCCCACCGCGCGCCTGCCCACGCTCCCTGGCTCCCTCGATCCCCACACCATCCCCACCCACGCGCCGCAGGCCTTATCCCCACCTCCCTCCTCCTCCTCATCCACTCATTCTCCCCACCGCTTCTCCTCTCCCCACAGCTCACCTCTTCCTCTCCCCACCGCTCTCCTCCTCCTCCTCTCTCTCTGCTTCCTCTCCAGGTGCGACGGCCAAATCCCGCGGCGCGGCGGCGGCGCAGTGGTGGCGAGCTGCGGCGGCACGGCGGCCCTCCTCTGCCTCCCCTCCCCTCCTCCCTCCGCTCGCCCCTCACCGGCAGTGAGGAGCAGCGGCGGGACGAGGTTAGGCGGCGGCGCATGAGAGGAGGTGGCGGCGGCAGGCGCGAGGTGGTGGCGGCCACGACCGGCGCGAGGAGGTGCGGCCGAGGCCGGCGCGAGGTGGTGGCGGCGGCCGCCGCGAGGAGGCGCGGCGGCGACCTTGATGCGGCGGCGCCATGATGAGCAGCGGCGGCGGCCTCCACCAGATCCGGCGCAGGGGCAGCTACGGCGAGCAGCGGCGGCGGCGTGGCGAGTAGCGGCGACGGCCGTAGCAGCAGCGCGGCTGGGGCCACGCCTCTGGCCTGCAGCTGCTTTGCTTTTTTATATTTTTTCAAAAGCTTTTGCCGAGTGCCGAATCAAGCCCACGGCAAAGCTTTTTGCCGTGTGCACGTGACCTGGCACACGACAAACCCTTGTTTGCCGTCGTAGGGTTTGTCGTGTGCCATTTTGCACACGGCAAAGCCAAAAGCACACGGCAAAGGCTTTGCCGTGTGCCTTTCAGGCTTTGCCGTGTGCCTTGGCACATGGCAAACATGGAGTCTTCCGTAGTGTTACTTGGTCTCACAAGTCATAAACAGGGTGCCCTCGCCATGCTAAGGCAGCGCTAGGCTATTTTGACTGCAAACTCCTTGTCCCAAAGAATAACCTATTTAAGCTAGATGCTATCCCGTAGAACCCTCCACATTGCATACGGAGTTCCTCTTCATAACATCGCCATCCGAGGTAAAAAAACCCAGATGCAATAGTGAACACTGCAAGCCCACTAAAAGCAACTTCAGGCAGAATCGAGCACAGGCAGATCTTCTCATTACTTCTTCTGCTTGTCTCCCTAATGATTTCTCTGTGAAATCAAAAGACATGGAGAGTATGAAACATTAATTACTAGGAATGACATTTCAATCATTTTTGGATTAATTACTAGGAGTAGGGATTAATGGCTTGCTTGTGTCAATTGGTGCCCCTCACTTTACCTTGCCCTCATGGCTTCGGCTCTAACTCTTGCCATCTCTATCTCGATCTCTTTTCCCGCATTCTTTAATTTTGCCAGCAAATGATCAACCTCCTCCATCTTCCTAGCAAGATCACCTTGAGCTCCATCGACATCTCCACCCTGCTAGATGGGATTATATCAATTAGAGAAACGCACAGCTGAGGATGGCAATGCATAAAGCTAGTTATTGCATATATGTTCAAAGATCAAACCTTTAAAACTATGTGGCACGTGCTTATCAGTTGGATCTGAAGAAAATAAAATCAGCCCTAGTAGCTGTGCATATAAGAACACGCATGGCTGCTGCACCAAGCTACCTATTACATACATGCTACTCCTTTGTCTCCGGATCGAAACCTCACTAGATCATGTTCATCTAGAGTCTTTTCTTTTGTGGTAGATTAAATGCCCATATATTATACTACCGGAATTATATTGCTTGTCATAATAAACATCCAATGCGCTCTAGTGCCTTACTGTTTGACTACACCATGACCTACAAACAAACAATAACAACAAACAAACTATCCACTATCCATTATCCATTGCACCTTGATCTATCGGTCCTTAAATGTATCCTGGAAGAAGCTGTGTAAATGTTGTGTTGGCAGGCGATGGATACGGTGAGCGAGTGGTGGCATAAAATGGGAAACCTTAGGGGAGTGCCGCCAAAAGCAATGAAATCGCTTCTACTACTTGTCGACTGGGAGATTTGGAAGGAAAGTAATGCGAGAACATTCAACGTACTACTAAGCAAGATCAAGGAAGAAGCGCGAGCGTGGGGTTTTGCGGGTGTGAGGCGCCTGGCTGACCTCTTAGGAGGTAGCTGATGGGCCACTCTTTGGCCATGTACAGTTTTTTTGATCGGCTTCTCTCTCTTCTTTTTTTTGATATTGTAGGGAGCCTTTCATGGTCTCCCGTTGTCACTCTTGGCACCGCCCTCGTCGCCTCGCCCTTGTCACCTCCGACGAATCTAGGGGTTGGAGGTGGTGGGCGACGAGGGCGCCACCGGTCGAGGCGGTGGGAGATGGCCGATGGGCAAAGGCCACGGCAGGGGTGATGAATGGAGCATATTAGCGTGGCAGCGGGGCGAGAGGCCCACCTGACAGTGGCGGGGGCGTTATTGGGTGTGAGGTCACTCTGGATTGAGAAAATCCGCGTTAGAAAAAGCTGGTGATGGAATTTGCTAGGTCTAGATCGCCGCCCGGCCATTGCTGGAACAGTTTTCTTTCACGCGCTCGTACGTGTCTACTGGTTTGGTGATAGGTATATCAGGGAGGGACGATCCGAACTCTCGTGTGATAGATCAATCTCAGTAGCAAAAGGTACAATATACATATACCACACAGAACGTAACACTGGTTGGTTTGCTTGCATGGCAGTGGCAGGCACGCCGATTGATCCAGAGGCCGGAGAAGAACGCACATACCTGCTGAGAAGAGAGAGGCGGAGACGCTGCTGCCGCCTGCGACGGCTGCGGCGGCGGCACACTAGCGGGGGCCGGAGGAAGAGCCTCGTGAGAAGTCATGGCAGCGACCGGCCGGCGGGATCTGGATGATCGGAGAGGGACGGCCTGCTTACGTGAGAGAGCGGCTAGGGCTTGCTTTGTTGCTTGCTTCTTCAAAGTCTTTTTTTATTATTGTTAAAATAATGCATTTTTTATTTAGTTTCTTTCTTGGCGAGGGGGCCGTATGTAGGTACGAGAGAATGTTTTGTATCCTTCCAGAACTTTTGTTCGTTCCCCTCCCCCAGTCCAATGCCAACCGTGATATACTGATATGGTGGTATATGCTTGGAGTAAATCCTGTTCCATTTCAGACAGGTGAATCGTCGTGCCCGCGTCTAGGGCTGGATGTCAAGCTCAAAACTCGCGAGCCGGCTCAGCTCGAACGTAGCTCGGCTCGGCTCAGCTCGGTTGAGTTTTTAACAAGCCGAGCTACAACTTTTGCTCGTTTCGTTAACGAGCTAGCTCGAGCCAGCTCGCGAGCTGCTCGCGAGCTAAACGAGCCCAAAGGCTAAAGGCCCAAGCTGTCCAATATAAAGAGTTAAGCCGAGCCAAGCAATCTACATGGATCAAGTACTCTTTAGTTGCTCATTAGTTGTGGCTTGTGTTGTGCATGCTACAAAGATAGTGAATTTTAGAGGTTTAAAAATTATAATTGTTATATTTTATTTTATTTTATGCATGTTAATGTGGTAATCTCAAATTTGTGTTTGGCTCGCGAGCCTAACGAGCTGGCTCGAGCCGTTAACGAGCCGAGCCGAGCCAGCATTTTTGCTCGTTTTGTTAACAAGTCTATCCAAGCTGGCTCGTTATCCTAACGAGCCAGACCAAGCCGAGCCGAGCCAGCTCGAGCTGGCTCGGCATCCAGCCCTACCCGCGTCCAAGGTCTCGTTGGTGCCTTCCACATCTGAGCCTCAGTGGACGCCAAGATCGAGCACAAAGGATATTAATTACTACATGGCCCTGTTTAATAGTCCATTTGGATATATAAGGGAGGACATGTGGTAGACCAGAATGAATGAGGAGAGGAACAAACTTCACTTAAGCGTCCAGCTCGCATGAGAGAACCCCTACCTTTCCAGAAG
Organism: Urochloa ruziziensis; assembly: GCA_015476505.1. Taxonomy (NCBI): domain Eukaryota; kingdom Viridiplantae; phylum Streptophyta; class Magnoliopsida; order Poales; family Poaceae; genus Urochloa; species Urochloa ruziziensis. The sequence goes on along the minus strand of CM027119.1, from coordinate 5,776,841 downwards.
TGTAAACATGCAAATTTTATCATATTTACTAGTTATATCATCTGCAATTGCCTGAATCTCAAGACGTTCCTCAAAACAATCATATACTTTATTGAGATAGGTAATTTTCCCGACTCTCCCTCCGAGAATCGTATATGAAAATTTCATCTCATACGGCTCAAGCAGAAACACACAAATTTTCAACGGATATTAGAAAGAAAGTTCAAAACTTCACTAGCCACAGTATTCTATTGATTTTCCTTGAAGATATGAAAAACGAAAAATCTAGAATTTCTTCGCGATGATAATACCAAAAAATATCAAGTTAGCTCATCAGGAGGACCTGCTCATCTTCTCTTCTTGTCTTGCCAACGTGCAAGGGCAGCCCGAGGTATAAGATATTCGCACGGAAATCAACAAATTTTTGTCGTACTCCATAATACAGACTTTCGTATGTTGGTCATCGTCTTATACTCTTCAAAACACATGCATTTTAGATATGTCTTGCCTCTTAAAACAACGATAACTGCAGCCTCGGGAATTTGTATGTATGTTCAATTCTGTCTTTGATGCATTTTTTATAAATAACTTTATGTTGAATATAACAGAATTCTAGTAAAAAAAAACAGATGTCTAAACTACTTTGGAAGCATCGTGTTTAATAACTAAACACTTATTTTCCCTGTGAGCACCTCAACGGCGGCGGCGCCATCGTCGCCCAAAAATAAATTCAAATGTGAGGTAAGAACCAATAAAAGCAGTTGCAATATGGAACAGTGCTCGGCCAAAACCAGTAGCAGCAGGCTTGATCAAGTACTGCCAGACCCTGCTTCCTCTTGCCTTATTCATGGCAGCGTCCCTGAAAAAAAAAGTGATAGAAACATTATTGATCAAGTAAATTTTAAGGATCGTTTCATTCTAGTTAAATCATAATGATAAGGGCAAACTGATTCAATTTAGTTACCTCGCAACCTGAATTCTGGCTATCTTGCAATCTATTTCTCTTGCTACCTCGTCATCTATCTCTGTTCCTGCGTCTCTTAAAATTACCAGCAAATCCTCAACCTCCTTCTCCATCTTCTTAAGAATATCAGATTCAGCTCCGTGGCCACCCTGCTAGAAATAATTACAGAAACACTTGCAGCTCAGATATGCATGACATTGTATGACAGCATGAGTAAAATCTACTAGCTAGCAGTCATCCAATCGATCGAAAGGTTAGGTTGTTACGAAAAGTAAATGTGTTGTCAGCATTGAACTTACACTAACTCTTTAATTAATATTTCATTCTCCGTTAAATTTTCAGAAGTTGTCTAGGCATTGACAGAGAAGACGAATTGACTAACAATCTATTAAAAAATGTGCTATATTTACAGAAAAAAGGAAGAATTGTACATTATATAGCATGAAACCCTTTCACTACTACATAAACCACTTTCACAAACGGGCTATCACAACCGGTTTTGAGAAAACCGGTTGCGATAGAGCTATCACAACCGGTTTTTAAAAAACCGGTTGTGATGTCGCCTATCACAGCCGGTTTTTCTCAAAAACCGGTTGTGATAGTCGGCCGGCATATCACAACCGGTTTTTCTTACAAACCGGTTGTGATGCTCACTATCACAACCGGTTTTTGAAAACCGGTTGTGATGGTGAGCATCACAACCGGTTCTTTACTAACACATTTTTGGAGGGCAAATTTGAAAATTTAAATTTTGTAAGCGACCTCGAATGAACTTTTGACCAAAACGAAAGTTGTAGATCTTGAAAAGTTATGAAACATTGTAGTTCGCCACTTTTTTATTTGAAGTCATTTAGAGCCTCAAATAAGCAATTTACACTCAGAAAACATTAATATGAGGGGAATCAAAATGGTATATAGACACAAACACACTAGTGGTGCAGTGGTAGAGGAGGCTATGCACGAACGTGAGGTCACGGGTTCGAATCCTGCTGACCGCGTAGCGTGCGATTTTTCCGCGAAAACCGGCTGTGGGTAGTGGCTGATGGGGTCCATCCCCCAAATAAATAAAATGTTTTGTTATTTTATTTTGGGTTTAGATGAAAACCGGCCGGCTGTGATAGTCATCCGCCCCCAAAACCGGCTGTGATAGCCCTCCCCAACCGGCTGTGATGACCTTTTCTGTAGTAGTGTTTTGACAATGATTATTCTTAGTAACATTAGGCTCGTCTCGTCTACAAGCCTTTGTAGAATTGGTTTAACCGTCCAAATTAAAACCTACTCCGTACGTACGATGACATACAACTCTGGTCTGACTGTATGAGGAGTTGTTTTATGATAGCAGATACTAAAAGTTAACGAAGTCAAGAACTACTGGTCAGAGGCCAATGAGTTAATTAGTGGAGGAATTGCATGCACGTCATGGTGGATCGATCAAGAGAAGAAAGGCGTGCGTACATACCTCAGAGGCGGTAGATGGAGAGCCCGGCAGCGACGACTCACTGTCGCTGTAGTCGCTGTCACTGGTGCCCCGTTCCACAAAGGTGGAAGTGGAACACGGGAAACCCTGCGGCGACTCATCCCAGAGCTCCGAATCCATGGCAGCGACCGCGGGACAGGTAGGATCTGGAGGACGACGACGCACGTACAGCCTGGGGTTTGATCAGTTTTGACCTCTGCCCTCTCGATTCTTTAACTCACTTTTTTCTTTTCCTTTCTTGGCGAGGGGGAATAACAGCGTGGTGGGCCTAGCTAGCCACAATGATATGAGGCCCATATAACAAGTGCCCGACCCAGCCCAGTCTCGAAAACCATAGAACAATTTTCTTTCCCTAGAAAGTTTTGACATGGAAAGTAAGTTTTAAACTATAAATCCAAGGAATAATTTTTGTTTCTCAGTCCCCACAATTTAACGAGTATATTTTAAAATATATAGACTGCTAACATAAAAAATATGCATAATTGGGGAGAATATGATTCTCGACCTCTAGCCAAGCTAGTTGGTTAGGTAAAGGGCTAGACTGCAAGGACCGACACCAGGTCTAGAGAGGGTTGAATACGCATTTAAAAAAAAATCTGAAAAACTTTCATGAGTAAGTGAGATTTGTCAGAACTTTCGACGCGGTATCGGTTCTTCGGTGGACCAGAACTTCTGACACGAGTGATAAACTCGTACGAGATCTAAAATCTACTTAGCTTTTGATGATTCCATTTGAATAAAAAGTTCACAATTAATATCCTAGGACCCCAAGAGTAAACTCACAAACACATAGATCGGGTTAAATCAAACTCTAGGTCAACAAGCACACAAGGGAGACAAGGATTTGTTCACCGAAGTTCACTTCCACAAAGGAAGCTATGTCTCAATATATTGAGGTACTCACGAAGTGCTGGGTTGTAATTAACCCTTTCCTCCTTCAATCAACCACAAAGGAGAATTGAGTTACTTATTATTGACCTCACAAAGATGTGGACAATACAAATATTCAGGACTGAAACCACACAAGTTGGGACCTCCATGGCAATGTCTGACCGTCTAGAACCAAAGCTCCAAGAGTAACAAATATGAATCAAAGAACCAAAGATACTTCAAGTGCTTCTTGAGATGAACAAGTTGCTCTCACTCAAAGGTTAAGTCACACACCTCAAATCTCTCTTACACCAAGCCCTAGGTGAATCCTTACAAAGATTAGCTCTTGGAGTGAGAGGGAAGGAGTATTGAATGCTCAAGGACGTGGTTTGTCTCGTGGTAGGCAGCAACAACTAAATGAAGGGCTGAGAGGGTATACATACCCAACCTCAAAAACTAGCCGTTATGTGCTTTGTAAAGGAGTATCGGATCTTCCGATGCTTGATCGGATCTTCTAACCAAGTTAGTAGATAAACACAAAATTCGAACCCTAGACCCCTATCCGGAACTTCTGACTATGCGTGTCAGAACTTTCGAGATCAGATAGAGCTCCTCGGGAGTTCCTATTGGAACTTCCGACAACTGTTGGATCTATCGATGTGCCTGATAACTATGAGAAACACTAAATGTTTATGCGTGAATTTGTGTCTCTCATGGGTAATTAGCATCTCAAGACCAACACTTTGACACACCTTCGATCAATCAACCACGTCCCCCTTGATAGTACGGTGTTCCTATACACAAATTCAAAATAGAAATTAATTTAAACTATCCATTTGAGCTCCAACACTATGCTTTCGGAATTGGAGGTCATCTTTTGATCTTTAGACCTCCTTTTTCTTTTTATCCATGCACACTACTGCATCAAATCCTAAATTCTGATTGTCATTGGCACTGAAACCATGAATGAAATATGAATGAAGGGATAGATGTTGTGTTTTGAGGACGAGACGCCTTATATAAGGGGCAGGAGGGATAAGGAGATGAACCTGGACGCCCAAGACTATGGTAAGTAATCAATTCCTAGATTGACTCCCACAACTATGGTAAGCAATCAAATCCTTAATTGACGTCCACAACTATGGTAAACAATTAAAATTTAAAAGGAAGAAGATACCCGATTGCATAGATGTCATTCCTTTTTTTCTGAAAGAAAACATTAATCCTTGTTTGGTGGACTTTATGGTAAGCAATCGGGTGCAACTTTATGGTAAGTAATCGGGTGTGGGCACGATTGGTGGGTAAGGAAACGCGCGGTGAGAAAAAAAAGGTGGGGGAGGAGGGGAAGCGTCGCGGAGAAAAAAATAGGGGGAGGACGACCAATCCGTCTCCCCCCTAGTCGTCCAAGCCCACAATTTTTCCCTGATTCGTGGGTCCTTTGTGAGGGGTACACGATTAATTCTTTGTGTGAAAAACGGTTTCAATTTGCTCCTTCTTTATTATTTTGTTAATGAGCTGGCTCAAGCTAGCTTGCGAGCCAACCAAACTAGAAGGCTAAAGGCCTAAGACAACACAAGGAGCCAAGTCGAGTTGAGTAGCTAACATGATTCAACTGCTCATTAGCTGTGGCTTGTGTTTTGTGTATGCTGTATATATGTGAAGATGGTAATATTAGATTTACATTTAGCTTGTGAGCTTAAGAGCTAGCTCGAGTTGCTGATGAGCCAAGCCAAGCTATTTTTTTTTTGCTCGTTTTATTAACTAAGTCAAGCTGAGTTGGCTCGTTTTCCTAACGAGCCAAACCAAGCCAAGTTGAAGCGAGGTGGCTTAGCGTCCAGCTCTAGATGAGTAGCATGATTGCACCAATAGATTTAGGTTCAATTCCCCGTGAAAGAGAATTTAGATGGCTAGTTTACAAAAATCCTCTCGCCGGTGTAACCGGGTTCGAAGATTTTTCGAGACCCGGAGAAGGTTTACTTCTTCTTAATGAAAAACCGTGGGACTCTTCACCCCATCAAATCTAGATTTTAGAATATGAGTCTCCAATCTCCATAGTACTTAACTTCGTTGTTTTTTAGTTAACTCCTTGTTTGCTGCTACTCTATTTGAAGTTATTTACATTTTTTATTTTTATTTTTTATTACGAGTAGATTCAAATAATGACAAAATAGAGTATCGACAAATACATTACATTGTAAAGAATTTATTGGCACCAATTTAGTATTTTTATGATTTTAAATGAATTATAGTTATAGATTTTTTATAAAACAAAACCCTTTGAATTTTTAAAAAATGCAAAACCGCTTTCGAAAACCGACTAAAGGGCTAAATTTGTCCAGTTTTAATAGTTGAATAGCCTTTCATATCTGATTTTGTAGCTGTAGGTTGGAGGTTCCTTAACACAACCAGCCACGAACAGTGGCTCCCAATAAAAACGGCAGAACATACACAGCACGACGCAAGCCAGCAACATATATCGATGGATACAAGCAACACGCAACACGCCGACAAGCTGTCAGCAACACAAGCCAAAAGCATCTCCAGCAGATTGATTTTCAGCAATCCCCTTTACACTCTACTAGACAATTTGGTGCGCGTTGCGCACCCAGTCATATTAACAATCAAATTTAGCAGCATTCACTTGTTCTAGCAGAAAACATCCATCACAAAACCATAGAATTTCTTGTTCTATCCATCAGATATGTAGGTAAGAAAAGCCATAGCCTCAACATGTAAAAGCAGTCATAGAACACTGTTCTGGAAATATATAGATTCCACGTGTTAGATGTATATGTAGCTAGATATAATTCTTCCCTTGTATAAGGGGTTATTTGTATATTTCCATATGTACTTTACTCATTAGGGACCCTGGAATACAGATGAGTTGCATTTTGACTATCGCTAACATGGTGCCAGGGCTGAAGGTTCTCGATCCGCTCCCTGTCGCCGCCGCCGCCGTCGCTCGTCGGCGTGTTGCCGCTGGCGGCTGTTGACTGCAGCTCCAGCTTCTCCTCTACCTCTACCTCCTCCTCCCCTTCCTCCACCCCTTCCCCTTCCGCTCAGGCCGCGGCCGCCTCCTCTGCCTTTTCCGTGCGGGCCGCCGTCGCCGCTGCCTCGATCCAGCCGGGCCGCCGCCGCCGTCTGCTTCCTCCGCCGTGGACTGCTACTGCCGGCTCCTCTCCTCCCCTTTCCCTGCATCTGCGCAGGATCTGCAGCTCCCCACTGCAAGATGGCGACACCTCCTCCCCTGCCTCTCCAGACCGTTCCTGTGGTGAAGTTGGATGAGACCAACTATCAGGAGTGGGCAGCGCACATGACAGTCATTCTCAACAGCCACCGCCTATTGGGCCATGTGCTTGGTACGAGACCGTGTCCGCCAACGCCTGTTCCTCCAGTGCCAGCTACGGCTTCTCTTGTGGCTGCTGCAGATGAAGCTGCAACAAAGGCAGCCAATGATGCTCTTGCTCTTGCTGCTGAGGAGGCCCTTGAGGCATATCACTCTGCTCTTGATGCTCTTGAGCGCTGGCGGGCTGATGAGGCCCGAGTCTTCGCCATGCTTGTTCAGAGTGTCAGCCGTGATATTGCTATGGAAACCATCAAGTTGCCAAGTTCGCGGAGGTCTGGGTCTATCTTGAGGAGCACTACCAGCAAGGTGGTGAGGCTCTCTACTACAGCCTATTACAACAGCTTGGGAGCCTTCGGCAGGGGGATTCCACAATTGATGGCTTCTACCGTCAGTTCACCACTTTGTGGCGTCAGATTGACGACCTCGATCCACCGCTTTGCTCCACCTGTCAGGCTACCCAGCACGCTCGGCGTGAGAAGCGTCGTCTATATGACTTCCTCATGCGCCTTCGGCCTGAGTTTGAGCCTGTTCGAGCTCAGCTTGTGAATGGCTCGCCGACCACTGTGGAGGCTCTTGCTTCTCTTCGAGCTGAAGAGACTCGGCTTCGTAGCCTCTCTGAGCAGTCCTCTGTCACAGTTCTGGCTGCGCCTGTTGCTCCCTCGACCTCGGCTCCTGCTACTTCGCCTTCAGTGTCTACTACATCGACCTCGGCTTCCACTACAACGACAGCTGCTCCTGCACCTGCCTGTGCTTCCACAGATATTCAGTGCCCTCGATGTGGGAGATATGGGCACACCTACGAGCAGTGCAAGCCTCGGAGGAGGCAACAGACTCGTGGTCGAGGTTCTGGTTCCAACAGAGGCGGGACTTCAGGTGGTTCCTTCTACAGGAGGGGGTCTACAGCTTCCTCGTCTTCACAGGAGGGGCACACATTGTCATCGAGTGATACAGCTCAGCTTGTTGCTCTTCTCCAGTGTCTCACTCATCAGCTCTCACCAGGATGTGCTGGCATCGCCCAGTCTTCCTCAGGTACCTGGATACTGGACTCCGGTGCCTCCTTTCACATGACACCAGATTCCTCATTTCTTACTTCTGCTAGGCCACCTGCTCTTCCTATTTTTGTTCGGACCGCTAATGGCACTTCCATGCCTTTTTGTTGCAGAGGCACTCTTGTCACTCCTCAATTTACTGTTCCTAATGTGTCTCATGTTCCTCAGCTCTCTATGCAGCTTCTTTCTGTCGGCCAGCTCACGGATCTAGGCTATCGTGTTGGTTTTGACTCTTCTTCCTGTTTTGTTCAGGATGTTCAGACCAAGGAGATAGTTGGGACTGGTCGACGTCGTAGAGACCATCAGGGACTCTACATCATTGATCATCTCCATTTGCCATCCACTATTTCTCCTACATCTTCATTGGGGTCTTCTGCCACTGCTTCGACTACTACTACATCATCTGTTGGTTTTGCTCGGTGGCATCATCATCAAGGTCATCTGTGTCAGTCTCATTTGTCTTCTTTAGTGAGTCAAGGTGTTCTTGGTCGTGTTCCTGTTGACACTACCATGGTCTGTCACGGCTGTAAGCTTGGCAAGCAGCTACAGCTTCCATATCGTTCTAGTGAATCTGTTTCTCTACATCCTTTTGATCTTGTCCATTCTGATCTATGGGGCCCTGCACCTTTTCGTTCGAAGGGTGGTCACTATTATTATGTGATATTTATTGATGACTACTCTCGTTTCACATCGATATATTTTATGTCTCATCGAGATAAGTTTCTTTCCATTTATCGTGCCTTTGCTTCCATGGTCCGTACACAGTTTGGTTCATCTATCCGAACTTTTCGTTGTGATTCTGCTGGTGAATATTGATCCATGGCTTTTCGCGGTCTTCTATCTGAGCAAGGCACACTTGTCCAATACTCTTGTGCAGGGGCTCATGCTCAGAATGGTGTTGCCGAGCGTAAGCATCGTCATCTCATTGAAACTGCTCGTACTCTCTTGATTGCTTCACATGTTCCTCCTCAGTTCTGGGCAGAGGCTACTTCCACGGCTACCTATTTGATCAATTTGCAGCCTTCCACTGCTCTTCGTGGTGTCACTCCGTACGAGCGTCTCTATTCCCGGACTCCTCCATATCATCATCTTCGTGTTTTTGGCTGCACCTGCTATGTTCTTTTACAGTCTACCGAGCGCACGAAGCGGACTGCTCAGTCAGTAGAGTGTGTTTTTCTGGGCTATGATTCTGAGCATAAGGGTTATCGGTGCTATGATCCCTCAGCTCGGAGGATTCAGGTATCCCGTGATGTTACATTTGATGAGTCTCGACCTTATTTCTATCATGCCACTTCTCATCGTCCGGTCACTTCCACTGAGGATGTTGCTTTTTTCACTCTTCCTCCTCCATCCTCGACTCTTACTACACCATCACTTCCTCTGCCTACACCACCTACACCACCACCACCACCAGTACCACCATCACCCTCACCACCACCACCTACTAGAGATCCTCGCACCATTCGGTTTCACTATTCTCGTCGTCCTCGTGTTCCCTCTTCATCTGAGCTTGCCACTGGGCAGCCTCCTCTTTTACCCACCCCTACCTCTTCTCCCATATCTTCTACTATGCCTTCTATCGATCCTCCTCAGGCACCTCGCTATCATCTTCGTGATCGTGCCTCTAGAGCTTGTCAGCCTCCGGATCGTCTTGGCTTTCTTTCTTCGAGTCAGACAGCTCGATCTTCATCTCTCACTTCTCAGTTGTCTCCTCAGGCTCTTGTTGTTGCTGAGCCTAGTTCCTATGGTGAAGCTGCCGTTTCTCCTGAATGGCAGCTTGCTATGGCCGAGGAGTTGGCTGCTCTTGAGCGTACTGGCACTTGGGATATTGTTCCCCTGCCATCACATGCTCGGCCTATTACTTGCAAGTGGGTCTATAAGATCAAGACTTATTCTGATGGTACCATTGAGCGCTACAAGGCTCGCATTGTTGCTCGTGGTTTCCAGCAGGAGTATGGCCGAGACTATGATGAAACATTTGCTCCTGTTGCTCACATGACTACTACTTGCACACTCATTGATGTTGCCTCTGTTCGTCAGTGGTCTATCTCTCAGCTTGATGTCAAAATGCCTTCCTAAATGGAGACTTATGTGAGGAGGTCTATATGCGACCACCCCCGGGATATTCTATTCCTCATGGGCATGTCTGTCATCTTCAGCGTGCTATATATGGTCTCAAGCAATCCCCTCGTGCTTGGTTTGAGCGTTTCACTGATGTTGTTCGTGCCATAGGTTTCTCTGCCAGTGCTCATGATCCAGCTCTTTTCATTCATACTTCCTCTCGTGGTCGGACGCTCCTCCTCCTCTATGTTGATGACATGCTCATTACTGGTGATGATCCCCAACGCATAGTCTTTGTGAAGCAACGTCTTAGTGAGCAGTTTATGATGTCTGATCTTGGCCCACTCCGATGCTTTCTTGGGATTGAGGTCACTTCTACGCCTGATGGCTATTACCTCTCCCAACAAAAGTATATTCAGGATCTTTTGGATCGTTCCGGTCTCACTGATCTTCGCACGGTTGAGACTCCTATGGAGATCAACCTTCACCTTCGTGCTTCGAATGGCGAGCCTCTTGAGGATCCCACTCGTTATCGCCATCTTGTTGGGAGCCTTGTCTACCTCAGCATCACACGTCCTGATATCTCATATGCTATTCACATTCTTAGTCAGTTTGTGTGTTCTCCTACTCGGCTTCATTACACTCATCTTCTTCGTGTTCTTCGATATTTGCAAGGCACCATCTCTCGTCGCTTATTCTTTCCTCGTTGTAGCCCCCTGCAGCTTCACGCTTACTCTGATGCAACATGGGCTAGTGATCTCTCTGTCCGCAGATCCCTTTCTGCCTATTGTGTCTTTCTTGGCTCATCTCTTATTGCTTGGAAGACCAAGAAGCAAATTGCAGTATCCCGATCGAGTGCTGAGGCTGAGTTGAGAGCTATGGCGATGGTGACAGCTGAGATCACTTGGTTACGGTGGCTCCTAGCTGATTTTGGGGTCTTTATTTCATCCCCTACACCCCTCCTGTCGGACAGCACTGGAGCAATTAGCATTGCACGTGATCCGGTGAAGCATGAGCTTACCAAGCATATTGGTGTCGATGCTTTCTATACACGCTCTCAAGTGCAAGGACATGTTATCATTCTTCGGCATGTGCCTTCGGACTTGCAGCTCGCAGATTTCTTCACCAAACCGCAGTCTGGCACGCCATATGTTTTGTCTTTCCAAACTCAGTGTGTATGACCCACCATGAGTTTGAGGGGGGGTGTTAGATGTATATATAGCAAGATATAATTCTTCCCTTGTATAAGGGGTTATTTGTATATTTCCATATGTACTTTACTCATTGGGGACCCTGGAATACAGATGAGTTGCATTTTGACTATCGCTAACACCACGTATACCCATTTGACCATTTCATTTCAAAGCACATCAAGTGCATTGCTACAACTCACCACATTAGCAACAACATTAAAATTAATATACTGGCAACATCATCTGGATTGTTGTCCAACAGAGCTCCACAAACACCGCTAGCACCCTACGCAACAGCAACCGTTGGCTTCAGCTACTTCATGCTCCTAAAAGATGATGCAGAAGAGCAGGACACAGGCTGCCATTCACTTGTTCTAAGGAGTGTGTCTGCAGTCATCAGACTGGGTCTCTACCTCGCTACCACTGTTAATGTTGTTGTTCGCTAACAGGAAGTAGTCCTTAGCCGAGCTGTCTTAGCTTGTACTTTTCACAAACTTCACAACACTTGATAAGTTTTGGTTACAGACTTACAGTAACTCTTTATCACCTGGCATCATTGACCCCATCAAGAGCGATAATCAATATGGACAAATATATAGGCAAGAGGTCAGCTTGATTTACTCCAGAAACCCACCCAGATCAGAGCATCATAAAGAGCATCTCTCACCAAGATTTCATCGTCGACACTCTGAGTAAACTGAAAGCAAATGCAGTGAAAATTAGACGACTCAACAAACCAGATAGTGCCACTGACACAACAATTCACTGTCAATAAAGGTAGAACTCCTAATCTGCTATCTGAATGATACTTTCAGATTCTAATCAGTATTTGAAAAAGTAATCAACTCCTCAGGGAAACCAAATAATAAAGTACAATAATTTAACTAATCTGGCATTTTATTCAAAAGATAACTCCACATGACCAAATTCATAAGTAGAGAATTACTCCATGCATGGCTTGAAGCAATGAACACTACAACCAAGGATGATTTGGCATACATCTCCTAGTTTGCCAGTTCCACACAAAATAGCATAATAATGATCTAAAACAAAAGGGCATACTGATGAACCGCATATAAGACTTCATCCTGCTTGTGTATCACAAAGATGAGATACAATCCATCCCAAGTCACGTTCCATGCAGTGTCGAGAGCAAAATGATATGACTCTATTGTCATATACGAATCAAAGCCCTGTTGATTATTAAAGCATGCAAGAGTATATCTCGAATTATCCCTTTTACTTGAAATGTATCGACAACACACTATCTATTGCCAATTATGTTCTTTTGTGACTCGGTAAAATTGTGCAAGGACTAATGAGTATTAGCCCGTGTGTAATTGCAACCTGCTGGTTGTCAAAGAATGTGTCCACTTCTTCCCATCCAAAGCCCTATTTGTTTCAATTAATAAGAATTGTTGATGGTAGCTTTTACAATGACAAGCTGAACAGAAATGAACAAATAAACGGCATGCCTGATTTTTTTCAGCACATACAGAAAAAGCTTAGACTACTCCATTATAGTACATTGAGACAGGGCATCAAGGAAATGGTAGCTAGAGTATCCGGTTCAACAATTATTAACGCCATATATCATGTTTCCTTACCTGATCAAGCAACCATCATTTAATAAGAAAATTTATACAGTACATAACAGTTGAGCAAGTAACAGTAAGTGAGTTAGTACAACTATTATCAAGTAGTACAAAGGAATTGGCATTCATATTATTCAAAATCTATGCTGCAAGTTGGATTCCCAATTTGCATCATAGATTTTGAATAAATTGAAACATACGCCAAATATATGCTGTAGCACTCCGAATATTTGTTTTTTTTTCTAAACTACTATTTGTGCATTTACAGTGACATTCGTCAGACTATCCTGTAACTCACTACACCTCTTACGACCACGTCCTGAAACAAGGTTTGGTGTATTCATTAAATCACCAAGTGGGAAATGACGATCCATCATGAGCCCCAAATGTTGAACCACTCAGTACTGCAAACAATAGTACTGCGCTTAGTTGGACATCTACTGCCTTCATTTGCAGTTGCGCATTTACCTAGGGCCTAACAGGTCATGTAAGTGTTGATATGTACTCAATTATAGGCTATAAACAGGTAAATGTTGTCTACAGAGCAGGTTGGTTTAGAAACTCAGTTTTGTTAGGCAATTCAAAATGATCAAGTTGGTTTAAAAGCTCAGGCATGGTACACAACATTTCGCTATAATTGTTACCAGCTTTAGACACTATTCTAGCATAAACAAAAACCTAGAGACAGTTCGGAACAAATTATATCTCCACAACTACTGACATAGTGCTATATTAAAAAAATATGATAGATGTAAGACAGAAATATATAGCGAATTTTCTGACCAACAGCCTACTCATATGTTGCTTGAGATAAAATGTGGGTTGGCATAAAAAAAAGTGCAAATACAAAATATAGGTGCAATTGTGCAAAAGACAAATAGGGACAACCGCACCTGTCACTGTCAGCATGCCATGGAACCATTTTAATTTTCACACAACTGTTTGAACAGAAGTAAGGAAGGAAAGGGAAATAGGAAGTTTATTTCTAATAAGTTCCAGTTATATCCTTGCTGCAAATGAGAATGGCAAATTTCAGAAATCATGTATTAGCAAAAAAAAAGGACACCTAGAATGCCTCTATCAAATCTGAGCGTATGAATTATCAAGCTTGAATGGTCTGTTTAAACTCAATTACTCAAAATAGTCATATTTATCAGAAGCACGAACCATCCCTATTAATTTAAACTCAATCCTAGAGATTACCCGTGGCCTCTCGAACACAGAATCAGACATTTTTTGTAAAAATCAAGAAACATAAAGTAATTCCCTCCAAAACATATTGTAGTATGCATGTGTCAGTAGAAAGGAAAAACCATCTTATCTAGTTATCACCGTGTAAGCAGGCTATGGATCAATGCACCTTGAGGCTGCAGGCCTTGATTAAGCTTTCTAATCAGGTAATTGATCAAGCATCTATAGTTGTTGCCTTTCCTGATTTAACCAAAATGGGTAGGGAGAGCTACAGCATGGACAGAAAGAAGCAAATCAACATAGGAGGAAAGGCCACTAACCTTGGCAGCAAGAAGTTGAGCTAGTTACTGGGCAAAGCGCAGGCTGCGCAGCACTGATCGAAGCGGCAGAGCATCTGGTGTTCCTGAATGGACAACAGAAAGCGTGAGAGAGCCTCTAGGTTACCCGCCGCTGCTGCCTTGCAGGTGACGTCCTTGAGCTGCTCCAAGAATGCATCCATATCGGCAGTACTGGCTACACATTACGCCGAACAGGCGAACACCCTATGGGCGTTTCTCGAGGAGGTGAATCCATGATGCGTGCCTGCGTGTTGCCCCATGACCTGCCAGTCGTCGGCTCATCCTTGGCCCAATTCGCTCTGGGATCCCATTATTCACAAAATACATGCACCGGATTAGCCATACCACAATCAATTTTGAATATGCAATCCTCAATTTCAGTAAAAGCGTCACAAACTGAACCAGAAAAGAGCACATCACTACAACAAAGAAGCAAAGAAGGGAGGCTTGCAAAAAGGAGGAAGGAGCAGAGAAGGGAGGAGAGAGGAGCAGAGATTGGAGAAACGGGAAGTGAGGGCGGAGGCCACCTTGCTGGTCATTGGGAGATGAGAGGAGGGCGCAATGCTCCACCACCCGACGCATCGCTGCTCCGAGGACGACGGCCCCAAGTCGCCTCAACCATCGCCTGCGGTGGCGACTGCCGCTGACCGTGGAAGCACCTGGCCGGCATGGGATCCGACCGCTGCCTCCTCGGCCCCTTCACCTTCCTCGCCGCAAGCTTCGGCCACGCCGCTGACGAGTCCTGCAAGACTCCACTACCCGCAATGGGAGGGGACGCGCGCAGTCGAGAAAGACGGAGGGGAGAAGAAAGGGATGAAGGGGAACGGATGAGGCTGGGAAGCCGCGCGACCTCGCCGCTTGTGCCGGCGTGAATGAGGACGGGGAGGAGAGAGTACGGAGGGGCGGCGGCGCGGGGAAGAGAGAGGGAAGGGAAGGAGGGCGAGGACCGAGGAGGAGGACCGGAGTTTTTTTTTTCTTTGAGAATAAGGAGGAGGACCGGAGTGGCTAGGGCTTCTTCTGGAGTGGGCCGGCCCATTTCGTTTCTTCTTTCCCCTGCCCCGAAGCGCGTGGCTACGCTCACAGCGCGTGAAGTTGGAGGCTGCATTGATCGACACGTGGCAAAAATTTGGCGGGAATGCACAGGAAGAGAGCAAACAGGGTGACTCTTTAACAACTTTGATAGGGGAATCCCCTTTCACAATTTGAAGATATTGGGGAGAGGTGCTATAGCAGATTGATTTTTTCCCTTCCACTTTCCATCTCCTTTGCCATTTGGGGCCCATATGTCAATCACCTCATCAATCTTCTTCCTCCCCCCGTGCTCCTCCTTATTCGCGAGCTCCAGATCATGTCCTCCCTGCTCCAAATCCTCCCCACAAGATTGCATCAGGGCCCCTCGTGTAAGCAGCTGAACTGATACCAAGTACGGCATGCCATAATCAGCATGCAAGCAAACGTTAATTTTGCAACAGAGCACGAACTGAACATATTCATCCCAGCGTCCTAAGCATCCCAGCGTGGGAACTCATCAGGCGACGCGAGCGTGGTAGCGCATCGAGGGGGCGCAGGCACGGACATCAACTTGCTGAGGCGAGGAGCGCGCGGAGCAAGGCCGGCCGGCGGCGACGCTTGGCTGAGAGGCCATGGCGGGCGGAGTGTGACGAGCCGAGCCCAGCCAGCGGCGGTGTCCGGAACAGCGCAAGCACGAGCACCGCTGGCAGTGGCACTTGGCCGCAGCGGCCGGAACTCGCCTACGACAGCTCGGCGTGGGGACTGGGAGCGCCGGAGGGGATGGCGTGGCATCGGGCTAGCGGCCTGGCGCGGCCGGCAGTGGGCGGGCGGCAACGCTGAGGCGAACAGGGGCGGTGTGATGCTGAAGATAGCCAGGAGCAGAGAAGAGAAGAATGGGAGAAAGGGGGTTGAGAAAAAAGAGAGGATGATTGAGAAAAGAAAGGGGAGAGGGAGGGGAAGAAAGGGGATTGAGAAAAAATATAGGGAAAGGGGATTGCGAAAGGGGATCTGCTGAAGCTGCGTTTTTTTCTTTTAGTCCCCTTTATTGATCTTTATAGGGAAAGGGATTGTTATTCTCAATCTGCTGAGATGCTCTAAAAGCAACTCCAGCATATACCTTTCCTCTTTCCCCTTTCCATTTTTTAGCCATAAAGGGGATATAGGGGAGAAAAATTTGCTCCAGCGGATTGATTCCTCCCTTTCCCCTTTCCCATATTTCTCCTATATCTTCCACCTCTCCCCTTTCTTTTCTCAATCTGCCTCCTCCTCCCTTTCCTCTAAATGCGTCTCAGCCACATGATATGGAAAGGGGAAAGGGAAAAATCAATCTGATTTTGTCATCTCTCCCCAATAGTGAAAGGGGATTCCCCTATACAGTGAGAAAGGGGAAAAGGGGAAAATCAATCTGCTGGAGATGCTCTAAGATATTTTTTTTATAAGGCAAGCTAAGATACTTGATTTTACATGCATCATGCATGTAAACTGCAGAGTGCACTCGATCTGGCATCCGTGAAAAGGCCATGAAGGCATATGTTTGTTCAGTACTCTGATCGAGTAATTTAATTTGTAAACTCATCGAGTAATTTAATTTGTAAACTCATCGAGTAATTTAATTTGTAAACACTTATTTCGACTTCCCTGCGAACAGGAGACCCAGTAAAGCGATGCCACCAATACAGGTGCTTGCACTATGGAGCAACACATAGCCAAAGAGATCAGCAACATCGTCAGCTTTCTCTCCAATCAACTTTTTCCACGTCTTTTCAATTCCTCTCTAAAAAAACATTTACACAATTAAGATTGACACATGAATGATGGGATTATTGTTAGTTGTGTCGCATTTGAGTTGATAAATAAATCATGCATATGTCAACGAGAGGTCGTAGTGCCTTTAATTTGATTAATTACCTCGCGCCTGGAGCTTTAATTCTAGCTACCTCGTCTTCGATAGTTCTTGCTAGCTCGTCGTTGATCTCAATCCCTGCATTTTTCAAAATCTCAAACAGATGGTGATCATCATCAGCCTCCTCGTGGATGTGCCGACACTGCAATCCCAAGGACCGAATGAAGAAATGCAGTTCAGCTAGATTGTAAGAATCAAAACTTGGCTATATATTGAAGATTCAATTGCTAACGAGAGAGGTGCTAACAGTGTGTCCGGTCCGATGGATCCGGCCGATTTCTGCAAGAGCTAGGAAGGAACCGATGAAGAAAGCCAAGCCTTTGCACAATTCAAACAGATTAGATGGCTCGGTTTTTGGATCGGATGACTCCTGAGCAAACCTGCGCTGCAATTCAAACACGTTGTAAGTGACGCATGTACAGTGCTAGCAGATTTATTTTTAGGAAATAAAAGTGTTTCCTGAGACAAGAAAAAATATATGCAGAGGCAGCGGCTAGATCTAGATCGCCATTGGGTTAACCAGCAGTTAGCTTTATTTGGCTGCATGCTGACGCACATGCATTTGCATGTAGAAGAAGCGTACCTGAGAGATGGCCGAAGGCGACGACTCACCGGTGGCCGGATCCATCGGAGATACCGAGTGACCGCGCGAGGCGGGCGGCGCCGGAGTACGGCGTGGCATAGCGGCGGAGTACGGCGTGGCATAGCGGCGCGGCTAGGGCCTAGATCTCTTATAGCCCGATTCGTCTCGATATATTCGGTCCTTTTCGTGTGTTATATTTCTTTCCCTTTCTCTTCGAGGGAGAATGACAACGTGTGAGCCGTACCAGGCCCGGCTTCATGGGCCTCCGAACCCTTAGTAACCGGAACAAAAATGTTGTCTACTTTGATCTTTGTTGTCCCGGATGAGAGAAAGCTCTTGGGAAGAAATGCAGTAGCTACCTTTCTAGTTTAGTTTGCCATTAGATATATATAGTGGCTCTGCAATCCTTTCAAAATAGAGAGATGATGGGATAAGCGAGAGAGAACGTGTGGAGATAAGTATAAGTTAATAAAGAGCGCGAGTAGATATTTCATTTGAACTCACTCCATGCTACATGTCTGGCGTGTATGTGTCCCCATGAAATTTTTAGGAGCAATTTCTGGGAGACTAGGACCCAGTGGCGAAGCCAGCACCCTAACATCTAGGGGTATCTTCTTCCTTCTCTCCTTCTTCCTCTCCCTTTTCTTCTTCCAAAATTGGGTGTGTGTGTGGGGGGGGAGGAGGGGGGGGGGGGGGGGTTCTTTAGCCCCTGCAACCCTCCTGAATCCGCCCCTGTAGCACCAATAGTCAGTCGTCTGCGCTATAAAAATGCAGTAACCTAGTCTAAGTCTCAATAGTAGTTTCAAATTGGATTTCAGCTTTAATTCGAGCTACCTCGTCGCGTATAGCCGTGGCCAGCTCGTCGTGGACCTCCACCCCAGCATTCTTCAGAATCTCGAACAGGTAAGGATGGTGATCACCACCAGCCGCCGCCTCCGCCTCGCTAGCAACATCATCGACGACTTGAGCTCCGTCGTCGTTGTCGGCCTGCAAGACACTCACTACTTGTTGGAGATAACTAGAATATTGATGGGAACACATTATAGGTATTCGTCAAGATTATCTCGGTTGCTAGTTAAAAAGACACGCAGTTGGCATACGTGATGCCTTCGTACCTGAGAGATCGCCGGCGGTGGCGACTCGCCGGTGCTCGGATCCATCGGAGACGCGCCGGCGGCTAGGGCCCAGCTGACTGCTTTCCTCTTTCTTTTATTGGCGAGGTCGGGGAACGAAGGAACGGCAACGTGGGCCGAACCGGCCGGCGTCATGGGCCTCAGGTTAGGTTTTGGCCCATACACCAGTAGCCCCCACAACGGAATCTTCTAAAGAACGAATCCTGGCCGAAAACTCGGGCGGAGGATCGGGCCACGTAACCCGTTAACCCGCAAGCCGTTGGATCCGCTCATCTAGCAACCTCGTCCGTCCGATCGCGGATCGATCTAGGTTTCCGCCCGGTTATCCGTGAACCCGGTCGTCTGGAATCCTCGCGAAACCGTCTGACGTCATTCTCTCTGCTTTCCACGGCGTCCATGCCTCCCTTTGCCTGCCCGCTCCGCTTGCCGCCCTCCACCCGCCGCCTCTCATCCAGTGGCCTCCTCTCCGCTTGCCGCCCTCCGCCGCCGCACTAGCGCCTGCCCGAGCTTGAAGGCGAGCAGGACAACGGGAGCGGCGCCCACGCGTTGCAGCGGAGGAGGTGAAGTTATGTGCAGATGGGATCCTCCGCAGAGGGAGCACTCCCGCTCATCTTCCTGCTAACGGATCCCTCGCAGCCGGTGCCGAGGTTGCCTACTTCCTCACAGTCATGCCCGGCTGGCCGCAGAGACGAACGCAAATTTTACGGCGACTATTGTTGGTATGCGATGCCCAGCCTGGAAGAACAGCAGGGGCCAAGTTGTGTTGCCTTACCCATTCCCATTAGCAGCGGCAGGCCCGAGCTAGATGCTTGCGCCATGGTCAACATCGAGTGATGTCCGCGGCACACAGGCAGGTGAACCAACCAGCTTCCTGCACTCGTCTTCCACAAGGGTGATGACGGCATGAACGAAGGGAGCCACCAGCCTGTAAGCTATTCGATGTTTTGCTCGAGCCAACCATTATTTCTCTTTTCCCTTTTTGGTATATGGAAAGGGAGGCGGTGAATGCTTATGACAGGATTGTTAAACTAACTTCATACCGTATTATATTGCTGGGAAATCCTTTTGCCAACTTCAAAAGCCAAGATACTACAAACTCTCTAACAGTCCACTCGATAGTAACAAATGTAACTTTATTTCACATGTATCTGTATTTAGTACCGGGCCCTGGTTATTTAGTTTCAACCTTCTGATGGGTTTTGAGTTTCCAGTGCAAAGGTTAGAACATATAAGAGTAAATCTCACTCATGAATTAGTATCGTCTGTTCCTACTAAAACCTGTTGATTCAGAAATAGCTAATGCAGGTGGCTTCCATTGTCCAGGTTCATATGCCGCATCTTGAAGCAGGATCATTTGATTATCCTACCAGGTAACGCTGGTGGCTTTAATCTTCACAACTATGGGCATCAACAATCATATACTGCATTGTACAGATGTTCTATATTTAGGCTCATTAGAGATCCAAATGTTACTGTATGCACTATATGTTATATACAAACAGGTGTCATCACAGATCTTTGGCGCTTCGCAATTTGCTGGCTGTTATTGGCTTTTTATGTAAGACTGAAATCATAACAAATGCAACGTGTTTCTCCTCTACAATAGACTTGTTTGTATGCATATAAAAATCTTTTGACTATATCTATATAGTATTTAGTGTAAAAAATAATGGGTCCATCCTTTATGGAGAGTCTCTTTGTATGCATTTCACTGTAGATTTCAACCACTTGGGCCATGATGAAATCGTCTGTTTAGCAAGGAACGAAAGCTTCAGCAGAATTTTTCAAAAAAAAAAAAGCTTCAGTAGCAAGAATAATTTCCTACAACTTGGAACATTACATTATCCCATCATTGATCTTTTTTTCTAATCGCTCTCTCTCAAAAATTTCTGTCCCACCTATATACAATAGAAATAGGCTATGAGCTGAAACAAACAAACTGATAAAAATCTCTGGTCTGGTTCAATCCAATGACTCAACCCGGGCACAATCAATCCCACCTCTCATGGGTTCCATGGATAGCTGTAAAAGACATAAAAAAAATCAAATAGTTTCATAAGTTCAACCATTTATTCATACAAAGTATTTCCTAATCTAACCTTATAGAAAAAAAACTCTTTTATCACTTCTTGAGAATTATTAACCCATTATTAGTATCTTTATGTACTTAGCTAAGCCAATGAGCAGTGAGATGGAGAGCATCAATGTTGTTAAAAGAGGTCGGAACTCATATTTGTAGCGCTACAAAAGCAGAAGAATGTTGGTACCTCAAAATGCATTACAACATCGAGCTTAAAATTTTTCTATTTCAGAATTTATATATGTAATTTGTTGTTCTGTCATGATAGTTGCTACTTAAATTGTTGAAAATAAGCAGGGCATTGGGCAGATTACATTGTGCAATTCCATTGACCTCAAAATTCAAAAGCGGATATTATAGTAAATCTATATTTACATTGTTATTAACGCCCAAATTAGGGGGCACAAGATACAAATAAAGATAATTCTTTGCACTCAATGGCCAACTTAATTATGGCGCAGCAACGCTGCGCCTGTGTTTTCTAGTACACACGAGGTGCGCGTGCGCGTGCGGACACGGTTGCCTGCCTCCTCTCACCTGCTCCGCCTCCGCGTCTCCCCGGCTCAGTTCTTTGGGTGACACGGTTAGTTGACTCGACCCCAGCGAGCGCGTCGACCAGACCACCTCCCAGATCCCCACTCCACCAGGCCTGCAGGCGGAGGGGCGACGGGATAGATAGGCACCGCAGAGGAGGGGAGGACGCGCACGCCATGTCAGGTTCGTCCCTCGCTTCCCCCTTTTCCAACCCTAGATCCCCCAATTCCTCGATTGGACTGCCTGATTCGGCGCGGGATCGGCCGCCCCTCGAGGGCCCCCGACCGGATCGTACCGCTGGTAGCTCGGTTCGGGGGCGGGGATTTCTGCTCCCGAGCTGCCGGACAACGCTGGATTTCCGTTTGTTTTCGCGCGCCGCCTTCGTTCCAGCGCGGAGAGGAGGGATTTGGGGAACCGTGGGGTGTTTATTTTTTGGCTGATTTTTGGGCTGGGATTGGTACTGACGGGACGGGCGAGAGAGATTTGGGTGCTGCTGTTGTGTGCCGAAGCACATGTGGATGGTGTGGTGCCGGTTAGTTTCCGGGCGGTGGTTGATCCATGCTAGGTAGGTTAGTTGGGCTAGCTCGTGGTAAATCACGGGGGCTATGCCTATGCGCTTGTGCTCTTCCATTTCACGGCTCATGATCTGGGGGCTTGGTCTTTCGGGTTTCTAGCTCATATTCAGTAGTGAATATAATCAAACTGCTGTTTGTTCCACAAAATATAAGTGATAATTATGATGATTTACTTGTACAGCAATTGAACGAGGCACCCAGCTTAGTATGCCCATTGTGTGTTTTTCTTTTGTTTTTTGTTTTTACTGCGAAACTGGTACTCATGTACTCCGTATTAAGCACTGCTGTCAGGAACATTTTTCCCATTTTGCACGCGCTTTCCTTTCTGCTAAAACCAATGACTGTAAACTGTATCGGTTGTAAAAGGAGTGCTGATGCCGTGCTCATAAGTTGTTCATTGGGATTGTGCTTGACCTAATTTCTGGAATTTCTTAATGATTGAGACGATTTCTCATGTCAATGCACTCTACAGGTTCGCCACCAAAGCCATGGGAGCGTTCTGGAGGTGAAGGCACATCAGGTCCGGCGCCTTTCAAGCCTCCATCTGGTGGCAGCACCAGCGACGTCGTCGAAGCCTCTGGTACTGCTAAACCTGGAGAAAATGTCACTGCGACAGAGAGAAACAACGTCACTGCCAATGTAAATAGCAATGTCTCAAGGCCGATGCCACAACGGCCTTGGCAGCAAACAGGCTATGGAAACACCTATGGAGGTAACCAACGTCTCTAAAGTCACTTGTTGTGTGGTCGTCTTATAGGAAACACGGCTTCGGACCTTGACAGTTGCTTTTCAGGTGCAGGATATGGATCCAACATGTATAGTTCGTACGGTGGATACGGTAACACCTACGGTACTGGTGGGCTCTACGGAAATAACATGTACTCGAGTTACGGAGGAGGTTATGGTGGAGGCATGTACGGTGGTGGGATGGGAGGGTATGGTGGAGGCATGTATGGCGGGATGGGAGGATATGGTGGTTATGGCATGGGTGGAATGGGTGGTATGGGAATGGGCCCTTATGGTAATCAGGATCCAAATGGAATGGGCCCTCCTGCATCGCCGCCAGGTTTCTGGGTGTCCTTCCTACGAGTGGTGAGATAACTTTTCCTGATACATTCCATTGGTCATTATTCTGAATTCTTAAAATTGGTCTAGATCCAGTGCATGTTAAAGTATGATACAGCCATAGAATATCTACATTGTCTGAGGTGTTGATTAAATGATTATAAACATAAAGTTTCCAATGAACCACATTCACCCCCACTAATTATTTCCGGAAGGATAAGCAACCCAACCTTAATGTTTTCCCCCTCGTGAATCCAAAATACTCCCATTTGTGTACACTGAAACCCAGACTGTTAAAATTCTGAGCAGGGTGAACATGCTTATGTATATGGTCTGGGGGTCCCTAAGTTACTTACACCACTATTTGTCATTTCTGTTCACCATTCAGATCTTGTAATCTGTGTGCTTTATTGTAATGATGAAATTATTATATTCGACCATATTCAGTAGTATTTCTTAGGTGCAAAATTTTTCCATCTCTGCAATATGCAACTGTAATTAAGTTACATATCTTTCTTACAAAGTGCTTGTTCAAGAACCCACCGCACTTTTCCGTGCTTTAAGTCACACTTAATAATCTATTAAGGACAACACTTTTAACTGATTTGAATGATTGCAGATGCATGGTGTTGTCAATTTCTTTGGGCGAATCTCATTCCTTGTTGAACAGAACACTCAAGCATCCTATTTTTTCATGACAGCAATGCTGCAGGTATAGTTGTATTACAATTTCTCTCATCGTATTTGTTTCAAATAAGTTGCTCATCTTTGTACTGAAATTGCTGCAATCATCATGGTCAGCTCTTTGATCGGTCTGGTATGCTCTATGGCGAGCTTGCACGTTTTGTGCTGCGACTGCTAGGAGTGAAAAGAAAGCCAAAGAAGGGCAGCCTTCAGGGACCAGAGGCCCCAGCGTTCGAGGGACCTAGCCAGCAGTTTATGGAGGCACCGAAAGCCGGAAACAACTGGGACAATGTCTGGGGAAACTAGATGCCTGTGTGGACAGTAAGATTTATCATATAGAAGCAAGGCACAGGACTTTCCTGTCTTTTGGATCAGAAAGAGGTGTACCAATTCAGATGTCTGTTTGCGGGAAACTAGGGGAAGTTGTGAAGAAATTGCTGCGCCTTTCTGGCTTTCACAACTTTGCCTTGCTGTAGCCCATCTCACCGGCAGTGTCTCGTCGCAACTGTAAGCCTGATGAAGATCGGTTTGCCACTGCGCTGATATGTATGTAGCTGCTGTTGTCGTGTGTATCTGGGTATTGGTTGTATATCTCTCTGGGTATAGTTTCTGTGGAAAGAGTACAGAAAATGTATGTGTACTTTTATCATCTTATCAAATTTCGCTTTGGACCCTTCTGTTGTGATGGTGCCAATTGTGAGCACGCTTGGTCACTGAACTGTCACAGTAGCATGAAGACTGGAATTCTTCTGAATGAACTTGGTCGATATTTGCTAAAGGCTATTTTAGTAAATCATGTCCATTGTCCATTGCCCGGAACAAAGCTGTCAGCAGACAGAAACAGCTACAACGGTCAGGTCACAGACGAAGAATTCCCTGTATTTATTTTTCATAATGGACTGTCATGTGGCCTATGGTGGACTGTCATGTGACCTATGGTGGACTGTCATGTGACCTATATGATGGATCAGCCTCATCTTGGCCGTCTCTTGCCAATTCCAATAATCTACGTAACAGCTGACAGATTGCCACGTTGGAAGCAGGCGACGCCTCTGATTAACCCTGAAGCAAACTGCGGCAGTTGTCTTATCTTCAACAGAACCTAAAAGAATTCTGAAAAGAGAGAAATCCTGAAACCGGGAGCAATTTTTGTGACAACGGGAGGAGATTCCTGGGGACGAGACGCAAGCAGCCGTTGGATGAGTCAGCAGTGTAGGAAAGCCACCCTCCCTTCCCACCTCCAGTGGCTGCTCATCCATAAAACCTCTCACGTCTCTCTTTCTCTGCAACTCCACTCTGTCTGTCTCATCTCATCTCACAGTTCCACGGAAAATATTCTGGTTGCTTTGTCTCTACGTGCAGACGCTCCAAGACTGACGACCTCATCTCTTATATCACTCCCATTCCCACCACACACCCTCCATTTCTTGCTCTCACTGGCCTCGCCACCTCCTGCTCTCACACAGCCTCCTGCAAGGTATGAGAACTCCATCACCCTGTTCCACAGATGAATCGCTTGTCTGAATTTTGAATATGTTTACATAAATTCTTGCCTCAGTACCTGTTTGGTTGTGTCGTGCAGCGGACTCGGCGAAGATGGAGATCACCAATGTCATGGAATACCAGGCCATCGCCAAGCAGAAGCTTCCCAAGATGGTTTATGACTATTACGCGTCGGGCGCCGAGGATGAGTGGACGCTGAATGAGAACAGAGAGGCCTTCTCCAGGATCCTGTAAGCTCCATCTCCTTAACTAACTTTGCCGTGCATGTTTCAGCTTATGAATTGCAATCCAATGCTTCAGTACGTCTACGCCATTTCTGTTCATCGATCAGGCCCTACTGCTCCTTCACTTTCTGTGAAATCTAATTTCTCTGTTTTCTGGGGATAAAATTGTACAAGTTTGTTCAGTAAACATGCTCCTTCTCGTATCGTTATCTTGTTACAGAACTGTGTTAAAATCAGGGGGTCACCACTTCACTGTTTCACTCATCAACTGCATCTAGTTCATTCTAAAGCTACAACTTAGTGGCTGTGTGAATCCTCTGTTTTTTCAGCCAGTTCTCGTGCTACATGTTGTCTGGATTTTCATGTTATTCATATTCTGAAAGTCTAGTCATGTCATTCCAAATGTCCATGGGTGCTAAGATTTGTGGACAGAACTTTAGCCCTCCTGTGAATTTGGAATTGTTTGTTCAATAAGTTCTCACTTATGAACTGTTTCGGACATGGATTCTTCGAAATTCCCACAGGGATTGCATTTCTCTTAGAGCTGTACACTTACTAATCTGTCATGAACTCTGTTTTTCCAGGTTCCGCCCACGCATACTGATCGATGTGTCCAAGATTGACATGTCCACAACTGTGCTGGGATTCAAGATCTCGATGCCCATCATGATCGCTCCGACTGCCATGCAGAAGATGGCTCACCCAGATGGTATGTCACAGTAATGCTTCATTTTCTCTCGGTCGATTCAGCTATATGCTCCAGACAACAGCATAACATGTTCAGTACTGACAAGCTTCACTTCCCAATTAACTTGTGAATGCTTGCTTCTCAATCTGCATTATTGAGCTGAAACTGGTATCTTTTTTATCCTGATTTCAGGAGAGTACGCGACTGCACGCGCTGCATCTGCAGCGAACACTATAATGGTCTGTGAGATCTTCTCGTTGCTTAAAATAGAATTTCACCATAAACTGAAAAATAACAGAGTTATGCAGCTATGCTCATGATACTGAAGAAAGTACCCTCATGGCCTGTTCATTTTCAGACACTGTCATCTTGGGCTACTTCAAGCGTCGAGGAGGTTGCCTCAACTGGACCAGGGATCCGCTTCTTTCAATTATATGTAAGCACACTGGCACTGCAATGATACTAGCATAAGGATCTTCCTTCATCAAAGTAACCACTTCACTTATCTATGGCCATGCATCATTGCCATGAATCTCTGTAGGTCTACAAGGACAGGAAGGTGGTGGAGCAGCTTGTGAGGAGAGCTGAGAGGGCTGGGTTCAAGGCCATCGCGCTCACTGTCGACACTCCGCGCCTTGGCCGCAGGGAAGCTGACATCAAGAACAGGTGAGCTGGCTTCATATAACTACTCACCTCGAAACAACTGCACAGGGCTGATGACGATTTTAGCCTACAATGTGCTGATGCGGGAACAGAATGAAGATATTCATCTGTCAGAGCTTTTTCAGACAAGTAAAGCTCATTGTGGCTCTGTTGCTGCAGATTTGTTCTGCCACCGCACCTGTCACTCAAGAACTTCGAGGGCCTGGACCTCGGCAAGATGGACCAGGTGAACTGAACAGAGCTCAAGTTTCAGTGCACACACATTGCAGATAGCTTCAGTGTTACTAGTCCTCTGATGGAGTGTATGTGTTCTGAGTTTCTGACATCTGAGCACAGGCTGCTGATTCAGGGCTGGCTTCCTATGTGGCCGGCCAAATCGACCGCACCCTGAGCTGGAAGGATGTCAAGTGGCTCCAGACCATCACCTCGCTGCCGATCCTCGTCAAAGGAGTCGTCACTGCAGAAGACAGTATGCCTCTCTCATCCCATCCCTGCACATTTCAGAAGTTTGATCGAAACTCATGGAGGCTTTCTGAAAGTCTGAAACTGAATTGATGCTGTGGATTGGGTTATTGCAGCGAGGCTTGCGGTAGCGAACGGCGCGGCGGGGATCATCGTGTCCAACCACGGCGCGCGGCAGCTGGACTACGTGCCGGCGACGATCAGCGCACTGGAGGAGGTCGTCACGGCGGCCCGCGGGCAGCTCCCCGTCTTCCTCGACGGCGGCGTCCGCCGCGGCACCGACGTCTTCAAGGCGCTCGCCCTCGGCGCCGCCGGCATCTTCGTAAGTATCCCGACCTGATCCATATTCTTCAGAGCTGGACGACGACGGCTGATTGGTCGACACCATTGCTGCAGATCGGGAGGCCGGTGGTGTTCTCGCTGGCGGCGGCGGGGGAGGCCGGCGTGTCGAACGTGCTCAAGATGCTGCGGGACGAGTTCGAGCTCACCATGGCGCTCAGCGGCTGCACCTGCCTCGCCGACATCACCCGCAACCACATCGTCACCGAGTCCGACAAGCTCACCGCCATGCCGTCGCGCTTGTAAATATATAGCCCCGCAAACCTACGCCGCCCTCGCCGGCTGCAATCGGCGTAATAATTTTGGACACGCGACACCATATACGTTTGTTTCAAGCGATCGATCACTGTACCGTAAAATCTTACACATTACATGGACGACCACCGTATTTGGTCACAGAATATTTCTTCCCGTGTCATCGTTGTGTTGATGTAATTAGGATAGCTGTAAAGGACCTACATGCCTATATCTGGACATAAAACATGAAGTGTGTGCTAGGAAGACTACAGCACTATTTTTTTTTTTCAAATTTAACATGGTATTATAGAGTTAAAATTCCTACCGCCTCTTCCGCCACCCATCGCAAGGGGTGGTGGCCCAGACTACTGCAAAGGCCGAGCATAGAGCAATGACATTGAACCTAAGTGAAATGGTGTGGTTAATTAAATGGCCTGTTGGTAGAGTTTTGTGTGTTGAGGAATGAGACTACGGTTTTTCACTGTGACAACATATTCACAATTAGTATTGCAAACAATCCACTTCCGTTTGACCGCACTAACCATGCGGAGATTGATACGTTCTTCACTAAAGAGAAGATAGTGGGGTTTTGAGACTAGAGTACATCAAGTTTTGTAACCAGTTACCTGATTGTTTCACGAAAGGTCTTCCTAATGAAAATGAGTATTGATGCAATTATTAGGATAATTTTTTTTTTTTTTGAGATCAAGGAAGAATTATATTATACCAAAGATGAGTACATCGTTAAGTTACACATAACACTCTTAACGTACTCATGCACTAAGCAACTCCAAAACTCGATCACAAACCCATGTAAACAATCAAATAGAAGGCCGCACAGGCATACGCTCAGCAAGCAGGCTGAGAACAAGCGCCCAAAGAACGACGACCAACATTCCTGTAGGCTGGAACGAGCACAATCTTTTTCTTCCTTCTTGTGTCTTTCCTCTTCCTCTTTCTGCCACCGATGAAGAAGAGAGACTGATCCCAATCTATCCGATCCGAGACTCATTGACATCAGCTCGGGGGACAGACCTAGTCTCACAAGCCTTTCATCGTGGTTGGATCTAACCACGACAAAACGGAGAAGTGGCCGGAGAAAATTATTCCATGACGACGGCACCATCCCCGCCTCGATGTCGCCATCCGGAAACCTAAATCTCCATGTCGTCGCCTCAAGAAAGTTGTCGACGCCGTAGATGTCGTCGCCTCCTTCGTCGGTGCCGCCATGGAGAGACTCAAGCCACCCTATCTCGTCGCTGTTGCCAGCGAGAAGAAGGAGGAAACAAATCTCCCATACCACGAAACGCGGCATGGAGAACCCTAACCCTAACCTAGACTCGATCTACCAGAATCTATTGGAAGAGATGGATCCCCGCTCCCTCCGGCCTCCGACGAGATGCCGGAGGTGGGAAGGGAGGGGGACCAGCGGTGGTGGACACGGAACGCCGGCGGCAGGACGGGATCGGCGCCGCCCGTGTCGCCTGGAGGCGACGCGGGGGCAGGCGGGCGACGGGTCCTGACGCGTCTCGAACTCTATCTGAGACGCCAATTATTAGGATAATTGTGAAGGATCTATTTGCATACATATGGAATAAAACATGAGGTGTGTGCTGGGAAGAGCACGACCAAAAAAAAAAAAAAAAAACATCCAAATCCAACAAACATCGTCATCATGTCATTTGCATCCACAGATATCTTTGTTTAAAGCGATCGATTGCGGTGCCGTAAAATCTTACATATTACACGGATGATCACCGTTCACAGAATATTTCTTCCGTATCATTAACATCATGTGCATGCCTCTAGCTTTGTATAATCTGTGAAAAACGAAACAACAATTTGTCGCCTTCCAAAGCGAAACAGGAGGGACAATAAAACCCAATCAAATTCAAATTAATCCCGTCGAAACAAACCAACAAGTACTATATATTTTCTCAAAAAAAAAAACTACCAGTATATATGTACTGTGATCGGTGCATTCTTGATTCTCCTCATGTCAATCAAGGAAAAAGAAAAAAAACAAAGGGTGCCCTTTCATTCATCTAGCTAGCTAGCGCTGACTACGAAAGCCCGGTAGGTCAGTCCGTCGATCAGTGTCTCATCGCCTGAGCATGCCGGCCGCCGGCGTACGGCGGCGCGACGGCGCCGGCCGTCCTGGCCTTGCGCTTCTGCAGGAACCGCTGCAGCGACCGCTTCATGGACAGCCCCGCGTCCACGTCGATCACCGGCGCGGGGGTCACGCCGGCGAAGCCCTGCCGGGAAGACGAGCCTGCAGCCGCCGCCGCCGCTCTCACGTGGGCGGCGCGCGCGCATCGCGCCATGGCGGCGCCGCTGCCGCTGCTGCTGGCGCTGTCCGGCAGGTGGTGGCGCTCGCGCTGGTGGCACCGCTTCCGGCGGTGGTCGGCCGCCGCCGCCATGATCATCTCCTCGTTCGCCATGGATATGATCGCCCTCGCCTGCGCCAAAATTAAACAGCAAAACCCACATACCAATCAGTAATTCGCAGTTGTAATATAACACGTGTTTAACTGCGCGCGCATTAGTATTAGAGATCACTTGTGTAGTGTTGGTTCTGTGCGGGTTCGTCGTCGTTTCTTGGCGTTGTTTCGTGTGTTTTGTGTGTGTGGAAACGCGACTTACGGCGAAGACCAAGACAAATCTTGCTTTGGGCGGCCAAGTCTAAGACGGCGAGAGGTATTAAAGAGTTGATCGTCGCAGCACAGCGTGCTGAATTGACGTGCGTGTATAGGTCAACTGCGCATCTACCAGCTGACGATGCTGCTTCTCTGTCCCCGCGATTTTAACACAGCACGTGCGGAATTGTTTTGCGAGAATTTTCAACCGTATATTGAAGATCCGGAACTATAGCATGTTAAATTGCAACGACTGAGACCTTGGAGTCAATTAATATGTGGTATGTATACTATACTATTTCGTTTTAATCGAACTAATAACACGTGGCCTTTGGAACAATTGTTTAGGGAGATTTTTAAGTCGATCGCCCCTGATGCATTTGAACATGTAGAGTTTGTATCTCCATGTATTTAAAGTTTTTGAAATCAATTCCCCCTTTTTTTACTGATATTAATTATTTGAGGTCTTTGGCAGGAGTACGTACCGCCGGTAGTTGATACAAAATTAAAGCAGCTGAACAGACCATGTGCCGAACGAAAATGGCCTTGTATTACTTAACTACTCCCTTTCTGAAATACAAGATATTTCAACTTTTTTGGAGAGTCAAGCTATTTTATGTTTGACCAAAATTTTAGAGAGAATCATAAAGATTTATTATAAATGTTACATATTTGATATCATGAAAATATAATTTGGAATAGATATATAATGAAAATATATTTAATATATTTAATGAAAATATACCAAATAGATATTATACCAAATAGATATATTATGAAAATATATTTAATGAAAATCTAATTATACATATTTGATATCATAAATGTTATTACTTTGTTGTATAAATTTGGTCAAACATGAAAAACTTTGACTCTCTAATAATTTGGAATGTCTTGTATTTTAGGACGGAGGGAGTAAATGAAATAGGACTTCCAACAGTAATCCACTAATATATAGCGAAGGGAAAATATGCTAACTCTAGTTTCTTGACAAAATTGTACTATATGACCAGGTGTGTACCAATTTGATTCTGGCTAGCTGGCTGCCTATTTCAGTACCAAATCAAAGCGTACGGCTTCTATTTTTCCGAACTAGCAAATGGTTTTAATTAATTGCACACACGTCTTACATTTTAACCGCTGAAACTAACATCCTTGCTCTCAGAGTCAACGGGAGCTCCGCCCGTCGCCGGCGAGCAGGCTAGTCGTTTATGGTGAGGACGGAGCTTAGATGAAAGAGTTGTGGGGCAGTAGTGGAGGATGGATGAGAACCATGAGAGAGGCTCTCTTTAACTATAAGCATGCGGTGAATGGAAGTTTGACTTGTATTCCATTGATCCCTGTATGTATGTAACATGTTTCTCTCATGCATAATAAGGGTGGATTTCTAGATGATAGGGAAATGAAAAGCACATCCCAGCTTCTACATCTCCTAGCTAGCTAGGGAGCATTGAGAAGATATGAACAAGAACAGAATCATGTCGCGTGTCGTCGCGTAATGCATGTACTTGTATCTATATCAATATGAACAAGAACCGAGCTGCCGTACGCAATAACGCAAATTGCCAAACAGAGATTTGATCCATCTCAAAACTGATGGTGGTTGCTGAATTGAAACGCATGCAGGCAGGAATAAAATTAGGCTGGGTGATGGATGAATTAATTACCTGGACCTCGGTGACGTCGACGGCGCACACCCGGCCGTTGTAGAAGATGGTCATGTTCCTCCTCGCCTCCGCCATCGCCGCCGCCTGACGCCGCCGTTCCTCCTCCGCCGCTTCCACCACGGCCGCCGCCGCCGCGGATAACGCCGGCGGAGAGCTGCTGCTGCTGTCTCCCGTCCTCAGCCGCAGGCTGAGCTCGACGCCGCCGCCGCCGCCGCTACTCCCGTCACTCTCCTCACCGCTACCGCCGCCGCCGCCACGACTCCACCGCAGCCCCTGCAGCGCTGCCGCCGCCGCCGCTCCGGCTGCGCCATCCCTCCCGCCGCCCTCCATTCCTAGCCAGCCAACGCCCTCGATCTCGAGGATATAGTTCTGTACCTCCTCTCGGCCGGCTCCTTCAATTAATTCGTCGTCTTCTTCCGTGGCGGCCTGGCTCGCGTATATGTACTCCGATCCTCCCTTTTGATTCTACCTCCAGCTAGCAATGCAAAGTGCGTGTGCGCGCGCGCGCGGGCGGCGTGGGTTTGGGGTCACGGCGCGCACGTGGAGAATGCGCGAGGGAGAAGGAGAAGAAGAGGGCGCGCGCGGGGTGGTGGAGAAGAGAAGGGAGAAACGGCGGGACGGAGGCCGACTAGACTAGTAGTAGTGGGGTGCGGCGCGGCGTCTTTTGGTCTTTTCGCCTCTCTCGTTGCTTTGCTTTGCCCGTTTCTTCAACGTGCTCCAACCTGCTGGTTTTGCTTGCTTGCTCCCTCGCCTCCATTTGTCTAAACCACACACACTAATCAAAATCAAAGGCTTGATTGACCCTGGCCTCTCACTCTCTAGTCTCTATCTCTCCCTCCTAATTGAAAACGTGTGCGTTTAATTCGTCTCTCTTTAGTTCCTCTCACTCGCGCACAACTCGTACCTATTATTAGTCTCACTTTTTCTTGATTGTCGGCACATATGCATGTGTTTTTTTCTTTTTCACTGCATGTGTTCAATTTGCTTCTCCCCAACTTTTCAGTAGATCGAGTGGCGTGCTGCTGTCTTCTGTGTGCTGTGTTTAGCACAAATTAATTAAGCTTTCCGTGGGTCCCACGTGCCAGCGGCTGAGTGGCTTGGCTGACTGTTTTTTATTAAAAGGAAAGTGGCTAGCTTTTTTTTTTTTAGATCTAGCTGGCTGGCTGGGTTGGTCTGGAACAGGCACGTGCTTATGTATTTTTTAAGGGGGAAAAGGTCCATGCTGCAGGTATTTTCAATACGATTTCTTTTCACCGTCAATCACGTTTAGACGCCCGGTGTGGTCCATTTTAATTCAAAGCACTTTTTAATTGATTTGTTCTTTTGTGTTCGTTCCCCCCAATTTCAACTGCTCGATCCGCCGATGTGTTCGTAGTTTCGCCACATCTTTATGCAAAAATCTTAAATCGTCCGGCCGATGTGTCAGTGTCGACACATTTTAATTCAGAATCTGATGCCTTTGGAATCGGGTTGAATACGCCACGCCCTTGCAACTCCCACAAGTCAATTTATGCAAAAGTAGAGTAACAAAACTACTAATTACTCAAAGATGTTGAGTCCACCCGTGCACGAAGATCAGATCGAAAGTGAGATTGACTTCATTCAAATCTTCCATGAAAGTGAGATTACCTCATATATATCTTCGCTGAAAAGTGGAGGCGTCCTCGACGGATTGCGTTTCAAATCTCGATTATGGAAAGATGTTGAGTGTACGGAGATCAGTTTGAGAAAAAAAAAACTTGCGAGTTTGTGCTACCCAGTATAGCCACGTACGTTTCGACTCTTGATATTTCAGTCTAGAACCAGCAAGGCTTATTTTGACATTTAAACCTGCAATTGTTGTCTTTGCAGTGAGCAATACTCGCTGCTCTCTGGTTCGTTGGCTACAGAAATTAGTAGCTAGAAACAATACAAACGCAAGATATATTTAAGATTTGAACTGTTTTACGATGCTTTAAAAGTACCAGAAGATACCGGGAGGTACCTTTCCTATTTTGGTAAAGGTATCAGGAGGTAACGAGAGGTACCTTTCCTATTTTGGTAGAGATTTGGTACTTTTCTAGGTACCTCTTGGTACCTCTGTTTAGGTACCTTTAGATACTCCGTTTGTTTTCACCGTCCGATTTCTCGGAATGGACGGCTCTCATTATTCACAAGCATTTTAAAATTTCTCTTAAGATTTTTTTTGTTATTATTCTTGTTCACAATTTCTTCTTAAGTAGCCAACGGTTGAGGGTCGTGCTCCACTAGTTTAAATTGGAGATTTTTTTTATGGTGAAAACAAATATGTAACCAGGAATCCTTAACCAACACTTTCCAATATAAAATTTCACCAAAAAGAATCCAATGTAAAAATTATGAACCACTTCCGTATATCTCAGCTCGGATAAGTATCTTTGGCCATTTAAGGGAAGTGTTCTCTACCTTGATATTTTGGCACTGATAAGCGCGCGCGCGCACACACACATATATACTCCTATATATGCACATCCTACTCTTATGAGCTGGCACAATAGATCATGTATATGGTGTGAAGAATACACAGGATTGGAATCGAAATGGCACCAGGCAAAGTTGGACATATATATTTTTCCTTTACCATGCATCTTGAACGGACAGTTTTAAATCATATCACATCATGCGGGTTGCTTGGGTAAAATGAAGTTGAACACACGTGCATGATTGGAAAAGGCACTTGAAATCATGCGGTGTGCATGTGCACGAAACTGAACATATATTCGTGTATGGTGCTGCAACCTGTAAACTGTGAAATGGAGACAAGACCGTACGTGCACACGAATGGCGCGCATCACATGGTCGTACACGTATACGTGTTACTTGCAAGGCTTCGCACACCCAATATGAAAAATGGAAGGACGATCGTGTTTTTCTTTCGAAGAGCCACACGTAAAAGCTTAATTACCTGGAGCCTTCTAAATGATTAGTTGAGATTTTTTAGATTATGTCGGCGTGAGAAGAAACATGTGCATACTCCGTACTCCTTAAAAAAAACATGTGCGTACAACGTACTCATTTCGGCTTGCAAAAGTTACCAAATGATTCCATGTCCCTATACCAATTTTATATATTTAGTTGTTCGAATCTCTGCATAGCAGATCTCAAGATTTACTTGTGCTGCACTTTGTATCAGTACATGTCTATAATTTTTCTTGGTAGAATCTCTCTTTACTCTTTAGTCCATTCAACTGCCAAGTTACGTTGTCCATGGTGGATCAAAGGGAAATCGTAGGCAGGTGTCTTCCGAATTAGGTCATGAGACGGCACTAAAGAAAGGTTAATTCTGGCAGATTTAGAAATGTGTTCAAACCTAAAATTAATTGTGTCCGTGGTAACAATATATTCCTCCCTAAAAACTATGGATTTCTACGTTATCTACGTGTAATAATATGATAGCTAAAATTCACAAAAGATAATGCATTTTTGTTTATTTGTGAGGAAATATAATACATTTGTTTTTAATCTGCGGCACAAAAGATGTAACTGTACTATCTTCCATGAACTTAAATAATATTGTAGAATATTATGTATTTTCAAAAAAAAAAGTTAGGTAGCAACAGTATAATTTGGGAACTGAGGTTAGTGGTCATGCGCCCCGCAAACACTTCACAAAGGCCACAAGAAAAGAAGAGAGAAGATTGACTAGCGACCGAACAAAATAGAACAAAACACAGACGATTGACAATTGAGAAAAGTAGCGAATATTTGAAATGGTCCTACTTTCTTTTTGGTTCTTTATGCTCCAGTGCTTTAAAAATAATAAGCCACGTGCGTGTATATATATGCTTCAAGTATTGTTTGAATGTTCTAGAAACGAAATTTTGATTGGCAGTTGCTTCGAAAATTAATCATGCTGTTTCCTAACAAGAATCGTTAAAACATGCGTTAATTTCTCAGTCATAACCGTGCAATATATGGACAACAAGTTGACTGGAAGAATTTGAGATATTTTGGCCTAGGGCGAGACATGTGCTTTTCATGCATGCGTCCTCATTTTAATGTGGGAAATTATCATAGAATAAACCACAAGTCCTAACAAAAACATTTAGTGACTAAAGTCCTAACAAAATTTTGGACGTGCGTATGAATATCCTGCAGATCTCAAGAACTTTATTTGCTACTTTTTTCTTGCTAGTCGAAATCGTTTTCTTGATAAAATATTCGAATGTCGTTATTGTTTTTCAACGGCGAGGTCGTCCATATGCATGGCGAATCCAGACTGAGAAATAAAGGTAGTAGGCACACATGTGTCTTTGGAATTATTGGCACGCTGGCACATCGTTGGGTCAAGAAACAGCACGTACAAAAAGATTAATCAGATCTTGGAATTCTTGTTAACCTGCGGTGCTGACCTAACATTGTGGCCACGGTAAAAGAATACTAAGATTTTCTAGGAAGTAACACTTACTCAAAGAAGCGACGTTCTTTTTATATTCTTAAAAAAAACTCGACAAATGGGAATCTCTGCCCAGCTCTCCCACTTTACACAAGCCTCAACCCTTGTGAGACGATCACTAGACAGATGACCATTGCAACTACCTCCTGTAGGACAGTAGGAGCACCAATGTAACCTCAACTATGACCTGTGCAGGCTCAACCTTTATAGCCTAAAATTCGCTTTCATGAGGAATCAAACCAAGAATATGAGAAGTGCTACTAAGACCATCTACCTAACTCAGCTAGATGCACGTTCATTCTTTTTTACTTTAGAAACTTTATCAAATAAACTACTGATTTTCACAATAATAATAAGTTATTGAAAGAAACAAAAACGCTTTTGAAGTAATTCTCCCGTCCCACTTGTATCGTAGTACCATTTTCATGTTACCAATTCAAACAGCAGCGTGCTACTAATAGTGCATTAAGCATATACATGCAAAATGAGAGTATTAACAGTATTTTATTCAAAAGTACCTACAAATTTGCTTCGAAAAAATATTTTTCCCATTCTGATTTTCATACTACTCACAATAAAAAAACAATTTTAAGAGAAGAGCTAGTACTTTCCATGTAAATTTACGAAAAGAAAACTAAAGCAAACATGCCATATATTTCTCATGGTCATGGATATGCATGGTGTAAAAAATTAATCCGTCGATTTATTAATTTGTAGACGTGTGCATACCTATGTCAGTATTGTGTGGTGTGTGTAAATGTGCATGGGCCATTCTAATAATTGAAAAGAAAAACATATGGCTTTTGTAAGGGTTGCATGAAAACAATGGAAGATGGCGGCTGTCGGCTGAAATGGAATAAAGATACAGATACACTTTGACAGTTGATGATGAGAAAAGTAGCGGGCATTTTGAGAAATGAGAGGTATATTCCTTTCCTCGTTTGTTCTCCAACTCCAATGCTTCTGGTATCTAGTAGCTTCACGTGCGTTGTACATGTACTAGAATGGATGGCGCGCTAACGCCGCGCCTGTTACAAATTATGGCTAGGATAGGCGAGCTGACACGTCAGGCAAAAAATTGGGTGAGGAGCGTGATGTTTGCGTCATGTTCTCGATTTCAAGAGAGGCAAGGATGGCTCTCATGTGCAATGCACCGACCAACTGATTGGGTCCATGTGAAGCATATGCGACAGAGCAAGTATATGAAGAGAATGTAAGAAG
Organism: Urochloa ruziziensis; assembly: GCA_015476505.1. NCBI lineage: Eukaryota > Viridiplantae > Streptophyta > Magnoliopsida > Poales > Poaceae > Urochloa > Urochloa ruziziensis. The sequence goes on along the minus strand of CM027119.1, from coordinate 5,739,156 downwards.
GTTGCAAGAGCTATCACGTCAGATTCGTGATGAGTTGGCAACATAAGAAAAGTAGGTTGTTGGCTTACAGCTAGCGTATGCAACATTTCCAAAAACTTATTTTAAGAAAGAGCAAGAGGATAGTTAGATACAGGGACTCAAGTTTATTAGTAGATATCATGTCGAATCTTCGGATACTAATTAGCAGGATTAAACACGAAGTAACGATAAAATTAATTACATAAATGGAGGCTAATGCCCGAGACGAATCTATGGAGCCTAATTATATTCACTGTAGCAAATGTAAATTATAACATCTCATTATCAAATCACGATCTTGTTAGGCTTAACAAATTTGTCGACCTAATTAGGATTAATAAATTCATATTGCAAATTAGTCTCCATCTGTACAGTTGGTTTTGTAATTAATCTATATTTAATACTTCACATCAGTAATCAAACATTCGATGTGATGAGACTAAATTTTAATCCGCCGCAACCAAACAGGGCCTAAGTTAGACCAAGTATTAATAATTTAATTTGTACATATCACGTGAATGGTCTACTAATTGGCTATTTGTGATGTGGACAAACATATTACCGGTGCTCTAAATAGCCGCAAGAAAGGTGCCACAATTTTATTTCCCAGTAGAAAAAAAATAACACGTGGCGAGTGACGGATGATGAGTGACGCGGATGGTCGGATAGGCTGGCCAAAACCAGGTGGCCTCCGGCAGCGCTAGGAGCTCCGGATGGCTGCCGATTTTCTCGGCTATATAGATGCACTTATGTGCATCTTTTTTAATGTTCTGGCAAGTCCCTTTCGTGACACAACTTTACAGCAGAAGCATCATAACAATCTAAACAATTTATTCTAAGTCCGCAAAGTATAGGAGTGTTAAACAATGATTTCCTGGATCTAATTTCTGGAAGGGGAGCTAGCACTGCATCTTCATGGTGTGACTTTTGACGGAAAGGATATTGAAGTCGTATCTCATGGATGGGCATTGGCTGCACACCACTACGTGCTCATCTCGCTGTTCTCACGCTTTCTCCCAGCACGTGCAAAATGTGCCACAGACATGGGAGCCACGTGTTAGTTACATATTTCTACCAGTAGTTACCACTCGCCAACTTATGGGGCCCGCCTCGTAGCACGCTGCACGCAAGCCGCAGGTTCATTGACTGCTAATTCCAATGATTTTCGTGCGATTAAATCAAAACACGAATTATTTCAAAAAAAAATCAAAACACGAAACTAAATCCGTGTGAATCCTTCTGAAAAGAGGGGGAAAAAAAATCAGCGGGCAGATGGAGCAGTTTTGAGCTGTGAATCACTACCGGTCTACCGCAACTGTCATATTCAGAAGATTCAGAACGAAACCTTTGAGATTTTAATTTCTTGGATGGACAGCACGGGCACGGAGCATCGTATGAATGAACATGTCGGATGTTAGGCAGCACGTGTGAACGAAATGTGCTAATTGACAGATAGTTATATAATGGAAAAAGGAATTGGGTGATGCAATCTTCAAAAAGAAAAATATAGGCAGAGAAAAAGGAGATGCAAAGCTTCTCCAAGAACAGATATTTGACTAATAATTCAAGATAGCAGACAGGAGTCTTTCCTAGTCGGCTGCTAAGAATCCAGAGCTTTATTTATATAGCTGGAAGCTATCAGGCACATGTACAGTTGTTCAAAAAAAAAAAAATCAGGCACATGTTGTAACTGCAGACTAAACTTGTACTCAAAGCACATTCCATAGGAACGCAAGGAACAAGACTGGAAAAATTAGTCAGAAACGAGATGCATACACTGAAGAAAATGTTTCTTTTCAGGAAAACATGTCACAAGTGATCTCTTCTTCCTTAATAGTGAACATGAAAGGAAAAATTTCAATTATCGGGCGTCGCTCACAACCTGCAGTGTGTGCAAACACATCAATCAAATCAAATGATGATGGCTGATTATCCAGGGGGCATCAGGCAGTACTGCACTGGACACAAAATGGAATATCTTTGCACTATCAACTGTCATGACCATGGCCATTGAGCATCTCTCCAAACGCACCACCTCTTCATGATGTTCTCGTCGCCCATCTTATCTGAATGGTTCGAGATTTCACTCGTCTCGTCAGTGCTGCTGCTACTTTGGTTGTTTGCCTTCTGTTTCCGAAGGAAGCTGCAGGAACGGAGCTCGAGGTCGCGCTTTAGTGCCTCATCCCTGTAATTCTGGTTCAAATACCTGGGATGGTCCAGGAATTTGACGTTCTTCAGCCAAAGTCTGAGGGCCTGGATAATAGTAGCAGAGCACCAGTAAGATTGACCAGAAAACAGCTATAAGAAATGAGATAAATGTAGCAGCAGTTCATGTGTAAAGTATTGAACTTTATGCATGAATCAATTCCAAGTACAACCAAGGTGCTGTGATGACGTGTCAGCCGAGGCAGGTTGCAAGTGCGATGGTCATCAGTTATCACTTATCAGTTGGTGACAAATATATCAGCAAATGAAATGTCATGTGTTCACTTCAAGTTTGATACCATACGCATAGAAAACCTTGTCAATTTCTTAAAAAGTTCAATAGTGTAATACCCAGAAGAGAAGTCTTCTAGACAGTTAGCAGTTCATATTATCATATTATGCGATTCAAGTAGATGTGCCATCTCCTAAACTACAAACTTTTGTCGAAATAAAAGAGAAACCTGCCTTGGATGCAAATAGCTTGCACAAATTGAGGAGTATACTAATGGATTATACACAGATAACTGATATCAGGATTCATGATAATTGTAATGGTCACTGGAGCCTTACATGGAAGCATAAGCTCATAGCGGCCATGTGCATACGCAACGAAAAATAACATCTTGACATGGTTTTTAAGTATGTAGTAGCAGTAATTCGCTTGGGAAGTGGTTGCTGAGATCTTCAAATCTCAGTTAGACCTTGTCGGTTGAATGGAGACGCTTAAGTAAAAGCTACAGGCTTCTCTAACTAAAAATGAAGGACATGCTCAAGTTAGGCTAGTTCCAACTATCCTATATGGTAGCCTTTCTGCAACGTGCAATGCATCTGCTGAGATATGAGTTCTATCACCAGAAATGGACTAAAGAACACTACGTGATGGAGTACTAAACTAATGAAATTAAGCTGAAGTGCTACCAGGACATGGTACTTAGCCTGTCCATGTCCCATTTCCTTCATTGTGTGTGTAGGATGGTAGTGTGAGCGTGACAGGTCACAGGTGCCATCCTGTTTTTGTAAGAATGACCCCTAAGGGAGCACTGCTATTCTATTTCATGATTCAAAACTACAGCACAACAGTTGCCATCATCCGTTTTTAAAAGTGTAAACTGATGTTGATCTGCCTCACATTGCTTTGATTCTTTGAATATCATCTGGAATGATGGATCCCATATAATAAATCCTAGAAACACTCTCAATATCTGCAACTAAGGCCTACTGTAGACCAAAAATAAACTCAACGAACCGTTACTACTATGCGCTTATATGTTGATTCAACTACCATGACAGATTATTCGTATACCAATATGCAGGAAAGAAGAATAAAAAAGAAATACAGTACCACCCAACTTGTCTCATTTTTTATATATATTAATGGCCTTTTCATGAGTTATCAGGTAGTGTTTATTGTTCAATGCGAAAATGCAAACATAAACACAACCACAGGAAAGGTACAGAATACATAGGATTCTTACCTCCCAGTATATCCATGCTGCAACTTTGTGTGGCATCAGCCAGAAGAAGGTCGCCAGCCTCAAAGGGTTACTTGTGTGTCCAACTAATTTGGCATGCAAAGCCGCAGTGAAATAGTTCTCAAGCGTTGGATGCTGAACTGATATGACAACATAGAGGCTATCCCCAGGGGCATCAGCACGAATACTCCAGTTACCGAGCATATCCTATAACTCATGCAACAAAATGAAACCCACTAAGAATATGCAATGCAACAGAGCCAGTTTTTTTTTCCCATAAAAGGGTTAATCAAGACTCATCAGCATTCAGCAAACACTATCCGCAAAAGAAAAAAAAAGAAAAAAAAAGAAGAAGCATTCAGCAAACACATTACATTGTCTAAAATCTGAATACACAAGGCAGATTCTTTTAGCTAGCTTATTAATTCTTAAGTGAGGTCGTACCATAAAGGGGCTGACATGCAAGGGCTTCGCGACAAGATCAGAGTTTGGTTGGAAGGTAAACACCACCCTCTCGCCCCAGGGAGTGTTTGTGACCTGACACCAATATCAAAAGATTATGACAGTGCAAATAATTTATTATACCCAAATCGAGATAAATACATACACTGATCTCACCTCAGCAATGCACATCCCAAGCTCTCCATCTTGTCCCTGGTCTGCAGAATTGTAGCAGTAGTAGATGCTTAGTGGGTTCTGCTCATACCCCACGCTCTTGGGTATTGTCAGGAGACGCCTTCACCAAGAACAGAACAATGCAAATCAGTGACCAAAACATTTCCACAAGGAAAGGTTTTTAACATGAAACCGCTCTGCCTTTTGCAATCGTAAAATTGGGGGAATTTCTACAACAGAAAACGGCACCCCTTGATTTTTGAGCTCGAAAAGCGCGATTTTTTTTACAACAAATGAGAGAAATTTCGTTCAGAAATAGCAGTAGAGAGGAGGGGACTCACACGGGGCCGGAGGTGGAGGCGATTTGGCGCGCGTCGTCAGGCGGAGAGGTGATCCGGGATGGGAAGGCGGTCGAGGTCAACGAGAGCGTAGCGCACGGGGTACTCGAAGGCGTGCGCCGCCGGGCGCCGGCGCGAGTGCCGGACGCGACCCTCGTAGAGCCGTGTGGCGGCGCCGGCGGACCCAGCGCCGGAGTCATTGCGGCGCTGGAGGAGGAGGCGGAGGAAGAGGAGGAGGGATTGGAAGGCGGAGGTGACGATGGTAGTGGCCAAGGAGGCGAGCAGGTAGAGCGCTTCCATGGACGACCCTTCCTGAAAGTCTGAAACTGGCCTCGCTTCGACAGAGATTCACTTTGGAAACTGGTACTCCATTGATTTCCTCAAAATTCGTCAACAGCATGAACTAAATTACTGATTGGTAAATTATTGCAGCGCAAGTGGCTCCAAATTTCCCTTTTCTCTTTTGGCAGTTATATTATAATCCGTGAAGATATCCTGTCTGACTTGATACGCACCACTGACCACAAGAGGCCATTTGGATTAGAGTTTTGTACTGTTTCTGGTTCTTGGATGGCTCCCCTCCACGTCTCCAATTCCATCTGTTGCCATACCAGTCATCTGGATAACAGGATAAGCGCTCTGTTTCAGATGCAAAGACAGTGAAGACATGATAATCGAATCTTTGCAGCCCTTTTGACCCTTTGAAAAGTACCACATTGACCTTTGTCTGGCCAAAAGGCATCCAGATAGATAACAAAAGAAAAATCGCAATTGCAAACTTTTCAGAAACTGTTAGCCATGTTGTGTGATGATGCTTTAGTAACACTTACGACATAACGATGTCAGATTGGAAAAGATGTGTAAAATGAAGGAATCAACGACTTTTTAGCTCTGAATTCTAAGGAAAGCAATTATGCAATGTACTGCAATCTGCAATGTCAAAAAACAGTTCAGCTCTGAATTCTGATTACAAGAACAGCTTCAATGTCAATAAGCACAGCGATCTGCAATAGAGCCTTTGCAATCTGGTACAGAGGAAGATTGGTTCCAAGCACAGTTATGCTATCGCTTTGCCGACAAAGCAAGCAGAATTTGGAAGAGTGCATTAAGCAACACTTCTGACCAATGTAATGACGCAGGAGAAAAAATAGAGTAACTTCCTGTTCAAGAACTGACAAGCATCTACTTACAGCAAGATCTCAGTTTGTCTCTCTGTTTTGCAGAAACTCAATTTATTTCTTTACAGGGGTAGAACACAACGGCTCATCTGACAGGAAAAGAGTATACTATACAGAACACAACAGCTCAAAGGGGCGGTTTAAACAGTTGGGTCGATCATAGTACCGGAAAAGGCTGATCAGCTGGGGTGTTTTTGCAGAATGCAGATCACCACGGCTCTGAGATCAGTTAAGCATGCAGAATCTGGCTGCTTGAAGGTGTCAGATCACTGAATTCCTTAGGAACATCCACATCTTGCCAACAAATGGAGTAGCTCGAACTCCTGCTACCAGAGTTTCCACCACCAGCAGCAGGTTGCTTCTCGACATGCCCAATCGCAACATGGAGGCCTCGGCCGACGACGACAATCTTGCTGTCGAGGCAACTAACCGAGAATGGCTTCATAATCCGCTCAGGCATCGGAGGGCCACTGACCGAGTCCCACGAATCCGTCTCCGGATCATAGATCTTCACCTTCATCCTCTCATACTCTGAAATGACAAACAGACACCCATCAATGACCACACTCTGCCCCGTCCAACCTTCACGCATCCCGACCGGCATCGCCTCCCACCGGTCGATCTTCGGATCATAAATCTGCCCTCTTGGCGATGAGAAGAACGGCCACGCGCACCCTTCAGTGACATACAACCTTCCACTTATAACAGCAGAATCCGACGACGCCATGTTCATGCCCATACTAGCAATCGGCTGCCAAACCCCCTTCTCCGGATCAAGAACCTCCGCAGAATTCAGCTCAAACTGGTTGGTACTATATCCACCAGCGACATAAACCCGGCCATCGATCACGCCGCCGGCGAAGAACGACCGTGCGGCGAGCATCCTCGTCATGACCGTCCACCTGTTCCTGTAAATGTCGTACCTCAGCACGAGGTGTAAAGGGCAGTCCATGTCGGAGACGAGCCCGCCACAGACGAGGAGCGCGCCGTCGCCGGGGACGGCGACGCAGCCGAACCCGCGCGGGCACGCCCTGTCCCTGCACGGCATGGCCGGGATGGCGTGCCAGGTGAGGCTCGCCAGGTCCAGCACCTTCCACTGGATCTTCCCCGTGCAGCGGTGGAAGGCGAGCGTGAAGAGGTACGGGTTGCGGCGGAGCCCCAGCGCGCGGCGCTGCGTGAAGAACCGGGCCTTGTCGGCGAGCAGGTGGCGCCAGCGCCGGCACACGAGGCGGCAGGCCGCGTGAGCGGCGACGGGCAGGCGGAGGAGGCAGCTCAGCGCCGCGTCGTCGGGGAGGCCAGGGATCAGCGGCGTGTCCCAGGCCGGCTGCCGAGCGTCGCCGTCGTCGTACTCCGGCGGGGGAGCCGGCGGCGCGGCGGTGGTGGCGAGGCGGAACTTGGGGGTGAGCGCCATCTGCGCGTCGCCGAGCTTGTGTACGGGGCCGTGGTGGGAGGAGACCCGGACGCGGCGCATGCTCCGCCGCCGGGGTTGCTCGCTCTGCGCCGGCGCCGGCGAGGAATTGATTCGGCAGGCTTCTTGTTCTTGCGTGCGCCAAGGAAAATCCGCCCCAGCTCCTCGGCCTTTGGGGTGAATCAATCAATCAAATCGCCGGGGAATCGAATCGAACTGCCTGGTAGGTAGTAGAAATGACGAGAAATCAACCACAGACCCAGAGTAATAGCACTAGCAAGTTCCTCCCCCTAATCGATTTCACTCAGCTCGAGATAACAATAATCAAGAACCTTCTAACGGAAGCGAGGTAGGAACAGCAGCGGGGCAGATACCCAGCCCACGGATCGAAGGCAGAGTAACGAAGGGGAAGGGATTGAACTGACCTTGCACACGGAGGGAGAGGAAGCAGACAGAGGCCGCCGGCTTGGAATGGAATCTCTCTGCTGCTGCCTGGTGATCGATGGGATGCCCTTCTCCCGGCTCGCGGCCGTTGGTGTTTGGGTGTTGGATTTGGCAGCCGGCGCTCTCCCTCTCGCTCGCTCCAACTACCCCGGCGCGACCCACCAGCACCGCGAGCGACACCAAACCAGCTCGACTTGTTGGAAATTGGAATTGGTAGCGGGGAAGAAGGAAGGAAGAAAAGAAAGGGTGGGAGAGGTCAAGCCGGGCAATTAATAGGGTCGCAGGTCGCTTCGCTCACTCTCTCTCCCAGCACTGATCCACTGACTCAGCAACAGACATTGCTCGGTGGCGGGGCCCACCCTCCTGTCTCTCCTCAAATATCTCCTTTTTTGCTGCCACACAATTTTGGTCGTGAGGGGAGAAGGAAAGCACACGTCACGCGCCGTCCATCCTCGTCCTGGTATTTTTCTTTTTAAATAAAAATGTCTTCGTCGATGATTAGCTTTTGCAACTCGGGGGGTTGGTGAGCCTACCTAACCCGTAATCACCGAGGTGATTAGATAAGCGACTGGTGAGCCGATCGCGACGGTTGGACGTGGGGAGAGAGGGAGGTGGTTGTGTGTTACCTACCAAACTTAAAGATGGCAACGGGCAGAGTGCCCGCGGATACATACTTCTCACGTCCGCGTCCGTCAGTAAATCCTCTTACCCGTGCCCGTGCCCTCTATCCGTCACGGGCAACAATCTGTGCCCGTGCCCTCTATCCGCGGGCATGACGTGCCCGCGGGCACGCCCGTGTGCCCGCCAAGTTGACATGATAGGCTCAATAGTTAACACATATATACATAAACAGCTATACAATAATGCAACGCAAGATAGAATAAGATACAGATTCAAAGGAAATAGCAGTTCACATCCATAGGAGATACAACCATACGTCCACAATTATTAATCCAGTAGACCAAGACTGGTACAGCCACGAACAACAATAGCAATCCACACATAGTCCATTACATAGAAGTCTAAGCAAGCAAATTAACATAAGTACTTCATTTAGTCAGAATCCGTTGTAGTGATGCAAGATTCTTCCATCATCTCTTCTTCAACATCTTCAAGGCATGACCAGAAACTATTGAACTTTCCATCATCACCATCTACAATCAATAATAAGCATTAGTACATAGCTGCAGCCTACAATCCACATATGAAAATGTATTTCAATAAAAATGCACAATTGTTTACCTTTGAGAGTGTGATGAAGCCAACTTTGGCTGCACATCAAAGCTTCCAACATTTTAGGAGTAAGACGGCTGCGATGCTCACTTAGAACCCTCCCACTAGTGCTAAAAGATGCTTCGGATGCCACCAATCAACCTCAAAGTAGGATATCGAGCTCCCTCCAATTTCCACCAACCAAGAATATCAAAGTAGTCATTTGCATCACGGGGAAGAGCTTCCTCCTCTACACTGGCGGAGCGTCACATGGGCCAACCTGGGCTCCGGCCCCCCTTGCCATGTAAAATTTTCTTAACAAGTCAGCCCAGAAGCAAGTCAGCCCATGAGGCATGACCACTCACGAGTCAACCACGACAGAAAATGATTGAACCTGGCCATCGGTCGCTGCCTCGCTCGAGTCGCCGGCCCTGCCGAGTGCCGAGTGCCGCTGTGCCGCGGCGACACAGCGAGCCGACGATTCCTCCCTGCTGCCGTCCTCTACGAGTCGGCGGCCGGCTCCCTCGCGGCTCGCGCTCAATCACTTCATCAGCCCAACCCGTGCTCTCAGACTCTCAGTGGAGTGCGTTCAGTCTAGGTTTGCTCTCACCTCTGTGTAAGCTTTGTTTCTTTTATTTTTTCCTCCCAATTTCTTTAGATCCATAGTCTACGCAGGTTGGAAGTAGCTATCCGAGTGCTAATTTATTGTCCTGCAACCGAGATCTATAGTCATTTATTTTAAGTAAATTTCAGATGTGTTGCTAGATTATTTTCCCTAATCCCTAATTGTTCTTACGATTTGTAGGTAGCAATGGTTAAACAACAACACATTTATTCCTTTTTCAAAAGGAAAAGAGATGAGCCAATTGTGGAACAACCTATGTCTCCTGTCCCATTAATTGAATTAGAACAAATGCAAGATGAAGAACCAGCAGATGAACAAATGCAAGATGGAGAACAAGCAGATCAACAAATGCGAGATAGAGAACAAGCAGATCAACAGAGGCAAGATGAAGAACAAGCAGATGAACAGAGGCAAGATGAAGAACAAGCACATCAACATGAACCTGTTGTATTTCAAGGAATTGAATACCTACAGCGAGATCCAGCATTACGGCCACAAATTTGGGAGTATCCAAGTAACCAGCAAGATGAAGTAAGACGTGCATATTTGAAGTTAGGTCCAATGCAGCCCAAACTGAAGAAATATAAGGGTTTTGGACCAAAAGGACATAAGCGCTATTTTCGGTACAATTGGTTCAGTGAATTTCCATCTTGGTTGGAGTACTCAGAGAGTAGTGGATGTGCTTATTGTCTTATTTGCTTTCTGTCCAGCAAAAATATAAAAAGAAGAAGTGGCTTTGATGTCTTCACAGCACAAGGTTTCGAGAACTATAAGAAGGTTCATGATGGCAAAAATTGTTCATTCTTGGTTCATATAGGATTTGATCCTTGCTCAGCACACAACAATGCTGTGACTGAATGTCATAATCTGCTGAATCAACCGAACCATATCGTTAATATTGTGGAGACAGCAAGCGAACGGGACAAAAGAAGAAACCGTCTACGGCTGAGAACATCAGTTGCAGCTGTAAGGTGGTTAACATTTCAATCTTGTGCTTTTAGAGGACATGATGAGACACCAGAGTCAAAGAACAGAGGAAACTTTATTGAAATGTTAAAACTTCTTGCTGAATTTAATCCAGAAATTGCAAGTGTTGTGTTGGAGAATGCTCCACAACTTGCTAAGTACACATCACCTGGTATTCAAAAGGAAATCTTGAGTATTTTTGCAATGAAAGTCAGGAAGCATATCCGTGAGGAAATTGGAGATGCAAAGTTCTCTATTCTTGTGGACGAAACATGTGATGTTGCAAAAAGAGAGCAAATGGCACTTGTTTTTAGATTTGTTGATAATGATGGAATTGTACAAGAACGGTTCTTTGACTTGATACATGTGAAGAACACCAAGGCATTGACACTGAAAAAGAATTGTCTAATGTATTGTCCAGCTATGGTTTTGATGTCCAGAACCTTCGAGGCCAAGGTTATGATGGTGCCAGCAACATGAAGGGAGAGTTAAATGGATTGCAATCACTCTTTTTAAAAGAATGTCCTTATGCATATTATGTCCATTGCTATGCCCATCGTTTACAACTTGCTCTTGTTGCCGCATCAAAGGATGTGGTTCCTGTCTCCCAATTTTTTTTCAGAAGTTGGCCTTTATTGTAAACACAGTTGATTCATCATCTAAGCGTCATGATGAGCTCCATGATGCCCAAATGGTTGAACTTGCACGCTTGCTAGCTGTTGATGAGCTTGAGACAGGTCAAGGAGCAAATCAAATCCGCTCTCTAAAACGTCCAGGAGAAACTAGGTGGGGTTCACACTTAGGTTCTGTTGCTAGCCTTATGGATATGTTCAATCCTGTAAGTTCAGTTCTACAGAATTTAGCTGCTGATTCATCAGCAGGAGCAAACCGTGCTGATGGAGATACTTCTTTCAACTGCATGACATCTTTTGAGTTTGTATTTATCCTACTGATGATGAGAGAAATATTGGAGATCACAGAACAGCTAGGTCAAGCTTTACAGAAGAAAACACAAGACATAGTAAATGCCATTCGCCTTGTGCAATCGACAAAAGTTCTACTGGAACAAATGAGATCAGATGATGGCTGGGAAACTTTTATTTGTAAAGTTGTTGAGTTCTGTGTGGGTCATGGAATTGACATTCCAGACATGGAAGGAACATACATTATGCGCGGTGGTCAAGCTCGTCGTCAACCAGATCATTTTACCAATGACCGTTATTTTCGAGTGGAGATATTTCGGGCAACAATTGACACACAACTTGCTGAATTAAACCTGAAGTTCAATGAGAAGGTCCTAGGTCTTTTGTCCATTAGTGTTACATTGATACCAAAAAATAAATTTGCATCTTTCAGTGCTAGTGCAATCTGCAAAATGGTTGAGAAGTACTACCCAGCAGATTTCAACCAACAAGAAAGACATGGATTGGAGAACCAGTTGAACCATTTTGTTGTTGATGCTTCCAATGATCAAGAGTTGAAAAATATTGCAACCATTGCCGAGCTATGTCGATGCCTTGTTGCCACAGGACGCCATACAACTTTTAACATGATTGATCGATTGCTTCGGTTACTTCTTACTCTCCCAGTTTCAACAGCTAGTGCTGAGCGTGCATTTTCTATCTTGAAGATCACTAAGACAAGGCTGCGGAACAAGACTGGAAGATGAATTTCTTGCCAATAGCTTGGTAGTACACATAGAAGGTGAAATCGCAGAGGAGTATAGTTATGAAGATATAATTGCTGATTTCCAGGATATGAAGAAAAGAAGAGCGGACTTGTAACAAGTATTTGGTTTATAAGTCACTTGTCTTTTGGTATATATATAATAGTATGATATTGTGATAGGTCTTCATGAACAATAGACCACGGTCACTTGTATTTTGTGAATGTGACCTAATTATGAGTAGTTTAGGACCAAGACTCATTTATATGCAACTTTTGTACATGCTAGTATAATATAGTAAATTGCCCCCCCTACATTTTGCTTCACGCTCCGCCACTGCTCCTCTAAATAGTGATCCAACTCATTTTTACTCCTAACAAAGCTAGTAGTCTTCTTATTTGCAGCAAGGGTTTTAAAAATTTCTAACACAGTTGTTGCATTAACTGAAGACTGTGCACCACTAGATGATGTACCCACAAAGTATTGCTCTTTCGCATGGTAGTGTTTCATCAAATCAGTAAGCAATTGATGTGCCTCAGTAACATATTTTCCAGCACCCTCTTCACCAAAAATGGCAATATAGCAAGCATGTAACATTGTCATCTTGGAACGTGGATCAAGAATAATAGCAACATCCATGAGACCATGGATATCAGTCCAATACTTATCATACTTTGCAATCATGGCAGCAGACATATTCCTAATGGTTTCATCTTCATCAAGAGACCAAGAGTTGATTTTAAGTTTAATCTCACACACTTTAGGGAAGAAAAGATTAGCTATCACATACTTGGTCCCAGAAAACAACTCAGTGAGGTCATAGAACAATTTTAGTTTCTCACAAACAGTACTAGCAAATTTCCAATCATCTTCTAATGGACCATCATAGTTCTTGTCAGCTCACCCAAATGTTCAAAAACTTTACGATAAGGTATAGCAATAGAAAGCATGATATAGGTCGAGTTCCATCTAGTTTTGCAATCTAGGTGTAACTTCTTGTCCAATTCAACATTTTCATCTAAAGCAGTTTTCTCAAACTTTTCATACCTCTTTGGTGTAGCAATCCAATAAGCAACACTCTCTTGGATGTCTATAACTGATGCTTCAATGACTTGCGAACCATCTTTGACAATGAGATTGAGAATGTGTGCACAACACCTCATATGCAGCCATTTTCCTTTCACTAGCATATTAGATGCCCCAAGCCTTGTCTCCATTAAGCCAATCATACTATCATTGGTAGTGCAATTGTCAAGGGTCACGGTTGATACCCTCCGATCAATATCCCAACTCTGAAGACATTTGTGCAATGCATCACAGATCGCTTCTCCGGTTTGTGGGCATGGAACATACATGAACCTGCACAAAATAATGCAAGAGTTCAGTTACAAAGCAATTGACAAGTCACAATTGAGATAAATAAACAATTTGAACAGCAAGCAGTAAATATTGTCATCTACAACAATCTGGACAGCAAGCAGTAAACAATTGAGATAAATAAACAATTTGGATAGCAAGCAGTAAATATTGTAATCTACAACAATCTGGACAGCAAGCAGTAAACAATTGAGATAAACAAACAAGAAAAGATTATCACCTCAATATACAGCTTTTAAGCGTCCACGAGTCATCTACAAAGTGTCCAATAATTGCCATATATCCTCTTTTTTGATTGTCAGCTGCCCAAAGATCAGTGGTAATAGCAACACGACAATTGGTCTTCTGCAAGAATATCCTAGCTTTCCTTTTCTCTCCCTCGTAGAAACTAATGATATCCTTTCTAATAGTGTTTCTCGTTCCCATCTTAAACAAAGGCTGCGGTGCACTAACAAACTTACGAAAACCATGGTGATCAACAATGGACAGAGGGTACTCCTGCAGTATAATCATGGAAAAAAGAGCTCTTCTAGCTACTTCCTGATCAAACACATAGTTCTCTACAGCCACTGCCCCATTTTTAGTGGTACCAAACCGCAAGTTAGATTGGACTTTATCTCCAGGCTTCTTCTTCTTATTATAAATGCATGTTTTCAAGTGAGTTTTCAGATGGGTTGTACCATTTCTTGATACGGCTGAAAGCTTCTTGTTGCGGTAGGTGCACTGAGCCTTCCAGCTACTGCTACGATCATCCCAAACCCGATCAAATTCCTTCCACACATCAGATCAGAGCTTCCTCTTAGAACCAGGAGGAGCAGCAACATCATCTGCCTCTCCCTCTGATATATCCACAACATCTCTGTTGTCTGCAGTACGATCTTCAACCACAGGAGGAACAGAGGCTTCAGTCCCATGGGAGGCTTGCACTCGGAAGCTACTAGGGGTTGCCATTACAACTGCATGTCAAATAAATTAACTAATCACCAATCTAACTAGCAAGCATGGCCTTCCAATTCGTTCTAAGACACACAAAAACAACTGAATCTTAAGTGACCAGCAAGAAACTACCTATCCCTTGGTCGAAGTCTGGGCTGGTGGCGTCGATCTGCTTCAGCGTCAGCCTGTAGGGATGAAGTTGGGGGTAATGGCTCCAGGGAGCGCTGGAGTAGCAGCGGGATGCCTCCTAGCTCGAGATCTGGCCGTCCCCCATGGAGCACATGCTGCGGCCGGCTTTGCTCCACGAAGGAAGTTGGAGGCGGCAAGAGGAGCAAGGGGAAGTTGGAGGTGGCGGCGCCCTCTCCTATGGCCTGTTTGCCGGCGAGATGAGAGATCGAGGGAGGGGACTGCGGGAGGCCGAGAGGGCGGGAGGTGTTCTGCGCCCAGGCCAGCAGCGGTAATGGGGCGGGCAGCGGCTGGGTCTGGGACTCTGGGTGGGGAATAGGGATGAGAGAAACCCTAATACTCTGTATATATACGTGAGAACTTGAAGGTCCACATGTCAGACCTTTGGAGTGGGTATGCGGATGTGGATACTAATTTTCTTTGCCCGACAACAGATATCCTCTAGGCTTGAAACTCTGCCCGAATCCGTGCCCGCGGACAGAGAGTGCCACCCGGATCCTTGCCCATCGGGTTTGTTGCCCGCGGGTACACGGATTTTTTTTGCCCGTTGCCATCTTTAACCAAACTGCTGCCGTGGGAGGATTTGTGCACGACGCATGCGAAGGAAATGAAAAAATGTATATAATCCCTCTTTCCTTTTTTGCTAACGATGACCTCTTCCTTCTTGTATGGCACATTTTAAATACGCTGGGCTAAAAAGTCTGTTGATTTTGATTGGCTTTATGCTGATTCAAAGTGTTCTGTGAAAGAAAAAATCTGCTACACTGGACTAACAAGCCAAGCGAACATGGTCAGCACGAGTTAACCTTAATGTTCACATTTTTTTCTCTCTCTCTTTCTGTCATCGATAACAATGGCTTGTTGCTTTGATGCTGCTAAGCTTCGCCTTTCTCTTCTCCCACATATCCCCAATGTCGCCTCGCCCGCGTGTGTGATCGACCAACAACCCACTTTAGCAAGGAAAGATGTTGTCTAAGTTTGCGTAACCTCTTTCTTATTACTTCTTTTCTCTCGAGAAAACTCTAATCAGTCGTCACACGGACTAACAGGTCTCAGTAAGCCTGGTGAATTGTCAATTACGCGTTTGAAAACAGAAACCAAGAGCAAGAGCTCATCGGTTCGTGTTAGTTTTGGGCTGCCCAAACAAAGATAAACAATGACAATGGAAGTTGGGCCAGCCCAAAATACAAGTTGGGCCAGCCCAAAATACAAGTTGGCTGTTTAGCCTTTCTTGTGCTCTGCCGAAAAAAGATGAAAAGAGTTGGGCTGCTTAGTTTTTTTTTGGGCTACCGAAAAGCAAGAAGGCAAGCTGGGCTGACCTAAATAATAATAAAGAAGAGAAAATGATGAACCAGAAAGATGCCCGACAAGAGATCGTAGGCCCACTCATGTCCACGCCACTAGAATTTTTCTCCTTTTTAAAAAAAGAAATCAGGAGCATCTAGTCATTTTATTAGACTATAAATATAAATATTTACGACATTTTATTTTAGCATTAAAATTTTAGATCCAACCTGGATCTCGAAATTATGGACCGGCCAGGATATATTTGCGCTTGTGTGTTCATCCTGTTGCACAGATGCATAGATACAATTTACATGCAAAAATGAATATGTAGATAAAATATGCATGCCACCAACGATGTTCAGACATGCCAGCTGATCATGCCCCTGGACATGATGGTTTCAATAGAGTTTTTATAAAGAAATGCTGGGATATCGTCAAACAAGACTTTAATAGATTGTGTTCTGCATTTACCTCTGGTGATCTTGACATTTCATGTATAAATGGGTCCCTTATTGCATTGATACCCAACAAAGAAAATCCCGAGTCCGTGAATGACTATAGGCCCATCTCCTTGCTCAACTACTCTCTAAAGTTCCTCACCAAGTTACTAGACAACAGACTTCAGAAGGTCATCCTGCAGGTAGTTCATACCAATCAATATGGGTTTATAAAGGGAAGGACTATTCAAGATTGCTTGGCATGGGCCTACCAATTTTTGCACATTTGTCATAAATCCAAGAAGCCCATTGTAATCCTAAAGTTAAATTTTGAAAAAGCTTTTGATAAAGTGGAGCATGAGGTTATTTTGCAGGTTTTGAGACACAAAGGTTTTTCTGAAACTTGGATTTCTTGGATGCAATCAATCCTTTCCTCGAGATCCTCTTTAGTTCTTCTAAATGGCATTCTTGGGAAACCCTTCAAATGCAAAAGAGATGTCAGGCAGGGGGATCCCCTCTCCTCTTTGCTCTTTGTCTTGGCTGCTGATTTGCTACAATCAGTAATTAATGATGCTGCAAGAAATCATGTGCTTAATCACCCTCTTGGCCCAAACTTTGGTGGGGATTTTCCAATAGTTCAATATACAGACGACACACTATTGATACTGCCAGCTGTGGTTCAGACTTTGGATAATTTGAAGGGGATTCTGAATATTTTTGCTGATTCAACTGGTTTGAGAGTCAATTATAATAAATCTTTTCTGGTGCCAATTAATGTGGATGCAAATTTGATGACAACTCATGGCACAAACCATGGGATGTCAAATAGGACAGATGCCCTTCACCTACCTCAGTTTACCTTTGGGAACAACAAGACATGTAGTCTCTGATTTCATTCCTATCTTAAATAGGATGGAAAGGCGCGACATCTAATGGGCATCTCCAGAATGCTAACCTATGTAGGTAGGCTTATCCTAGTCAATTCAGTCTACTCAGCAATGCCAACCTGCTACTTGTGCACTCTCAAGTTCCCTGCTGAGGTTTTAGAGCAAATTGACAAATATAGAAAACATTGTCTATGGAATGGTGGTGATATCACTAAAAAGGGGGGTTGCCTAGTGGCCTGGAAGACTGCATGCTTAAGAAAGGAGGAGGATGGTCTCGGTATCATAAATTTGAGAACCCACAGCACTGCTCTTCTTTTGAAATTTTTGGATAAATTTTACAACAAGAAGGATTTGCCATGGGTGGAATTGACTTGGCGATGTCTCTACAAAAATGGCACACCACCTCATGCTAGAAAGAATGTCGGATCATTTTGGTGGAGGGATGTAATGTCCCTTGCACAACACTTTCAAATGATCTCAACTTGTAATGCTAACAAAGGTGACACAGTTCTTTTTTGGAAGGACCTTTGGAATGGATGGGTGCTACAATGGAAATTCCCTTAGCTTTTCTCTTTTGCTCTGAAGGAAAATATCTCAGTGCAAAAGTTCCTACAATCTGATGTTGCTTCAATTTTCTGGTCACCTCTTTCTCAACAAGCCAATGAACAGTTGGGTGAGCTCCAACTTCTATTGCATGCACAATCCAGAGATTTATCTGCCAATGATGCATGGACATACATTTGGGGTACTAATGTGTTCTCTAGCAAAGATGCCTATAACAGTTTGCGTGGGAGACTGCCGGCATCACCTCTTTTTAAATGGCTTTGGAAGTCAAAGGTTCAAAACAAGCATCGGTTCTTCTTTTGGTTACTCCTGAGAGATCGTTTGAACACAAGGAACCTCCTGAGAAGAAAGCGCAAGCATTTAGAAGATTATAATTGTGTTCAGTGCATTGAGGGCATGGAGGAGACTTTGTAGCATCTGTTCTTTGAGTGCCCCTTTTCGCAAGCTTGTTGGATTTTCTAGGATATTCACAGGGACACCTCGTTTGAACCTTTAGAGATGATCATCACTGCATGCACAACCTTTGGCTCTACTATCTTCAGCGAATTGGTGATCATAGCTGCATGGTCAATCTGGAAGCATAGAAATAGCATTGTCTTCGAGGGGGATGCTGTGTCCTTTACACGCTGGAGGAGAATTTTCATCGAGGAGCTGAACTTGGTTCTACTTAGAGTAAAACCTTCCTTAGGTGACAAAATCAAACACTGGATGAGCAGTAATCTCATTTGATTGTGCTTCTTTCTTTGGGCTTGGAGCCATGTAACCTGTACATACACCCTTTCATATATGCAAAAATAGAGGTAGGGGCCTCCCCTGCCGGTTCGCTTCAAAAAAAAAAAATCGGAACCGCTGAGATGTCTGGAACCCAACAAGATGAAGTACCATCCAGATCCAACTGAATTGACGACCTTGACCGCTCTTATTATTGTTTTTTAATAATGGAAGATAAATTTTTTGATTCAGGCATCCTTTTTCGATGATGCATCAGACCACAAACATCTATACTATAAAAAGTGAGCAAATTGATGTTATTTTTAACACAAACATCAGACCACAAATATCTATACTATAAAGAGTGAGCAAATTGATGTTATTTTTACCCTAGATTATACCAGTGTGCTCCTCGTAGTTGGCAACCCACTTTTTTTTTGAGTAAGGGAGTTGGCAACCCATAAAAGGGCGTACGCACCTTGGCAAGAAAAAAAAAAGATGCTATCCAAGTTTGCGTAACCGTTTTCTTTCTTTTTACTCCGTACTTCCTTTTCCTGAGGAAACTATAATCAGTTAGAGACTGGCAGGTCTTAGCCTGGTGAATTACGCAAGTACTTGTTTTTTGAAAACAAAAACCATAGCTCGTGTAGTCTTCGGCTGCCCAAACAAATAAGACAATGAAGGTTGGGCCAGCCCAAAATACAAGTTGGCCTGTTTAGTCTTCCGGTTGGGCTGGTTAGTTTTTTCTTGGGCTGATGAAAAGCAAGCAAGGAAGCTTGGCTTTTTTTTTGAGCATGCAAGGAAGCTTGGTTGCGCTGGCTAAAAAAGTCCATTGTGCGCTGTTTCAATAGTGTTCTGTGAGGAAGAAAAATCTCCAGGCTAGGTTGATAAGTGAAACGAACAACGATCAGTTCGATGAGATCATAGGCCCGCTTCAGTCCACAGCTCTAGAATTTTTTTTCTCTTTTTTATTTAAAAAATTAGGCCACTAAACAACGTTGGCAGCTCTTCATCACATTCTCATGACAGGTCCAAAAAAAAAGCAGCATACTTTGTGACTCCTCACCGCTAGCTCAAGCTTCTGCCCTACCCCTGGCACACTCTTTTTCTACAATTTTGAGCCATACATATTCTGAAAAACCAAGTTCTGACATCTTAATGTGTGCACCAATCCATATTTGTTGCAATGATTGTGGGGTTAAAAGGCACTTATCATGACATATATGAGAAAGATCGAAGCAGGAAAAGGAACTAGTACATGCATATATTTAGGGTGTGTGTTTAGCATATGGCTCCCGCCGGTTTCGGCTTCTCCATTTTCTTAGCACTACTATGATGGGCAGGGTTTTTGCATCAATTGGATCTAGATATATATAAGAAATTCTTGGAACTAGAACTACAAAGTACATCAGGAGCATCTACTCATTTTGTTTGACTAAATATATATAATATCTAAGACACTATTTAGTATTCAAATTATGGATCCAGCCTGGATCTCAAAGTTATATTAACGGCTCTCGATTCATCCTATGATCGAGGAGTCGGACAGAAAGGAAGTGATGTGCTGTGTCAAGGGATTGGAAGCAGGAGCTGGATAGAGATGTGCCAGACAGGGTTCGCGCTTGTGCGCGCATTGTGTTCTATAGATGTATAGATACAATTTACCTCTGTTTTTTTTTTTTTTTTTTTTTTTTTTTTTTTTTTTTTTGCATCGCAACGGAAGCGGGCGCCCAACTTCGCCCCAATGTAGAGCTCCGCCACCCCTCTATATTGCTTGTAATTTGTAAATAGCTGTGAAGTAATCACAATTCCTTGAATATTTGTTATCAGCTGCAAATAGAGATTGGTAATTTTCACTGCTATAGTTGGCCATTTCCAAGTCCCATTTGATGCAACTCTGAGTGGGAATTTAAAGTACAGGATAAGAATACAGCAAAGGGAGCTAGACGACGTTTACAAAATACGTTTGCAGCTTTTACTAATTAATCTTGCTTCACTTTGCTTATGTATGCATACTATTTCAGGTAACGATCAGATTATCATGAACAACAAACTTATTACATATTTGTAGAATACACAAAGTACTGGCCGGTGGATGATTAATTGAGCAGTAGGCTCATGCTAGAGCCTCAGCTCAAGATGGAGCTCAAAGTATTAAAAAAAAAAAGGTGGAGCTCCTATCTGCCACTGACTAGAGCAACGAATCCTGTCCAAACACTGTAGAGTATTTCATAATAAAAATATAGCTGGTCCGTTGGTCAATCCAAACCAATTGCGAGGTCGACGGCGTGTCAACACGTACGTAGCCTATATATCCCAGGAACGCAACACGTGCCCCATTCAGTAACCCACGCTGTACGCTGTTATATCCATCGTACTCCATCCATTCAAACCCCGCGCGCTGACGCAGTTGGGTCCGGCCGACGAGCTGGGCCCGCGGCCCGCCTCTCGGCTCCTTAGAAACCTGACCGCCGGATCTTTTTGTGTCAGCGAGCACCTCCCGTCGCCCGTCCCTTATCTTGTCGACTTGTCCGACAACCTTCTTATTAGGGGCATGTTGACAACCTCTAGCTTATTGCAAAGTCTTCATTATTCCTTTGTATATGGCACAGGAACTATATGAACTCCACTGAACCGGGAGTACCTTCCTAAACCGGCCGTCTATTCTTTCATCATACTAGAAAATATACATAGTATCTTTTTTTTTTTTTTGAAAGTTTTACATCGACGGCGACCAAGGGGGCAGTTTGGTTCTCTTGCCCATCACTATATTGCCTCGCCAGACAAGGATATGCAGGCAAGCTAGACGTTGGGATGCTTGGTAAGGTCACCTCGAGGCTTGTGCGGGCAAGATTTGTCTTGCTAAGAGCAAGTATTATAACCGGCGAGTAGTAGGCAAAATCTGATGTGGAGGGAAGAGAAAACTGGAGAGAGAAGAAAACGGGCGAGTAGCTAGACGGCAACGAAAAGCGGGCGCAAGCCAGCCAGCGCCGTTCCCATCACTCTGGTTGTTGTCGCTATCAAACGCTATCAACAGAGTAAATGATGCCGCAAGTAGTGAATAAAATAAGTAACAAACAGCTGAGCTACCCCTCCATTCGCTGGCGAGCGAGCGGAACTGTAAATCTTGCTGGAGAGCAAAATTGGCTCGCCTGGGCTGTCAATGTTCTCGTTTCCTGTGCCAGCAAAGCGAGGCGAGGCGAGCTTGCTGAGGAGCCAAACTTGCCCTAATTAGCTTCAGACACCTGACAGGCGCTGACAGTTCGACTATAGCTTGTCAGCAAGCCATCAGCAAGCCATTAGATCCTGTCTCAAATAGCTGTAGAGCCATGTAAGATGCATGCATTTAATTAAAGTACAAAGCCTTAATAAGTTAATATGTTGTGTGTTGTAGCTAGTTTTTTACCGTGGCGTCGTCCATGTTGTCGTGACACGTTAGCTATGCGATGTCGAGATACATTATCGATCGTTGATTGTTGTATGACTTTGGGAAAAATGACAAAACAATCATCATCAGCAAAAAGCCACAAGAAATCCCCTCTTCCGTACGTAGCCTGTCGAAGCATGCGAATAATTTAAGTGCGTAGTAGGGCCGACACCACGTGTCCCCCGGCCCGCAGCTCGTTGCCATGGACGCGTGCAGGGTGCAGCAGCATCACATGCACCGCGCATCATTTCTTTTTTTCAAAATAATGCACCGCGCATCATCGATCCGTCGTCTTGCTCACGGCCACGGCCTAGCCTGCTCGTCTCTGTCATCTTGTGAATTAGCGCCGTACATACCCCCGGCGCATTGCATTGGCAACAATTATCACAGGTGCCTGCTCTCGGAATTCCCCTGCTCTCTATAGTTTCTCCCTCTCCCTCTAACCTCTCGTAGTTGCAAGCAATGCATATGGTTAGTAACCTTAGTTTAGCCAGTACTAAACTGTGTATTTGTCCCAAACCAAAATATTGAATAAAAAGTTAAAGTCCCATTTTACTCCACAAACTCAGTTCGAATGGTAGTTGCATAGCATATATGCGCGCACCGAAACAGTAGTAGCAACCAACATATATATAAAAGGATGCAGGGTTAAAGGGGGATTTACGCATGTCCCTTAACACATTGATGTTATAGCATGAATCATTTAAAAGAATATGTATCTTAAGGCTGGGTTTGTACAACGGAAACAAATAATGCGCAATTATTTATATGCTATTTAAGCACTTTTAGCATATGTGGTAGAGATTAAATGGGGGACAGAAAGCAAAACCATTTCTTTCCCAAAGAGACGGATTCAATGTTTTGTCTGAACCAGCTAGAGCTAATGGTTAACTAGAGTTAGCTAGGTGGGATAGCTAGCTAGATACTCCGTACTCCGTATATATTACTATAGCTCTATATCCCCCAAGTTATATTTGGTTTAAAGTCAAAACAAATAATGTTTTGGGATAGCTTAGAGCCATTTTAAATTAAGTGGACAACTCTAGCTTCGTCGTATTCAACCGTACGGAAAGACCTTTTCTCCTCACACGCAGTCACATGTGGGCCAGTCACTGATGAAGCACCGCTGCTTAATTAATTTAGCCCTTGTGCTACGTGCATGCAATCCAACCTCGTACACTACTATTTTATTCATCTGTCCTTTTTTTCATATTGTACCATCTATTCTCAAATCTTCCCCGGTTTTTAATTATACGACCTCTATCTCTAGGAAAAGATAATATAAATTTACTACTTTATTTTTAACTAATTATTTTATCCTAATAAATATAATATAATCAATAACGGATGAAACAAATATTTTGTCGACCACCTAACAGCAGATTTTTCTTATTTTTTCTATCTTGTTATGCCGTATACTCTTTTGAAAAAGAATAAAATCTAGCCTGCGTCAAAATTATGTAAACTCTTCAAGGTCGTAGGAAAACAATCAAGTAGGCCTCCTCCAATGGTAAAAGAGAGAATTCCTTATTTGACACCACTAAAATGACTTGTTCCCTTCTTGGCCTTAAATAAAAAATAAAGTTTCCTATTTGGCCATGAATTCAACTTTCATTCCCAATTTGCAATTGTTCCATTTTCTATCCAACCACCGTTAACTGCGTTGTAAAAAGACCAATTTGCCCCTCCATACATGCAGGCCTCAGTGCTGCCATCTTTTTCTTTCCTCTCCCCTCCTCTTCATAATATGAATGACCCCACACGTCATCCTCACATAATCTCGAAGTGCTTGTATGAGACTTATCTCTTGATGAGATAGCTCTTCGTTTTCTTCTATTAACATATAAAAAATATTCTATAAACTAGCTAAGAGCTGATCATTGAAGGAGGCCTTAGTGATGTTTGAGAACAATCACTACGGGCAGTTGCCGAGTGTCCCAGACACTCGACAAAGAGCCTAATACACTCGGCAAAGAGAACACGGCAACTGTGTACTCGACAAAGAGCTCCTTTGCCGAGTGTCATATTTCGGGCACTCGGCAAAGGGTTTGCCGAGTGCCAAAGCCGACACTCGGCAAAATAAAGGCACTAACGGCCAGCAACGCGCCGTCGCCGTGTGATGACGTGGCGACGTCGTTGACAGCGCTGTTTGCCGAGTGTCGGATCTCGACACTCGGCAAAGCCTTGCCTCTTTGCCGAGTGCCAGATCTCGACACTCGGCAAAACCTGGCCTCTTTGCTGAGTGCCGGATCTCGACACTCGGCAAACCGCTGGCTCTTTGCCGAGTGTCTGGCCGCGACACTCGACAAAGCTCTGCGATACAGCCCCGTGGACCCGCCGCTTCGTCGAGTGTCATGGCAAATACACTCGGCAAAGGCTAGCCTTTGCCGAGTGTATTTACCATGACACTCGACGAAGCACAAAACACTCGGCAAATGTGACAGAAAACAACAGAAATGGGCACTTTGCCGAGTGTATATGCAAATACACTCGGCGAAGGGCTCCCGCCGTCCACGCGCCGTCCGTTCCTCGCCGTACGTGGGTGGCACGTGATGTTGTTCGCCGACTGTCGTTTTTGGACACTCGGCATAGAACATGCTTGCCGAGTGTCTGATGTTTGCCGAGTGTGGACGCTCGGCAAAAGCTTATGGTCGCCGAGTGTCTGGGTTCGTCAAGTGCCGGACCTTAGCCACTCGGCAAACGGCCTCTTTGCCGAGTGCCCGTGATTTGGCACTCGGCAAAGTTCTAGCACTCGGCAAATGCTGGGTTTTCGTAGTGCATACAAGTTTCATATGCTACAAGATGGCACGATCTGAAAAGCTTTGCCTTTCTCGGGAACAGGAAACACGAACAACATAGAATATGAGCTTCCAGCTGAAGCGGGAACAGCTACAAACAGTCTTCAGCACTTCAACTATATATAATAATGCACAGCAGAAAAATAAATAACACAAACCTTTGGAACCAAGTTCCATTCGTTTGTTTCGTCAAAAAAAAAAAGTTCCATTCGTTCATGCATATATATGAATATGATGAACACTAACGGTGAACACGACCCGTAAATTTGCATGGTTGTTGTAGTAGTTTACTCACAAATTATCCCCTCGATCCAAATAAAGAATGAGGAGATCCAAAGTCCTGGTAATTAACTACTACTGAATACTGATACCAATTTGCGAGGGCACCGGACGGCTAGAGGTAGTGAATCACAGCCACAGGTAGTACAGAGCTAGATGATAGGTGTAGCCAATAAGAGGGAAGAGTTGGATCGGAAGGCATATTTTAACTTATGAGAATACGAGCGTTGCCTGCTCAAGGTGCCGCGTCTCCTCAAGATCGATCTAGAGCCGCAGCTCGACGTCGAGCTCCTCGCCGGAGCTTGACGCCGCGGTGCTGGTGCTGGCGCTCTCCGGTGGCGCAGGGTTGCGGTAGGTCCTCCTCCAGTTGACCATCTCCACCGTGCCATCGCACCTGGCCCCCGCGGCGGCGCAGAGCGGCGAGCTGCCGCCGTCAGGCCGCCCCTCGAGCTTGACGCCGGCGCCGGAGGGCTCCGGCGCGGTGCCGCCGTGGGAGGCGATCGTGACTGCCGCACTGCCGCCGCCGTAGAGGTAGGGGTTCCAGCCGGCGGCGGCGCGGTCCTTCTTGTGCGCGTTCTGGTGGCCGCCGAGCGCCTGCGACTTGAGGAACTTCTTGTCGCAGAAGAGGCACGGGAACAGCCGCACCGGCTTCCCGTCCACGAGCGCTGTCCGCGCCGCCGCCGCTGCCGCCTTGTCCGCCACCGGCGCCAGGGACAACGACAGGTCCAACCCTGCCGCTTGCGGTGGCTCCCGCTGCTCCATGGCAAACGCAGAGCTGCCGCCGTGGTAGCTGTTCCACAGGAAGTTAAGGCAGAAAGTAGCTCAGCCTAGCTGTGACTGTGAGTAGTACGAGCAGAGAAAGTAATAAAATTTGTGGTGAGTGAACTAGAACTAGCCCTACCCCCGACCAATCGCGCTTGGTTTGGCTAAATTTGGAGGAGGAGGCGGCGGCGGATTCTTTGTCCAGAAATGGGAGGAACTAGGACACGAATGGGAGAAGAGTATTTCCACCACTTGACGAGGTGAGAGATTGTTATTGGGCACGCTGTCCTTTTGGTAGCAAGTGGATGCCAGGTCTCCTAAGCCATAAGGGTGTACATATAGGGCGAAGAGAAGCACTATTATTGTTCTCTTCCTATTACTGTTTTTTTTTTTTCATTAGACCATGCATGCTATATAGCTCGGGAAAATTTCTGTGTTAATTTGTATCAAATAGATTTGCAATCCTTTATTTGCTATCTGAGTTTGTGTGTGTGTGTCTGTGACACGCTTAGTTTGTTGAGCAAAATAATTATTCTTAGAGAAATTTTAGAATGTTTGGGAATAATGAGAGTTGTCCATTCTGAAAAATCGAACCGTTAAAATAAAAGAAGTTTCTAGAGGTACCAAAAAGTACTAAAATAGGCTGTATTCATACCAAAATCTGTGTTTGTGTGTGTGACACGCTTAGTGTGTTGAGCAAAATAATTATTCTTAGAGAAATTTTAGAATGCTTGGGAATAATGAGAGCTGTCCATTATGAAAAATCGGACCGTTGAAACAAAAGAAGTCTCTAGAGGTACCAAAAAGTACCAAAATAGGCCGTATTTATACCAAAATAGGAAATGTACCTCTCGGCTTTGAGTTTGGTTTCGTAATATAGAAACTTTGCATCGTACTACTTTAATACTTAATAGATGCCGGCGCAAGTACCTCACCTAGCAGTGGCGGAGCCAGCCACAGCTCATAGGAGGGCTCTCCTAGGAGCTTGCCAAGACAGGCTTGCCGAGACCTCTTCAAGGATGAAATGAAATGTACGTACCTTTCCTTTAGAAATGCATTATATTATCAAACGTCAGCTAACATTTGCCACATTGCCCACTATTAATTTAAATCGCCAAGGAAATAAGCTACTATCTACCTAGAGGTGATCGAGGCACAAGTCCTCACCCAATTTTTTTTTTTACAATAACCAGCAAATTTTCATTAAAGCTTCCTTAATCTAGTTGTTCCTCAGGTGTACCCTCGCTCAAGATTTGCCCTAGGTCGATTCCCAAAAAAAAAAAAAAAATACCCTAGGTCCGTTACGGTGCGGGGTTATGCATCTCTACCACCTTCTTTTCGAATTAAATTTCGTGTCTGTTTCTTCATAAAAATAATGAAAACCCACCTATATCGTCCTAGTCAATCCTTTTCTTTTTTTATAAAAAAGTGAACTGTAGTCATTAATCTGGAATCTGGCTTCGGATTTTTTTTGTTCCCCAGGATGGAGGAGGGGTTGTATGTTAACATGCTTTTAATAAATTGATTGGCGATTGCACTATGCCATCCGTCTATTTGCGCAGATCGAGCACCTAGAAACAGGGCCTTGATGGAAGACATAGAAAAGCTATGATGACAAGGAGAGCAGGCTGAAAGATGCATATGTGGACCTCGCTGGCTGATTGTACGGAGAACAGCTAGCTTGCGCCCCATCAACCCGTGACACGTATTATATGCAGATTGTGATTATATATCCCGGTGGATGCTGTTCAAGATCACAGAGCCATCCATGAATGACGAGTTGCCATCAATTAGGTGAGCTTGCATCTCGACCGATTTGGCCCGGCCTGTACCTTCACTCCTTTCATCTTCTGGTGAACCAGCGAAGTAAATCCCACACAAGCAATTCTCTCTTTATTTTTATGGTCAGGGACTTTAGTATCCGACACTGCTATTCTAGTTGGAGTTAGAACAACTTTTATGACACCAATAATCGTAATGAGGAGTTTCATTTATGGTTTTCAATAGAGCCTAGGCTGGCAGTAGCATTTAAAATGTGCGAAACCACAAGGCGGATGGCGGGGCAGGCTCCGGCGGCCAAAGTCGCCGCCGGCTAGAGCAAGGGGCGACGACACTACGGGTGCTGGCGAGAGAGAAGGAGAGGGCCTTATCGTCGAGGGAGAAGGTTGATGCGCCGGATGTTGTGGAAGAAGGTATAGAGGGAGCGAGCCCAAAATTGATCGAGCCATGTGTGGTGCGCTCTCATCTGATCTACGCCGGCGCTAGGACCGCTTCCACGGTGTCGATGCCAATGGGGACGCTATGTCGCTATCCAAGCCGGTGACAAAACCGGTTAGAATGACCGACTAAATGTGAAGAATTTTATGCACCAGTTAGAATGAGGCTTAGTCGAAGCGGCTTAGAAGAATAGCCGACACGTTTTGAGTGATTACCTGTACCGATTTAATATATCAACGATGCTTTGGTGTGTGCTAATCATAGCGATTAGTAATTAGATGATGTTAACCTATTACTATTGGTGTGAATTAGCATCGGTTAGGATGCTGTCAAGACAACAAAAAATATTGTTGTGCGCCATCAGATCCATGAGTAATGAAACATTGTTGTGAACAAATTGCACGAACAAGAATTGCATATTCAATAACATGCGAATAATTGAAACTTATACATACTCCCTCCGTCCCTACTTAAGTGTAGTTAATATGTACAACATTTGTATCTCCAAATAAATTTATTAAAAAACTAGACTAAAATATTTTTCCAATGATACTAATTATGTACCATAAATATTAATATTTTTAATATAAAATTAAACAAAGTAATTTCTCGGGAAGAGAGAAAGACAGTTATTTAGGTCCCGAGGGAGTAGTTCACAGCACAACCTACGTGATCTACTCTACTGAAACATAACTAAAACACAAGTTGTTGTTTACAGCACATCCGGATCTACTCTACTTGACTAGGCTCTCTGTACTCAATCCTGAATCCGTTGCTTTATTGGAGAACCAAGACACAGTGGAAGGTCACATACCCCCCTCTCCCCCACTAATACCAGGAATGGCTGATGAGTCCGGCCCAGACATGGTTGGAACGAAAGCCTGACACACCGATCTGGATTCCTCGAATCCCGCAATCTTAGCACCGTAACTCCGGCTGAAAGCCCGACGCATCGATCCGGCCTCAGGTCCACACGACCTGCACCTCGGCAATCTTAGCACCGCAACTTCGACGCCCCCACTCGGGGAAAGGCCCATTCTCCCTAAAAGACTAGTCCGATAGGGGAAGGGTGACTCTCCCTTTTAAGGTGGCTTCATACTCCCAAGCTAAGTAAGGTGGGATTATTCAGAGACTCACACAGTCGCCGCCCAACTACAACTAGGCCACTTGGCCCATCTTGTTGCGTCTTTGCCAACGGGTAATAGTGGAGGAAGATGTCCTCATCATTCTCCCCTTCTTAACAAGAGCCCAGCTTTGATACCAACTTATGAGTTCGCCCCAGGCATGGTCGGAACGAAAGCCCGATGCACCGACCCGGATTCCCCGTATTAATCCCGCAATCTTCGCACTGCAACTCCAGCCGAAAGCCCGACGCACCGATCCGGCATCAGGTCCACACGACCCGCACCTCGGCAATCTTAGCACCGCAACTCCGGCGCCCCCACTTAGGGAAAGGCTCAATCTCCCTAAAAGACTAGCTAGTACGATAGGGGAAGGGTGGCTCTACCTTTTAAGATGGCTTCCTCCTCCCAAGCTAAGCAAGGTTGGATTATTCAAAGACTCACACGGTCGCCGCCCGACTACAACTGGGCCGCCCGACTACAACTGGGCCACTCAGTCCATCTTATTGTGTCTTTGCCAATGGATAATAGTGGAGGAAGACGTCCTCATCAATGGCCATGGAGCCTGTCCAGGTCCGTCGGATTAGGAAGCCACACGTAGAAGGTGTGGTCGCATCATCGTACAACATGATCCTGATATAATAATCACCGAGTTCATGCGACGATGATGCCAGTGGTGATTAAGGGATTGTAGTGATGACGATGTCAGCGACGACGACACGATTCTGAACTACACTGCATACACCAAATTGTTGGACCACGCGGTGGGAGACCAAAAATTAATCGGTTGGCAGTGGAGGTAAGGTCATGATGCTTCCCCTACTCGATCATCAGATCCGGATTTGGCTAGCTAGAGAAGAGCATGCGGGAAAAGAATAACAACTACTGCTGCTTGCAGAAATGAGAGAGATGAGATGAACAGACCACTTCATAGGTTGCAAAGGCCACTACTACCGCTGGCAGGGCAAGCTGAAGAGTTGCAACTTGCTGTGTAGGATGAGTGCAGTAACTTACTAAACCAAACGTTCAAAATTCCAATCTCTACATTAGATATACATTAACCAGATCTAGTTCAAACCAGTTCCTATATTTAATAATGTGTCGGCTCAAAATGACACTGGTTCGAGTACCGAAATATCTGTGCTAGTTCTGTGATGCGCCGACACAATTACTTAAACGTGCTGGCTTGAAAGTTCGCCAGCATATTTGAGCGAAATATATGTGTAGACACACCTTTTGGGCCAGTGCATATGAGTCGATGCGGATGAGGGTCTCTGCAGTAGTACGTGTGGTAGTGACTTCATCACGCGTTTGCCGGTGATGATGTTGGTGTCGATGTTGTCGTCGATGTCGTCGGGGTGAGGGTACCCATTAGGGCTTGGGGGCCTATTGTGCCCTATAGTGACCATCGCGCTAAGGACACTTTGGCCTCCATGCTACCTACAATGTAGATCTAGACGTGATGGATGTGGTAACTTCTCGGCTCCTATGATGCATCGTCACCGTTAGATGACATCAGCGTGGAGTTGATGATGACCCCAACACATCGACGTGCTATATGGTGTATATGTTCACGTGTTGTAGGTCCAAGAGGGTTGACGACGATGGTGCCTTGCTGTCCCCCGTCGGGAATAGCTTCTTGGCCACTTTGACTCAACGTCTCGAAGGGTTTGCTCCTCCAGTTTTTGGCGCCTGGGGGCGTCCTTGTGCTCCTCCATGGCTGGTTTCCCGGACGCGTGCTTGTTGAGTTGGGTCTCCATGTTCTCTAGACCCGTAGTTGGGGTCATCAAGCTCATCATGACCTCGTCAGGCTTTGAGGTCAGCTCATCATTGCTGGGTCGCTTGCTCATAATGGATCACCTGGTCTCTAATCACTACAAAGAAAAATGACCTTTGGTCCCTTGTCATTTAGTACCGGTTGTTTAAAACCCGGTACTAAAATGGTCACCGACCCATTTAGTACCGGTTTGTAACATTGGAAGCCTCGGAGACCCATTTAGTCCCGGTTTGTAACACAAACCGGTACTAAACGGCACACGTTAGTACTGGCTAGTGTTACAATCCGGTACTAAAATGGCGTGCACGTTAGTCCCGGTTTGTAACACAAACCATTACTAACGTGCACCGTTTAGTACCGGTTTGTGTTACAAACCGGGACTAAATGGGCCTCCACGGGTTACTTTAAAAGGAATGCATCTCCCACTCAATCACAAGTGATGCATAGGTGGGATGGTAAGGAAGCTACGCACGAGGCCGGAGGTCGTGGGTTCGAATCCTCGTGGCCGCGTTCGCGCATTTACCCAGCTCTTTCAAATATTTTTTTCTTTTTTTTTACGTAAAGTTACCAGCCGGTACTAACGTGCACCCTTTAGTACCGGTTGTGGAACCGGTACTAAACTCTCGAAAGTTTAGTACCAGTTCCACAACCGGTACTAAACCTGCCTTACCGACCGGTACTAAAACCCCTTTCTCTGCTAGTGAATACACAGTGTAAGGCGGATGGCGGGGTGGAGGCGGGAGCTGGCGGCCTATGGCTAGAGCCGGCAACGGCGGCTAGGGAAAGGGGCGGGGGCGAGGCAGAGATGGAGAGCCCGAGAGTTAGAAAACCAAAGAGAATTACCCATTTAATTTATTATTTCTTCATAAATTTGGTACATGAGGTCTCTATTATATAGAGAGATTTGACTTAATTCCTAAACAACCTATATCTTATTTGACTTGCAAGTCAAGTTTTTCAGGCCCCGTTTGGTTCCTCGAGCTAAAGTTTAGCACCTATCACATCGAAGAGAATTTTACATGCATAAAGTATTAAATATAAACTAAAAAATAACTAATTACACAGATGGTGACTATTTTGCGAGACAAATTTTTAAGCCTAATTAGTCTATGATTTGACAATGTGGTGCTACAGTAAACATATGCTAATGACTGATTACTTATACTTAATTAATTTGTCTCATGAAGTGCTCATGAAATTTGTAATTTGTTTTTTATTGGTAACCGAAAACTCCGTCCGACATCTCAACTCCATCCGATGTTACACCTATTAAAGTTTAGCACTGGATCCAAACACCTAGACAGTTTTTTTTTTAAACCCTAACCTAATCGGCAGATTACCCATCGATTTCAGAGGCGCAGCATCTTCAATTCATTCCCATGCAGATTACCACGTACACCTACTCACCTAGTATAGGTTAAAGAAGGCATATGCCTAAGTCCCATGCAAGGCCAGCATCGTGTCCGTACGTGCACAAAGAGCCAGGGTCCCCACCTGTCCGCCAGTGCGGCGAGGAAGACGACAAGCTGCATATACTGTATATATGATGAAAGTGTTTGTGGGCGTCTGATCTCTTCCGTCAATTTTTATTTGAGCTCGTCAACTAGCGAGAAGAGCCATTCGACACCACTGTGCGTGGCAGCTGGCCAGTGGCTGCCACCGGTCTGTCACTCGCCTTGTAGTATGTGAGAGAATGCTGAAATTGTAATGCCTATTTATTTTTGTCTGTGTCAGTAATTATGAACATACTAATGTTTGAAATTATAATGTGTGTTTTGTTTTGTTAGGACAAAAATTCGACCAATAATTATTTCAGTACTATATAGTTATAGCCTAGCGCCCTATAGCTAGCACATTCCCATGCATATAACACTACGGGAATCCCGGAGTTTGCCGAGTGTCCCAAACACTCGGCAAACAGCCAAAAACACTCGGCGAAGAGTTTGCCGAGTGTAACACTCGGCGAAGAGCACTCGGCAAATCTATACTCGACAAAGGGTGGCGAAGAGCACTCGGCAAATCTATACTCGGCAAAGAGACCCTTTGCCGAGTGTCCTTTTTCGGGCACTCGGCAAAGGGTTCGCCGTGTGTTCCAGGTGACACTCGGCGAAGATTTTTTGAAAAAGTAAAAAAAAAGGAAAAACCGGCAGCCCGCCGCCGACAGCCGCAGTCCAAGCGCCGCCGCCGCCGGTCTGCCAGTCCAAGCGCCGCCGCCGGTCCGCAGTCCAAGCGCCGCCGCCGGTCCGCAGTCCAAGCGCCGCCGACGGGGTCGCAGCTCCCGTCCATGCGCCGCCGGCCGCCGGTCCGCACGGCCGGCGGGGTCGCCGAGGCAGCGCCACCGGGCGCCCGAGGCAGCCGGTCCGCGCGACGCCGGGGCTCGCCGGTCCCCCGAGGCAGCGCCGCCGGACGCCGATCCGCACGGCCGCAGGGGTCACCCGAGGCAGCGCCGCCGGCCGCCCGAGGCCGCCGGTCCGCGCGACGCCGGGGCCCGCCGGTGCCCCGAGGCAGCGCCGCTTGACGCCGGTCCGCACGGCCGTCGTGGTCGCCGGGGGCCGCGCCCCTCCGTCGTTGAGTGGCGCCGCCTCCGCCGCCGGACACCGGCGCCGCGCCCCTGGCCGGCCTGGTCATGAGAGGGAGAGAAATGAGAGAGAGGGAGAAGAAGATAAGGCTATGGAAGAAAAGGAGAGGAGAGAGGAGAGGGATCCGCGTGAAGGGGTATCGACCAATGAGAGGCCTCCATTTTGATGGTGTGGATCGCTGACGTGTACACATGTGTTTTCTCTCTGTGTTTGTAACGAATTTTTAGATGGCTAAATGATTTTAAATGAAAAAGTTGTAAACAACAAAGTTTTATATCTTTTTGAGATCTACAACTTTGATATAGAACGTTTTTACATCTGAAGTCATTTGAAATTTTTAAAATTTTAAAATTTGAAATCGGATTGCTTATAATGATGTTTTGAAGTAGTAAACAATCTCAAATACAAAAATGTTGAACTACAAACTTTTACATCTCCTTGATACCTACAACTTTGATATAGAATACATTTACATCCGAGATCATTTGAAATTTTTAAAAATTCAAAATTTCAAATAAGATACATTATAATAATAATTTGAAGCATTAAACAATCTCAAATATGAAAGTTGTCAACTACAAAGTTTTAAATTTTGTTGAGATGTGCAACTTTGGTATAAAGTTTTTTTTCATATGAGATTATATAAAAAAGTTTGTATTCAAAAAATACATCTACTAACTCTCTCACATACAATTAGACATATACTTCTTGTTAGATATTTTGATTTTGTAAACATCGTTATGACAAAATGTGCGAAATCTTCTCAACTTTTGATCACGGCCTTTACATATGATGCCATCACATCGTGTCAAATTTCATGATTTTTAGACTTCATTTGCATTTTTAGAATTTCAAAACCTCTCATCTTTGCCGAGTGTCAAAGAAATACACTCGGCAAAGAAGGGCTTTGCCGAGTGTAAAAAAAAAAAACACTCGGCAAACACCCATCCTTTGCCGAGTGTTTCTTTTGACACTCGGCAAAGCCCTTCTTTGCCGAGTGTTTTTATTTTGCCGAGTGTATTTTTTTTACACTCGGCAAAGAACTTCTTTGCCGAGTGTCCAAAAAATACACTCGGCAAAGATTTGACACTCGGCGAATACAGGTTTTCCCGTAGTGTAAGTAGTAGGTACACATGCAACAATCACATTTGGACCGGTGGTATTACTTTTGATAATCATGCTATAGCTAAACAACTTGGAGATGTTAGCTCTTGTGCTACCAATTTTGTTGACATGGGCAAACATATAGCTAGCTAGCAATAGCAAGTTAGCTTCACTGCTGGAGGCTGATCTCTTAGGGCGTCTACAACTGTGTCACATCAGCATTCTGCACAGTGGTGCGGAAAGTTAAGGGGATCAGAGAGACAAATTAACCACCAAAACTACTACTGAGAGTAGACAGTTACACAAGCTACCAAAACTACTAGGCAGTTCACAGGGATCCAATCTACCAACAAAATGACATGGCTTGCAGTGAGAGGGCTGTGGAGGAAAAAAAAAAAACACAAGCAGTTATATATATGGAGGATAGGCATTCAGCGAATGCTGATGCATCCACAAGAGTTTTGTCCTAAAGTAGAGCTAACTGTCAGCTGGGAATGAAGGGAGCGAAAAAAAGACAGGGGCCTGCAGATCAGCAGGAAACGACCAATAATATATGCATACTGATATGATGTAGCACTATATGGAGCACATCGGCATGTGATTGGCCCAGAATATACAGGTACTTTGACAGGGAAACAACCAATAATTGACCAGTGTGACCCACAGAGAAAAGGGCTTTTGGCCAATCGACGAGTATGCCGACACACGGTAGATACATACCGGATCCAATGTGCGTACGGGTGGATGTGTAAAAATGTATCATACTTTCTCTTGAAATCGGGGGAAAAAATACGTACGTCCCCTTCATTCCGTCGACGTCCTTTTAATTTACAAACTACTACACTCATCCAACTGTAAATATTTATAATTAAAAAATGACATTGTTTTTTTTTTGTGAAAATTCTCAAGTAACTATCAAATATATTATACTAATTGTGTAAAAAACTAACTATTACTAGAGAGACCAATTTCGGTTTCTAGCATTAGCACTGGCTCAAAATTAAATTTGGGAGCCCCCGAATGACCCTTTAGCATGGGTTTGTAACAATAATAACCGGTACTAATGCTCCTCGAAGCTTTAGAACAGTTTATAAAACCAACCAATATTAAAAGGTGACTTTTAGCATCGGTTGGTGTTACAAACCCATGCTAAAGGGTCCTACCGGGGTTCTTCAAAAAATGAATGCATCTCTAACCTAATCACATAGCAGGTTGTATAGGTGAGAGGGTAAGGTGGGTTCGCGCGAGGCAAAAAGGTCTCGGGTTCGAATCCCACGCGCGTGCGAAATATCACGTGACTCGTGCCTTGCAAAATGCGTGTTTGTAAAAATTCCCAATAATTCAATTTTTTTGTTTTGTTATTTTTTTAGAACTTCACCTTTTAACACCGGTTGGTAATGCTAAAGGTGGGGATTAACACTAGTTATTTTACCCGGTACTAAAGGTTGGGAAACCGGTGTTAAAAGGGGGGTTCCCAACTAGTGCTAAATATGATTTCTCTAGCAGTGGCCAAGGACTTTTCTATTACATGCCTATGCCATTATTAAGACGATTTGGCAAAGTGCTAGGAAAAACAGAATTAATTTGACTAATGCATAAATTCATCACATCCCCTAATATTTCTTACACTACAACTACAGGAACAACTAATTGGGTTGACGATGGATTGTATTTATATAGTATCGAGTGATGCGGTTATGACACAGTGATGGACATGGAATTGAGAAAGAGAGAGTATCATGATCTGAACCCCAAATATCCCAAAAGCTGGACATCAGGAATTCAGGATGGCACTGCGAGTCAGTAGAAATGGTGTATGGATTGCCAAACGTGGGGTCAAATCGACGATTCTCTAGTCGATTCATACTACACATCAATTGCTTAAATCTACCACGAATCTGCAGGGTGCTCCTTTTAGTAGTGGATTAACCTATAGAATCTGCGCCAGGCAAGCAGAAGTTGTCGAGCATCTTGTGACGAGGCAAAACACACTGGCACACATTGATATGAGACCCATGGTGGTTGGATACATTATTTGCTGCAGCCAGTGATGGGACCCATTTGTGTCTTCCCGGGAAGGCATCTTGGATCTTGCATTTACCGCTGATTCGATCTTTTCTGATTCTATTGGTGGATATAGTCGCGACTTGTCAAATGTGTGGACGATATGTCTCTTTGGCGGCAGCAGTGCATCGCAGTGTCTCGATCGGATGTAAAGTTGGACCATAATAAACAACGTCCCGAAATAGTTAGGCCATATTTACATATATGGTAGAGGCCTTATGTTATCGCCAGCTCACAACAGTGAATCAGTGATAGCTAGAATGGACCCTTGGCGTGAAGCTGCTTCGAAAATTGTTGTAGTTATTAAAATCGGTTCAATTTTGGGTCGGTGTAACACCCTAATTTTCAACTTTTGCAATTATTAAATTTTTTAGAAATTATTTATGCTCAGTTAAGATTTTTAAGGATTTTTTAGAATTTATTTGAGTTAAATGCGTGTGGGAAAATATTTTCTCGAATTAAAATAAAGTTTAGGTTGCATTGTTGCATTCATGCTGCTGCATTTTATTTTGAGTTGTTCGAATTCAAATTTAGTTTGAGTGTTGTTTGTTTAAAAATCAGCAAGTCCATCTTTGCCCCCTAAAGATTTCAGCCCGCTCAGTTTCGCCCCTTTCCCTCCCGTTCAGCCCAGCAGCAGCAGCGGCCCAATTCGGCCCAGCGCGCGGCCCGCCAGCGCCGCAGCCGCTTCGCCGCACCGCGACGTCGAAGGCGCCCGCACCCCCTTTCCGTCTTCGCCTTGCGCCAGCGCCCCGCCTTCGCCTCGCCTTTTTCCGCCTTCTCCTCTCGCCCGCGCCTGCATTCCGCTCCGCCTTCGCTCGAGCCGCTGACGGGCGGGTCCCGCCTGTCATCACCGCCGTCGCGTCGTCTCCGACCCGACCTCGGGTCCGAGCCTGAGTCTGGCGTGCTGCGCCGCGCCCCGCGCAGCTTGGCCCCACGCCCAGGCCGTCGCCACCTTACTTAAGCGCGCACCGCCTTCGCTCCGCCCCTTTCGCCCCAAACCCTAGCACCCCGCGCGCCGCCGCCGCTCCGCAACCCTAGCCGAGCGCCATCGCCGCCTCGAGTCGCCTTCAAGCCGGTCGTCGCCTTGGTAAGCCTCGCGAGGAGCTCCACCATGTTTTGGTAGCTTCGGGGCGTCTTCCCGTGCCCCCTAGCACTGGTTCCGCGCGCGCCGCCGCTCGCCGGCGCCGCGCGTGTAGGTCCGCCGCCGCCGCGTCTCGCCGGAGTGGCTGCGGGTCATCCGATCCGTCGCCTGTGGCCAAGATCTGATGGCCGCTTACCCCTTCGTTCGGTCCACCATGGACCCGTGGACCGGAGTCCATGGCGCGGTCCATGGCGCCGCCGCACCGACTTTAGCTGACGCCGTCCGCGGTGACGCCAGCCTGACGTCACCCGCCGTCCGACCCGCCGCCGCCGTCAGCCAGTTTTGCAGAAAAGCCCTCGAGATTTTCTCTATTTACAGATCTATCTCGCGCAGTTCATAAATTCTTACCGTTTAGTCCTTTTATTTCTGTTTAGGCCCCTGGAAATTCCTGTTCTTTGCCACCAAGTCCTTAATCTTGTTTATATCATATCTTTTGCATCTTAACTCCGTTTTACGCGTTCAAGATATCGTTAGAATCATTGTTTTATGTACAATCTATATGTGTAGACCATGTGTTGGTGTCTTATGATTGTTGTACTGTTTTCTTATTATTTCTTTTGCTTGTTGCATGTGTGTACCGGTAGACGATCCGAGCTTTGCTGACTTCCCGGGAGAGGAGTTCGAGGAGTTCGGGCAGCAGCAAGCTTTCGCTGAAGGCAAGTCGCCTTGGTCATGATTTGTCCCATTTAAATTAAAAACTTACTTTTATGTTCAACCGACCATAGTTGTATGTTATATTTAATTTTGATGGGTTTACCTACTAAGGACATGCCTAGCCACCCTATCCTGAATATCATGCCTTTACCATGGGTTAATGAATCTGCTGTAGTTTTTGCTAGTGCTCTACTGTTTAATTGAACCCCTATGTTAATCTTGATTTTATCACGCTATGCCTTGGTAACAAGATCATTTATTTAATTGGAAACATGGAGAACCACCCGGGACATACCGTACAACCGCAGTGCTAATGGGCTCTGGTCTTAGCCAATTAATTAGATGTTTTAGTCTTGGTAGTTTTACTCGCAAGAGGCAAGAGGGGGAGACTGTAGTTGGTGTATAACTCGGCCCCTATTTGGGAGGAAGCCTTTGCTAAGGTGTGCCCATTGGAGAGGTTTATACATCACGCTGATCATGAATCCTTAGCGAGCTATCATTACTAACGTATCTTTGTAAAGGCTTCGTAGTGTATCCTTGGCCATTCACCAAAAGTAGTGTCTAATGGGGCTTTGCAAACCTCGGCCGTAAAGGGTGACACTTCTGCTGGGTAAAGCTATACAAACCTTGCAAGGTTAAATAAAAACTATCATGATAGCCGTGCTCACGGTTACGAGCGCCCTGGACACTCACATATTTAATTTATCGGAACTTTATTCAAATTATTTACTTTATGTTGAGGCTCTCATCTTTACGTTACTTTATTCATTAATTGTGGGTGGTATAACCTTATACTTAAGCTTGCTTAATTAAAATTTGATCAATTAAAATGCGAAATGCTTAAACTTTTAGCCTATCCTTGTTTAAGCCTTGCATATCATTTCGTTATCTTTCGCTTGTTGAGTACGGCATGTGCTCACGGTTGTTCATTTATTTTTTTGCAACGACCGATCCGGATTTGTTCAGACGTGGAGAGCTTTGAGGAGTTTTCCGACGATTTCCAGGAGTTCTAGGATGCGTCTCTGCCAGGCAACCTCAAGGTCTTAGAGGAGTTTCGTTCGCAGCGTTAAATAAAGACTCTATTTATTCTATGGAGACAAACCTTGACTTGTAATAATGCTATTTAATACTCTCTATTTATTCTTGCACGCTGTGATATTTGTTTTTGTCAATTATATGTGAGTTACCTTGGTTAATGACTTGCATATGAGATGATTCGTTTTCTTCTGAAAACGGGCGTGACAAAAGTGGTACCAGAGCCGTGTTGCCTCTAGGAACGTTAGCCTAGTTAGAAAATGGTCGAATTAAGGATACTAATGATTAGAAGCCTTTTATTTCTGCTTTACTCTGATATAATACTATTTTATTCTATTTTATTTTATCTTTATTTTATTTCTTCTTGTTATTGAATTTATCTCACTCTTGGAGCTAATTCTATTCATTTTATCACATATCTTACTTGTTAAAAATTTTCTTTATCTCAGAAGATGGTGATCACTCTGGAGTCCGCTCGTAAGAGTGCCTTGTTTCAGCGTGTCTGTGAGTGGGAGGAAGACAGTGATGATGAGGTTGATGCTCAGATGGTGGTAGAAGGTCCCAAGCTGGAGGTGCACACACCGCCGCAGGTGGTCGAGGTGATCGAGCTTGATGATGTTGAGGAAGGTGAAGATGGCGCTCCAGCGGTTGCTGCAGACCAGCCAGTGGCTCCAGTGGAGGTGCCTCCAGCCGCCGTTGGAGTGGAAGAGCAGCAAGAAGCCCAAGCTGAAGCCCCTGCAGGAGAGGAGCATCATGAAGCCCAAGACGAAGAGGAGGATCCTGAGGAGGTAGAGGAGTACCTAGGCGAAGGAGGTTACTATGAGGATGCTATCCAGTCTCCAGACCCGTCTTCATCTACGGATTCAGATAATCCACAGCCGCCTCCGCCTGAACACTGGACTTTGACTCGCCACTATCATGGTGGTGGCAATGCCTGTCTTCCGGCGCTACTCAAGGAGCTGTTTGAGCGTCTCCAACTCCAGGTGGAGATTATGAACAAGGGCAAGCAGTGGCGTCACCCCAGATATCCAGCAGAGTGGAAGGTGTCCGTGCAGATCCGCGTCGCTGATTATGTGCATGGAGGAACTAAGGAGGCTGCCATGTTTCATGCCATATGTGGGGCATGCCCGTGAAATGGAGCTCCCCAAGTACCTGCATTAGCCCTGGAAGTCCTAATGCAAGTAGTTCTTCACAAGCGGTATCGAAAACCATCATCGAATAACCTTTTATTCATAATTTACATCAATGTACAGCTTAGAGTCTGTACAAAGCTACGAGCGGGCCTCAAGGCCTCCGCTTATTCAGAAAATATAAAACTACCAGTACTATGTAGAGCCTCAGCATCGCGGTGGAGCACGTCACCATTTCGAGCCTTCGTCGCCTGCACCGTCTTCGGTGAAGTCCTCTGGTATGAAGTGGAAGCAAGGGTGAGCACTCCTGTCAGGGGTACTCAGCAAGTCCCAAAGTAATTTTAATAGATTAAGTTTGGTCCTGGAGGGGCATAACCTCCCTACCAGTCCCGGTTAGTGAACAGAGGTATATCAACCTGCGGTAAGGGAAATCCGCGGGTCATGCTCATTTTAGTGATCTAATCGACGGGGACTTTTACCAATTGGACTCTTGCCGGAGTCACGGCTATCCAGATAGGTTTGTCGCTCTGCAGAGGTCGTACTTCCCTGTCCCGCATTCGGTCAGCCCGTACCGTGTACTTTGGCGGTACTGCCCTACGAGATCCATTCCCACCAGCGTCTATTACTAGACAGCCATTCCCTAGCTCTGTCCACGGAAACTGTTGGGGCCTAAGTAGGAGTCACGCACGTCCTCACAGGGACCTTCCCGGGGAAAGATTCTTGATGCATCAAGAATATGTATCGTGGCACTCCGCCACTGGGTCCTCCCGACCCGATCAAATGCGACTCGTACCGGCCAGACCCAGCGCTCTGTCGGGGTCTGTCTCCAAGAGTCCCGTTGCCCACCGTGGCCCCTTGGGACAGTTTACTAAAGCTGGCTAGTGGGGTGCGGATCAAGGCCTCACATAAATAAGCATTCCCGAAGGCCATGCTTTTTTGGCATGCGGGACTGTACTAGGCAATGGAAAGATTCTCCCACGAACCGGTCCTTAGTGGCGACCCGAAGTGGCTCTTAGGACAGAATCCCCTTCCTTGGGATCCTCCTTCCACTTCCCGGTCTAAAATAAAGACTGTGCAATCAAGTTCCGGTTCTCCAGTTTCAATTATTCAACATGCTTATATAACAACAGTAATATCCATAATTATTAATATGGCGGGACTTGCCTTGTCCAGCGTCGGGGTGGTCCCCTGCTTCCTCTTCGTAGTCTGGATCTTCGGCGTTGGTCTCCGTGTCAGAGTCTGTGGTTAGTCACACAAATCAATACATCAATCAAGGGTTAACGGATGATTTCTTTAAATGGATTTAAATCCAAAAAGAGGTCGGTGGAGAGGGAGAGGGCGATGCGGCCGCACGGCTGGGCATGCTCTGGCGGAGCAGCGAGGCCTGCGGCGGTGGCGCACGCTCGCCGGAGTTTGGGCGGCGCAAAGGGGAAAGAGCGCGGGGAGAGGTTTTGGGTTTAGCAGGGCGGCAGGAACGCGGCTGGCGGTGCACTGAGCACGGCGGCGGGCGGCCAGGGCCTCCCAGCGGGTCGCCGGAGTGCGGCGGCGCGCGGGGTCCGGCTGCGTAGGGCCAGCGGCGCAAGGGGAGGGGAAAAGGGAGCAGCGGCGAGGCAGCGGCGCGGGGAGACTTACCAGAGTGCAGCGGCGCAGCCTCCGGCGTGGCTCAGCTAGTCGCGCACGGCGGCGGGAGCAGCTCGCGCTCGGCCGGCGCCGGCGAGCTTGCGTGTGTGGCGCGGGGGCGAATGAGTGGGGTTGGAGCTCCAAGGGGGCGCGCCCGGGGCCATTTATAGCCCGGGATGAGCTCCCGGAGCTCCCCCGGCGCCCCCCGTGGCCGGACGCGTGGCGAGAAGGCGGTACGGGGCGGCGACGCGTGCCCCCGGCGGCGAGCTCCGCACGGAGCCGCAGGGCGCGGTCGGCGCCGCACTCGTGGTGCGGTGGAAGGCCGTGGGGACGACACGCGGCGTGCTCGTCCCCCTAGGCTCGATCCGCGCCGGTGGAGGCGGATCGGGCGGCCGCGGCGGCGTGATGGGCGCGACGGCGAGGGGAGGAAGAAGGGGGGCTGTACGGTGACGTCAGCGCGACGTCACCAGGGAGGAGCAACGCGCGCGCGGGAGAGTTGGAGGGGGTGGAGTGGACTTCGGGAGAGGGAGAGCGGGGCTGGTTTGGGCCGCGGCGAGCGGGGAAAGGAGGCTGGGCCGCGAGGTGGAGCTGGGCCGGCAGGGTGGTTTCGGCCCAAGGTAAGTTTTCTTCTTTTTCCTTTTTCCATTTTTCTCTTTTCTTTTCTATTTTGAGTTTGAACTTGATTTTGAATTCCATTTCAAATCTAACTTGGATTTTTGGATGGTTTCTAGGGTTTAGGATTATTCTAAAGTTAGAACAAGCATATGCATATGGTTGGTTTCAAAATATTCCAATGCATTTCATTTTTCTAATGCATTATCTTGTTGAAGTTAATCTAGTTTTTAATATTAAAAATACTTTTAATGTTCTTTTTAAATGCTCTCTAATTTTAAGGTGTCACAGACCTACCCCACTTAGAGTGAATCTCGTCCTCGAGATTCGTCTGGTTCCTGGAATAGATACAGAAATTCTTTCCTGAGATTTTCCTCTTTTTCCCACGTGGCTTCTGCTTCGATATGGTTGCTCCATTGTACCCGGCAAAACTTAGCCGCAGTCCTTCGAGTTTGTCTGATGGTCGTATCCAATATTCGCGTGGGTCTTTCTTGATACCTCAAATCTGGTTGTAAATCTTCTGTTTCTGGAGCTGTTTGTTCTTCCGGTATTCTTAAGCATTTCCTTAGTTGAGATACATGAAATACCGGGCGTATATCTCCTAGTTCTTCTGGTAATGCCAGTCGATAGGCTACCTTTCCAATTCTGTTAATATCCGGTAGGGGCCGATATATCGGGGTGCTAACTTTCCTTTGATTTGGAATCTTCGTGTTCCTCGGATCGGAGCTACTTTCAAATACACATAGTCATTGACTTCGAAAGTCAATTCCTTTCTTCGGGTATCAGCATAACTTTTCTGCCGATTTTGTGCTGTCTTTAGATTCTCTTGTGCCTGTCTGGTTTTCTCTTCAGCATCCTGTAGTATAGCTGGCCCGAATAATGATCTTTCTCCTGTCTCTGACCATAGTAAGGGAGTTCTACACTTTCTGCCGTACAAGGCTTCAAAGGGTGACATTTGCAGACTAGCTTAGTAGCTATTATTGTATGAGAATTCTGCGTATGCTAGGCTTTCTTCCCAGTCCTTTCCATATGTCAGAACGCAAGCTCGTAGCATATCTTCTAGTATTTGATTTACCCGCTCGGTTTGTCCATCGGTCTGCGGGTGGTATGCCGAGCTATAA
Organism: Urochloa ruziziensis; assembly: GCA_015476505.1. NCBI lineage: Eukaryota > Viridiplantae > Streptophyta > Magnoliopsida > Poales > Poaceae > Urochloa > Urochloa ruziziensis. The sequence goes on along the minus strand of CM027119.1, from coordinate 5,695,183 downwards.
TCCAGGGTGGATCCTAAACTTTTATGCAGGGTTCTCCAGAAAGTGGAAGTAAACTGGGGCCCTCGATCTGTTACTATTCTCTTAGGTACTCCATGAAGCTTTAAAATATTGTCTATATATAGCCAGGCTAACTTGTCGCCTCCATGTGTTGCCTTGACAGGAATGAAATGAGCCACCTTAGTTAGCCGGTCCACAATTACCCAGATCGAGTCATTTCCTTTAGCTGTCCTGGGTAAGCCAACGATAAAATCCATACTAATTTCTTCCCATTTCCATTCAGGTATGGGTAAGGGTTGCAGTAATCCGGCTGGCTTCTAGTGCTCTGCTTTAACGGTCCTGCAGATGTGACAACTGGCTACATACTCGGCTATGTCTCTTTTCATACCTGGCCACCAGTAGGATTCTCTGAGATCTTGGTACATCTTGGTGGATCCGGGATGTATGGAGTAGGCTGAGTTATGAGCTTCATTCATGATTGTTTTGCGTAACTCATCCTGGGGTGGTACGCATATTCGATTTCGAAAGTAGAGGGTGCCTTCTTTGTCCAGTCGAAGGTCTGGCCCTTTTCCAAGCCCAATAGAATCCTGAAGCAGCATGATCTCCTTGCTTCTTTTCTGAGCTTCTTTAATTTGCATTTGGAGTAGAGGCTGTAAATGTATGTTAGCAAGATATCCAAAGGGTATCACTTGCAGATTTAAAGCTCGCATCTCCTGGGCTAACTTTTCTGGTCGGTAGCTGGACTTCCGACTTAAGGCATCGGCTACCGTATTTGCTTTTCCCGGGTGGTATCGTAGTTGTATATCGTAATCCTTCATTAATTCCAACCATCTTCGTTGCCTTAGGTTCAACTCCTTTTGTGTGAAGATGTACTTAAGACTTTTATGGTCCGTATAGATATCACATCGTTTGCCCAATAAATAGTGTCTCCAAATTTTTAGGGCATGGACAACTGAAGCCAATTCCATGTCATGGGTAGGGTAGTTCACTTCGTGGGTCTTCAATTGTCGTGATGCATAGGCTATTACTCTTTCGTTCTGCATGAGAACTGCCCCTAGTCCTTTGCGAGAAGCGTCACAATATATCACGAAGTTTTGATATATGTCTGGCAAAGCTAATACAGGGGCGGTTATCAACCTTTGCTTCAGCTCTTGAAAGCTATTCTCACAAGCCGCTGTCCATTTGAATTTTACCTTTTCCTTGGTCAGTTCTGTCATGGGTTTGGCTAGGCGGGAGAATCCTTTAATAAATCTTCGGTAGTAACCGGCTAATCCCAGGAAACTTCGCACCTCATGCACGTTTCATGGTTGTTGCCATTCCATAACAGCTTCGACTTTGGCAGGATCCACTTCAACACCTCGTTGAGTTATGACATGTCCAAGAAAAGCGATTTTCTCTAACCAGAATTCGCACTTACTAAACTTGGCATATAACTTATGTTCTCGCAATGTTCCTAGAACAATCCTGAGGTGCCTTTCATGTTCTTCGGCCGTTTTGGAGTAAACTAATATGTCATCTATGAATACCACTACAAACTTGTCCAATTCTCCCATGAATACTTTGTTCATCAAGTTCATGAAGTATGCTGGGGCGTTAGTCAGACCAAAGGGGAGAACAATATACTCGTATTGGCCATATCTTGTTACAAAAGCCGTCTTTGGTATATCATCCCATCGAAGTTTGAGTTGATAATATCCAGACCTAAGGTCTATCTTAGAGAAGTATCTTGCTCCCTTCAGTTGATCGAATAAATCATCGATCCTTGGCAACGGGTACTTGTTTTTTATGGTGACCTCATTAAGCGATCGATAGTCGACACACATCCTCAAAGTTCCATCTTTCTTTTTCACGAATAACACCGGTGATCCCCAAGGTGAGGAACTTGGGCGTATAAATTCCTTTTCCAACAGATCCTTAAGTTTCTTCTTTAGTTCTTCCAATTCATCGATAGCCATTCTATACGGTCTTTTAGCTATCGGAGCGGTGCCTGGTAATAGGTCTATAACAAACTCCACATCTCGATCTGGGGGTAACCCAGGTAACTCTTCTGGAAAAACATCGAGATACTCTCTAACCACCGGTATTTGTTCTATCATAGTAACATCCATTTGATAGATCATGGTGGATATATTCTTATTTTGCACCTAGCACTGTGCCCTCTGATGGCTAGGGGTAGTAAGAGTGACTATCCCCTTCCCACAATCTATCTGTCCATCATGCTTCTTTAACCAATCCATTCTCAAGATTAAGTCTATACCTTCTGAGTTTAGAACCACTGGATTTGCTAAGAATTCTACCCCACTTAAAAGAATTCGAACTCCTGGGCTACGCAGTTGACAGGGTATTTTAGCTCCAGGGGTGGTAGCTAAGATCGGATTTTCTAGTGGGGTGGTGGGTAATTGATTTTCTCTAACGAATTTTAGAGTAATGAAGGTATGCGATGCTCCGGAATCGAATAAAATATTCGCGAGATGGGAATTGATTGGAAACTTACCGAGTGCTACATCAGGAGCAGCTTGAGCTTCCTCGGTATCCACATAGTTCAGGCGTCCTTGAGAATAGGAGGACACCGGCTTTTTGTTTTGTTGGCCATTTCTTCCATTGGACGCTGGGCGGGAGCTTCCTACTGAAGCGGCTGGTGCGGACGCTTTATTCTTGTAAGGACAGTTGGCTATGAAGTGGCCGGGTTCGCGGCAGTGGAAATAAGTCTTGTCTCCCATGTTGGCGGTAGGGGCAGTAGCAGCTTTGGCATAGGAGGCTTGCCCTGAGTTGTAGTTACGACCGGAAGTAGCTGGTTGTGCAAAGGTGTTACGGCTGGATGTTCGGGGTGCATAGCTTGGATTGAAACGGGTTCGTTGTGCTGAGAAGTTGGTCGTCCGTATGTTCCGCTGTTGGGTACGTTGGGTTTGGTATTTCTTCTTGCGATCCTCTTCATCGTGAGCAGTTTCTGCTGAGATAGTCTGACTGACTAGGACGTTAAAGTTTGGATAGATATGTGGGGTCATCTGTTGTCGGTAAATGCTATTGAGACCCTTCTTAAATCGACCTTGCTTCTTCTTGTCAGAACTGATTTCATCGGGAGCATAGCGGCCTAACTTCATAAATTTCCGATGATACTGAGATATGGTCATACCACCTTGCCGGAGTGCCTTAAACTCATCGGCCTTACGGTCCATGGCTCCTTCCGGAATGTGGTAGCGTCGGAATTCTTCCTGGAATTCTTCCCAAGTAATATCGGTAGCGTCGTTTGCCGCCATGCAGTAATTATCCCACCACTCACTGGCGGATCCCTGTAGTTGATGAGCGGCTAGTAGCACTCTATCTCTGTCTTCAGCATGAATGGCCTCTAGCTTCTTAGTAATAGTCTTCAGCCAGTCGTCGGCTTCAAGGGGTTCATCAGTACTATCAAAGGTGGGTGGGTTAGTTCGGATGAACTCAATGATCTTGCGAGGTTGTCCTAGTTCATTCCCGGGACGAGGATTTTGGGTCTGACCCATGCCTTGAACAATGGTCTCCATTAGGTGGGTTTGGTTGGCCATAACCGCCACTAAATCAACCATTGGCGGGGGTGGTGGATCTTGAGCTTCTTGTTGTCCCTCAGTGTCTCCTTCTTCATCTGCCGAAATGTCCATGGCGTCCTCGTGGAGTTCTCCTTGAGAATCGGCGGAAGGATCTCGCTTCTTCCGGACGCGTGCCCTGTCATGCACACTTTCTTCTTCCGACTGGCCTTGGCTTTGCTGGCCTTTGGAGCTTCTAGCTTGTCGGCTCCGCCGTTCTTGTATCCGGACCGACCTCTTGGGCTTCATCTGCATATTAAATTCCATATCAAGAGGAACGGTCTATCAAGAGAGGGTGAGATTATGTAATTTATCCTTCCTACAGAAAACAAGATGAGTATAAGAAACATGCTTTATGCCATGCACAACCATATGTACTTTTATTTATTTCCAGGGGGGAAACTCAAGTCCCTAGCACGCAATACACCATACGCACTAGCTATTCAAGGCCATTATACACTATAGGTATCTAATCTACAGGTGAAAGTCTCTCTCTCATTCATTTTTTTTCTAGGTGAAGTCTTCCCAAAAGTCCTGGCCTCCAGAAGTCGATGCGTCCCACATGGAGCCAACAAAAGATTCGGCGTTCACTGAATTGGACCCCCAGTCATTCATGAAGTCAGTTTGCTGAAGGAGCTCCATGATCTCCATGTTCAATTCATCAATTGGCACCGGTGCAGTTGATAGTAGAGGTGATTGCATAGGGATACCTATTCCAAATCCATCTATCGTACCTATCACCCTACTTGCCATATCTGAGGTTTTGCCACATTCTTCTTGGGCAAACATTATGCCGTCATCCTTTTCCTTTGCATTCTCTTCACCCACGGGTTCCTTACCCTTCCTGCTCCGGGTTAGCTTTTCCTCTTCGGACTGGGTTTCCATGGGTATTGGATGACTCGTAGCTTCAGCTTCAAGTTCCGGTTGTTCAGTAATGGGAGGGAGAGGAGTAGTTTTTTCCATCTCCGCATCTACCTTAGTCCGAGGTTTGGTAGTCTTCGGGGGCTTGGGTGGGTTCTTTCCTCTTGCCTTCTTAGTTATTTTTCGTAATTCCCAATTTAAATCATCCTTAGCTCCCTCTACCAGTTGCTCGGCCATTAACGCCCTTTTCTCGGTTGCTTCAACATAATCCACCAGCTCAGTCATACGATCCTTAGTCACGAGAAGGCGATCTTCTAATATCTCGGCTCGTCGTCGGGCTTCTCGATGTCGTATGCTTAGGTTTTCGAATAGGTTTTCTAAGCTCAAAAGATAATCCAAAGTAGTAACTAGAGTTGCTTGATCAGGAATGATGGATTCAGTGAAAAGAACCTTCATGCGATAATTCCAAGCTGTTCTGGTGGTATTCCCAATCGGAAGGTAACGGAGCGACGTGTTCACGGTACCGGTTACCTTATCTCGACAAATTGCCATTACTGCCTTCTTGGCCACCAACTGCAAAGTGTCTGAAAAACGTGAGCCAAAGGCGCTAATAGTCCATGCTTTTCCCGTAGATGGTCTAGGGGCTGGCCCTATAGTTACCCAGACTTCACAAGTCAAGTTTCCTTTGGCCACATACTCACGTCCTTTGTATCGCGGGGTATTTGAGAAACCTAGTTCCCTAAGGGCATTCCTCAGGAGGCGCGGAAATCCAATGTTCCGGTTGTAGTCGGAGTGCAACCATCCTTTTTCGTCGGTCCACGTATCTCCGTCCATATCCTAGTCCAAAAGATCATGGAATTATTCAGAGATTATTCTACTCAGCTTAATAGCACAGGAAAGACTTAAAAGAATTTCTAGCTTTATTTTTCGGGCCATCTTATAGGGCACTAAGGTCTAGCTGGCTCTGATACCACTCTGTGGGGCATGCCCGTGAAATGGAGCTCCCCAAGTACCTGCATTAGCCCTGGAAGTCCTAATGCAAGTAGTTCATCACAAGCGGTATCGAAAACCATCATCGAATAACCTTTTATTCATAATTTACATCAATGTACAGCTTAGAGTCTGTACAAAGCTACGAGCGGGCCTCAAGGCCTCCGCTTATTCAGAAAATATAAAACTACCAGTACTATGTAGAGCCTCAGCATCGCGGTGGAGCACGTGACCATTCCGAGCCTTCGTCGCCTGCACCGTCTTCGGTGAAGTCCTCGGGTATGAAGTGGAAGCAAGGGTGAGCACTCCTGTCAGGGGTACTCAGCAAGTCCCAAAGTAATTTTAATAGATTAAGTTTGGTCCTGGAGGGGCATAACCTCCCTACCAGTCCCGGTTAGTGAACAGAGGTATATCAACCTGCGGTAAGGGAAATCCGCGGGTCATGCTCATTTTAGTGATCTAATCGACGGGGACTTTTACCAATTGGACTCTTGCCGGAGTCACGGCTATCCAGATAGGTTTGTCGCTCTGCAGAGGTCGTACTTCCCTGTCCCGCATTCGGTCAGCCCGTACCGTGTACTTTGGCGGTACTGCCCTACGAGATCCATTCCCACCAGCGTCTATTACTAGACAGCCATTCCCTAGCTCTGTCCACGGAAACTGTTGGGGCCTAAGTAGGAGTCGCGCACGTCCTCACAGGGACCTTCCCGGGGAAAGATTCTTGATGCATCAAGAATATGTATCGTGGCACTCCGCCACTGGGTCCTCCCGACCCGATCACCTGCGACTCGTACCGGCCAGACCCAGCCCTCTGTCGGGGTCTGTCTTCAAGAGTCCCGTTGCCCACCGTGGCCCCTTGGGACAGTTTACTAAAGCTGGCTAGTGGGGTGCGGATCAAGGCCTCACATAAATAAGCATTCCCGAAGGCCATGCTTTTTTGGCATGCGGGACTGTACTAGGCAATGGAAAGATTCTCCCGTGAACCGGTCCTTAGTGGCGACCCGAAGTGGCTCTTAGGACAGAATCCCCTTCCTTGGGATCCTCCTTTCACTTCCCGGTCTAAAATAAAGACTGTGCAATCAAGTTCCGGTTCTCCAATTTCAATTATTCAACATGCTTATATAACAACAGTAATATCCATAATTATTAATATGGAGGAACTTGCCTTGTCCAGCGTCGGGGTCGTCCCCTGCTTCCTCTTCGTAGTCTGGATCTTCGGCGTTGTTCTCCGGGTCAGAGTCTGTGGTTAGTCACACAAATCAATACATCAATCAAGGGTTAACGGATGATTTCTTTAAATGGATTTAAATCCAAAAAGAGGTGACTATTTAATCTAGGGGTTGTGGGTGAGGTTTTTGGGAAAGAAATATATTTCTAGGCTTAAGAATTATTCTAAGATTTTTGGTGAATTTTTGGAAATTTTTGGAAAGCTCTAAGGTGGAGAATTAACTTCTTGTGTGCAATTAGCCGGGTGTACCTAGCAATTAATCAGGGGAAAAAGAGACAGACAGGCGGGGCCCGCGGGGCGCGGCCCGCGCTGGGTACTGTGCTATGGACCCGTGGACTACGGCCCGTGGACCCGCGACCCTCTTGGGTCAGCGGTCCACGAGGACCGGGTGCAGGGAGTGGAACGGGGGTGAGGTGGCGGCCGCGTTGGCGTGGCTGAGCCGCTGGCTTGCGGGCCCGCGGCCAGCATGGCTGCCACGCGGCTGCCAGCGGGGCCGAACGGAGGGGAGCGGCGGCGGGCGACGGCGGAGGCAGGGGCGCTCGCCGGAGTTGAGCGCCCCGGCCACGCTGGGTCGCGAGAACGGCCGCGGCTCGGTGGAGAGGGAGAGGGCGATGCGGCGGCGCGGCTGGGCATGCTCTGGCGGAGCGGCGAGGCCTGCGGCGGTGGCGCACGCTCGTCGGAGTTTGGGCGGCGGGCGGCGCAAAGGGGAAAGAGCGCGGGGGAGAGGTTTTGGGTTTAGCAGGGCGGCAGGAACGCGGCTGGCGGTGCACTGAGCACGGCGGCGTGCTCAGGCGCGGCGGCGGGCGGCTAGGGCCTCCCAGCGGGTCGCCGGAGTGCGGCGGCGCGCGGGGTCCGGCGGCGTAGGGCCAGCGGCGCAAGGAGAGGGGAAAAGGGAGCAGCGGCGAGGCAGCGGCGCGGGGAGACTTACCGGAGTGCAGCGGCGCAGCCTCCGGCGTGGCTCAGCTAGTCGCGCACGGCGGCGGGAGCAGCTCGCGCTCGGCCGGCGTCGGCGAGCTTGCGTGTGTGGCGCGGGGGCGAATGAGTGGGGTTGGAGCTCCAAGGAGGCGCGCCTGGGGCCATTTATAGCTCGGGGGTGAGCTCCCGGAGCTCCCCCGGCGCCCCCCGTGGCCGGACGCGTGGCAAAAAGGAGGTACGGGGCGGCGACGCGTGCCCCCGGCGGCGAGCTCCGTACGGAGCCGCAGGGCGCGGTCGGCGCCACACTCGTGGTGCGGTGGAGGGCCGTGGGGACGACACGCGGCGTGCTCGTCCCCCTAGGCTCGATCCGCGCCGGTGGAGGCGGATCAGGCGGCCGCGGCGGCGAGATGGGCGCGACGGCGAGGGGAGGAAGAAGGGGGATTGTACGGTGACGTCAGCGCGACGTCACCAGGGAGGAGCAACGCGCGCGCGGGAGAGTTGGAGGGGGTGGAGTGGACTTCGGGAGAGGGAGAGCGGGGCTGGTTTGGGCCGCGGCGAGCGGGGAAAGGAGGCTGGGCCGCGAGGTGGAGCTGGGCCGGCAGGGTGGTTTCGGCCCAAGGTAAGTTTTCTTCTTTTTCCTTTTTCCATTTTTCTCTTTTCTTTTCTATTTTGAGTTTGAACTTGATTTTGAATTCCATTTCAAATCTAACTTGGATTTTTGGATGGTTTCTAGGGTTTAGGATTATTCTAAAGTTAGAACAAGCATATGCATATGGTTGGTTTCAAAATATTCCAATGCATTTCATTTTTCTAATGCATTATCTTATTGAAGTTAATCTAGTTTTTAATATTAAAAATACTTTTAATGTTCTTTTTAAATGCTCTCTAATTTTAAGGTGTCACACCATAGCACTCAGAGGCAGCTTTGCAGCAGGTAGGGATGATGCTGCTCTTTAGGCTTTTGGAAGGGTGCTTTATCAAGAAGATGGTGAGCTACAGGTCACCATTTGGAGGTTCTTCCCTCGTAGAGCACCGGAGGCCGTGAGCAGCATAATCCTTGATATCCAGAATCAGCTGAATGAGGACTTGAGGGACCATGCCAAGTACTCCGCAGTGGTTCACACCTATGCTGTGGGCACCACGGATGAGTTGAGCAATGCTTATGACATGCTCGCTGCTGAACGACTGAAGAACAAGAAGCTCCGCGCTGCACTCCGTGGAGAGGATCCAGCAGAAGTGGCGGAAGATAGAGAAGTTTGTCCAGCACGTTCACCCCCTCACCGCAAGACTAGTTATGGAGGAGCTTTCACTTTCATCAACTAGCCTTGGAGGAGCTTAGGAGTTTAGGAGTTTAGGAGTCTAGAAGTTTTAGAGTTTAGAGTTCTTGTAATCGTTAGCGTTAAGCGATCGTCGTTTTGAGCTACGTCTTTTGTTAAGAGTGAACGTGTGCTTGTTATTTTGCTTATGAATGATTTGGGTCTTTGTAATGAGTGTGGTGTGTTGTGGAGTGATTACCACAGCGACATCAGTTTAATAAAGTTTAGTTTGGGGTTTTATCTTGTCTCATAATTTAATCCTTTATCTAACTCGTTTTATCTATCTTATAAATCTCGTTCAACGCAAATCTGTTCGCGTCACTGCGTGACCTTTCGGTACTGTTCGAATTTATTCAGGAGCTACAGGGATCGGTTTCAGGTGAAACTAATTGTATTGGATTCAGAATTTACCGGGTGATATTCGGGCAATTTTTCATGATTTTTGGACTTTCGGACAGAGAGCTATGCGTCTGTCTTTCTAAGAGTCTGAATCTGTCATTATTGTCTGACGTCTGCAGCTTGTTTATTTTATATTTCGAGTTTTATAACTCTGATTTATATGATTCAAGTTGGGTTGGTTCCGGAATTTAGTAACCATTATTATGTAATTTTATCATAATTTCTGGATGTTCAGTTCATGAGATATACCTGATCTATTGGGGTAGTCAGATTCTATCTTGTCCTGAAATTTTCTGCTATTATCTAATTATGCAGTTGAGTACAATCTTTCTATTATATCTTTATCTATCACAATCTGAAACTTGTATCTCTAACACTCAGATGGTGAACACCAGGTCCGGCTCAGGAGTTGATCAACCACCAAGAGTCCGTCAGCCAAGGAACGTCAATCCCAACCCAAATCCTCAGCAAGAACCACCACTGCCGCCAGAGATGGAGCTATTTCTTCAGGCACAGATGGCTCTCCTCCAGACTTTGACCAACACTGTGGCTGGCCTTCAAGCTCAAGTCAATCAGGGGAACAACAACCAAAACCAGAACCAGAACCCGCCGCCCAGGGACAAGCATAGGGAGTTCATGAGCCACAGGCCCCCGATGTTCTCTCATTCGGCAGATCCACTGCAGGCTGATGATTGGCTGAAGACTGTGGGGAAGATGCTGGATATCACTCAGTGTCCTTTATGCTTCTAGACGCTTAGAGGGGACTGCCGCAGATTGGTGGGATTCTTTCACCGCCGCCCATGATGATGCCGATGCTATCACTTGGGATGAGTTCAAAAACAACTTTAGGAAGCATCACATTCCGACAGGTCTCATGAAGCTGAAGAAGGCTGAGTTTCTCGCTCTTCAGCAGGGAGGAATGTCCGTGAGTGAGTATCGAGACAAGTTTATTCAGTTGTCTCGCTATGCACCAGAAGAGGTGTCTGATGATGAGAAGAAGCAGGAACAGTTCCTGAACGGTTTGATTGGGCCGCTCAACTATCACCTGTACTCTTACACCTTCCCAACCTTTCAGGAACTGATTGACAAGGCCATTGGTTTGGAGCACAAACGCCAGGAGCTGGGAGAGAAGAGGAAGTTCAGTGGTTCCGGACAGTCTAGCAGCATCACTCGACCTCGCTTCACCCCACCTTAGCAGAACACTCCATTCCGCTTTGGAGGTTACAGTGGTGGATATGGACAGAACCAGGGTCAGCGCGCCGCACCTACACCGCAGCGTCCGGCATTCCAGCAGAACACCCAACAGAACTTCCAGCAGAACCGCCAGACTACTCCATCTCAGACACCAGTGAAGGCACCAGCTCCAGGCAGCACTACTACCCCTCGTGCTTGTTTCAAGTGTGGCGATCCCAGTCACTTTGCCAATAACTGCCCCAGAAGGAATGCACAGACTCCGCAGAGCCAGAATCAGCAGAACCAGCAGACTCTGCAGGCCAAGACTGGAAATCAGACACCGCAGGGCAGCAAGGGACGCCAGAACTATATGCATGGTAGGGTGAACCATGTGGCTGCAGAGTCCGTCCAAGATGCTTCCAATGTGTTGCTTGGTATGTTCCTAGTCAACTCAGCTCCTGCATCCGTCTTATTCGATTCTGGAGCATCCCATTCTTTCATATCCGCACAGTTTGTAGCAAAACATAACATACCCATGAACATCATGAAGCAACGCATGATAGTTAGTTCGCCAGGGGGGAAATGAAGGCACTCTACATGTGTCCCAAAGTTAACCTTAAAATTCTGGAAAAAGACTTCTGGGCAAGGTTAATAGTACTAGATACCCGTGGTCTCGACGTCATACTCGGGATGTCCTGGTTGAGTCAGCATGATGCCACCATCCGTTGTGCCAAGAAGTCAGTGTTGCTTACCAGCGCAGACGGGGAGCAGATTGAGTATGTGGCCGTCCAGTCCGAGGGAACAGGGAGAGCAACCGATGAAGTAGCAGATGGTACAACTGAGGGGATAGTGAACTAGGCTGAAGGTGTGGTTTTGGAAGACATTAAGGTGGTGTGTGACTTCCCGGATGTCTTCCCAGACGAGTTGCCAGGTATGCCACCTGACCGAGATGTCGAGTTTCTCATTGATCTTATTCCTGGTACTGCACCCATCTCTCAAAGACCATATAGACTTTCTGCTAAACATTTAGAAGAGCTTAAACAACAATTAAAGGAACTTTTAAGTAAACGCTTTATCCGTCCTAGTTCTTCACCATGGGGTTCACCGGTGATCTTTGTAAAGAAGAAGGATGGCACAGAAAGGATGTGTGTGGATTACAGGTTACTTAATGATGTCACTATCAAGAATAAGTATCCGTTGCCCAGGATTGATGACCTTTTTGACCAGATGAGAGGTGCCAGAGTGTTTTCTAAGATTGATCTGCGTTCCGGTTATCATCAGATGAAGATCATGCCTTGTGATATCCCCAAGACAGCTTTCTCTACCAGATATGGCCTTTATGAGTATACGGTAATGTCTTTTGGTTTGACTAATTCCCCCACTTACTTCATGTATCTGATGAATAAGGTGTTTATGGAATATCTGGATAAGTTCGTGGTGGTGTTCATTGATGATATCCTGGTATAATCTCCCAGGATGAGGAAGAGCATCAAGAGCATCTGAGGTTGGTGTTGCAGAAGTTGAGAGAGAATCAGCTGTATGCCAAGTTCAGCAAGTGTGAGTTCTGGATGAAGGAAGTTTCTTTTCTGGGTCATGTCATTACTGATGGTGGTGTAGCAGTCGATCAAGGGAAGGTCAACGATGTGTTGAACTAGAAGCCACCCACTTCTGTGAAGCAGGTAAGGAGTTTCTTGGGAATGGCAGGTTACTATCGTCGGTTCATTGTGGGTTTCTCCAAGATAGCAAAGCCTCTGACATCACTTTTGGAGAAGGATGCAGACTTCAAGTGGACCGAATCTTGCCAGGCTAGTTTTGAGAAGCTAAAGCAGCTGTTGACTACAGCTCCCGTTCTTGTGATGCCGGACATTAGTAAAGGCTTTGACGTCTATTGTGATGTGTCTAAGCTAGGATTGGGGTGTGTGCTTATGCAGGAAGGACATGTGGTTGCATATGCATCTAGGCAGTTGAGGAAGCATGAGCAGAATTATCCTACACACGACTTGGAGCTGGCAGCTGTGGTACATGCTTTGAAGGTTTGGAGACACTACCTCGTGGGGAATAAGTGTAATATCTATACAGACCATAAGAGCTTGAAGTACATTTTTACCCAGAGGGATCTCAATCTCAGGCAGCGCCGTTGGTTGGAGCTGATTAATGACTACGATCTAGAGATACATTATCACCTGGGCAAGACAAATGTCGTGGCGGATGCTCTGAGTAGGAAGGATCAGTTGAATATGGTACTAGCGCACGAGCTTCTAGAGGAATTGTTCAAGGAGTTTGAGAAATTGAACCTTGGGATGGTAGCTCACACTGAAGGAGTCACACTAGAGATAGCGTCCACCTTGGAGCAGGAAATCCGAGAGGGTCAGCTAGAGGATGCTAAGGTAAAGGAAATCAAGGAGCTGATGAGTGAAGGGAAGGCACCTGACTACCGAATAGATGATCAAGGAACACTTTGGCTTGGTAGGAGGATTTGTGTGCCTGACATCGACCATCTGAGAAAGACTATCGTCAGAGAAGCTCATGATTCCGCTTATTCTATCCATCCTGGAAGCACCAAGATCTGAAGCAGATGTACTGATGGTATGGTATGAAGAGGGATGTGGCTGAATATGTAGCTGTGTGTGACACTTGTCAGAGGGTCAAGGCAGGACATCAGAGGCCAGCAGGGCTACTCTAACCATTGAAAGTGCCAGAATGGAAGTGGGAAGAGATTAGTATGGATTTCATAGTGGGTTTACCCCGCTCTCGGACGATCATGATTCTATATGGGTTATCGTGGATCGGTTTACCAAGGTAGCTCATTTCATACCTGTGAGACTCGAGTACACCAGCGCTAAGTTGGCAGAGTTGTACATGTCCAGGATCGTGTGTTTGCATGGTGTGCCTAAGAAAATAGTTTCTGACAGGGGTACTCAGTTTACGTCACGGTTCTGGCAGAAGCTACATGAGTCTATGGATACAAAGTTAAATTTCAGTTCAGCATACCACCCTCAGACAGATGGCCAGACAGAGCGAGTTAATCAGATATTGGAGGATATGTTGAGGGCTTGTGCTTTAAAGCATGGAAGAAGTTGGGAAAAGAGCTTGCCTTATGCGGAGTTCTCTTATAATAACAGCTACCAGGCGAGTCTCAAGATGGCACCGTTCGAGACTTTGTATGGAAGAAGGTGCATGACGCCTCTCTTCTGGAACGAGGCCGGAGAAAGTCAAGTATTTGGACCAGAGGTTCTACAAGAGGCTGAAAGGCAGGTGCAGGTTATAAAAGAAAAATATGAGATCAGCGCAGTCGAGGCAGAAAAGTTATGCTGACACTCATCGTAGAGCATTGACGTTTGAAGAAGGTGATTTTGTATATTTAAAGGTGTCCCCTATCAGAGGCTTGCGCAGATTCAAGGTGAAGGGCAAATTGTCACCTCGCTTTGTTGGCCCATACAAGATACTAGAGAGGATGGGAGAAGTTGCTTACCGGTTAGAGTTGCCAGCCAGGCTCTCAGATGTGCATGATGTATTCCATATCTCTCAGTTAAAAAGGTGTCTCAGGGTACCAGAGGAGCAGTTGTCCTTGGAAGAGCTGAATGTTGAGCTGAATGTGTCCGACGATCTGACCTATAACGAGCGACCGATCAGAATTTTGGAGATATTGCAGAGAGTTACTCGGAACAAGTCAATCACCATGTGCAGGGTACAGTGGAGTCATCATTCAGAGGATGAGGCAACTTGGGAAAGAGAGGATGAGTTGAGGGCAGAATTTCCAGATCTCTTCGTTAATCCACCCGAATCTCGAGGTCGAGATTCTTCTTAGGGGGGCAGGTTTGTAATACCCTAATTTTCAACTTTTGCAATTATTAAAATTTTCAAGAAATTATTTATGCTAAGTTAAGGTTTTTAATGATTTTCTAGAATTTATTTGAGTTAAATGCGTGTTGGAAAATATTTTCTCGAATTAAAATAAAGTTTAGGTTTCACTATTGCATTCATGCTGCTGCATTTTATTTTGAGTTGTTTGAATTCAAATTTGGTTGAATGCGAATTTAGTTTGAGTATTGTTTGTTTAAAAATCAGCAAGTCCATCTTTGCCCCCTAAAGATTTCAGCCCGCTCAGTTTCGCCCCCTTTCCCTCCCGTTCAGCCCAGCAGCAGCAGCGGCCCTGTTCGGCCCCGCGACGTTGAAGGCGCCGCGCCCCCTTTCCGTTTTCGCCTTGCGCCAGCGCCTAGCCTTCGCCTCGCCTTTTTCCGCCTTCTCCTCTCGCCCGAGCCTGCGTTCCGCTCCGCCTTCGATCGAGCCGCTGACGGGCGGGTCCCGCCTATCATCGCCGCCGCCGCGTCGTCTCCGACCCGGACTCGGGTCCGAGCCCGAGTCTGGCGTGCTGCGGTGCGCCCCGCGCAGCCTGGCCCCACGCGCAGGCCGTCGCCACATTACTTAAGCGCGCACCGCCTTCGCTCCGCCCCTATCGCCCCAAACCCTAGCACCCCGCGCGCCGCCGCCGCTCCGCAACCCTAGCGGAGCGCCGTCGCCGCCTCGAGTCGCCTTCAAGCCGGTCGTCACCTTGGTAAGCCTCGCGAGGAGCTCCGCCGTGTTTTGGTAGCTTCGGGGCGTCTTCCCGTGCCCCCTAGTGCTGGTTCCGCGCACGCCGCCGCGCGTGTAGGTCCGCCGCCGCCGCCGCGCGCCGGAGTGGCTATGGGTCGTCCGATCCGTCACCTGCGGCCAAGATCTGATGGCCGCTTACCCCTTCGTTCGGTCCACCGTGGACCCGTGGACCGAAGTCCACGGCGCGGTCCACGGCACCGCCGCGCCGACGTCAGCTGACGCCGTCCGCGGTGACGCCAGCCTGACGTCACCCGCCGTCCGACCCGCCGCCACCGTCAGCCAGTTTTGCAGAAAAGCCCTCGAGCTTTTCTCTATTTACAGATCTATCTCGCGCAGTTCATAAATTCTTACCGTTTAGTCCTTTTATTTCTGTTTAGGCCCCTGGAAATTCCTGTTCTTTGCCAGCAAGTCCTTAATCTTGTTTATATCATATCTTTTGCATCTTAACTCCGTTTTACTCGTTCAAGATATCGTTGGAATGGTTGTTTTATGTACAATCTATATGTGTGGACCATGTGTTGGTTTCTTATAATTGTTATACTATTTTCTTATTATTTCTTTTGCTTGTTGCATGTGTGTACCGGTAGACGATCCGCGCTTTGCTGACTTCCCAGGAGAGGAGTTCGAGTAGTTCGGGCAGCAGCAAGCTTTCACTGAAGGTAAGTCGCCTTGGTCATGCTTTGTCCCATTTAAATTAAAAACTTACTTTTATGTTCAACCGACCATAGTTGTATGTTATATTTAATTTTGATGGGTTTACCTACTAAAGACATGCCTAGCCACCCTATCCTGAATATCATGCCTTTACCATGGGTTAATGAATCTGCTGTAGTTTTTGCTAGTGCTCTACTGTTTAATTGAACCCCTATGTTAATCTTGATTTTATCACGCTATGCCTCGGTAACAAGATCATTTATTTAATTGGAAACATGGAGAACCACTCGGGACATACCGTACAACCGCAGTACTAATGGGCTCTGGCCTTAGCCAATTAATTAGATGTTTTAGTCTTGGTAGCTTTACTCACAAGAGGCAAGAGGGGGAGACTGTAGTTGGAGTATAACCCGGCCCCTATTTGGGAGGAAGCCTTTGCTAAGGTGTGCCCATTGGAGAGGTTTATACATCACGCTGATCATGAATCCTTAGCGAGCTATCATTACTAACGTATCTTTGTAAAGGCTTCGTAGTGGATCCTTGGCCATTCACCAAAGGTAGTGTCTAATGGGGCTTTGCAAATCTCGGCCGTAAAGGGTGACACTTCTGCTGGGTAAAGCTGTATAAACCTTGGCAAGGTTAATTAAAAACTATCATGATAGCCGTGCTCACGGTTACGAGCGGCCTGGACACTCACATATTTAATTTATCGAAACTTTATTCAAATTATTTACTTTATGTTGAGGCTCTCATCTTTACGTTACTTTATTCATTAATTGTGGGTGGTATAACCTTATACTTAAGCTTGCTTAATTAAAATTTGATCAATTAAAATGCTAAATGCTTAAACTTGTAGCCTATCCTTGTTTAAGCCTTGCATATCATTCCGTTATCTTTCGCTTGTTGAGTACGGCATGTGCTCACGCTTGTTCATTTATTTTTTTGCAACGACCGATCCGGATTTGTTCAGACGTGGAGAGCTTTGAGGAGTTTCCCGACGATTTCCAGGAGTTCTAGGCTGCGTCTCTGCCAGGCAACCTCAAGGTCTTAGAGGAGTTTCGTTCGCAGTGTTAAATAAAGACTCTATTTATTCTATGGAGACAAACCTTGGCTTGTAATAATGCTATTTAATACTCTCTATCTATTCTTGCACGCTGTGATATTTGTTTTTGTCAATTATATGTGAGCCTCGAGAGAGCAGCCTATTCGCCTAGTTTTTGATTTTGACTGATTCTTCCTGATTCAATAATATTCTGCGAGAAAGAAAAATCTGTTGTGCTACGCTGATAAGCGAAGCGAACAAGATGCCCAAAAATCAAATCTTCTGCTTCATAGAAAGTCAGAAACTGAAAGATTCATAGGAATCTATTCGGTCGCCAAAAGTAGAGTGAATTAGCTTTCATTTAGCAAACCTTCAATCAAAGAACTACTTCGTTCATATATTTAAACAAACGCTCTTCTCAGCGCATTGTGTTCTATAGATATGTATACAGTTTGCAAGCCAAAAAAATTGTGGACATATATAAGTAGAGTTGTTTTATGATACTTGTAGAGGTAATACATGAAAGTACCTG
Organism: Urochloa ruziziensis; assembly: GCA_015476505.1. NCBI lineage: Eukaryota > Viridiplantae > Streptophyta > Magnoliopsida > Poales > Poaceae > Urochloa > Urochloa ruziziensis. Next base: position 5,677,926 of record CM027119.1, on the reverse strand, counting down.
CTGTTTTGAGTAAAAAAATTAATTAAATAGGATAATAATTTAAGAGTATTTTACAATGCTTGTAGAGGTATCAACCGGTACCTGAATGTATCTGTTGTTTTGAGTACAAAAATAAATTAAATCAATGGTTGATCCCACTAGTTTTGGCACTTGATCTCACAAATTTGGTACTTATTTGTACATCTGTTTAGGTACCTTAGGTACTCCTTTTGTTTCCACTGTCTGATTTCTCGTAATGGACGACTCTCATTATCTCCAAGAATTCTAAAATATCTCATAAATTAAATCCATGGTTGGTCCCACTATTTTTGATACTTGGTCCCACGAATTTGTTATTTCTTGGTACCTCTGTTTAGATACCTCTAGGTAGTCCCTTTGTTTCAACCATCCGATTTCTCATAATGGATGGTTCTCTCATTATTTTCAAATATTCTAAAATTTCTTAATTAATTTTCTGATGCTACCCAATAATTATATATTGTTGGAATAGTTCATTTCTTACCATTTCTACGAAAATAATCTCTTGCGCGAGGATGTCTACTCGGTACCCAACTACAGCTAGCACTGATCGTGACGGTGCTTATAGCCTTCCCCCAATTATTGAAGGATTTCCCAGTTGATTTAAGATCACTCAGACACAACAGCTTGCATTGCTGAATACAGTCCCCCAAATACAAATTATTATTTTTGTTGCAAGTTAAGTCGATTAGTTGATTTGTCTCCTGTCAAATAAAATGAAACTTCTGTGAGTGCGCCTTTGGTCGATCTACTAAAATTTTGCCATCTCAAATTCAAAATTTCTCTTATGGACGTAGCTATATATGTGCACCTTCGACGGGGAATAGTATGATGCACGCGGTGAGAGAAGAAAAGCAGATTATATTTCAGGCGTTCTCTTACATATTGATGCACTGTCACAAATGAGATACAAACTAGGATATCTTTCCGGGAGAAGGGTGCTTTTTAATTGACGCTGATAAGTTCTTCCACTCAGCCCCGTCCCACGAATTTTATGGGCCCTTGGGCTAGTAAGACACCAAGGGCCTAACAATCTAATATTTTAATAAAACAATTACAGTATATAATAGTATTAATAAGAGATAACTTGTAGCATACATAGTATACATTTAATTCTTCTCGGAAAAGTAACAATGCATCAAAGAAGATAAAAAGGGGCAAAATAACTATGATGGTTATCTCAAATAAATGTATAGCGCTTTAGTGCTTTTTAAAAAGGTGTTTTTGGGCATTTCTTGATGCAAAATCTTCAACAACACTTTCAAGATCATTTGTATCTAAAATATACATACATGGTATATCGTGCAAGGTATACTGTATTATACATACTTGGTAGATTCATGGGCCCTCAGCCTGATGGGCCCCTGGCCATCGCACCGGCTGACCCCCTCTAAGACGGCCCTGCTTCCACTCGATCAAAGCAATGTTGGTGGGCTAAATATTTGTCACTATTAGAGGTGACCTCCCTGTAATAAGTAGCTTTGGACGTTAATTAGGATGAACCAGCTAGTGCCACACAATCTAATCCTAGCGAAAAGTAGCCTAGCCTAGCCTAGCTACCACTTTGGGTCGTGGCTTAGCTATCTAGCGATCACCCCTGTCTATTTGTCTTTTCTAGTAGTGCGGAAAGACTATTCTCCTCGTAAGCCGGCTATTAATTATAGCTTTATAATTTATAGGATTTATGTAGACTTTTTGTCAAGGATATGTAGTACAGAACATTTACCTACACAACTCCAAATAATTGGACTTATGAGTACATATCTATTTCCCTGCCCAAATTGCAAGTCACTTTGTAGATACTCTCTCTGTTCTCGAATACACATGACTTTTAAGACAATCAGTTTAATTTATTTTTGAACTACTTGGCTTGTCGTAAATGCACCTGAATATACGTTATATTACTAATTTTAATTAATCAATGGTAGATGGACTGATGGTGTGTGGCAAGATGGAGCTAAATGTTCCTTGTCGTGGTCTCTATGTTAACGTACATGGTACATCGTCGTTGCATGCATTGGCTGTGGGCCTGTGGCATTGAGAAGAAGGATATACAATTCAAAGGCACCCTTTTGATTTGATAAAGACAGAGGTGATAGCATAATAATAATGATGATATGATGTGATGACCATGGACTACATGTTGGAAATATACATACTATGGTCTTTAATTATGGTAAAATAGTCACTAGCTAATTGAAGCCACCACAGCCTCTTCCGTACCATGCCGAAGCATGCAAATAATTAAAGTAGGTAGGCCAGCTGACACAACGTGGCCGGCCGGCCACCCACATGCGCCGCGTCGTCCTTAGATAGGTATCGAAAAGTTTTTAAGTAATAAATGCACCTTTGACTAATAATTAGGGGTATTAATTAAAATCAGTTTACAAAATTATCTCCACAACCCTAGGTAAATTCTCGAGACGAATCTAATGAGGTCTTTGACCACACAATTAGAAGATGGTTACTGTAGAGTTACTGTACCAAATCGTAGATTAATTATGCTCATTAGATTCGTCGCGTAAAGTTGCACCCATCTGTGAAAAGGTTTTACAAATAAACTTCATTTAGTGCTTCATGCATACAAGATTATTTGCATTTAATGCCTCTGAAAAAATTTTCGGAGGGCATCTAAACACGGCCCTGTTATCTTTTGAGAACCCTGGCAGCATTGCATTGACACCAATTATCAGCTGCTCTATATCTCCCTATCTAGCTAGATCTTGTTGCATGCATGGATGGCCACCGCAGTTTTAGCCCCTTACCCTTAATTAATATAAACCGGCCGGAGAGAAATGAGTTAATCAAATTCTCAGATGTTCTGATCGATGGTGATTGTTCATCAGACCTGCTTAATTAGTACTTCTCAAGCTCAAGCCCAAGCCCAGCCTGCTGGACAAGCATAATTTTAGGGTTGTGTTTGTCAGCAAACAATGCAATAAACATGAAATACGCTGCTATATATCTATATATGTATAAGACGGTTTTAATAGTCATTTTATTTATGATTAACTACCCAGTGAAATTAAGGTGGGGCCCGATCGATGTAATCGTGCCGGAGGCCGACCATATGATTTTAGGCATGAAATCATCACAAACTAGAAATGTTGCCACGGATGCACAAAATTATTGAATCCTCTTGAGGCTAACTACTATTACTTGTTGGATGATCCATTAATGATCCAGTCGTGGTCTGTGAAACCAGCTTTCATCAATATCCGAGCCACGCCTATTGCCGGACTACCCAATCCAAGCAAATCTCCAGAGCAGAGAGAACCACCATTTTTCTTGTTGCATGCAATCGTACGGAAAGCCTTTCCTCCTCACAGGCACAGTCACAAGTAGGGGCAGCAGCCACTGATCACTGCTGCTTAATTTGACCCTTGTGCTATGTTCATGCAACCCAATGCCAACCTCGTACAGTACGATGCTATTCATATGTCTCTTTCATACTGTTGGCCGGCCTCTTGTGGGCCGAGGGCTAGCTTCTCAAATATTTGTTCAAAAAAATAAACCCTTACAAAAATTCATACCTTGCGTTGCTACAAAAGATATAGGCAAGTTTTTTCTTTCTTTTCTTCAAAAAAAAAGTTTTTTCTTTCTTGGCAACAGGAAACATATATATACACGATGAGCAACATAGAATATGAGCCGTGTTCTTTTGGGAACCAAGTTTATTTTATTTATTCATAGGATAGGAACATTACAAACCATATATGCATATCATGCTGACATGTTGAGATACGATATGCAGTACCCGGTCAACAACACCTGACGGCCGGCAATTCGCATTACTAGAAGAGTCGCAGCTGGAGGTCGAGCGCCTCGCCGGAGCTGGACGGCGCGGTGTTCACCTTCTCCAGTGGGGAAGAGATGCGGGAGGTCCTCCTCCAGTTGACCATCTCCACCGTGCCAGTGCCACCGTGCCCGGCGTAGAGCGGCGAGCTGCCGCCGTCAGGCAGCACCTCGATCTTGACGCCGGCAGGCGGCTCCGCCGCGGTGCCGCCGTGGGAGGCGATCGTGACGGCGGCACTGCCGCTGGCTCCTCTGCCGCCGTATAGGTAGGGGTTCCAGCCGGCAGTGGCGCGGTCCTTCTTGTGCGCGTTCTGGTGGCCGCCGAGCGCCTGCGACTTGAGGAACGTCTTGTTGCAGAAGAGGCAAGGGAACAGCCGCACCTGCTTCCCGTCGACGAACGCCGTTGGCGACGCCGCTTCGTTCGGCGGCTGGTCACGGCATCCGGCCGCCGGCGCGAGGGCCAGCGACAGGTGCAGCTCTGCCGCTTGCTCCATGACAATGCGAAGGCGCTGTGAACTGTTCCAGGAATTAAGCTAGGCTATGTAGAGGAGCAGTATTACTTGTACTCGCAAATGAATTGTGGAGTCTCAGCTCTTCGATCAAATGTACGTAAGACCCTCGCCAACTGGTTTGTTTGGCTAAAATTGGAGGCGGCGGCGGCGATTCTGTGTCCGGAAATGGGGGGAGCTAGCTAGCTGGCTAGAATGAATGGAAGAGCAGCAAGATATAGTATCACCGGTACTGCAGAAATGGGTTCTAGTACTACATTGAGGAGATAGGCATGCTGTCCTTTAACTTTTGGTTGGTGTGGTCAAGTGATCAAGTGCATGTATATAGGGCGAAGGACGGCACTACTATTCTAGTTGGGTGCTACTAATGAGGGGTACATGCATCCCATAATGGCATCATATATCAGAATTCAAGGTTCAAGGATATAATTTATGATGCCATAGTTATGATAGAGAAAATCATTCCAAGGCATATCAATTTAACATAGCTACAGACAAAACTTTATTCACTACCAGAGAAGTGAGCATTAGTATCGGTCGGGAAACCCCTATTAGTACCGGAGGTTTCCGGACCATTGAAATTTTCAGTCCCTTTATTTGCTATCGGCATGTCATTGACAGATGGGGCCACCTATGTCCTTCATAGGCCCAGTTTCCAGTTTGAAACTGTGCAAATTTGCAATGGAAGGAAAAGAATTATTCCTACAGATTCTTGTGCTACTTTATTAATAGAAAAAAGTTCATTTTACTCTCTTCACCTATTCGCTTTGTCTGCTTAACCCCCCAAACAAAATTTACGGTCACTTTACTCCCCCGAACTATTTCAATTAGTCCAATCTACCCCCTAATTAGATTTCTTTTTTTTATTTTTTCATGTACAAATGGAGTTTTTATTCCAAATTCTATTAGATGGCTTATAACATGATGTCCTACGTTAGAAAAATAAATATAGGAATTTGTAATGATTATTTTTCATACATTTTTGTGTATTTAAGATCAATTTCATATTAAATGTCCTAAAATACGAAAATAACCATGAAAAAATTTAAAATATATTTTTAAACATGATTCATTGTGCTATGTACCTGCTCTTAAAATTTGAAGTTAAGATTCAACTCGTACATAGAGAAACAAAAACACATTACGGGGTAGATTGGAACAATCAAAATAGTTTAGCGGAGTAAATTGAGCCTAAATTTTGGTTTGGGGATTAAGCGGACAAAGTAGATAGGTGAAGGGTGGAAAATTGACTTTTCCTTATTAACACCCTAAACAAATGCTAGTGTCAAGAGTAATTAAGAACCTCTAACCAACAAGACTCTGAAATAGATGGCCGTGTACCATGAGTTCTTGATCTTGTGGATGAACTGTTGTGTGTGTGGCCGCCGCTGGGGGGGGGGGGGGGGGGGTGATGAAATAATTATACCTTGGAGTCTACACAAACAATTCTCTTTATTCACTACTTCCATTTCAATATGCTTGTCTATGGCATTGAGATAACAATATGTTTAGAAATATTTGGTCATTGCACATATGGGAGCTAGTGGCTAGCATGTATATATAGTTGTACATTGGTTCCACTCTCCTTGTGATTTTGGTCGTCCACAAAAAATTATGGTAAAACCCCTCAAGGCCCACTCATACTTGCATCAGGTTTGGGGAACATACAGGAGTGTCTTTAGCTTTGTCCCAAACTGCTATATGTATTCTAGATGGAGTTACACTAACATTATTATTATTATTATTATGGCAAATCCTAATGGCGGGTTTCATTTTTTACAAAGTGACATCGTTTAGGGCCTATTTGGATCCACCAGCTAATTGCTAGCTAGCTATTTTTAGTGGATCCAAACAGGACCAACTAATTCTCAACTAATCCTTTTTTAATGAGCTAAGTAGCAACTATCCAATTAGCCAGTCCAACCTAGCTAATTGCAACTAACCAACTAATAAATTAGCTGGGTGGATCCAAACACGGCCTTAGAGTTATAAATAAAACAACTCACTCCATAGTATTATTTTGTTTTTTCGTGGGCTTGCAATCATTTGACGCGCCGCGACAGTATTACATTGGTGGTTGATCCATTAGATGAAATGGAACATTTGCCCTGAGCGATGACGTGCAACCGTATTTAATCAAATTTCCGTTTATGCCACCTTATATCATCAAATAGAAGTATAATACAACCCACTTCAATGTTAGAGGTGCATAGTGTAACATGTTCCGGTGCAGATTACCACCGAGCTAGTTAGAGGCACGCATATATATATAAGGCTGTGGGCAGCAGAACGAACAAGCTGCTGCCATCGCTTTTAGTCAAGGTACCCAACCTGTTCGCCAACAGCTGCAAGCTAGAGGAAGACGACGAGCTCATTATATTGCATTGGCCAGAGCTAGCCGCTCCTTCCTTTTCGCAAAAAAAAAAAAAAAAAAAAAAAAAAAAGTGTGGTCGTTCCGTCCATTTTTTTTGCCCGGCTCTGCTAACTCGTCAACTAGCTGCAGACGCATTCGAGGCCACTGTGCATCATGGCTGACCACTGACCGGTCCAACAGCCACTCGCCCTGTCGCCGTATGCGAGAGAATGCTATAATGCGTGTTTATTTTTTTTCATAGATAATTGGAAAGAGAAATTTTAGAATAATTGAGAATAATAAGAGTCGTTAGCTAGTCCCGAGAAATCTAACACGATGAAAACAAAAAATTCTTACAAATATTTAAAGAGAAGTACAAAAAAATATTAAATTTGTGGGTCTAAGTATCAAGAAGTACCAAATTAGTTTGTGAAGTACCAAAAATAGTGGGGCCAAAACAATTAATTTAATTTAGTTTTTTGTATTTCAGAAAGTATAGTACCAATATTGAAAGAGCTGTTTTACAATGCTTTTAAAAGTACACACTAGTGCATGAAAGTACTTGTTTTCTAATTAAAAATTTAAACTAAATTCCCCATATAGCCTTCCTAAATTATGAAAAAATTAATTGTTGGATCCACTATTTTTTGTAGTTGGACCCACCAATTTTGTATTTCTCGGTACTTATCTTTAGGTACTTCAACGTACTCCCTTTGTTTCCACCAACAGATTTCTCGGAATGTATATCTCTCATTATTTTCAATCATTCTAAAATTTCGCCCAAAATTATTTATTGTATTACTTTCTTTAAAACAAAAGGTACCCTCAAATACATGTGTATACTTATAAGCATTGTAAAAGAGCTTAGAAATAAAATATTCCTTTATTTAAATTTACAATTATTATATACTTGCTTGGAAATAATGAGAGCCGTCCATTCCGAGAAATAGAACGGTGGAAACAAAGTAAGTACATAGAGTTACCTAAGCAGAGAAGAAGTACTAATTTCGTGAGACCAAGTACCAAATATAATCGGACCAATCATCTATTTAATTTAATTTTTTAATCAAAACAACATGTACTTTCAGGTACCAGAGGGTACCTATACAAGCATTATAAAACTTACGAGAAATTTTAGAATGCTTGTGAATAATGAGAGTCATCCATTCCGAGAAATCGGACGGTGAAAACAAACAGTACCTAGAGGTACCTAAATAGAGGTACCAAGAAGTACCAAATCTATACCAAAATAGGAAAGCTACCTTCCGGTACCTCTCGGTACCTCCTGGTACCTTTACCAAAATAGGAAAGGTACCTCCCGGTACCTCCTGGTACTTTTAAAGCATTGTAAAACAGCTCAAAACTTATGCTCCCTCTGTATTGAAATAGAAGACGTTTTGGACAAGATTGTAGGCGTATTGGGAATATAAATCACAAATATACGTACTGTAAAATGAGGCCACCCTGTTTGTAACACTTGGGCCAGTTTGGTTTCAGAAAACTAGAGACCCTCTAGTTTGGTGTACCAATCCCTAGTTTCAGTAGTCTGAATGAATATAGTCATAGAGTATAGTCAGATCATTTTTAAGCCCCTTTGTGACACTTTTCTGGCATTGACTTCTAATGGGGCTCGGCTTTCCCCACCGGTCCACCCTACAAATGTATTAGTTTACTTTTACCATGTTTCTCCATTTCCCTACTTTTGAAATTCCTATGCACTATTGCACGCACTACTACAAAAAACATTATCGGAGGCGGTTTTTTTAATTAACGGAGGCGGTTTTCGCAACCATCTCTAAGCTGAGGTCTCTGTTAATCATCGATTAACAGAGAGACGGTTAATAAGCATATACAGAGACTGGTTTTATTAAAAAACCACCTCTGTTAATGATTTTATAGATTAAAAAAATTAATTTTAAATACATTTAAATATTTCAAAAAAATCTCATTTACAAATAATTACATAGCTGCATATTAATTGCAGCACACAACATAAATACATTTACGTCTACAAATATTAAGCACAAGAATGTCATTTTTCGAAAACAAGGCATCCTCCAGGGAGAGCTCCCCCTCCAGCTGCTGTTTTGTGGCCCTCCAACACCTCCTGCAGTGGTTTCATTATCCTTTCTTGCATTTCGGCCACGCTGAAACCCAAAAAAAAACAGACAATCGAATGCAGTCAAAAACCTTTTCCTTTATTTCAGGTATCGCATATCATATCTGCAGGAATGAATAATAAGCAAAACTAGCACAGCTACTAGCTACCAGCAGTTATTGAACCAACAATCATTCAGTCAGTTGTTGCTTTCAAAGAGATATAGTCCATGAACAATCAAACAAATTGAAATGAATAAACAAGCACATAGTCTATACATGTAAATTCTTAATTCCAAGTAACTAGACAGTTTCACATGTAGAGATTAGATACCTGAGTTGAGCTCCAGCAGCTGAATCAGCATATATGAGATGTTTCAGCAAAGGGGTACTCTCACACGGCTCGCATTCCTTGCTGTTTCAGCATCAACCTCTTGAAAGGAGCCTGCTTAATTGTTGGATCACCCACCAGCAACCGTCAGTCTATATGCATGGCATGGTGGACACTTTGCTCACTTCGTAAGGAGTTCATCTTATAAAAAAGACACTGAATCCAGATTTATTTCATCTATATAATCTTGGTTTCTCGCACTACAGAAAACTACATACCGGATATGTTCTAGCGAAAAATAAAAGGTTCTCAAGTGAAACTTAGTTTAGACAATATCAATAGGACATACAGTATAGGAGAAAAAACTTGAAGGAACCTGAAATCAGTCGCTGGGTTCACGCCCTACCACCCCATATCTTTCCACTGTGCTGAAACTAAGTTAGTGAGTTCTTTCCTCAAATAACGGACAAATACGGCTGCAAGTGCGTGCTTGCAAATCAGTGAATCAAAATTTCATTGTTCAGCACCGACAGGTGCAGGTGCAGGTGATATTTTTATTCTTCAACCGTTCAATTCGATTCTGCTTTTAATAGCTTAATTAGTTAATTGTTAATTTTGTTCCTTTATCTTTCATATGCATGTGTATAAATTGGTGTATGAGACCTAGTGTTCAGGATCGAAGTCATGTCTTTCGCGAATTGATCCAGAAAATATGAATCAGGCCATCAAAAGTGACATGGTTGTTTTTTCAATGCAACTATCACATATAGAGTTTTATTTACCATTGTGATTCAGCATTTTTTTTCTAAATTGAAGCTATTGAAGTCCTACTTGCAGACTACAATGGCACAGGAAAAACTTAATGATCTGGCCAAGATTCACTATGAGTATTATTGAAGATTTTATTTTAAGGAACAACACATGAATGATGTTTTCAAGTAAAAAATATTCCACTAGATTAGATAGGTATGTTTCTTAATGTATTTCGTGGTTGGTATGCAATACAGTACACCATATCTGTTATTTTGTTGTTCTTTTTTTATAGTATAATATAGTAGGCCTGCTTGTTTCACCTCTTCCGTTAAGCCGATTAGAATGAGGCCGGGGGGGGGGGGGGGGGGGGGGGGGGGGGGGTGAGTATCCGAAGCAGTTATTTCGGACCACTTCATTTGACAAGTTATTCTAACCGCCTCAATTCGCGCTCGCGCTGGTTAGAATAATAAAAATAACAAAAATATTTTTTTTCGTAGCCTGAAGGTCACCCCGAAATACACGCTTTGTTCATTCAATGGCAAATTTGGAAAGCACGCAATGCTCTTACTTTCTACCGGAAAACGTCAACATCACGAGAAGTGTTGCAGCGAGTCCTCGACGACCTGGATATCTGGATTTATCGTTACAGCAAGCTCAAAAGTTTCATATTTCTTTGGCGGGAATACATTGCTACCCGTTTGTAATATCTACTCTCTCCTTCAAACATTACAACCGGCGTATTTGTGCTGACTTTGGGTCAATCCACTGAATGATAGGTGGGCATCCCTCCCCCCCCCCCCCCCCCCCCCACCCCACCCCACCCCCATTTTGTTCAAAAAAACAAAATACGGTTGCAACATTTATTAATCTGTGCACTGCTTATGTATATACATTCTACTTCAGAGCCAAATCAATAAGTTGATCCGACACATTCGCAAAAAAGGAAGAAGGGAACAATAAGTAAATCAGATTATCATGAACAGACTAAATACAGTTGTAAATATACAAACTGAGGATGATTGAACGTACAGATGTTTCCATGATGCATGGGTGTATGGCGTGTCAACACGTGCCCCATACCAGGAATGCAACACGTACCCCTCCCTAGATCCCACGCTGTACGCTGTTATATGCAATGTACTCCATCAACCCCATGATGCAGACGGGTGGAACCGACCCGGATCTGCCTCTATGCGCCACAGAAACCTCAGTAACCATCAACAGGTGAGCATGATGGACAGCCTGATATGCCCTCGAGCCAGAGGCAAACGGTACGAAATAAGAGGACAGAAGATAACGTGGTCCTACAAAGTTGGCCACACAAGGTTAAGAATGGGCAGGAGTGATTAGTGGTGGCTGGCCTACATCTAACCGGGCCTGTATAATATCGAACTGTTTATTAGCCCATCTACATTATTGCTAGCGCAGAAGCACTTTCTGTTTGACATATTTCTTCAAGCATCATGAGCGTTGATACGAATTCAACAAAGAGCTATCCTGCTTCGATCTCCTTACGAGCGGAAATGTTCCTTTATCCATTTACTTTCTTTTGGTGCATTCTTTGGTATAAATCCGTCTATTTTTCTCTGAACGAAATGTTTTTAACAAATAAACTCCAATATATATATTGGCGTGCATATCCAAATAAGTAATGTCAAATGCCATACTCAAATTGAATTCTCCCTAGAATATGATCTTGTTCGCACCCAAATTTGGCAGTTCTGGCCAGGGGCGGTCTAACCTGTTTGCCAAGGTGGTTAGACCGGAATTTTCAAGTTACTCAAAAGGTAAATTGGACTATACCATCATCTTCCTCTCGTCGAGCTGATCAAAATGCATATGTGGATCGCCTAATTTGGAGTCCGGATGAAAGAGATATGACCCCGGGAAGATCTACACCTACCAGGGGCGGTTAGACCGGTTTCCAGGGGCGGTTAGACCGGTTTTGGGCTGTGTAATCCGAGTTGAGTTGTATTTTAGCACTGAAATTTGTAAGGGTTTCGACTCCTAATGGGGTAAGGCCTCCCCTCCCTATAAAATAAAGGGCCACGGCCGATTGAGGGCATCCAATCGATCAAAAACACTTTTATCTATTATTTTGCATCTTTTACCTTTATGTTTCTCAAACCCTAATCTCTTCCAACCCCATGTGCTATTCTTCTTCTACCTCCATGGTATGAGAGGACGTCCTAGCTGGCCTGCCGAGCCTAGGACAACCCAGCGTGCGCCTGCCCCGACGGGGTCCCTCCCGGGCAAGCGTTCGTTGGTCTCTTGCCGGACTCCCGGCGAGACCGGTCTAACCGCCTTACCATAGCGGTTAAACCGCCCTGGTGCAGAGGTGCTGCAAGGTGCACTTCTGCCCGCTGCGTGATCGTGCGCGTTCGTGTGTTGGCCTCGTTTTAGCGCCAACATATTTTGGCGACTCCGCTGGGGAAGAAGAGTTTGGTTATCATGGCCGATCCATCAAACCCAAGCAACATGATATCATATGAAGAGCTAATGAAGGAGTATAGCTGGGAATATGATCTAGCAGCTGAAAGATTGCTCCTATCGTGTTTCCGACAAACAGATCATGGTGTCGTCAAGATAAAGGAGTTGGCAACAGCCATCAACCCTTGATATATTGAAGGAGATGCAAACTTCAGGTAACTTATCTGGTCCTCTATCCGAATTTGTAAAATATCGTATTGATAAAGAGGATAGTTCAAATTTGATTCCTGTTATTCAAAAGTCGGCTATGAAAAAGCCAGCTAATAATCCTTGCAACAATTTGCCATGTGATGTTGTTGGTCAAGAAACACGTCGGCCGTTTCTAGCCGAAATTGTTGACCTAAAATCCCCTAGAAAAAGCATAGAGGCTACATCTAGCACTTCAACGCTCGGGGGGGGCAACAAAACAAAGGCAAAGGTGCTAGTTGCGCCGCAATCGGTCTGACCGGTTCTCAAATCGGTCTAACCGCCTTTTCTAAGGTTTTGAAAAATAAATCTAAACCAAAGATGGTTAAGCCTAAGAAACCTGAGATTGGTGTTTGGAAAACTGTAGAATCCAAAGGCCGTAATAAACATCAAAGAGAAAAGCCGATGTCTAATAAGAAAGTTCAGGCTAAGTCTCAAAAAAAATAATGTTAATGATGTTAGTCGGCCTAAATATTCTAAACACTCAAAATCTTCTCCAAGAGAGAAATTCCATGATCAGAATCGCAATAGAATATTTTTCATACACTAAAGCCGTTTCCATTACATGGATCGTCTATGCCTATGCCATGGGGGGCTTATTGCAGCATGCCTTATGTTTATTCACCATGGTCTTATAATTCATATGTGTCGTCTCTTTCTAGATACTTTTGTCCATATTACATTACTTCTAGAGAGCCGAGAACTAGTGAATCATCACCTATAAATAATGATCGTTTTCATCAAGAGAATCGGTCTATGCAGAAAAAGAAACCTAAGGTGGTGAAACAAGTTTATCGTGTCAAAACGGATGGTAGAGTAAGCAAAAATTCAGATTTGACACTTGATAAAGAAAAGCCGACTATTGGAGAAAAAGTCGGCTAGTGCTATTGCTGAAATTGTCCCCAATGATGAGACTTTGTCAAATACTATAGCTGAGCAACAATCAAGTTCGGCTGGGGGGCAAGATGACCACAAAGTGGCTGGTTCAAAAGGAACCGGTCTAACCGGTATCCAAACCGGTTTAACCGGTATTGCCAGAAATACTGGTAAAGCTACAAATGTCACACCAAAGAGTAAGGTGGTGAAGAGGAAGCCAAGCTTTGCTGAATTGTTGCATAAATATCAGAAGATAGCCGACCAAAAGCAAAATGATCGGTTAGGAAACAATCAAAGTAGGGATTCATCATCACCAAAAGCAAAGAAGCATCGACGGTCATCATATTGGTCTTCATCATTTATTCCATCGATGCATGTGCTATGGAGTGCATATTCAGGTATATATAGTTACAATCCATGGTTTTGGTATAATCCTTGGTCCTCATTTTATGATTATGAATATTATGCATATGCTTTACCAAAGAGCCATACTCTACGCGATCAAACACCATGGCAGCACCATGATTTCTGCTATTAGATATGTTGCAAAAGCCGAAATAGTAGCTTCATCCATGTTGAATTTATTATGATTTTGTTTCGGCTACATTAGTAGACATAATGTGCTTACAAGTCTTGTGTATGGGCGATGTATTGTTCATCATCGTCTTTAGATAATTTTGGACCAAAAGAATGTTTTCTAGTACGCATGCTTTACTAGAAAACAGGGGGGCATATGTTCGCACCCAAATTTGGGAGTTCTGGCCAGGGGCGGTCTAACCTGTTTGCCAAGGCGGTTAGACCGGAATTTTCAAGTTGCTCAAAAGGTAAATTGGACTGTACCATCATCTTTCTCTCGTCGAGCTGATCAAAATGCATATGTGGATCGCCTAATTTGGAGTCCGGATGAAAGAGATATGACCCCGGGAAGATCTACACCTACCAGGGGCGGTTAGACCGGTTTCCAGGGCGGTTAGACCGGTTTTGGGCTGTGTAATCCGAGTTGAGTTGTATTTTAGCACGAAATTTGTAAGGGTTTCGACTCCTAATGGGGCAAGACCTCCCCTCCCTATAAATATAAAGGGCCACGGCCGATTGAGGGCATCCAATCGATCAAAAACACTTTTATCTATTATTTTGCATCTTTTACCTTTATGTTTCTCAAACCCTAATCTCTTCCAACCCCATGTGCTGTTCTTCTTCTACCTCCATGGTATGAGAGGACGTCCTAGCTGGCCTGCCGAGCCTAGGACAACCCAGCGTGCGCCTGCCCCGACGGGGTCCCTCCCGGGCAAGTGTTCGTTGGTCTCTTGCCGGACTCCCGGCGAGACCGGTCTAACCGCCTTACCATAGCGGTTAAACCGCCCTGGTGCAGAGGTGCTGCAAGGTGCACTTCTGCCCGCTGTGTGATCGTGCGCATTCGTATGTTGGCCTCGTTTTAGCGCCAACAGATCTTCTTATAATTCGGTCCTCCAAACATGTGTGTCCTCTCTATTGTACTGTGGATAAGAATTTAGTCTGATCTTGGCGTATGTACATGCTCAATCACATGTTTTTGCTAACTAAAGCACTAATAACTAGAGGATCAAGAGCAGAATAATTCATGTCGATCGGATGAAAATCTCCAACCGATCATAGCTTGATTTCACTACGGTGACGACCCTCATCCTCGTTGGTGTGAAACCCTTGTTCACGCAAGTGGCAGGACCGCTTCCACAGGTATAATACGAATGAGGGGTCATTTGTGCCGGTTGCATAGCCGACAAGAATGACTGAGTAAATGTGCCGGCTTAAATGTATGGAAGGGGAGGTCGTGGTCAAAGGTGAGGCACCAACGCCTCGTAGTGAGGTCGTGCTTCAAAGCCGCATGAGCATGGGCCTTCCCTGTAGCCAACCGTCATGGATGTGGATCTGGCCCATGCCTCGAGTTAGGCCTGCCTCCCCACAACGAAGGCGGTCGCATTCGCAGCAGCAAGGGAAGCGACAAGCGTTTTCCGCGAATCTACCACGTGGATCTGATCAAGGCAGATGTGGATCTGGTGGTAGTTGTGGCCACTAAAGCTGCGAAAGACTTGGCCTCCTGCTCCGCGGATGGTGCCATTTTGCTAGAGCTGTGAACAAAGGCGGCAGCGGCAGAGCTGTGAACGGAGGTGATGGCAAAGTAGTCAAAGTGGACAGGGTTAGGGTTCGTGGCCAGGGCAACATATATATAACTGTTTGACTCGGTCTAAATGGCCGAGAACTGGGCCACTTAGAATGAGTCCCTTATTCTAAGCGGTTAGATTTTTTTTAAAATAAAACATGAACTGATGCATGATAGATACCAGATAAATAATATAACACAAATACCAGTACTAGATAAAACACATAATTGTTCAGAGATACCAGATAAAATATGTAAACATGAAATTAACTAATTAATATATCTACCTAGGTCCTAGGATTATTTGCATTGAACAAGTTGAGGACATCGATTTCCATAAGCCGATTGACGTGGTGGAAGGTCACGTACTCCGGCCACCAGTACCTGGCATGGCAATGGAACCTGTCCACGTCCTCCGAAGAAGGAAGCAGGACGCAGAAGAGGGTGCCACTATCATCGTCGTTGGTCATCCGGCAAAGGCCGCCATTCTCTGCTTCCTCTTTTGAACAATTAATCTAGAGATTAAAGGAATCAAATGGGAGAAAATGAGAAAGAGAGAAGACGAAGAAGAGCGAAAGAACAACCTCCTTTTGGTGCGGTAATTAAGATCAATGACGATGAAGAAAAGAAAGAAAACAATTGTTGTTTGCCAGGGACTGACACTATGTAAGAAACCATGAAAAAAGACAGCACATTCGGAGACGCTGAAATGACCAGCGTCACCGATACGTAATTGGTGACGTGTCTCAATTACCTGCATCACTGATACGTAATTGGTGACGCGTCTCAATGACATGCGTCACCAATGTCTAAGTCACCACCATAGCACAACAAAAGGCGTCTCCGATGTTGGAATATTGCAGACGCGGGTACATAAAACGCGTCACCGATATACGTCTGGATATCACAGACGCGGCCAAACCAAACACGTCACCCATATGTACTATCATCGGATACGCGATTATAACAATACGCGTCTGCGATATATCATCCCTTTAACGGTGACATGGATCTTTGAAACACGTCTCTGAAATCCTTGTCTCCTATCTGCTCATCCATGTAACATCCTGCGAAATCGTTGTCTGTTCCTTGTAATGAAAAATCAGGATTTAAAAATTTTTGTATGAATTGTTGTGAGACATGAAGCATTTGTAATATAAGTAATATTCTCTCCCTCAAAATTCCTAGTAATTTAATTTGTGCACGAAATAATTTCTCACATTCTTGCATGTGTGATTTGGTGTTTATCTATGGATTTTATTTGAAATTGTTTGAGTGTAGTTTATATTTGAAATTCGATTTCAAATATAAACTGAAACCTAACTCTAACGTGGACCTAATCTAACTCAGCCCAAACCAAACCTAAGTCTAGATTTTACCCTCTAACTACTAACAAGTCCGATCGGCCCCTCTAACTCTAGCCAACCGGCCCAGCCAAACCATCCCTTCGGCCCGATCGACCCACCGCGCGGCCCATCAACCAAGTTGGCCAAGCGCCACCGGCCCGACAGCCACCTACCGCGCCCCTCCTCTCACCTCTCGCTGACTAGCGGGTCCCGCGCGCTAGCCACTCTCCTATTCCTCTTCCTCCCTTTCCAACGCCGCATGCCAGCGGGGCGCCGCGCTCGTCCCCGCTCGCCCGCTGTCGTCCAATCCTGCACCGCCACCTCTGGGGAATTTTTCCCCTTTGCCCTTGCTCAGCGCCGCCACCAAGTAACCAGAGGAGGAGAAAAGGAGAGCAAGGTGAGAAGGAAAAGGCGCCGCCCGAGGTAAGCCGTCGTACCGAAGAGAAGCCGGGACGCCGCTGGAGCGCCGCCGCTCCCGTCGTCCCCAACGCCAGTCGAAGGAAGACGCCGCCGCCACGAGGATGAGCCGAGCCGCCTCCCGCGACGCCGCCGTCGCGACGAAAAGCAGGAGCACCGCGTCAAGCCGGAGGGCATCGCTGCCCGCCATCGCCGTGTAACACCCTGAAAATGCCTTTGTAAAATTTCTAGTAATTAAATGGTATTTATCCAATTGCTCATAAAAATCATAGGGAAATAAAACTTTTTCGGAGAAATTAAAATCAAATATAAGGTTTAGGAACATGTATGTTGCATTCATGCTGCTGCACAATTTTTTGGTTGCTTGGGTTGTTTTGTTTCTCCTTTTGTTTTTCTTCTTTTTCCTCAAAGTCCATCTTTGCCCCCTGCACTTTCCCCCCCCTTCCCCTTCCTTCTCCTTCCCCCGCGCGCAGCCCGCTCCGCAACGGGCCGGCCCAGCGCTCAGCCGCAGCCGCGCCTCCCCGCCTCCTTCCCACCTGGGCCGCTGGCCCAATGGCCGCGCGCGCACCCCGGCCCAGCGCTCCGCCGCAGCCGCACCTCCCCGCCTGGGCCGCCGGCCCAGCAGCCCCGCGCGCGCGCCGTTCCGCCTTCCGGCGCCCACGGTCGCCGACAGGCGGGCCCCGCCTGTCAGCCCCGTCCTCGCCCGCGGCCGCCGCCCGCGATCACCGCCGCAGCCGCCGCCGCCTGCCATTGAAGGCAGGGGCGTTACCCCGCGGCCGCCGCGCCCCCCTTCCCCCTTTTTAAACCCGTCGCCGCGAGCCCCGCCCCCTTTTCCACCCCGCAGCGCTCGCCCTAGCCCTCTCCCTCGCCCTCCGCGCTAGCGCCGCCGCTCGCCGGACCGAACCGCAGCGCCGCCGCTCGCCGCCGTCACCCCAGCGCCCCGGAGCTCGCCGTCGACGCCCCCATCGTCACCGCGGTGAGCTGCTCGACCTCCCCGTGCCCTCCGCGTCGACCCCCGCGAGCCGCAGCGCCCACGCGAGCAACCGCGGCCCCGCCGGCCATGGCGCCGCCGCGCGCCGGCGACCGCCGCCGCCCGCCGTCGCCCGCAGCCCCTCCCCGCCGCTGGATCCGGCCGCAACGGCCTGGATTAGATCCAGCCGAAGCGGTACGCGGCCGGCGCACCGTGGGCCATGGACCGTGGCCGCCGCGTGGTCCACGGGCCGGTCCACGGCACAGTGCGCCGCGCCGGCCCCGCCCCCCCTGCTGACGCCAGCAGACGGCGTCGGGCTGACGCCAGCCGGGCGTCAGCCGGCCGTCAGCCGCCCCGCCGCCGTCAGCCGCTTTTGCGCTTAGGCCCCCGAGTTTCCTCTGTTTTACGCATAGGTCCAGCGCAGTTTTAGTTTTCTTGCAGTTTAGTCCTTTTTATCGCGTTTAGGCCCCTGGTAGTTCTTGTTTCTTGCCAGCAAGTCCCTGTGGCTTGTTTTTAGCGTAGTTTTCGCATTATAGCTCCGATTTGAGTGATTCTTGCGCTCATGTGTTCGTAGCGAAGTGTAGAATAGTTTTGTAACCTTCTTTTACCCTTTTTGCTACTGTTTGGTGTACTGTTCTAATAGAATATCATTGCTTGCATGTATTGGTTTGTCTGGATGCTTGTATGGTGAATCGTGTGGCAGCCGGTGAGCCGTTCGAGCCCGCCCCGTTCGAGTTCGCGTACGACCAGGGCTACGAGGAGCAGGACCCGCAGCAGCAACCCTTCGAGGAAGGCAAGTGTAACATGGAAATTCCTTGCAACCTATGCACCTTTAATCAATCATTCATATTTGCATGTGTCTAACTTGATGAACCTTAAGGTTGTACCTAGCTACTTTTATCCTGTCCTTGTTATACCCCGGGTTTATGCATTTATGGGTAGTCTTTGCTAAGCGCAGCTACTGTCACCTTTATTTAAGTGTTAATATTGACTTAAAGGTTCACTTCAACATGATGGTAAAACTTGCTCTTTAGCAACTTGGCTCAGGGAGCTAGAGCAAGTGCTGTGTGCTTTGTTCTAGCGTCTCTCCGTAAGGTCCGGTTCGGAAAGCGGCAACCCAGGAATCAGTCGCCACCGCCGGAACTATTATGGCTCTGGTCTTGGTCAAGTAGCTCGTACGTCTCTAGCTCGCCAGTGGTTACCGAAAGGCGTACGTGGGGAACTGCAGTTCAAGCATGGACTTGATCCATCGAGGACGGTCTCACCTGCGCTCTAAGATTCGTTGGCTATGTCTCGTTAGGCACAGTCCCGTGTTGGGGGTGTCCACGTTCGCGCCCTGGATACCCCACACGTCGCGCTTGATGGACTCACGTTGCGCCCTGAGGTCCGCGCTCTGGATGCCATTGACCCCCCTCACGATGCGCCCTGAGCGACGGTCGATCTCGATGCCTTGGGGCCATGCGCTGCAAGTTGGACCAAAACGGCTACTGTGCTTGTTAGGGTGTCTTGTGAAAAACCTTGTAGCGTCCCTATGCACTCACACCTCGGAAGTGTGGTACGTGCGTGGTTGGGTTGAAAGCTCCTTGAGCTTTTACGCTAACGGTTGGGTAAAGGGCGAAACCTCTGCAGAGTGTAAAGCTATCATGATAGCCGTGCTCACGATCACGAGCGGTCTGGATCCTTTCTGATTAGTGGCTCTCATAATGAAGATGATGTTTGTTCCTGTAATTACACTTACACTCTATTCATGGGTTTACAACCGGGAGTTGCTCACACTTGTAGTAAGTTGGATAATGTTAAAATGAACCAACTAAAAATGCTAAATGCAGTTCAACCGTGTCAAGCCCTTTTAAGCCTTTCATACCTCTATGTTACACTTGCTAAGTATGATGGAATACTTACACTTGTCAACGATCAACAAAATCCCGGACGGGTAACAGATGGAGAAGCAGTGAATGACGCCGCCCTCGCGGACTTTCCGGAGGATCTTCCGTACTTCTGAGCTGGGGTCAACCAGTCGGCGTCCCTGTGGAGCACGGCGCCTTTAGTTTCCCTTTTCGTGAGAGAGTTGAATAATTAGACTTCCGCTGTGACGTTGTGTAAGACCATGTCTTTGCTTTGTACTCTGATGTAAACCCTTTTAATTCGAGCATGTGTTCTCTGTTTTTACCATATTTGTATCGCTATATGTGTTTGTGGACTTCCTGGGCACACATATGGCCGCATTCGGTTTTTTGTATAAAATCGGGTGTGACAGCCGCCTGCGGGAAGACGACACCGCCGCCTCTGCTTCCTCACCGTCGACGCCGCCGCCACGAGGAGCACGAAGACGCCGCCGCACACCTTACTAGACCGCGAGCCCAGCCTGCACCACGTCGTCCACACCGGCGCTGCTGCACCCGAGCACCGCGAGCCTGCACGGCCTCGCCTCGCCTCGCCACGGCCTCGCCAAGCCAAGGTGAGCTCCAACCTAGCCCCTCTCTCCGTGCTCCCTGCTGTCCGGCGATCCTTGCAGATGAACCCTCCGCGCGCGCGCCGCCGCCACCAAACCACTTCTGGAGCCGGCCTTTGCGCCGTGCTCATCTTTCTTGCAGGAAGCCAGGAACCCACAGCCGCTTCGCGCGCGCGCGAGCGCGCTCTGGCGCTTCGCGCCGAGCTCGTGAGCGCCGCCGCCCCGCCGCCGCTCGCGACCATTTGGGCCGAAAGGCTGGACCCTTAGGACACCCAGACCTCGCCGAAAGCCCTTTGGGGCATTTCCGTCGAGCACTCTCAGCTCGCGTGCTCGCACGCCGCCGTTCCGCCGCCGTCGCGTGTAACCAAAGCCAAGGCCCCGCCGTTAGCACCTAGCCGGAACCTCGTAGCCGCCCTAGCAGTCGCCGGACCTCCCCCCGCCGCAAACCTCGCACCGCTTGACCCCGCGCCGCGTCGCGCCTGGCATGTGCGCACGAGAGCGCCGCTGTCGCGTCGGCGAGCGCGCTCTGCCGCACCGCGCCAAGCCACCGTTCGGCCACACGAAGCGCCCGCCGCACCGGATCACCTAAGCCACAGCAGATCCCGCGCCGCCTTGCATCGTCACCTGGAGGAGGCCACACCGCAGATCCACCGCGCGCTGCCGCAGCCGGATCCTTTGCGCTCGCCTGCGTCAGCAATGACGTCATCGCGCCAGCCATCTTTCAGCCGAGGCCCCTACACTTTTGCAGTTAGGCCCTCATGCTTTCCCGTACTTACGGATGAGCCCTTCCACCACTGCACTTTTATAGAAAACACAATGGCCGGCCCTTTTACTCTAAAACCCCTGCAGTTTTGCATCCAGGCCCCTGATCTTTCCTGTTTTCGCAACCAGGCCCTTCCACCTTGGCAGTTTTGCACCCAGGCCCCTGTAGTTTTAAGAAATAGGTTTATTCTTTTCTAAATCCTTTTTCTTAATATCTAAAATGGGTTAAACCTTAGAAAAATCATATATTTTCCATCCTAGCTCCGTTTAATACCAAACCAGTTGCGTTAGGTTCCTAAAATCGCGCCCTTCACCTCAGACCTAGCCGAGTGGCGTCCACGACTTAGTCACGCGACCGTCACACAAGCCTAGCTGGCCAACCTATGCCCGACACGTGGCGCTGACCCGGTGCCGAGTCGACCGCCACGTGGCTAACTTGTTAATGCCCCGTAGGACCGTGGGCCCACTTGTGGGACCCACTGACTAACAGCCCGGACCCACCTGACGATGGGCCCGCATGTTGGCATGTCGACCCGCTGACCCTTTGACTGACCCAGTAGCCTTTGACCGAGACCTTGACCCTTTGACCGTTGACGTAGTCAACTTTGACCAGGTCAACGATGACGTCATCAGGGCCCGTGATGACAGTCATCAACCCCGGACCAAAGTCTTCGCCTGCTCGACTCGTCATTTAACCCCGAGTCGACGATTGGCACCTTCCAGCTCCTAACTTGTGTTCTAACTTTTATTTCTTTTTCCAGAATGATTTATAAATCCTAAAAATAGATTTAAACACCAGAAAATCATAATAAATCAACCGTAGTTCAGAAAAATATGAAACCAGTTTCAGTATTTTTCTAAAAACATGACGAACACGATAGAATAGAGTTTGCTGTTATTTGGATCTCTATTGATTCTTATTTGGAGTTCATTTGCTAGTTGATGTCGTTGTTTATTTGTATTTGCGTCCAATAGGATCCCCGGAGGACCCGGACTTCTTCGACGACGTCGACTACGCTGAAGACGAAGCTAAGGACGTAACTCCAGGTTCACGCCCATCTGATACTTTTTACCTATTAGGCATTGCAAGTAGAATTGCTAGCGCTTCTATTGCATTGATGAGATGATGATGAGCCCGCATAGCCTATTTATATATATCTTGATTCCTTGATTGCCTACTACACTACTATATATGATTGCTAGGCTTGCATGTGTGGGATATAGTGGTGGTTTTAATCCTCTTGGCGTGAGTGTTTTGGGTGGGAAAACTTGGAGAGTTTCGAACCCCCGACTGGAGTGAGCAGACATTAACCCACCTTCGGGTCGGGGATGGGAGGTATTTGGACAACTTCCCTAGACTAGGATGAGGCGTTGGGCGGCCATACCTACAATGGGTGCCGATTCTCGGACCTCGGTGGTGGATACGCATTTGGAGACTTGCTTGCTCTGGCTTAGCCTGAGTCGGATTGGACCTAGTGACAGGACTTTTCACGAGCACACCGCTTACCCTTATGGGAGGGGTTCCAGCCATTCTCTTTCTCGGTGGTACCTGTTCTGAGGGAGTAGCATGTAGGATTGGGTGGTTTCTGAGCATGGCCACGGAACATGCCCATGGGACATTTGGGATGTTCAGGATGTTCGGCACCCGGCGATTCTCGCCCTTCGTTTCCAAGACCCCTCAGCGCCTGTGTGGTGCTTGAGACTCACGACCCCGGACCGTGCGGGATTACCCGTACGAGTCTTTGTCTGGGAATTCAGGCTGGTACTATCCGGTTAGGGAGTCATGGTTGTGGGTTGCGTCTCGAGGTGGCCGTACACTGCCTCGCAACCCGAGTGGGTCCAGGTGCACACACTGTGTAGAGTTATGATCTATACGTATAGCCGCGTCCTCGGTCATGGACACCCCCTGTTTACTGGCTTCGTCTGATTAGTGTTTTGGGACTTTCTATCTCCCCCTCTTCTAAAATTACAGGTTGGGATGAGAGCTACTAGTTGAGGTTAAGGTCCGGTGTTTGCTGTTGAGATGGGGAGGGTCGGAAGCTTCCCCATCGACTCGAGAGGTGATGGAGGTGAGGTTGAGACGGGAGTCTGGTGTGCCAGAATAGCCCGTGCTGTTGTGATATAGTTGGGATGATATAGATGCTGCATAGGAAACCCGAGTCTTTCCTTGATATACTTTTACCCTTTAGAATATAGGCCACTTAAAGCTTGCATACGGATGGTGACGTGAACCTATCCCATTCCTTGCGGATAGTTTGTGAGTTGCAGGTCAGGACTTGGTGTACAAGTCCGAATGTGTTAGAAGGGTAGCGCTGCTTCGCTCAAGGTTGCCTGTGGATTGAAGATGAAGACTTGAAGACTAGATACCGCTACGCAGGATTTCCGCTTGTCGCTCAGCCCGTTAGGCTTGTACTATACACGTATTTCCATATTGGTATGGATGTAAACCTTTTCTTGTATTCTAATTTCTTGTATGACTATGATATTGTGCTTAGATGAGTTATGTACGTGATAGCTACTGATCCAGGGACTATCACATGGGTACATAGAGTTGGATTCTCAATTATGAAAATCTGGTTCGTCACAATCCACTTGGTCGATTTGGGGAGAGATCGAATCAGACCGTCCTGGGCCCGCGCCGCCGCTCTGTCCTGTCCCCGAGTCGCCGCTTTGTCCTGGCAAACCGGCCTCCCGGCGAACCGTCTCCGCGCTGCAGCTGCGCGCTGCCGGCGTCTCTCTGTCTCGGCGTCGCCGCGCACCGTCCCCGCGTCGACGCGCACACGTGTGAGGCCGTGCCACCGCGCGCCGTCCCGGCCTCCCGGCACGCGCGTCGGCTGTCCTCGAGCCGCCGCTGTGTCCCGGTCTGTTGCTGGGCGTATCGTCTGCGCTCCGCCGCTGCTGGGTGTCGACCCCGCACGCAGTCAGCCCCACCGGCATCGACCCTACGCATGGGCGCACGCGCGCGTCGTCCACGGCCGGGGTGCACACCGCCGCCGTGCGCCTCGAGGCCGAACCCAACTGCTCCCTGCGCTACCTGCGGACCTGCCTTCGATCCCGTGGCATAGTCCCCCCTCCTCCCCCCCCCACCCCCCCGCCAGCGCCGCCTCTCACCAAAACCTGCCAAGGTAGTGCTGTGGAATTGATAAGCTTATATGTCTGAAAATACTAGCTACTCAATTTGTGAATTTGTGGTTGAATGCATATATAGGTAATGGTGGGACATTAATTAGCTGCAAGGATGAAATCTTTGGATCCTTTCAGTGATTACATGCTAGAACTCAGTTTACTGAAATGCAAATGGCATTTGAGTTTTAGATATTTGTACTACTCCACATCACTGCATCTTTACATGAACTAGTAGCAAATGGCGGCTGCTGCATTTGAGTTTTTAGTTACTAAATTCTTTCAATATGATAGTTTTATTAGAGATAAGCTTTGTTACACTGCAGTTACTAATTTATTGGTTTACTATGTAGATGTCGGACCGGAGTTGGATGTATCTCACGAACCAGAATTGTGAAGAGTACTTAAGTGGTGTGAAGTCATTTATAGCAGTAGCAGATGCGGATAAGTCAGATCAAAAGAAGCCTGCCATTTGTTGTTCATGTTTCGACTGTCAGAATGTCATAAAGTTCTCAAGTCCATTGCATGTTCATGCCCATTTGATTCTTAGGGGTTTCATGGCTAACTACACATGCTGGAATTATCACGGTGAAGAAGGTGTTAATGCTAGAGACCTGCTCAATGGCAGTTGTCTGGGTGAAGGAATTTCTGCTGGTCAGGATGGCACTGAAGGGCTAAATGATAGTCAAGATGGCTGAAGCACTACACGGCAATGAGGCTGCCGAGAACGATGACAGTGATGATGACATGGTTCGCCAACTCGGTGACAATTATCTCCACATTGCCAACCAATTGGAGGAGTTGGTGCATGACTCCATGAGGTATGATGGGTATACTAGTGCTGAGTTTAAGAAATTGGAAAAGCTGGTGAAAGATATGAGGACCCCACTATATTCAGGATGCAAAGAAATGTTCAATATGCTTTTCAATAGGTTTCCTGAAAAAGTCTTGGTACATGCCTATAAGTTCCCAGTAAGTATATGAATCTTTTTAACTATGAACTTGTTACTCTAATTGTTGAAGCAATGATCCCAATCACAGCTGCTGATCTCTGTAACATAGCAGTACCTTTTGACCTTGTTTATATTCAGGTTAGTAGCAGTAGTGCTTGCCTCTCTTATGTTCTGTGCAAGTCGACAGTTTGGATTGGATTAACAGTTAGCTGTACTTTGCTTGTCGGATTTGTTAGTCACCAGCTAATTGCCTTGAGATGGCTCGGTTTATTGCTTGAGTTTATTTGATCCCTGAAAATTATAGTAGGTAGCTACAAGCTTTTTACTTAAGCTTTGTTTGCTTTGACTCGCGATAATTTTTCAGTGCAGATCAACATTATAAAAGTAGCCTAAGCAGTAATTTAATTCTTTGAGCTAGCTTTACTTTGGCTTGGTATTCGAGCTCGGTACAGGTTCTGGAACATGCAGCATACTGGATAGTAATTTGTTGATGAATGATTCTGTTCTAGCAGTGTCGTTGTCATTCTATATATACTTAGTGCTTGCTATTTTAGCACAAGTTAAATATATTCTGCCATGGCACAAATCTTGCTGCCATGACTTAAAATAATTTCTTTTGTTATAATGTGTCCTATATATATCCTTGTGCATTAACTTGATAGAGTATCATATTTCTTGTCATCTGACATGCATGTAAATGTTTTGCAGTGCCACCAACAACCACTTGGAAACACTAACTGTGGCTTCTACACAACGGGTCATATGATGGAAGCTATGCAGATATCACATTTGACTGATCCTCAGGTGCATATCTCCTGTGTTATTATTTTAAAATCTTTTTGTACC
Source organism: Urochloa ruziziensis (assembly GCA_015476505.1). NCBI lineage: Eukaryota > Viridiplantae > Streptophyta > Magnoliopsida > Poales > Poaceae > Urochloa > Urochloa ruziziensis. Next base: position 5,651,509 of record CM027119.1, on the reverse strand, counting down.
TTGTTTACAAAGTAGGGGCTGCAGATTCACATTGACTAACTTTATCAATTTCCTCAAAATACACAGGATTTTGAAGTTTCAACGCTTTGCTTCTCTGATGATGTTTTGAGTAGCATTCGTGATAAGATAGCCTCATTCATCATGGACCAGGTCATCGATAAGAAAGGGGAGTTCCACTATCCAACTCCTGGGATTACCATGTTAGGTTATAGCCAGTGATGATGTGATGCAAAGTTGTGGTTCTTGTGTGATGCAAACTTCTGGTACCTGTGATGCATGCAGGCTTGTGATTTTTTGGAACCTGTGATGAGATGCAACTTGTTGATGGTTTGCAACCTGTGATGTACGTAACCTGTGCACTTGAATCTTGTTATGCACCTTATTACTAATATATGTGATGAACCTTAGCTGCCTGTGTTGCCTGTGATGTATATGTGATGAACCTGAGATGTCTTTGCATGCCTGTGAAGTTCTGTCTGAATTAAATGTGGTCTGGGAAAAAAAAGGAAAATAGTCATAGCTTTGAAAAAAAGGTCATATTGCACACCCGTCTACATATCCCGCGTCGGTGAATGAATACGTTGCTGGTGACGCCGTTTAATTCCAGCCCGTCTGCCATCTAAACAATATAGGAGATGCAGTTATCTTACCCACGTCTGCAATAGCACATTATCAGAGACGCGTTTTCAACTGACGTGACACTGATTATCATCATTAGCGACGCGGTTTTCCTAATCAACGTCTGTGATAGGCTAAAAGGAGACGCAGATCTTATCTGGACGCATCTGCTATGAAGCATCATCGCAGACGCGGAAATCCGCGTCTCCGATATGGTCACATTAGTGACGAAAATTTGAAGACGCGAAAAAATTTCGTCTCCAATGAAGGTTGAGCCGCGTCTTCGATCTTGGTTTCTTACATAGTGTGAAAGAAGAGGGGAGAGTGACAAGATGAAAGTATGACTTTATAGGGAAAAGAAAACACAACTGTTGCTTGGCCAAGATGAAGCCGTTCAACTGAGGAGTTAAGACCGACTTCTCTCTTGATCTGTGTGAGCCGTATACGAACGTGATTCAAGTTCCTATAACCCATTTTGGTCAAACTTTTAGTCGCTTCATTGAAGAAGTATTCTAACCAGCTCTAAATAACACCATTGAATATATGTGCCGGTTTGCTTAACTGTGCCGACTTGAGAGTCCACCAACACGTTTGTACTATTTTTTTTCGTGCCGGTGCATGTTCGAGCTGGTGCGAATGAGTTAAACGCATCGGTGTATTTTGGACCTGCAAGTATGGGCCGATGCAGATGATGGTCTCTGCCGTAGTGTTACGTTCATGAAAAAAATTTCTAGTGACTCGCGAAACACAACTTACATTAAAATAAGCTTGGCATTTTTAACATACCAATACTTAACGGCTAAGATCTTTTAATGTGGCGGCCAGCATGTGCATGATCGAACGAATTTTTAGCTGCATATAAACCTGTTGATCATACATCCTGTAAGTATGTAACCATGGACGACGACGCGCATCAACACTGACCATCGTCCATATCCATCTGTGTGGCAGTAACCACTACACCAGAAAGCATGTGTAGGCATGGGCGCCAGAGCGTTTGTAAGCGTGGGCGTGCCGTCCGTTGCTGGTTTTTGCCGCTAGAAATAGGGCGGGCGCCCAGTGCTGAAAATCAATTTGAAGGGTGGGACAATGGGATGGTCCTGTCCCTGCTAACCCCATCTCCAGGGGCGGGCAATGGGATGGTCCGCCCTTGCAAACTAATTTAAAAAATTAAAAAAATCCATCTGGCTCGTTGTCCCAACGTAGCTCAGGTCCCCTGCACGCCACCGCCGTTGGGGCCGCCTATGCTGCTAGCAAGGTGGCCGCAGCCGGGCCCATGCCGGAGCTACACCTCTAGCCCCCATCGTAGGAGGCCGCACATCCTAGATCCTGCTGTCCTCCGCTAGTGGTGTCTTTGACGGCCTCCTGCCCAGCAAGCTCCGGCCACTGGTTGTCATCTGTGCCGGCCACATCCAGGGCGAGATCTAATGAGGGAAGAAAGCAAGTGAGTCCATGCATGTGGGAGTTTCCCGATTCAAATTGATGTCCACTAAATCAATCAGTTAATCTAATGCAATGGAAATCAGTTGGGTCAAAGAGAATCTACTCGAGATTGCATTATCAAGGAGAGTTTTTGCCTGCTTACCTGTTGATAAGCGGATTAGTCAAGGCTGGAATCACCCGGAGCGTCACCGACAAACTGCCCCATCGAGCCCTGAGGCGGACACCACGAGAGCTCCTCCGTCGGAGGCCGTGCAAGTAGGAGGTCGTGGCGCGTTGACCCCAACAGGAGCTAGATCCGGTCGCCGCTTGCTAGCCACCGTGGCCCTATCCGGCCTCCATGGCCGCCAGCCATGGCTCGACACCGTACCCAACAGCTGCTCGCTCTGATGGGGCTGTGCCGCCTCCGTAACCCCTGTCGGCTGTCGGCTGATGCCACAAGCCGAGCTCTGCGCACCCTACGCCACTGCTTCTATGACGAAATGGTCTTGACGTTTTAAAAATTTTATAATTGAAGCAACCACATCAATGACGAAATTTTAGGGTTCGTCATTGAACTCCGGCGGTCGTCAAACGCCCCTTTGCAACCATGACGCGAGGGGAAATTTCGTCATTGAAGCAAAGGGCGTGTCGTCATTGAAGCAAAGAGCCCTCGGCCGTAGCATTGGTGACGAATGCTCTTCGTCATCTTTCACTTCGGGTCATACTTGTCAACGCGGGGTCCACTGGACGGATGGGTTTGACGGTCCACGTCTTCCGGGTCCACCGGAGAGACGTGACTTGGCGGTTCACGTGTCCGGGTCCACCGGTGTTGTGGGACCTGGTTGCGGACGTGTGCGTTGGTCCCCCGGCTGTCCAACAGCAACCCAGGCCGGCCCCGTCTGGCGCTCACGCCCGCTCCGGCCGGCTGTCCGCTCGCACGTCGGCCCGGCCGAAAGTTCGCACTGGCGCACTACCCCACGGATCCAGGCAAGCGACGAGGATTTAGGCTCCGTGGAGCAACCTCGGCCAGGCCCCGGCCGGCGCTCACGCCTGCTCCGGCGGTCCCGCTAGCGCGCCGGACCGGCCGGAGATCCGCACCGCCGCAGTTGCGCCCACGGGGCCAGGTAAGCTACGAGGGTTCAGGCTCCCTGGCGCATCTGAGGAGCTGAGGAGTGGGTCAAGACGGGGAGAGGAGCCATGGCCGAGCTCCGCTGGATTCATGAAGGTACCGGACGGCGGCGTGCTCGTCGGAGATCTATCCCCGGTCGGATAGATCTGAATTCGGATGAGCCAGAGATACGATGGCAAGGCAACATGTTTCATATAGCATCATGACATGGGAGGCGTCTCGTCCGTCCGGACGAGACGGCAGCTGTCGCGGCCTTCACCGACTGCAGGAAGAAGACGACGCGAAGAAGGGGATGAAATTGACAGGTGGTCCCCACATTTCAGTGACACAGCCTAAGTCCGTGGACTGCGCTGACCGTATGAAGTCGAATGGGCCAAGTGCATGAGCCCATCAGCATGGAGCGGATCAGAGCCTGAACTGAGCCTCCGTCTTCGCCTCACACGGCCCGTTGCTGCGTGTCAGTTGTTGGCCCTTTGAGCTGCCAGCGTGCAACTAAAGCGAGCGCCCATGCTGGCGCACAGTTGGTACGGATATGGTCAGGAGACGAAATGTTGTGTGACGAACGTTTTAAGGTTGACGAAATTTGCAACTGTTCCAGCCCGCTCATGGTCGGCCGGTCGGCGCACGCCCAAGAGCCGGTTACTGTTGCCGCCCATGGCCGCCGATCAAGGTTAGCTTCGCAGAGAAGCCTCCGAGGCATTCTAGATCACATTCCATCCGAGATTGGGGATTGATTTTTTTCAAGAAAACCTAATCCCCAGCGTCCGCGCCGCCGCCGGCCCGCAACACCCATCCGCCTCATCCCCACCCGCCCGCCCCTTCCCAAGAGGCGCATTGAGGAGACGCATCACTTCCCTGAGAAGGCACCAGCGTCCTATAACTTCCCGTCCCCTATTGGGATTGATTTTTCAAGAAGTTCCCGAAAAATCCCCTGCTCCGCCTCTACATCGCCGCTCGCCGCCGTCGCTTCCGCTTCCACTTGCGCTCGATGGAGCCCTCTTCGTCGCATAGAAGAATGGCTACTGCTATGATGATCCGCGGCCTGACGGAATCCTGCCAAAGGAAATGTCCGAGGAGATCATTGTTCACTGCATCAAGAATACAAGCGACGAAACAGAGGCCGTCCATGTGTACCTCGGGTTACGGTATACCTGCCGCCTGTTCAGGGAAATCAGTGACCAGAAAGAGGTAATCCTGCTCCTGTCTTACCGTGCGATTCGTGAGTATTTCTGCTACAACCGTCGCCTTGCTGATTGGTGGCGTGACTGGCGTCGTTGGGCCGAAATGCGCTCTCTCCTCGAGCGGCGCCTCCATAAGTATCGTGATTCGGAGGCAGTATTCTACCTGGGAATGATGATGATGGTCAAGCAGCCGCATTGCGCTGCTGGGCTAGAGGACGTCGAAGAGGCCGCTCGCGCGGGGGATCCCTAGGCTCGCTACTTCCTGGCGATGCTACGGTACCGTAGGGACCCAGCGAACCCCCAAGCGCTGGAGTGGGTCCATGGAATCAGCGGCAGCCCATCGTCCGTTGGTGGAAGGTAGGAGAGTGGCAACCGGATGTCTTCAGCACGCCATGCTGTTCGGCAGGAACTCTACGACATTTCGTACCAATCTTGGACTCCGCCCGATGCACCGAAGCTACTCGTCCATGATCCTCACATTTGCAACCAGGAGAAATGTAGGCGCTGGGGGGAGGGGACCTCCATTATCCGGTACTGCAGCGCGCGGTGCCGCATCCGTCATGAGTTTGAACTCTGGACGCGAAACTTCAATGAAAGAATGAAGTTTGTCATCGGCAGGATGCAAGACGCCCCACCAGTGTTCTCGATCGAGGGACAGCATCATTCGATCCCCTTTCGATTATCGGATGATATGTATCTATGTATCTATCATAGTCATTGTGTTTATGAAGCAGAACTTTCTTTAGGAAGCAGTACTGGTAGAATGGTGTTTGTAATATGTCTATTTATGTTTGTAGTGATGCATAAAACTATGCTTGAAGTATCAGATTGTGATGTGTATATTCAGTAAGTTTTCTACCGTCTACATGAATGTTGACATCGTCACGACCAAAAATGACATATTCATACGATCCGCGCATACTGCGTCAGACCGTATCATCCGGTCGCATATTACAATGGTGTATATAATCTATGTCTATTTCTGTTTGCAGTAATGCACAAAAATGTTCTTGACGTATGGTTACCGAGAAGAAAACAACATTTAAGCAATCTGCCTCTCAATTTGTATTATGTCTATTTATGTTTGTAGTAATGCACAAATATGTGCTTCAAAAAATCAGATTGTGATGTGTTTCTTCACTTAGTTCTCATGGTGCCCTCTACATGATTGTGGCTGTCACGCTTTTTTATTTTTTTCAAAATTTTAAACTTATTGAACTGTATATTTTATCTTTAAAATCAACAGTTGTGATTGATTCGAACTCTTATACCTCCTAAAAGCTCATGACTTATTCACAGGGTCCGTGCAAATTGCGTCCAATCGAATCATACGGTCGCACAATGCATGTTCGATTGCTGTCGTGGAGGCTGCGCTTCATCCGGAGTACACACAATGCATTAACACAAACATCCTATCGTTCAATGCACGGTCGTTCACGAAAGGGTCGTGCTCGACGGGGCACACAGTGACGGAAGGCGAGGAGACGCCTCACTTCTCCGAGGAGGCGCCGCCGCAATAACTTCCGATTCCCCATTCACATAGCGGATCGGTTTGAAGAACTCGCCACAAAAAATCCCCCACTCCGCCTCGCCACCACCGCTCACCGCCCACCCGCTCCTCCACTTCGTAGCCGCGTGCGTGGAACGATTCAGTATGGCATCGGCGAGGCCATCGCTGGAGGAGCTCCCGATTGAGTTGGCTGTTCTCATCGCTGGCCGCCTCGCCGCGTCCTCAGCGGACCCAATGGAAGACCTCCGCAGCCTGCGAGCGACGAGCAAGAGAATGTACAAGGTGTGCCGAGACAAGAACGTCGCCAGGTCCATACCACTGGAAAGGGCGATGTGGCGTGTGCCCGTTGCGCCACCGACAGTCGACAACCTGAGAGCGCACTTCAACAGCCTAGTGGACAAGCTGGCCGATGTTGATCACACAGTGGCCTGCTTATGCAAAGGCCTGCACGTCGTGTTCAAGGAGAACGACGGGTCGCTACGGGCGCCCCTCGACAGGCTGGACTGCGCCGCCAAGGACGGCCATAATCTGGCGGCCTACGCACACGCCATGTGCCTATACCGGCGCAACGGAGGTGCCGACGATGACGAAGAGGCGTTGCGGCTGCTGAGGAAGATCGAGGACGACACGTCGGTGGGCAACGAGGTATGTCTGGACTGCCGTTGACAAGTTTGTGATCTGGTGCCTTATATTTTAGTACCAGTGGCAAAGCCAGTTGCACGCGGCAATCTTCGTTGTGTAGGAGGCAGGTGCGGCAGACCCTATGGATGGGTGGAGTGGGTCTCGTTTTGCAGCGAGGAGTGTAGGATTCTCCATGAGTGCGAAGCTTTCTTCAAGCGTGCGAATTTTTATCGGCATTTTTTTAATGCGCAACAATAAACATGTGTCATAGAACTTTCTTTAGAAAGCAGTACTGGTTGAATGGTGTTTGTAATATGTCTAATTAAGTTTGTAGTGATGTATAAAAATATGCTTGAAGTATCAGATTGTGATGTGTATCTTCAGTCAGTTTTCTGCCATCTACATGAATCTTGACATCGTCACGGCCAAAAATGACATATTCATACGCTCTGTGCATACTGCGTCAGACCGAATCATTCGGTCGCATATTACAATGGTGTTTGTAATCCATGTTTCTAATCCGAAACTATGAATGCAATGACAAATTCATAGGATCCGTGCAAACGGCGTTGAACCGAATCATCTGGTCGCATAATGCACGATCGACCCCGATGGACCAGGGTTGACGAGGAGACACCAACAGAAAATTTTAAAATATAAGCGAAGCAATAGAAATTAAAGACTGCAGGTTAATAGTCAAATACACGTCTGAAGTTTCGAACATCGGGCACAATGTACGGTACAATGAAACACAAAGCGTACAACTAGTCAAGCCTAGTCCTGGTGCTGGGGTGGACATGATGGAGATGACGCTTCCGCTGTAGTTGCCTTCAGTCCAGAGCAAGTGACCTCAGGCATGGAGATGGACTCAGTGGACTCAACCAAAGCATCAGGGACGTTGGAGGCTATTGTACCTGTCTCAACAACAGTATCAGTATCGAGTCCTGTATCATTGGTGGTGCATTGGATGGGCAGTTCTTAAGAGGGCGTATCAATGGTGGTGCATTGGTTGGACAGTTTCTGAGAGGGCGTATCAATGGTGGTGCATTGGTTGGCCAGTTCCTGAGAGGGCGTATCAATGGTGGTGCATTCGATGGCCGGTTCCTGAGAAGGCGTATCATTGGTGGTGCCTTGAATGTCCAGAACCTGAGGGTGCGTATCATTGATGGTTCCCTGCTGCTCATCGGACAACTCTAGTGGAACCCATGTCAAAAATCTAGTGGGTGTAGCTGGCGGAACCTCCTCCACAGGAGACGGCTCAAGTAAGAAGGGAGCAGGCGAAGGAAGTCCCAGTTGATTGGAGACAGAACCAACGATCCCAGTCAAGTAACCAAACATATGACCACTGTGTTTCTGCTACTGTTGTACCACCACCAACGTAGACTTCTGATCATCCCTCATAGCCGCCTGCTCGCGAATCATATGCTCATGCTGGCGCTTTGAACTCTCCTGCAGGGTCCTCACAGCATCCATTGCATTCGCAATTTGGCCATAGATCTGTTTGTTTGCCTCCTGTTGACTATGATGCCCCTCAAACAATATCCTCATCATGTCAGCGTTCGTTATATCCTGAAGCTGACCGTTAGAATAAACAGGTGGTAAGGTGGGGTCAAGTGGCTTAGATGATCCAACCGCAGGGCAATGTTCCCCGCTGCGTACGACTCTCATGGTAGGCACGATCTCGTCATCGTCATCGGAAGAGTGTGACGACTCAGTGTTGTCCGCGAGCATTCCCTCTGCCGCCGTCAATACATCCTCCTCCTCCACCTCTCGAGCGGCATCCATCGCTGACTCTTCTATCTCCTGGAGCTGTAACTCATCCACTACCTGGTGAACCTCCCGGACCTGTAACTCATCCACTACCTGGTGAAATTGACGAGAACCCCTACGTCTATCATTTGGCTTAGTAGGCCTATAACATTTGAACTTCTTTCCCTTATCCTTGAGAAATTCCATGTGCTTACAATTGTCCAGGTGTGCTAGCATCCAACAGATCCAATGTGCGAATGGCTGCAGTCGGGCAACAGTCATGCCGTCCATGATGGCATCCTCCATCTCACAAACAATGAAGTTAACTAGGTCAAATTGCTCCCCATTCGCAATGGATACAAGTAGCCACTGCTGCAGTCTGGTGATCGCCTCACCATTACCCTTTCGGTAAAGAAAGGATTTCCTCAAGGCGTTGTGTATTGTTAATGCCACTGGTGTCAACCTGTCGGGTGTGCAAGTGGTGCCCGGAAGGAAGGGCTGAACAAACAAGTCACGAACCTGGTCATCACTGGGCCACTCTGCGGACAAAGCCCGACGTGGAGGGTCTGTGTCCAAAGGAATCTTATCCCAAGCCAACTTATGAAGCGCGCGACTTTCGACCAGCTCAACTCCAAAGCAACGAGCTAGAAATCCTCGGCATACTACAAAAGGCTTCTCCTGAAACATGAAAGAAATGGTGTCTCTTTTGTCACTGATCCACAACGTTGAGTACTCCACTCGAACCCACTCTGGAATGTACAGGTTCCTCTCACTGACAAAAGAGACTAAGCCTGGGATCTTGTCAAAGTAAGGCCTGATGTCAACACTGCCCGCAGCCACTCTCAATGAATCCCAGTCCAACATCTTATACTCACTCAGATGTATGCCACAATCATCATAAGCACGGTAGAATCTCTCCTATAGTAGTGTCCAAAACCGAGGATCCACATTGTCATCTGGCTTGCGGGGAAACCATTTTCCCGTTGTACCAACCGCACCTTCCTCAATTGTTTAGCAGCCAGGAATCTCACATCACGGAGAAAGACTTCTTGTCTAGTGTGTCGACGAGGGCCTCGAACCAATGGTGGGTCCTCATCATCGCTATTTGACAATATGGCCAGCCTCTCGTTCAGAGGCTCTGTTAAATTACGACCTCCTGGCCTCTATGTGTGAGCTCCCCGAGTCCGAGGACCAGACCTTCGGCTAGGCCGCGATGCTATCTGTGTCTCTTTTTGTGGCTGGGTGCGAGATGGAGGACGACATAGACGGCCTGACCAGCGAGCACCTGTCTGACCCTCCTGTGAACCAATCCGATTCCCTCTTTGTGTTTGACCATTGGTGTCCGGCACCATCGTAGCAAAATCAGCATCCCGCTGCATGCGAGTCCTCTTCTTCTTCTTCACCTGTTCAACAACATTCCCCTTCGCTTTATCCTTTTGATTGCGAGCCATTTGCATTGGAATAGGTTGAGGTTATTAGACTGAGCGAGAGCATGATATTGCTTAATACTCTCTCCGTCCACAAAAGAAGTGGCATGCCAAAGCCTTGGCTGCAAACCAACCAGGCTCTATATTACAGATGTTATAAGCATCAATATAAGAAGCTACCGGAAAACCGTACAAAAGATTTTGTCTTTTATCTATAGTTGCATTCTTTTGTGGACAACTTTTAAACTCTAGAATTCGAACGGTGAACAGCAAAACGACTATTATTTCAAATGAACACAATGTATGCAGTCCAATTGCGACATCAAGCAGAATTGTTGCTAACAAATTTTGGATTATCACAGAGCATTTCGATGTACAGGACAAGAAAGGGGAACGAGGACGGGCTCACCACTGGACGAATCGGTCGAAGAAGAATGAGCTGAGGGCCTAGGAAGCACAATCACGAAGAGCACCCACAGCAACTCTGTAGTCAGCATGCCGGAGAGGGCAGGCAAATCTAGTGAATGAAACCCTAAATTATGGTTTCGTGGCGGCGGCCACTGATTGTGTCCATGTCCTGCCGGAGACGCCGACGAATGGGGACGGCGTTGACCGAATCCCGCACCGCGTTCCAAAGGGCGGCACGGAATAGCGACTGGGGGCGCCGCCGCGGCGCCGGAAAGGGGCAGAGTGGTCAGTGGTGCAGATGCGGGAGGGGTGCGGTCATGCTGATCTGCTACGGGAATGGGCAAGCTATACGAGTCATATGACAAGTGGGACCGAGGGAGAGGGAGTTTTATCGGATGCTATGAATGGGCCGCTCTTGGCCACAAGTTGCGACACGCACGTCGGTATGATACGGCCATATGCACAACGCATGGACCGGATGAAATTTACTTAATCTGGTGTACAAATTAAACCATAACTACATTAAGGCTCTTCACCATAGCTACATAACGATAGCATCAGAGGGATATCTTACAAGTGCTCTGACATTTAATGTACAAATAAAAAACAAACAAAGTGCACAAGTTCAAACATCAACCGCTTAAGATATCTTACATTACAGGTTCACCATAGCTACATCACGCTAGCATTGCCAGTTCATTAAACAATGACACACGGATCTGGGGTACATCCATTCTACCTAATTTGTAAGTCGCGACGCCTAAACAGATATCGAGCATAGTTAACATCTCCAATCCTAAAGCCTAGCACTTCATCAATATAAACTAGAGCACGGATTAGAGCACTCTCTCTCGCTACATTTCGACGATCAAATGCTGTGCCATAAATGATGAACAATGGAGTGTCATCGTCTGTCGTGTAGAAAGAGATATGAGATTGCCATTTGTTATCTGCAGTGAATTCTGTGTGCTCACCAAAATCATACTCCAGCTCGTCCGTGGCTTGAATCAGGATTGCACGAAAGCTTACTGCTGCAATGGTGTCCCTAAACGGATGTTCCTGCAGGGAAGAATAGCATGCTAAAACATTACAAACGTATACCAAACTGTAACAGATTAAAGAAATCAAAGAAGAATTGGCATGTTGCGTACCATGTTATCTTCATTGAGCTCACAAAGCCTCTCAGTAGTAACAGTCACATCTTCACTTCCCTCCTCTAGTGCCTTTATTCGAAAACAGGACAAGTCTGGCACAATGTACCCATGTTCCTGAAGCTGTTGTAAGCAGGCAACAACAGCTATTTTTTCGAAAGTACACCTAAACGGTGCTTCTTTACCGCTTTCCACAACAGACACCGTCCTGTGAGCAATACCTCGTGGACTTATCTCAAAAGATATATTTAATTTGACAAAGAATTTTCTTTCACCATGGTGAAGAATTGTACTGAATTTTCTGTGAACGATTTGTAATTTCTGGTATAATGATGTGTTGAATGGGCCGGTAAAGCCCATGATGTGGCCGCACCATGGAGCAACACGTGGACGAATAAAAATACGAAACGTGGACAAATGAAACCATGGCACGTTGACGAATAAAAAGGTGACACCTGGCATGGTGGAGATTCGACGCGTGGGCGAATCAAAACGTGACACGTGTACAAATAAAAAAGACACGTGTCCTGTTTCAATTGGTCCATGTAATCTAATAAAACTACGCCACGTGCGCCAGTGAAAAGGGCATGTGGTGACACGAAAAAGCGACACGTGGACAAAAGGAAACGGACACGTGGACGAATAGAAATGGGACACGTGGACCAACGAAACGACGGCACGTTTACGACGGGAACAGTGACACGTGCGCCAATGAACAGTCAACACGTGAACGAATGACATTGCGACGCGTGGGTGACACCACGACTGCAGCCATGTCACTCGCCACCCTGCAGCCACGTCACATGCCAGCGTGGAGAGGAAACACGTCAGCTAACTGGGTTCACGGCTCCAGTTGACGGCGCCACGTCAGCAAACGGGGATGACGGTGCCACATGGATTTTTTTGCTTCAATGACGAAATTTAGCTATCGTCATAGAAGCAAAACAGTTCTATGACGCAACAGATTTCGTCATTGAAGCAACCACTTCAATGACGAAATGGGTCAGTTCGTCAAGGAAGTACATTTATGACGCTCGCTTAATAACGAACCCCATTCCGTCACTTTTTCGTCATGGATGATTTTTAATGACAAAAAACGTTTTTTTAATGATGAAACCCCGACGTCATAGAAGCAATATTTTGGCGTAGTGGCAAGCCGAGCACCAGACTGCTCATTGCTTCTCGGGCCACGCCCTCCCACCACATGAGACAGCCTGGGCTGCTGCCGCGAGCCATGGCCTCTGTGCTGCGGTGGGTGTAGCCACGGGGCTCCCACCGTGCGCCCCTGCATGTACACAGTATGGGAGAGAGGAGTGTCCTAGGGAAGAAGATGATGAGAACCCGCCGAGGGGGTTCGTTCCCGATCTTTCAGTGAGTGTATGTGTGTGGGGGGGGGGGGCGGGGGGAGGATAACTTCTATCTAAACTGGAGAGACGGGGGGTGGGGGGAGGATAACTTCTATCTAAACTGGAGAGGCGTTCATGGCCCGACTACAACCGTCCAAGGACGCTGTGCCTTAGCAACCGATACGCCAAATCCAGCGGTCGTCATGATCTTGTGGAGCACGATCAACCAAACCACTAGGGTAATTCCTGCAAGCAATCGAAGAACAAGCAAGAACAAGTGTGGAACCAAGCAACTCAATTGCAAATATCTACCAATATGAACTCACAAAGGTAGGGTTTTGAAGACAAGAAGACGGACAGCTGGACCAGCACGCACGCTTACAAGCAAGTAGAAAAGGCTAAACTTGATCTAAACAAAACCCTAGTGTTCTTGGCGGTGGCTAAGAGCAACTCTAGCCCAGCTCTCAAATATGGGCATCTATTTTGCATTTTTGGTGGGCTCGTAAAAGTTTAGGGGCTTGAAATTCTCTCCATGCTCCACCTGTTAGCCGCCCTCATCTTCCTCTCTCTCCCTCCTGCGCCAGTGCTCCTCCCCCGTGCACCGCTCTGCGCCCCGCCGCGCCCGCGTCGCCTCCCCCGCAGCGCCGCCTCCCCGCATCACTGCGCAGGCCCCCACGCTGGCCGCGCCTGCCTCACCCGCGCCGCGTCGCCACGCAGGCCGCGCCGCCGTGCCTGCGCCGGTCTCCTCGATCTCGCGAAGCATGTCCTGCATCCAAAAGTCCACCAGGCACTCAGGCTCCCTGCCGGCGCGCATCCGCGCCTTGCTCGCCCGCGCGAACTCCCCCAGGGTGCGCACTAGCCGCGCCATGCCCTGTCTCGCGCGCCGGCCACTCCCTACGCTAGCCACGCCCGCCGGCGTGGTGGCCTGCGGTGGCACGCCGTCTTCCGCCTCCGGCACACGGAGTTCTCCGACTGGAGTCTACGCCAAAAGATGGGACGACGCCGGCGGTTAGCCACCTTGCGCCGGGCTCCAAGCCAGTCGGGAAGGGGAGAATAAAGCAGAGAGGAAAAAGGTGGTGGGGCTCACGGGTGGGTGGAAATGGAGGGCCTCCAAATCTAGGGGCTTTTTACCAACATTTGGAGGCCTCCACAAAATAGAGGCCCATTTAGGGGCCCGGCTGGAGCTAGTTTTTTACACTTGGTAGACTAAAATAGGTATAGAGGCCCATTTGAGGGCTGGGCTGGAGTTGCTCTAAAGGGTACTCTCTCCGTCCCAAAAACGTCATTTTGGGACTTAAAATTTGTCCCAAAAAACAAGTCGTTTTACCTGATTTGACAAGTTTGCATGTGCATGTAGGCATGCAATAGTCGGTTAGCACCAAATCTGGCTAAAACATAGAGCAATCAAAGTCGTTTTACATTTTGTTAATCTGTGTTAAAACATCTAGAATGACTTGTTTTTTGGGACGGAGAGAGTATATGATAGGGGGAGGTCGACCAGACGGGTCATGGGGTCGTGCTCCAACCATAGGACGCATCCCTAATGGACCCAACTTGATACACGGCCCATGGGCCAAAATAAGGTGGTGCAACACCTGGACAGAAACACCTTCGGTCACACATTTGATGATTGCAGCCGCCTCGGGACAGATATGGATATGAGTCTGGATGCATATGAAAGTAGAATTGATAAACTTTCCATTCAAGTACTTGCTACGGTGGCATTTAAAGGTGCTTGGTATAATGTTGAAATATGGAGTGATGGTCATCTTGTATGGCCACAACCTTCGATGCTCCCCTTCTTTCACTACTACACAAACCACAATCACAAACGCCTCATCACAACCGGTTTTTAAAAAAACGGTTGTGATGCCTCATTACAACCGGTTTTTAAGCGAATGAGTCTATTATATGCTGAAACCGGCTATGAAAACTGACATCACATCCGGTTTTTATTACAAACCGGTTCTGATACTATCACAGCCGTGTTGTAATACAAACCGGTTGTGATACTAAACTCGGACCCGAAATTTTTATGTTCTTCACTTTTGGTTCCCCTCGCGTCCGCCGTCCAGCGCGCCTCCCGACCCTTATCCAGCGCGCTGACCGCCCCCGCTCCAGTGCATCGCCCCTCTCCTCCCTCCCCAGCGCGCCGCCGGTCCCCTCCCTCCCAGCGCGCCGCCGGTCCTCTACCCTCCCTCCCTCCCTAGCGCGCCGCCCATCCAGGCGCTTCTCAACATCCTCTCCCCTCTCCCCTCCACTCGCCCCTCACTGGAGATGTGAGGAGCAGCGGCGGGGTGAGGCGCTGCGGCGGCGCATGGCTAACAGCGGCGGCGGCGCGGACCCGGCGAGCGGCGGAGCGGCTCCGTCGGGCGCGGCCTCGACGGATCCGGCGGTGGCGGCCACGGCGGCTCTAGCTTCGACAGGCGCAGCAACGGCGGCTCCGGCTCTGGCGGGCGGGGCCTCGACAGATCCGGCGGTGGCGGCCACGGTGGCTCCAGCTTTGGCAGGCGCAGCAACGGCGGCTCCGGCTCTGGCGGGCGGGGCCATGGCGGCTTCAGCGGGGGAGGCCACCAGAACCTCCTCGATCCAGCACCGCCCTGGAGCCCTGCGCTGCTTCCCGTCGCCGTGTAGTTGTGCTCGTCCGGCTCCTCGTCTCCGCGCTCTGCCTCATCCAAAGGTGCTGTATTGTTTTCCTTGCTCCTTTTTTCGGCAAGAAATTTAGGAGCTAGAGGCCTAATCCTGTTAAATTTTTTCTTGTTGATGTTCGAAGCAGATCTATGCGCATATTAATCATATTGAAATTTGATGTTTTTGTTACGTTAGTAGAGTAACAAAAGGGTGATTTCTGAGATAGTTTAGCTAGTAATTGTGTTCCAAACTTCTGCTATGTGGTGATGTAAAGGATAGACAACATTGTCGCCTTCGTAACTCTTTCAGGTGGTCATTCTTTCATTGCAGCCTCGTAACTCTTTTGCTTGGGAGTTTCCGGTTGGAATACCAATCTATTTATTTGTTCCTTATGTTACTCTAGGTATCTATACACTTTCCTCTCTCCAAATTGCCTAGTTCCATCCAGTTTCAGGCAACTCCGGCTTTAAACCAATGAGGTAAATTTGAAATCCCTCTCCCTGTAACAGTTTATACTGGTAAAAGAATAACAACCTGTGTTAGGTAGAGCTTTAGCAGCTCTTGGCCTTTGTCCTTGCCATCGATTTTGCTTGCTGATGGTAGATCAGTATGGCCATTAGATGAACTACTAGTTAACTCAATATATATTCAGTTGTAGAGCAGGAGCTGCTGGTAGATTTTTCTTGTGTGATTGTGTCCTATCATCACTCATGAATTTTGCTTACATGTCTTAGATGGAGCTGCAGCTGTAGATGGAGCACTGCCGAAGTGCTAATGCAGCCATCAGCTCAAATGTCCAAGTGGTCAAGAGCAAGAACTCGAGCTGCAAAGGTACAAAAGTGGCTGTTCTTTTTTCCGTTTCTGAATGCTACTAAGTACTCATACGACAGCAGTAATAAGTACTTAAAGGAGGACTAGTTTTCTTCTGTTCTGCAGTCACAGAATTTTTACACCATAATTTTCAACTCAAATTTCTATGTTCCTATTTGGAGTGTCACTGCAAATGATTATGTTTGCCTTTTTCTTAGATTGGATATTCTGAATCTGCACCATATTACTCTTACTCTGAGCTCTAAGTGACTTAATCATGTGCAGGTCTATCAAGACTTCGACCAATGGTCATTGTTGGAGCATGCCATGTGATGTAGCTACTCAGGGTAAGTCAATTGAAGTTCCCAGGTATTTGACTACTCAGTTAGTGCCATGTGATGTACTACGTAGCTAGCCAGGTTAGATAGCTCGCCCAAATTGTAAGGTTATAGTTTAGATAAAGCAGTAGAGGAAAATAATTTGATGCATGTGAACTTTGTATGGACTTGTAACACACTTTATGTATTGTATGGACTTGTAATATACTTGATGTACTGTGCTAGTGAATGTAATGTGGTTGTGAGATAGTGTGCTGTAAAAAAATGCTAGAATTATTTTTTTTAATCCCATAATTCACATCACAACCGGTTTTAGCCACAAACCGGTTGTAATGGGGGCAAAAACCGTTTGCGATAAGCCCCCATCACAACCGGTTTGTGGCTAAAACCGGCTGTGATAGGGGGTTATCACAGCCGGTTTTTAAAACCGGCTGTGATAGGGGGGACTATCACAGCCGTTTTATCTCATCCGCCTCCCAAAACCGGTTGTGATCGGGGTTAAAAACCGGTTGTGATAGTGGTTTGTGTAGCAGTGTTTGGGCTTGGTGGCTTGGGAACATGTGTGCCAAAGTAAAGAAAATGGCAGGCTGGGGATTAGAAACCCGGAGAAACACAACCATGCCCTCCTTACGAAATTTCTACACCTGCTACACGAACCTCAGACTCTGCCATGGAAATCCTGGAGACGTCTGAACACATCTTTTCCGAATGTCCTCGCTCATCAGAAGTGTGTGGCAGCGGTTATATCACGGTCCACGCCCATAGCCACAGGCAACCCTGGCTCTTGGGTCAAGAACTATCTCTCACTTCCCCCGTTCACCTAGATGTCATCTTGTTCGTTCAATGGCAAATTTGTAAAGCACGCAATGCTCTGATTTTTTGACCGGAAAACATCAACGTCACGAGAAGTGTTGCAGCGAGCCCTCGACGACCTGGATAATATCTGGATTTATCGTTACAGCAAGCTCAAAAGTTTCATATTTTTTTGGCGGGAATACATTGCTACCCGTTTGTAATCTCTACTCTCCCCTTCATACTGGTATTGACTTTGGGTCAATGCACTGAATGAATGTAGAAAAAAATCAAAATACAGTTCCAACATTTATTAATCTGTACATTGCTTATGTATATACATTCTATTTTAGAGCCAAATCAATAAGTTGATCTAATTCATTCGCAAAAAAGAAGAAGAAGAAGAAGAAGGGAACAATAACTAAATCAGATTATCATGAATAGACTAAGGGTCTATTTAGTTCTGTGAAAATTTTTTGCAAAGGGATTTTACCAATTTAGGAGTAGTAAAAGTAGTAAATATAGACTAATAATAAAATTAGTTATAGATCTTGTCTAGAAATTACGAGACGAATCTAATGATGGTAAATAGAGGTTAATTAATCCATAATTAGCGGATGGTTACTGTAGCATCGATGTTGCAAATCATGGATTCGTCTCACAAGTTATAGCTCATCCGTGTAATAGGTTATTTTTTCGTCTACATTTAATATTTCATGCATATAAAATTCTCTTTAATGTGATGGGCGAAATCTTTTAGTGAAAGGAAAATACAGTTGTAAATATACAAACAGGGAATGATTCAACAGTAGGCTTATGCTTGAGCCTCCGGCCAATGTTGAGCTCCTATCTGGTAGTACTCTTTCAAGTCTGGGGGATGTGTCCAAGATGCATGGGGTGTGTATGGCGTGTCAACAATTTGCCCCTTACCAGGAATGCAACACGTGCCCCTCCCTAGATCCCACGCTGTACGCTGTTATATCCAATGTACTCCATCAGCCCCGATGATGAGGACGGGTGGAACTGACCCGGATCTGCCTCTGGGCTCCACAGAAACCTCAGCAACTAGTGGAAACAGGGGAGCATGTGTCGTATATGATATGCATGTCATTCTAGTTCGTGCACAATTAGGGGAAACAGGGGAGCATGATGGACAAATACCTGATATGCCCTCGAGCCAGAGGCAAACAGTACGAAATAAAAGGACACAAGATAACGTGGTACTACAAAGTTAAGAATGGGCAGGAGTGATAGTGGTGGCTGGCCTACATCCAACGGGGCCTGTGTAATATCGAACTGTTTAGCTCATCTACATTATTATTGCTAGCAGAAGCACTTTCTGTTTGACATATTTCTTCAAGCATCATGAGCATTGATACGAATTCAACAAAGAGCTATCCTGCTTCTCCTCACGAGCGGAAATGTTCTCCTTTATCCATTTATACTTTCTTTTGGTGCATTCTTTTGTATAAATCCCTCTATGTTTTTTCTGAACGATATGTTCTTAACAAATACATTCCTTAATTGAATTCGGTCCTCCAAACATGTGTTCTCTCTATTTTACTGTTGATAAGAATTTCCGTGCTCAATCACATGTTTTTGCTAACTAAAGCACTAATAACTAGAGGAGCAAGAGCAGAATAATTCATTTCGATCTGATGAAAATCTCTAACCGATCATGGCTTGATTTCGCTACGGCAACCCTCATCCGCGCCGGCGCGAAATCCTTATTCACACAAGTGGCAGGACCGCTCCCACGGGTCTGATACGAATGAGGGGTCATTCGTGCTGGTTGCATAGTCGACACGAATGACTGACTAAATGTGCAAGATTAAATGTAGGGATGGGGAGGTCGTGGTCAAAGGCGGGGCACCGGCACCTCGAGGTGAGGTCACGCTCCAATGCTGCACGAGCATGTGCCTTCTCTGCAGCCAAGGCCACTGTCATGGTTGTGGATCTGGTCCGTGCCTCAATCGCGACCTGCCTCCCCACAACGAAGGAGACCGCATCCGCGACAGCAAGGGCAACGACAAGCACTTTTCGCTAATCTACCACGCGGATCCGATCAAGGTGGATGCGGATCTGGTGGCGGTTGTGGCTACCGAAGCTACGAAAGACTTGGCCTCCTGCTCCGCAGATGGCGCCATTTTGGTGAAGCTGTGAACGAAAGCAGCGACGGCAGAGCTGTGAACACAGGCGGGGGCGAAGTAGTAAAAGTGGATAGGGTCAGGGTTTGTGGCCATGGAAACATATATATAACCGCCTGACTTGTTCTAAGCGGCCGAGAACTGGGCCACTTAGAATGAGTCTCTTATTCTAAGCGGTTAAAATTTTTAGTAAATAAAACATGAACTGATGCATGATAGACACCTGATAAACAATATAACACAAATACCCGTCCTAGATAAAACACGTCATTGTTCAGAGATACCAGATAAAACACGTAAACCTGAAATTAACTAATTAATACATCTACCTAGGATTATTTGCATTGAACAAGTTGCCGGCATCGGTTTCCATGAGTCGATTGACGCGGTGGAAGGTTACATACTCCGCCCACCAGTACCTGGTATGGCCATAGAACCTGTCCACGTCCTCCGAAGAAGGAAGCAGGATGAAGAAGAGGTTGCCACTGTCGTCGTCGTTGGTGATCTGACGAAGGCCGCCATACTCTGCTTCCTCTATTGAACAATTAGTCTAGAGATTAATGTAATCAAATGGAAGAAAATGAGAAAGAGAGAAGACGAAGAAGAGCAAAAGAACAACCTCCTTTTGATGCGGCAATTAAGATCAATGACGATGAAGAAGAGCGAAGAAACAACTGTTGTTTGTTGGTGACTGAAAGAAGTGGGGAGAGTGACAAGATGAAGCACTATATAGTACTCCCCTTTCACATTTTCATCACTTAAGGGAGAAGTGGTAAAATCAGTTCTTCCTTTCCCCTTTCTTTCACCTGACAAATGGAACCCACGTGTCAATGACTAACACCTTCTTCCTCCTCTGCTCACCCTTCCTCTTCTTTCTCTATGGCCAGCGGTTCTTCTTCCTTCCTGCAAGCAGTCAACCACAACCATGGAGACGGTCAACCAAGCGTGCACCTCGCGGGCTCGTGGCCGGCGGTCCGCGGCGCCAGCACGGGCAAGCCCCGCGCGTGCGGTATCGCGACCGGAGCAGGCGGGGCGCGGCGGCGCTCGGGGCAGCGCCGGCCGGCCGCGAGCAGGCGGCGCGCGGCGGCGCTCGGGGCAGCGCCGGCTGGCCAAGGGCATGTGGCGCGCGGCCCGAGCAGCCAGGGCCGGGCGCGGCTCAGTGCGCCGGCGGCGGGGCACGCCGGCCATGGGTGTCTGGTGGAGAGCGCAAAGCACCAGCGAATCCAACGGCCATCCAGGAGTGGATCCTGCGGTGGG
This sequence comes from Urochloa ruziziensis, assembly GCA_015476505.1. Classification (NCBI taxonomy): domain Eukaryota; kingdom Viridiplantae; phylum Streptophyta; class Magnoliopsida; order Poales; family Poaceae; genus Urochloa; species Urochloa ruziziensis. The sequence continues at coordinate 5,630,972 of CM027119.1, read as the reverse complement.
AAGAAAAGAAGGAAAGGGAGAGGAAAGGGAGGAGATGATGGATTGAGAAAAGAGAGGAGAGAGGGAGGGGAGATAAAGAGGAAAGGGGAAAATCAATCTGTTGGAGATGATTTTTTCACTCCAATTTCCCTATATAGCTAAAAAGTGGAAAGGGGAAAGGGACAAGGGAACTTTTGGAGATCGATGCTCCAACTACATACAGACTAACTACAGATTTAGCCCGGCTGATGCACGATGCCGTGGCGCTTTCATGCCGACGGCGACAGAACCGACCACCAGGTAGCCCTGGACCACCTAAGTAGGCGGCAGCTATTATTTCCGTCGTTGCCTTAAGGCCAGTCTCAGTGAGGAGTGTCATGAGCATTAAATATCATGCCACATCAACAAATTTGCTGACATGGCACTGCTATTTAAGAGGAGAGTGTCATGGGATGAGAGAGGATGTCATGGTGATGACACTCCCTGCCACAGTTCTCAAAGTTTCCAGTCTTGACAACCGTGCGATGACGCTCGCCACTGAGACTGGCCTAAGCATCGAGGCCCTAGCTAGCTGAAAGCAGCGGCCAAGCACACACATCTCTGCACGTACTATAGCCGCCATGCCCCAGACATGCGTGGCGTCAGTCTCCAAACTGTGTAGCCTTCAGGGCCAAGCATCACATCACATCTCGATCTAGTGCCACCAAAAATAGCACAGGAGGAACCGAATCGATGGGGTAAATAATGGAAAGATTTAAAATGGCGATGAATTTAATCGAGTACGACGACAACAATTTCCGGCGAGTCTTGTAACGGGCCCTTCGTGCTTTTAATAAGTCCCTGCTGTCATATGATCCATACTCCGGGCCTATTTAGTTCCATCCAAAACGTAAAAAGTTTTCATCTAAAAAACCGTGTTATTATACTTCTTCTCTTTGTACACGCGACTCAATATAAAAAGTTTTTATCCTTTTTCATCATTTTCACCCCACTAAACATGCCCTTCATATCATGGATATCCGATCCCTCACAGGGTAACGGTGTTGCCGGGAGACGCGTGTCACAAATTAGATCTAGTACTGGAATAAGAGATAGATCTGTCACAAATTTAGGATTAACATAACAAAGCATCAGAATTTTTTTTTCGAAACCTACCAATCTTAGAACCCAACAGTTGCATCTCAACTGTTTCTGAAAACCAGGCCAACAACTTTTTAAAATTAATCACGCAAGTTAGCAAAACTGTTGATGTGATATTAAATTTATGTCATAAAATTCTCTATAAAAGTCCCACTGAGACTCGCCTCACGAGTGAGTCACAACTTTTTGGCACTTACGTACATCATCCTTTGTTTGGCTCTCCGGCCTACTCCACATGTGTTGGCGCAGGATCTGATTTTCCATCCGAATATATTTGTCTGCTGCTCGTCAGTACCCGGCCGGGAGAATCAGATCAGTACGCTTGCTGCTGCATGAGATGGTTGCATTCACCCTAGCTACCATATGGACTTATGACGATACTGTGGAGTATTATTAATACTATGTCGATGATGCTGGCGTACATCTCCAGTTTTGTTCTATTTAGCGAGAGCTTAATTAACAGCTTGGTCGTAATCGTTGCTAGTTTTTTTTCTTACAGACATGCATTATCGCTAGTTTCCGTTTTTACAGACATGCATGATTTGCTGTACTGAACTAATGCTGTGCAAGTGGAGACGAAGAATACACAGTTAAACCCAGTATAATACTGATGAAATATGCTGCATTGTGTAATTTGATCACTTGATTCAAGCCAATTCAATTGCCGCCTGCACGTACATATAGCGGCTGCTGACTTGTCCAAGCAAGAAATTAGCATACACAACACAAGATCTCTGCTGACTTTTCCAAGCAAGCATGGGGGACAAGCAGAAGCACGTCCACTTCCATATGTGGACCTAGTACTCACGTGGGCAAGCAACAGCGCGGGTCGACGCGTCCGTCTAGCGACCACACGCACGTCGCGACAGACACCCACTTGTCTATCCAAAAAGGGACTAGGGAAACCCATTATGTAAATTGAAAAATGACAAGGCTCAAAAACTGATCTTTAATAACTTTTGTAAGGGATGGGAAAAACACGGCTGGAAAAACTCATATCAGTGCCGGTCACACACGCATTTAGTGCGGGCGCTGTGACCGGCACTAACGTGCAGTCTTTAGTGTCGGCTGGTAACCCCAGCCGGCACTAACTCTCCTTTTTTGTTTCCTTTTTTTTCTTTTTTATACGTATTTGTATTTGTACTATTTGCGTTCGTACTACATTACGGCGATATATATATATATATATCACATTATTAATATATATATATATATCTATATACATAAATAGATAGAATTCATATTACAGAACATTTGAAAGATCCAACAAAGTACTTGTACTTGAAATATTACAAATAAGAAATTACAAGCACTTCATGTACGACACATATCAATAGTTGTGAATACCCTTCTCAATTGCCACGACGCTTGAGTAGGGATCGGCATAGAATTCTCCGTCCTTATTTATGATTTCATCGAGCACGAATCCGCAGATAGATTCTTCAATTGCCCTGACCCGAGCTTCTTCGATCAGATCTTCTTTCATTGACCAATGCTGTAACATTTCCAGATGAAATCATGAGAACGAAAAATCATGAATTTAAATTAATTACCAGAATTGATTTTGCTCACATACCGCGAATCTTCTCGGCGTCATTTGCCCCCTTTCACTCACAAAGGTGTCGATCCATTCGCATACGTAGTATCCACACAAGTTGTTCCCTTGCTCCTGTCTCATGCACTGTAGGAAACTAGGTTATGGCATAGAATAATAAAATTTTTATTACGAATGACACAAGATAAGAGAGTCTGGTCATACCGTTTTGTCAGTCCTAAAATCTAGAGGATCGAGTTGGTCTTTTATTTTTAAGTGTTTGCTGAGGAAGCGAAACCATGCCTTGTTGATCAGGTTGATGAGGTATTGGTACATTGATTTATCCTGCCTCAATGAATCGTAGATCCAGACCGTTTGGCTGTCAATCTGAATAGCAAACAATATCCAGTGGAAACTGCTCATATACATACGCAAAAACAACCAATTAATGTTGATTATAATAGTTATTTATTATTATTATTTTGAAGGTATTGAAAAAGTTGCAAAGGACTCACTGATGATTGTATGGCAAGAGAATGAATGGACACATGCTTTGCTTACGCATGCCTCTGTATATATTGTCGACCACGTCACAAGAGTTTCTCTTGACGGTTTCCTCGTGTATAACATCGGGGTCCAGGAAGCCGATGTTATGGAACCTCTTTTGACAGGCAATTTTATTTTTTTTGCCTACAGAAAAATAAAACCACAAAAGCAAGGATTAGTCAACAAACACGCGCCAAGTATAAATAAAATAATAAAACGAGCAGAAACACTTACAAGCACCATACACTCATGAGGCACTTGTGAAGGGCATCTTGATGGAACAAATCATAAAATGCATCAAAGTCGATCCATATATCCGCTGGCCCCCGCAAAAAATGTTCGTCTTTGATCCGAGCCAAGAGCATGTCAATTCCGTTTCGAGATTGCACTACATACCATTTGTGCAACTGCGCCATTCTCGTTGATAGATACGGTAACAACTCTAGGCCATATGAGAGGCTCACCAAGTACAAACTTTTTCTTGCCTCAGGTTTCCTGTAGAGCTTGCCCTAGCAATTGAGCCGCGGTAAGATCCGTTTGTATTATCATCCCGGCAAAGGTCCTCAGATCTGTTGATTCACTGAGAGGGGCTTCATGATGCACTATCAGCGGAGGGATCGAGTGTTTGGCCTGTTCTCCGAGCTAGGCAACGGGTTTTGCATTTCTTTTCAAGTTCTTGGGGTTGGCGTGGCACTTTCTGATCTGCCGATCATAATCTGATTCTTTTTTTTCTCCACTAGTAGGGTCTCTTTGATGAAGTGTGCTTTCCTAACTGGATCTATTTCTAGATTCTTGTTCGTAGCCGCTCTCTTGGCCTTCAGATTTTCGAAAAAAGCTTTGACCGGATCTTCTGGCTCTATCTCAACTGGAGCCTTTTTTCTTTCTTTTTCTCTTCTGTTTAGGAGTTGGGTTGACCGAAGGTACTGTGTTTGCCTTTCATTGCTTCCTCTGAGGCTTGTGATGGTCGGTTGGGGTTGCTTTGAGCTGCCGGTGGCGATGGCGGATCCGGACTGGAGTCCCGTCGTGCCGGTGGCGTAGGCGGATCAGGGCTAGGATCCCGTACTGCCGGTGGCGATGGCGGATCAGGGCTAGGATCCCGTGCTGCCGTTGGCGATGGCGGATCAGGGCTAGGATCCCGTGCTGCCGGTGGTGATGGCGGATCCAGGCTGGGATCCCATGCTGCCGTTGGTGATGGCGGATCCGGGCTTGGATCCGTGCTGGTGGTTCAACACTCGGATCCTTGTCTGATGGCGTTGATGCTCTCTATCTTGAACACTGAGCGGAATCGGTGGCTGCTTCCACCAATCTTCCGGTGGCATGCTGTAGGTCCGCTTCTTTTTTACTTATAGGGATCGGGAGGTCCAGGTCTTCCCAGCCATCTTCGACGCGGTCAACATGTACTTTAGCGTATCCGGCAGGAATCAGCTGACAATGTAACATACCGCCTTCTTCCGGTGGTTCCGCAAAACCATGAGCGCAAACTTTGAGCTTTTTCCTGTGAAGATACAGTAGCTCACACTTGGCCCTAACAGTGATGTTGTCAACGGGGAGTCGTTGGTTGTCCGCAACTAACTCATTTCCATCACCGAGAGGGAGCTCCATCGAAGCGACACTGCACGGGCGACACTGAGAGGCTGGACTGTTCTCCAACTTAGGAGCTACTTGTGGCTGGCGTTGGCTAACTGTTGCCTCAAGTTCCACTACCCGACCTTCTAGTGTACGGATCTGCTCTGTCACAACTGCCTTGCTTCTGTATTGGCTTCTATATGTTTCTAGATCTTCAAGAAAGCCACGCTTCCACGAAACTATGCTCACGCCTCGGGTCCGTCCAGTGTGCTCTAGATTCCCAAGAGCATAAGTCAATTCGTCTTTCTCTCTGTTGGGCTGGAAAGTTCCGTCTTCCCTACGCCTCATTGCCTCATTGAGTCTTAGGGTCGCCTCCCTTAGTACGTCGCTAGTCACAAAGGCCCCAGTTTCACTGTCCAGTGTGCCTCCATGAGCATAGAAGTAATGCCTTGCTCGTTTCGGCCACCCCAAGGTCTGCGGTGTGATGCCTTTTGCAATTATAGCTGCTTCCATCTTGTCCCATTTTGGAATGACGACTTCATAACCTCCTGGCCCTAGTTTATGAAACTGTGACTTTTTACCACAATTTATTATTTGCTTCGACAGAGGATGACTTGCTTTCTTCCGATGACTTATAGTTGACGAATTCGTTCCACCACTCTCGTTGCTTCTTCCAGACTTTATCAAAATTTGGTGTGAGACCCTTTGACAAAAAGTTCTTTATCAGGTTTCTCTTGAACGTCCGGAACTGAATAGCCATCGTCTGAAATGCCCACGTTCTCACTTTGTCTTCTTTACCATCGGGAAAGTGGAAGTGTCTCTTCACCTCTCTCCACAACATCTCTTTCTCTGAACTTGGCACGATATCTTCAGCATTATCAGAGGCCTTTGTTCTCTTCCACTTCTTGTACTTTATGGGGATGCTTTCCCTCACAAGATATCCACATTGATTGACGAATGTCGTCTTAATACCAGTAGGGGCTTTTGGCTTGCCGTCATCGTACACCTCGGTGATGGCCGTATAACCCTCCATTTTTCTTTTGCAGCCACGTTTCCGTTTACACGTGGCTGATCCTGATGCCTGAAATTATATCGATTCATTAGCACCCTGAGCTTCATTATATCGATTCATTACGTCGATGCGTATATAAATTCACGTGTATATGGAAAAAGTTTATATACCTGAGCTTCGTCAACATTTTCATCTTCATCCTCATTAGCACCTTGCTCATAATCACTCTGCTCGTCGCCACCACTCTGCTCGTCATCACTCTGCTCGTCATCACTTTGTCCATCTGGATTAATTAAGTTCAGATACTGGGAGCCATCATCCACGTTTGGATCAAGCTCAAGGGCAGGTTCGTACGGAGTGGGTCCACGCATAAGCGAGTGCATGTACTCCTCTTCTTCGTCATTCCTGCCTGTCATTTTAACTGCCTAGTACATACAATAAAAAAAGTATAAGTGATATTCTAGAATTCTAACTTGCGTCTCGACAATTTTCTAGTGTACATGTGACATGTTCAACATTTATTATATTTTCAACAATTTTCTAGTGTACATATGACATTTTTAACAATTTTCTACATTTTTCAACAGTTTTGTAATATTTTCTACATTTTCTATAATTTTCTAACATTTTATGTATTTTTCTACCATTTTTCTACAATTTTCTAATATTTTTACAGAATTTTCTAAAAACCGAGGAAAATAAACCGCTCTCGGTAGCATGAATATTCTGGGAAAATAAATTACTTTTGAACCATTTACAAGTAATTACGAGCAAAACAAAAATTTTCTGACAAAAAAAGTATAAGTAATTTTCTAGTATACATATGACATGTTCAAACATTTTCTGAAATCCTAACGTGCATCTCAACATTTTTTCATATTTTCTACAGTTCTTTAACATTGTTCAACAATTCTACAAATAAATTACTATATTAAAAGGAGATGCTAACGTGGGCGGGACGACGAGCGTAGGCGGGGACGACGGGGGCAGGCGGGGACGACGGGCGCCGGCGGTGTGGGCTCGGGGCGCCGATCGCGCGAGCTGAAAAAGTAAAAGTGCCGGTTAATATTTTCTACAATTTTCTAGAACGGGCGATGGGTGCGTGGCGGCGGGGGACCATTTAGATAATTTTCTACGATTTCTAGAACTGTAACGTGCGTTTCAAAGTGTGTTCCTACGAAACATTTCTAACGTGTGTTTCAACATTTCTAATATTTTCTACCATTTTCGAACATTTCTAACGTGTCAACATTTCTAACATTTTAGAACTCTAACGTTTCTACCATATTCTACAATTTTCTAACATTTTCTACAAACTACAACATTTCTACCATTTTCTACAATTTTCTAACATTTTACAACAGTTCTACCTGCAGAGAGGGGGCCACCCTTACGCCGCGCGCAGGCCGGCCGGGGACGGGGAGGGTGCGGCCGAGGCGGTACGCGGGGCGCCGGCTGTGGCGGGGGCACGGGGCGCCGGCGGTGTCCGGTACGGTGGCGGCGCTCGGGGATCGACGGGGAAGGGGGATCCGGCGGCGCGGGTGTCCGGGGGGGGGGGGAGGTCGGCACCGGCAGCCGTGAACGCGGCGGGGCGCCGGTCTTGCAGGGGACGGGGCACGTGCGTGGGGGAGATCGACGGGGACGGCGCGCCTCCGATCGAGAGGACGGGGACGGGCACCGGTGGCGGGGAAGACGAGGAGGAGGCGGCGGCGGCATTTCTCTAGCGGCGGGCGGAGATCGACGAGAGTGCGGAAAATGGCTAAGTGTCGAGAAGAAGGGTCGGGCTTATATACCCTAGGCCAGGTTAGTGCCGGCTGAGGACTCGGCCCGGCACTAACCTGCCCCCCAGGACAAGTTAGTGCTGGCTGAGAACCCTGCCAGGCACTAACGTGTGCACGTTAGTGCCGGCTGGGGAGCCGGCCCGGCACTAACCTGCCCCGCCTGGTGGGAAACGAAAACTGGCGGAGCAGGTTAGTGCTGGCTATTGTTCCTAGCCGGCACTAACTTGCCCTTTTTTAATTTATTAATCCCTTTACTTATAATTTCTGTATTTATAATTTTATTCGTTATATACGTAATAATTATAATAATTGTACGAAAATTAGTATCTTAATTTTGTTAGCGTACTTTTAATTCCATCAAGGAAATAGTAACTAAAATAAATGGATGCCTATACTAACATTACCAATATGTGACGCTAAATAGGGCACATGTGTGTTTTTTCTGTTATTCATAATAAATCGAAAACATTTCATTTTGATCCATGCAAAAATATTCAAAAATCTTTTCATTGATAACCTATGCAATGATGTGATCAATTTACAAATTACTTAGTTACTTGTTCATAATTTAATGTTTCAACAATTCTAGTAATAAAAAATTAATGGTAGTAAACATTATTTTTACCATGCAAAATATAATATTGTTTACAAATTATATTGTTTCCAAATTGCATGTTTAGTGCCGTTAATTAAGAGAGGTACAACATAGTGCTTTCCATTACATCACTTGACGTGAAATACAAGCTAACTTACACAAATACGACACGTACAGTGGTTACATTACATAACTCAAAACTACTCATCATTATCTATTACATCGTGGACAACCTTTCTTTTGACAAAAGTGCCTTGGGCGTGATCGCGGCATAAGTATGGTGTGTCCTCTTGATATAGAAGGATGTTGGGGTCAATATCAACAGAGAAATTAGGAAGGTCATCAATTTGGTCATAATCTTTGGACTTGTTTGAAATATCCTCAACTCCAACAACTTTTCTTTTTCCTGGAAGAACTATGGGTCGTTTCGGTTCATTTTCTCTTTGTCTTGAGACCTTTTTTCGGCTTGCTTGACATGTCCTTCACATAGAACACTTGTGTCACATCCTTGGCTAGAACGAATGGTTCATCTTTATATCCAATCTTTTTAAAGTCAACGATGGTCATCCCATACCGGTCCTTCATCACGCCGGATCTAGCCACCCATTGACAACGAAACAGAGGGACAACTATGGGTCCATATTCAAGTTCCCATATCTCTTGTATGACACCATAGTAGCTGTCCTTTTCTCTATTACTGTTTACTATACACATACGGACACTATTATTTTGGTTTGGGCTTTTTTTGTCTTAAGCTGTTGTGTAAAATGTATACCCATTGATTTCGTACCCTTGGTATTGCTGGACTGTGATCGATGGTCCCCTAGCTAGCCATTGAAGTTTTTGATCAACTGTGTTGTTGTCCAATAACTCTCGTCTGAACCAGCCTTCTAAAGTAGATGTATGTTTGCGCGTGATCCAATCAGGACCGTTCTTAGGTTTTTCGGCTCGTACAATATTCATGTGCTCATCAATATATGGAGCCACCTTGGATGAATTCTGAAGAACCGTGAAGTTTGCTTTGCTAAAATCACTACAAGAGATGTTAACATTAGATTTCTTTCCAAGTGTGCCTTTTCCCTTCAGTCGCCCCTCATGGTGTGACATAGGGAGGCCAATCGACTTCATGTCAGGAAGAAAGTCCACACAAAACTTAATGACCTCCTCTGTTACGTAGCCCTTAGCGATACATCCTTCTGGACGAGAACGGTTGCTGACTTACATCTTCAAGACTCCCATGAATCTCTCGAAACGGAACATATTATGTAGAAAGACAGGACCCAGAATAGTTATTTCAGTCACAATATGAACCAGAAGGTGTGTCATCATGTTGAAGAATGATCGTGGGAAGACCATCTCGAAGCTGACAAGACATTCGACAATGTATTTCTGCAGTTTTATTAGATTGTTCGAATCAATTGCCTTCTGAGAAATTTCATTCATGAACGCACAAAGCTTTACAATTGCCAATCTCACATTATCCTGTAGAACACCCCTAAGCACAACCGGAAGTAATTGTGTCATCAAGAGGTGGCAGTCATGGGACTTCAAGTTTAGGATTTTCTTCTCTTTCACATTTATTATGCCTTGTATATTCGAGGAGTATCCGGACGGGACCTTAATACTGTTCAAGCAATCACTACTACACAAACCACTTTCACAAACGGGCTATCACAACCAGTTTTGAGAAAACCGGTTGTGATAGAGCTATCACAACCGGTTTTTAAAAAACCGGTTGTGATGTCGCCTATCACAGCCGGTTTTTCTCAAAAACCGGTTGTGATAGTCGGCCGGCATATCACAACCGGTTTTTCTTACAAACCGGTTGTGATGCTCACTATCACAACCGGTTTTTGAAAACCGGTTGTGATGGTGAGCATCACAACCGGTTTCTTTACTAACACATTTTTGGAGGGCAAATTTGAAAATTTAAATTTTGTAAACGACCTCGGATGAACTTTTGACCAAAACGAAAGTTGTAGATCTTGGAAAGTTATGAAACATTGTAGTTCACCAATTTTTTATTTGAAGTCATCTTGTCAACCGAATCTAAGTTTGAATTTTTCAAATTTGAAAATTCAAATTTTGTAAACGACCTCGGATGAACTTTTGACCAAAATGAAAGTTGTAGATCTTGAAAAGTTATGAAACATTGTAGTTCACCACTTTTTTATTTGAAGTCATTTAGAGCCTCAAATAAGCAATTTACACTCAGAAAACATTAATATGAGGGGAATCAAAATGGTATATAGACACAAACACACTAGTGGTGCAGTGGTAGAGGAGGCTATGCACAAACGTGAGGTCGCGGGTTCGAATCCCGCCGACCGCGTAGCGCGCGATTTTTCCGCGAAAAATGCGCGACTTGCGACTTGCGACTTGCGACGGTGGGTAGTGGCTAATGGGGTCCATCCCCCAAATAAATAAAATGTTTTGCTATTTTATTTTGGTTTATTTTCGGTTTAGTTGAAAACCGGCTGTGATGGGTCACAGCCGGTTTTTGAAAACCGGCTGTGATAGGGGGACTATCACAGCCGCTTTATCTCATCCGCCTCCCAAAACCGGCTGTGATAGGGGTTACGAACCGGCTGTGATGACCTTTTCTGTAGTAGTGAATCAAACATACTTTCCTTCTCCTCTTTGCTCAAATTGTAGCCGGCAGGTTTTAAATAGTGGCGTCCCTTGTCTATCTTTTCGGGTTACAAGCCTTGTCGTTCTGTCAGCTTTAGCATGTCGCGCCTTGCTTCCAATGTATCGTTTGACTTATCATGTACTCCCAGAAAGCCTAGTATGTTGACGCAAAGATTTTTCGTCAAATGCATCACATCAATTGCGTTTCGAACATCTAAGATGACCCAATAAGGTAATTCCCACAAGATAGATTTTTTCTTCCACATTGGAGCATGTCCCACGATCGGATCCTTGGGAACAGGTACGCTACGGTCATTCTTTCCAAATACGCACTTGAGATCCTTGATCATCGAGAACACCCGCTTTCCATTATGAAACAAAGGCTTAGGGCAAGTTTTGGCCTGTCCTTTAAAATGTTTCCCTTCGTTTCTTAGGGGGTGGTCGGAAGGAAGGAATCGGCGATGGCCCATGTATATGCACTTCTTAGAGTGTTTCAAATAAATGCAATGGGTTTCATCATAACTGTGGGTACAGGCACTGTATCCCATGTTCGACTGTCCCGACAGTTTTGCAAGTGCAAGCCAATCATTAATGGTTACGAATAGCAAAGCTCGAAGGTCGAAAGACTCCTGTTTATACTCATCCCACACACGTACACCTGTTTCCTTCCAGAGCAGTAATAAATCATCAATCAAGGGTCGTAGGAACACATCAATGTCGTTGGCAGGTTCTTTTGGCCCTTGTATAAGCAATGGCATCATGATGAACTTTCGCTTCATGCACAACCAAGAAGGAAGGTTGAAGATACATAGAGTCACAGGCCATGTACTATGACTGCAGCCAAACTCACCGAACTGATTCATTCCATCGGTACTCAAACCGAATCTTATGTTCATTGGGTCCCTATCAAATTCAGGATACTCTCGGTCAAGGTTCCTCCACTGGGACCCATCTGTGGGGTGTCTAATCATGTGATCTTGCTTACGATCCTCTTTGTGCCACCGCATCAACTTAGTGTTGTCCTTATTTCTGAAAAAATGCTTCAGACGGGGTATTATGGGGAAGTACCATAACAACTTAGCGGGAACTTTCTTCCTGATTGGTTGTCCATCAACATCACCTGGATCGTCTCGCCTGATCTTATACCGCAATTCTTTGCAAACTGGACAAGATTTCAACTTCTCGTATTCCTCTCCACGATACAATATACAGTCGTTTGGACACGCATGAATCTTCTGTACCTCCAATCCAAGAGGGCAAACGATCTTTTTAGCTTCGTAAGTTGTCGACGGCAGCTCATTGCCCTCAGGAAGCATGTTCTTTACAATGTTTAATAGCTCACTGAATCCCTTATCGGTGACACCATTAGTTGCCTTCCATTTCAACATCTCCAACACGGTACCCAACTTTTTCTGCTCCGGTTTGCAACCAGGGTACAACGCCTTTTTGTGATCCTCCAGCATCTTCTCAAATTTAATGGCTCTTTCACAGTTTCACTGCCTTTCTGTGCATCAAGCAGTGCCTAACCTAGCTCGCCAGGTGTCTCCTCTTGTGCAACATTTGCTTCACCCTCTCCCATTGCTTCATCATGAAAGCCACCAGCTTGTTGAACCCACACCTAGTCTGGAATGGTGTTATCATCACCGTCATCAGCACCAGCATCATCTTCTTTATCTTCCATCATAACTCCAATCTCACCATGTTTAGTCCAAACGTTATAGATTTTCATGAAACCGTTCTCATAAATATGGGACCATAGAGTATTTCTTTTCTTGTATTGTATCGTATTTTGGCAAACATTGCATGGATAGAACATTAAACCATTTGGTGATCTGTTAGTTTCTGCTGCATCGAGAAAAGATTTAAGGCCATTAAACCCACGCTGATGTTGCTCGTCCGCCGTACATCCATTGCCGATCCATCTACAATTAATTGACGTATTAAAAAACACAAATTAATCCTGCATAACTCAAATCAACTTAATTGTTATTACAATAACATATAAATTATAATGTCTCAACTTCCAACACAAATTATCCATAAAAATGACTTACACCAAGTACAAAAAACCTTAATAAGTGTTATAACACAATTATTTATTCAAATGAACATAAATTTCTCAATAGCTAACAAGCAACACGAGCTCGATCTTCAACCATCTTTGGATGGGAAAGCAGGATCAGGATGCTGTGAGAGTTTTTTTCCTGGCGCTAAAGAAGATGGCGGAGCTGGAGGTGTCGGTTCTGTAGGACATGGTGCCGAGCGCCGCAATACACTCTCAAGATCAAAACCTGGGTCCTCGCCCCTTTCAACATATTGTTCGTTTGTTTTTTTCAAAAAACGAACCATTGCTTTCTCCCACGATCCGATTTTTTCTTCTTGTCTTCAGGTGTACCACGGTCACCGCCACCAGCACCACTCCCTCCAGCAGCAGAAGCCATATTGATCAACGTGACTTTTTTTTAAATAGTCCAGAACCATATTACAAAAATATTAGAACATAACAACGTGACTTTTTTTAAATTCTCTCTAATATGTCACTATGTAATAATAAAAAAATCTAAATATGTCATGCACAAACTATCTAATAACCTTCTCAAATTAGTGTGCAAAAATTATAAATATATCATACACAAACTGTCTAATACAAAAACTATAATGCTTGTTATCCATGCTTTAAATCAACAATAAAGCTTGTTATCCCTAAGATTTTTCTTTTAAAAATAATATACATACTAATATCACAGTAAAAAATATACACACTATAAAATAATTAAAAAATAATTCTAAATGTGTCATACACAAACTATCTATATGTGTCATACTTCTCTAATAAGATTTACATATATCTCAAATGAATGAATGTACAAATCAAAAAATCATTCTCATTTCCCTTCATGATTTAAATCAACAATTTCTCTAACAAAGCATGAAATGAAAAATTAAAACCGTGAAACCAAAGAGGATGAAGTTGCTAAACTTTGCTCCACTTGAATGAGTGAAATCACAACAAATTTGACAAAAAATGGGCAGCACCTCCCCTCTAACACGCCATTGGAGAGAGGAGAAGCTCGAGCTCAAATGATTGGGCTCGGGCTCCGGAGGAAAAATGCTGATATATGTTGGGCACGTTAGTGCCGGCTAGGGGCTTCAGCAGGCACTATTTTTTGACAATTAGTGCCGGCTGAAGCCCCCAACCGGCACTAATATTCCCGCGTCACGTTAGTGCCGGCTCTAACGTGCGACCCGACCGTTGCGGGATTCGCATATTTTTTGCGAATGGTGGGCCCGGGTAGCACGTTAGTTCCGGCTACTAGTGTTTCTAGCCGGCACTAACATGGCTCCAGGGACATTGTTCCCTGGAGCCGGCACTAATGTGCAACATTAGTGCCGGCTCCGCCATGACCGGCACTAAGTGCTTCGCACCAATGTGAAGTTTTCTGGTACTGAAAAAAGGTGAATCACCTAGATTCCAACATATCCTCAAAAAGTACGACCACCCCACCCACACACATTTGTTAGCCTATAACTTTTTTCTTATCACACTTCTATAAATAACTACTATAAAAGAGAAATTTTAAAATAATTGGGAATAATGAGAGGCGCTGTCCAGTCCGAAAGATTGTTTTAATGCTAAGTATTTTTGGAGTTCTGAGATAATACATGGTTTTTTACTAAAAAATATATATACTTTAGTAGTATCAAATACTTTGAAGTGTTTGGGTGCCAGAAACTGTGAAGTTTTTCTAAACTGTAGTTTCTTAGATTCCATGGTATTTTTGAAGTGTAAACTTAATAATGGAATACTACAAGTTAACTGTGTTCTTGTATTACGAACAATAACAGTGGGTGGTATTATTGTTGTAGTGGAGTGCCTGTTACTAAGCAGTAAGCACCAATCACCACCACAGCGTGGCACCTCGTACGGACAATGAAGAGCTCGCTTTTTTGGACCTAGTGAGATAAAAATTGGGGGATGATTATTGTAGCTAGGGACGGTGCTGGGTGGGAATGGGACCGGTGGGAGAAATAGGGAGGCCGTCGTAACGTGCTTTGATAGTGATGTTAGTAGTAATTTGTCGACTTACTTGTGGTTGCAATCTTTATTGTTTATTCCATATTCTTTATCTCTCTAAAATAAAGGTTATTGATACAGAGCATGCTGTCAACGTACTGGGTAATGAATCGTTGATGGCCGACATGGCGACATTTCAGACATAAACAGAGGTACGTACGCCTCTCTTTTTCCTCTCCATGCATGTAACCGTCCATGTGCGTTCGGAATATCGGATATTCGCTCACGTTTTACTATAACTTCTCGTCGTCTGGTGGATGGGCAATTTATCATCGCTGGTAGTCTATGTCAGCTAAACATTCACCAGAGACTGGCATGAGGTGATTTTGCTCTGTTCGTTAAGCTAGGCTGAACTGGAAAGTCTAAGAGAAGAATAATTTGCTGGGCTAATTCAATAGTATTATATGTGAAATTCACTGGGCTAGGATGATAATCCTAAGCGAACGAGGCATGTTGCAAGTCTCTAATGTATCACTAGATCTCATGAATGCATGTTCCTTTTTTAATTAAAAACACCTTTTGTACACTTGTTCCCTGCTGGAAATGAGGAGATCGATATATTTATTGCTTATTTCATTCTTAGGCCGGTCTCAATGCGGTTTCGTGCGAGTTTCATGAGTGTTATTTCTATGTCACATCATGAAAATTGCTGACGTGGTAAGCTTATTATATGAAAGAGTTTCGTGGGATGAGAGAGGAGTTTTATCCCCATGAAACTTCACTGGCGCAATTACCTAGTTCCCAGATTAATAAGCATGTCCATAAAACTCCCACTGAGAATGCCCTTATTGTCTTAATTTATTGATAGTAGGCCCTTTCCTACTAGACATGAGGAGCTAAAAAAGTCCTAAAACACATGATGGATACATTTGGGATGCTATTAATGCCAGTGGAATTGTATCACAATTCCAATGCAGGTAGTGTAATGAATATGTAATGCATCCAAACAACCAATACATGCAAAAATTATGTGGATTGATCTAAACTTTCTACCTGATACAGGACAAGGTGTATCCATTATTAGTCCATTAGAGGGGAAAAATATCATGTGGCTCAACCTAGCTAGCATATACATGTAACCCATGCATCGATCTTGGAAGAATATATATGGATCGGAATTGAAGCTCCAATCACAGTCTACACCTGCAAAATTGTTGAGAAAAACACAGCTCGTGTGCCACCTATGATCACGTAGTGTTTCCAATTATCAGGGTCAAATGCACATCGTCGTATCATTGGGGCTGCACAGCGCTCACCGGTGGTCACGCTATAAAAAAAAAAAGCTGACTGATGGTCGCCTATGTGATTCGCGTTTGCCCAAGAATTATGGCCAGTGGAAAAGCCTCTCGATAGTTTGTTTTGGCTGGGCCTGCTTCGACCAGCCAGAACTGCATGCATGGCATGGATTACTGTACGTTTTTGTTGGGGTTTGAGATCGATTGATTGAAGATTTGGGTTTAATTTGTTTGTTGGGTTTTTGAAGTGGTTCATGATGGGTGGAAATGGAAAGTAATAGGTTGAACATATATGAAGGAGGTTCATTAATGTGGAAAGTAATAATTGTCCCTAACAAATTAAATGGGCTCATCCTTGCTAACATAAATTACGACATTGTCATGCTACCACAACATTAACATGAATTTAATATGCTCATGATTGCTACCACAATAACATTGTCATGCTAACACAAAAGGTAAACATTTCATACTAACACAAACTACGAGAGCCATAGTATATTGATTGCATGTAACACCCTGCGTTTAAACTTTACTTACGGTCAAGCTCATATACACATAATACCTCTCTTACATTTTAAGGTGAAGGATTATAAGCCCATCCTCACCCCCACTAAATTTTAAGGTGGTATTAAACCACTCTACCACAACTATACTATTATTATGCGAAATTTGGGATGGGTATTACATTGCAACATCAGAGTTCTGACATTAACACCTAATCATATGATAGTGCATGGTCACTAAGATTTTTGAATCAATCATGGCATTTAGTGCAAAATCGCCGGCATTATTGAGATAACATTAAACTTAGACTGTTGGAGTGATTTTTTATGTTATTTAATTTGTATTTGAAATGGATGCGACATAGAAGCATTGTAACTATGTATTGGAGATTTGCTTTTGTTAGCTTCGATTATGTTTTGCCCCGTATGTAGTAGAAAAATATAGTTCAAACGCATCATCAATTCATCTTCTTATTAGGACGGTCCTTTTCATGTAAAGGTGCATATGGTGGTTGCTTGGCCGCTAGCGTGAAACTTCCATACATTTAAACGTAGAGGGCCCGGGGCATCTCGATCTTTTGCAGGCAAATCAAACATCAGAGGTCGCGGTCAAGATATATGCTCGCAAGGCTAGCATATTGTGAGAAACGTCTAGACCGATCTATATATATATGAGGTGAAATCATTCGTTGATTTTAGCCCGATGGACGATTCTTATTTGTTTCAAGTATTGTAAAATTCCTCTCAAAATTAATGACTAGCGTGCTGTGTAGCATACAATCAAACTGGGAAAGATTAAACTGTTGATATATATTTTCCCCCTTTTAAATTAGGGAGGGAGTGTTGCATTTTTTATGACACGCTGTATTTAATTTGGATCCGGTATCTCCTGAACAGGCGTGTCGGCATACTATATCCATTGGCCAAAAACCCTTTTCTCTGTGGGTCACTGGTCAATTATTGGATGGACGAATCATATGTCGAGATAGATATGCTGCATATGTATAGCACATCATCATATCAGTGTGCGTATATCATTGGTTGTTTCTGCTGATCTGCAGTGCCCCTGCCTTTGCTCTCAGCTCGCTCCTCCCTTTTTTTCCTTTTCAGTGACAGTTAGCGCTACTTGAGGACTAATCGTACGGTAGCATCTGCTTTCGCTGAATGCTTGTATAAAATTCGAACATATTGTGAGCTTCAAAATTGGTGGAAGGGGCCCACGAAACTTCACCATGTAGCTTTCTGGCCAGTGCGCTCGTCGTCTTCCATGTTAGTGTTGGCCAACAGGCCAGCGTGGGCAGGTAACGACGACTGGCCTTGTGGTAATTCGGAAAACACATATGCCTAAATTAACGTGGATGTGTTCTAAGTTTGGTAACTTTCGACTAGGTGAAAACACATTGGAAAATGCAAGCAATTTTAAACGCAAATAAAGGAGAACTGTTTGTAGCTAGAGAATCTATTATTGTACATGTTTTATTTTGTTGGTCCCTCATGACAGTCCATCCCAGAAGATCAAGGATCCAACTCCATCAAGATGCAAGCTCACCTAAGTTGATTGCAACTGGTCATGGATGGATGATGGATACATGGCTCCAATCTTGAACATCCATGGATCTAGAATCACAATGCGCACATACACGTGGCATCGATTGATGGGCTGCTAGCAGTTTGCCGTACAATCAGTCAGTGCGGTCCACATATGCATCTTTCAGCCTGCTCCCCTTGTCATCATAAGCTTTTCCATGGCTTCCATCAAGGCCCTGTTCGAGGTGCTTAGTTAGTGCAAATAGACAGGTGTCATTGTGCAATCCATTTAAAAGCATGTTCGCACAACCCTCCGCCTCCATGCATGGAAAAAAAATGAGATTTAATTAACCAGATTTCAGATTAATTAAGGCTGGACTACCATGCAAATTTATAGAAAAACGAAATATAAAGGTGAAGATCGAGTTCTTTAGAAAAGGTTTCAACATATGGGATATAGGTGGGTTTTCATTTAACCAGAAACAGACACGAATCTTTGATTTAAAAAGACTTGAACTACCAACCAACTGAGAGGTAGGTAGTAGCTCAGTCCCTTAGTGATTCAAACAAATAAAGGGCAAATGTTAGTTGCAGCTTTATACGGAACCTTTATTTCCAAAAAAGGGAGAGCTTGATTCCTGAAAGATCTTGACGTACAAGGTGTAGTAGTGATCTTACTATTCTTAATTGATACACCCTCCGTCCCAAAAACAAGTCGTTTTGTGATTCAAATTTTGTCCCATAAAACAAGTCATTATACCCAATTTGGCATGTTTGTATGTGCATGTAGGCATGCAACAGTCGGTTAGCATCAAATCTGGCTAAAAGACGGAGGCAATCAAAGTCATTTTACCTTTTGGTTAATCTATCTTAAAACCACTAAAATGACTTTTTTTTTCGGGACGGAGGGAGTAGCTCTTTTTATAGCCTCTATATTCATCTTCTCGTGAGACGAGCTAGGAGAAAAAATAATCCTTCAAATTCCCATAGAAATTAGAAGAATCTTGGCATTAATTCAGTAGATCCAAATATTCCAAATAACTCCAAACCTATACCTAAATTACCCATTGTTAGCATTATAAAAATAGTCTAAAATAATTCCATAATAATCTTCACATGAATTACACAACTCAACCATTTTGAACGATAATATGAAATAACTCCGTACTTTTAAGTCTAAATTATCCTCTTTCATCATGAAAGATTATAAATCACTAACCTCTTAAACTAAACTAAAACAAACTCTTAAATCAATATCTAAATTACCAACATATTATATTAAAAAATCATGACGTGCTCGATTTATATGATTCTAAATAACCCACTGTTATTTTTAATACTATAAAAGATAACTTAAGTAAATACATATAAATGTTGTGTGACATCTAGATTCATTAAGTCCCGGTACATGGGCTGCAAAAATTTATACCTGTAATAAATCTAACTAGTATTTCAATTAGACATATAGAGTAATGGGAAACCAACAGGTACTGTGTTAGCAATTTTTTTAAAAAGGAAAACATAATCATTTTTTGATTAGCCGTGGGTCACAATTTTTTTAGAGTAGAGTATAAGTTGGTAGAGTAGTTTAATAGCTTCCTCCATTTCGAATTGTAAGCCATTTTTTTAGCTTTGTCATAAGTCAAAAACGTGTCCAATTTTGACCAGCAAGTCTATATAAAAAAATTACTTACATGGTCTAATCAAACAAGCAAGAGAGATATAATAATATAACAGTGCTGCTTTTCACTCTATATATGTCCTTGATCATCCTAGCTTATGGCTTAGGGGCCGGCCGGGTCTTGCATTGGCATCCACTCCTACCAAAAGGTCAGGGTGCCCAATAATCCAGATATCATTCACCTCATCAAGTAGTACTACACACCTCGTTGCTAGTGATGCTTCTCTCCAATTCGTCCTTAGATCCTACCATATCTGGATTCTTCTGGACACCGAATCCTCCGCCGCCGTCTCCAATTTTAGCCAAACAAACCACAATAGGGACTGATCACAGTTTAATTTGCTTTCTCCTACTATTCCTTTTGCTCCTGGAACAGCTAGCACGGCAGCAGCTTGCATTGGCATGGAGCAGCAGGGGCCATCATCACCGCAGCACCGCCTGTCGCTGGCTCTCGCGCCGGCGGCCGCCGGACACCGTGACAACGAGCGGGACGAGGAGGCGGCGGTGCCAACAGCGTACATCGACGGCAAGCAGGTGCGGCTGTTCCCGTGCCTCTTCTGCGACAAGAAGTTCCTCAAGTCGCAGGCGCTCGGCGGCCACCAGAACGCGCACAAGAAGGACCGCGCCGCCGCCGTCTGGAACCCTAACGTCTACGGCCATGACACCACAACCGCCGCCTTTTCCTCCCGGTCGATCGGCTTGCACGGCGGCGCCGCCGCCCACACCAAGCTCGAGAGGCCGGATGACAGTTCGCCGCTCTACGATGGGACTCTAGAGATGCAGACGCTCAACTGGAGGAGGACTTCCCGCGGCTCTGCCCCGCCGGAGAGCACCAAGACGTCTAGCTCCGGCGAGGATGAGCTTGACCTCGAGCTGCGACTCTAGATCGTCGACGGCTGCATCATCAGTTAAAATTAATCAATCTTGTTGCTTTTGGCAACCCATGTTAATTATCTCTGTGCTTTCAACTCAATAATTCAGCTTGATATATATGCATCAGATCATCACTCTTATCTGCTTATTAGCAAGGGTATATATATAATTTTTTTAAATAACCACTACTACTAGAAACAATTATGTGCTGTTGTTCAATTCACCAGTGGTGCATGTCGTCTCAGCAGTCAGCACGCCAGCGCTAGTATATATGTTGTGGTGTTCATCATATGTACGAATGAAATGAAACTTGGTTCCCATTGTGCATTAATTAGTGTAAGTGCTGAAGACTGTATGTAGATTTCCCCGCTTCAGTAGAGCCTCATATTCTATGTTGCTCATGTTTCCTGCTGCCGAGAAAGGAAATTAAACCTCTCAGATCTTCCAGTATATTTTTGAACAAGTTTAATTATGTATCTGAAAGAACACTAGTATTTTTTTTCACCGACATTGAACACATCATCAACACAAGCGTTAGATTAAGAAGCAGTGATTCAGTGACTGGCCTACATGTGAATCTGGCTGTGCGAGAGAAAAGGCTTTCCGTACGATTGAATACGACAAGAAAAATAGAGCTGCTCGCCAGATAGCTAATTAAGCCAGACTCTGTTTTCAAAAGAAGAAGAAGCAGCAGCTATGCTCCTGAGATTTTTATTGGATTGAGAGAGATATGATGTCTCCAGGTTGTGCTACTATACGTATGTGCTCAAAATTTCGAAACTTGGGTATAGATGTCCAAATGGACATCTTGCATTGGTCCATCTAATGGCTCAATTCAGCCAAACCCAACATGGCACAATAAAAGGATCGAGTCATGTCGTGCCTGCCTATATATGGGCGCCCCAACCCTATAGATATATGTGGCACGAGAGAGTGTGTTAACTGTGCTGCCAAAGTGCGGTGGACGGTAGCAGAGGTACTTTTCTTGATGGGGGAGATGAGTAGAATGCGGATGTGGAGTGCATTGGGGGCTCATCAAACAAGCCATGGCTAGTCTGCATGGGACAAAGCCATGAAAAAATTTAGGAGGGGCTGAAAGTAATATAACCCCAGTATAACACTTCACAAATCACAATAGACAAAAATAATAATTTGGATTGGGAATTTGGGATAGGGTCTCTTCCACCAGTTGGGCTTTGGGCTTCTATTTTGTTGGGTTGTTGACCTAATCAATTTTAGCCACTGCTAGTGTACATATTTTTGCTGACGAGGGACTAAAGGGGACTTCCATGGCACGGCAGCTGGGGGGGGGGGGGGGGGGGGGGGCGGGCTCACCCGCCCCACCGCTGTCTCCGTCCATCCTGCCACACATGCCGCAGCGACGGCCCTTACATGGTATACCATGCTATACCTTGCCTAGGCTGGGCTAAATCAGCCAGGCCGGCCTAATGCTAACGAAAAAAGGCCTAGTCATATACGAGTCCTCAAGAGTGCTCCTATATATACCGTTTGGACTGTAGAGATGCTCCACTTGAGGAGGACTTCCCGTATCTCTGCCCGACCGGAGAGCACCTAGCTGTCTAGCTCCGGGGAGGAGCTTGACCTCGAGCTGCGACTCTATATCGTTTGTGATGCACACAGGCACTGTACCTAGCTTGCTGTCTCATCATCGATTAAAATTAAAGAGGGATGAAAAAGTGGAGAGCGCATAGAAAACGAGAAGAAATAAAGGAGGAGAAAGATAGAGATAGAGTTTGATTGGAAAGCAAGGACAATAATACTCTTTTTGAGACAAATCTTGAGCTATAAAACGACAATCTTTTTGGGAGGCAGGGAGTATGTTGTAGTGTTAATCATATATACACTAAGAATGAAATGAAACTTGGTTCCCACTGTGCATTAATGAGTGTAAGTGCTATGACTGCTGTTTGCAGTTGATGTTTCCCGCTTCAGCGGAGCCTCATATTCTATATACCTCATGTTTCCTGCTGCCGAGAAAGGAAATTAATAAACCTCTCTCTCAGGTCTCCAGTATGTGAATTTTCATTCTCGAACAAGTTTAATTATGTATCTGATATTTTTTTCACCGACACTGAACACAGTTTACAGATACACTGCCTAGATTTTATAAATATTAAATTTTAATTTTTATACCACCCTCTTTTTTTCAAAAGGGTAGGAGGCATGGCAAGAAGAAAAAATTATAGTAAGAAATTCTGCAGCTCGGTGGTGGAAAAAAAAGAAGACAACTATTATGATGTTTGAAAATTAGAACGAATTAAATAGGTTTAGAAAAAATTAATCACCTTACCATAAACGTAGTATAATTAATTAAAACTGCCGGGAGAATTTAAGAACATAGGGGAACAGTATGAAAAAAGGACAGATACTGTGCCAGAGGTTGGCTTTCCGTGCCCACATCATCACAAGGGTTGGATTAAGAAGCATTGACTCAGTGACTGGCCTACATGTGAATCTGGCTGTGCGAGAGAAAAGGCTTTTCCGTACGATTGAATACGACAAGAAAAATAGAGTTGTTCGCCAGATAGCTAAGCTATCCCCACTCAGCTTAAAAAAAAAACTCTGCTCCGGAGATTTTTTATTGGATTGAGATGTCCAGGTGTGCCATACTATATGTACGTGGTCAAAAACATTTTTTTTGAAAGATTCAAAATTTTGAAGCTTGGGTACACATGTCCAAATGGACAGCTTGCATGGATCTAATGAGGTCAGGCTCAATTCAACCAGACCCAAAATGGCACAATAAAAGGGTCGAGCCATGTTGCCTATATGGGCCCAGCCCCATAGATGTGGCACGATATATGGGAGAGTGTGTTAACTGTGCAACTGCCAAAGTGCGGTGGAGGGTAGGAAAGGAACGTTCCTGTATAGGGGAAAGGAAGATGAGAAGAATGTGGATGTGCATTGCACCAGCTAAATGTGGAGCTCACCACTGGAAAACTCCACATTGGTCTACGCACGTTAATGTCGGTCGATTCGAAGCCGATACTAATGTCGGAATTTAGTACCAGTTTCAGAAAACAGCGCACATAAAGCCATATTAGTATCCGCTAGGAAGATCAGCCGGTACTAACGTGCACCGCGAAATTTTTTTGTGGCTATTTAATACCGGCTGGTATTTTCAGCAGGTACGTACTAACTACCACCAAGTCAACCTAGTACCGGCTCTACCCACCGGCCGGTACTAAACTCTCGTGTACATGCAAAGCCGCACAGGCCTCCTCCCCCCCCCCCCCCCCCTCCTCTCCCCTTTATCTCCACGGGCACCCCTCTCACATCTCCCTATCTCTTCTGCCTTATCTCATTTTTACCTCACACATAATCTCTCTCTCTATATCTTATCCAGGGCGCGACAGAGCGCGGCTGGGCGGTTGGTCGGGCAGACGCGGCGGCGCGGGTGGCACGGCTGCGCCCGCCAGGCCAGGACGTGCAGCAGGGGCGTGGCTGCAGGCAGGTGAACTTTGGTCGCCGGCGAGCACATGGAGGTACGGTGGGCACTTTGGTCGCCAACGAGCGGGCGCAGGTGAACTAGATGGTGACGAGTTGTTTTTCTTTGGTATAAGGAGCTGCTTTTTCCTGTGATCTGAGATTGTGAGAGATGAATTTGTGACTAGATATTGTGAGATGTTTCTTGTGATTTTTGTGACATTGTCATTGTGTGAATGTGAGATGTATATGTGTGATATTCTTGTGCATTTGTTGATTGAGAAAATGAGAAAAGAAAAGGAAAAAGAGTGGCCGGGGTAGGGGCGAGGGACTGACGGGGAGACAGTTTAGTGTCGGCTCGTGTTACCATACGACACTAAACTTTGCACGTTAGCACCGATCCGTGTGACCGGCACTAACGTGCTACACGTTAGAGTCGGAAAATTAGTGCCGGTCGCAGCGCCGAGGACTAACGTGCCCTGTGATCGGCATTGATGAGGAGTTTTCCAGCCGTGTGTTCAAATAAGCCATAAGGTCATCCCCAACCCAATGACTAGTACTTGTTTTTTTTGTTTATAGAAGGGTAGTGGTGCTTGGCTGTTCACATTGCAAGGATAGGTCTAGTACTAATTTTTTGATGAGGTGGAGTTTATGAAAATTATGACTAGTGTTTTGGTTTGGGATTGGCCTAAGTCTGTCACACATGCCGTGGCAACGGCCCACACGCGGCATGGCATACCATGCCTAGGCTGGGCTAAATCAGCCAGAGCCTAATGCTAACAAAAAAGGCCTAGTTTATGTAACATCCCAGATTTTTCAGGAATGTTTATAGTGTTAAAAATGTGGATTTAAAAATTTTTCGTGGATTTATTTCTAGATAGGAAAAATATAAGGTTGTCTTCATTGGACCTCTCCCAAAATTCTTAGAATTAAATAACAAATTAAATATTTTGTTAAGGTGTCTATGTCCAAGCCGCCCTTTTTCCTCTGCATGTGGCTTCGCCTTCGCGCCAAGCACCTTTCTTGTGCAGGATCCTGGCAAGACCGAGTCCAAACCGCGCCTAAACCCCGGTCGCTCGGTCAACGCCGCTCTGCGGCATATCATCGAGCACTCCCCGTGCACCTAAACTACCCTCTTTGTGCGAGCCGTAGCACCCCGTAGAGGCCAAGGCCTGAACTTGTTCACCCATGAGCGCGTGTGCCGCGCCATTTGGCGCACGGCCATAGCCTTGTCGCCATGGTTGGCCGAGGTAGGACAGCCGCCGGCGCGCGAGCGCGCTCCGCCGCTCCGGCTTTTCGCCGAGCACCTCGCGGACACCCGCCAGCCGCCGCCACGCGTCGCGCTCAGGAGGAGCCGCAAGCAGGACTACGCGGGACCAGCCGCAGCAGATCCGCCTCGCGCCGCAGCCGATCCGGTGGACGCGGCTCACGTGAACCACACACACGGTCCACCATGGACCGCGTCCACCAGATCTACGCCGGCCCTTTTTCAAACAGACCCCTGGAATCTTACACTTTCGCCCCTCGAGTTTCGAAATCCTTTCAACTAAGTCCCTGGCCTGTTAGTTTACTCTAAGCCCCCTAGACTTTTTAGATATAACATCTAGGCCCTTCTGTTGACGTCATCAGAGCCCACTGATGACGTCATCATCCGGACCCACCAGACAGCTTTGACCCTTGTTATTTACAAATAGGTCCCTGGCCCTTTTTCTTTTCTTTTTCGGAATTATTTAAAAATTCAGAAAAGGATTTAAACTTAGAAAATCCATAACTAATTTATTTTAACTCCGAAAAATATGAAACAAGTTTCTATATTTTTCTAAAATCATGACCAAGCCCTTGGTGTGAAGTATGAGTCCATTTGGATCTTTCATGAATTGGTTTTATTGCAATTAATTGCTATTAGGTCCCCGATATTTACCTTAATTACGTATTTAGGACCTACCGACAGCCAGGAGCTGACCGAGGAGGAGCACTACCCGGAAGACTTCGTGGAGGAAGAGAACTTGCCCTCAGGTTCACGCCCAGCCCATCTCTTGAATGCCTATTAGACATTGCAACTAGATGAGCTAGCGCTTTACTTACTTTAATTGAATCATGCTTGAGCCTTGCATAGCCATGATTTAATCCATGATTGCCTTGTTACCTACCACTCTATATATATATATGATATTGCTATGCTGCTGCTTGCATGTGTATGGGATCATGTGGATTAGGACTCTTGGCGTGTGTGGGGATAAAACCGGCAGGAGAAGGTGTTTTTGGGAAACTTGGCAGGGGTGAGCATTTTATAACAACTCGGTCTTGATCGAGGTGCCGGGAGACCCCTGCTCTCGAGGGGGTCCCACACCGTACTTGTGGCGGGTACATGGATGGATAGGAGCATAGGAGTTGGCGGCGGTACCTATAATGGGTGCTGCGACTAGCGTTCTTCTTCGGAGGATACGCCTTTGGGACGATGACGCTCACCCCGGCCTGAAACCGAGTGGAATAACCACTCTTTGGGCCACACGTACTTACCGCTTACCCATATGAACGGGTTCCAGCCAGCCTAACTAGCGCGATGCCCGGATTGCGAGAAGATCAGGTGGGTGGATGGTGTACAGGAACGGGATAGACCATCTCCCCGAAGGACTATGGCCCCGTCTGGCCCTACGAGGGAGAGTTCGACGCAGCTTCCGAAGCATTGGATTGCGAGCCGATGGACCGAGACCGAAAGAGCAAGCGGGCACCGTCGCGGTTGGGGTCTGAGCTGTGGGTTGCATCTCAAGATGGCGGCCACCATCTCGCAGCCTGAGTGGGTCCAGTTGTACAAGCTCTCGAGAGTCTATAATCTATACGTATAGCCGCGTCCTCGGTATGGATATTGCCCACTGCACTGTTACCTCTCATATTTAGGATATTCTACCTTCCCAATTTTTAGCCAGATTTGAGAGTGACTAAGGTTCGCAGCTACGGACGGGGAGAAGGGAAGCTGCTCCCTTTCCTTTCAGGATCCGGTCGTGGTTGGTGAGGTGCGAGGGAAGGGAGCTCTCGCATCGACTTAGATGAGTGTGGAGATGGAGATGGGAGTCCAGCATGCCGAAATAGCCTGATGTGGTGAGATATGGGATGGATGGATATGGAGATACTTATTTTATATTTGCTGCTGCATAAGAAACCTTTAGTCTATCTTTGATATACTTTTATCCCTTTAGATGACAGTCCACTTAAAGCTTGCATATACGGTTGGTGACGTGAAACTATCCCATTCCTTAGGGATAGCCTTTGAGTACGCAGGGTCTGATGAAGAGCATGAGTTCAACCACGATGGAAGGTACGACTGAGGCATCGTCTTGACGCGCAAGTTGCCTGTGGTAGAGATCGAGAAGATGGAGGCCTCTACGCCTAGTTCCGCTGAGTTGGATGTTCTTTTGTTTGTCGTTCAGCCCTGAGGGCTTGTATCAGACGTATTATCATGAGAATGATGTAATAAATGAGATATTTGTACTTTATTCGTGGTATGGATGTGATATTCGTTGTGATGAGTTCTGTACGTGATATCTACTTGATCCAGGGAGTATCACAATGGTACAGAGAGTCGGGTTTTCGGAAATCGGGAACCCGGGTCGTTACAGTTGGTATCAGAGCTATACTTGCCCGTAGGACGATGCCATAGACATGGTCAATAGAATAGGACTCTATACGATCTATCTTTATAAGTTATCCCTTGAGCTATGTTATAAAACTATCTCTTTGAGAAAATTTCTTACTCACCTACGTTGACACCTCTCTTTTTATGTGACATAGGAATGGTGGCCGCGATACTGAAGATGCACGTGGACCCCAAGGACCAAGGGGACATGGTCCACTGGCTAGTCACCACCGTCCGCCGCTTGGGCATTCCAGAGCACTGCCTTGGACTTGAGGCACAAGCATGCTATATCAACAACACCGCTTGTGCCCGCGCCAAGGTTTTTCTTCACCCCTACGATCACCGGCAAGGAATCACCATGGAAGGCATTGGTCTGTCGACAAAGCTTGCAGTGGAGAGTGTCGCCCGGAGGGTGACTCAGGTACTACTCGTCCGGGAGAAGGACCAGATTGAGGGGACTGACCTCCGACTCCTGCCCAGAGAGTACTACGAGAACGATGAGGAGGCGGAGTACGCAAGGTGCGAAGCAGCTTTTGCAGCCGTCAAGGACCCGACGATCACCACAGCCGGAGACTACCTTGGAGACTTGGACTTCTACACGACAGAGCTCGAGACGAGGAGCATGGCTTTCCTCAACGACCTCCAGGACAAGGTTTCTACCGCCACCGACAGAGTTTCTTGTGTCCTTGCCGTCGAGAGAGAGTTGGATGCCATGAAGACCTGGGTACACCACCTGACAGATCAGCTAAAGCAAATGATCGCCGATGACTTCACAGAGAAGCAGAGGCTCGAGAAGGAGATCAAGCGACTGGAAGGAAGAAGTCAGCTTCAGGAGTGGTCCATAGGACTCATGGAGTACAGGATGAAACAAACCGATGAGAAGATTGCTGAGCTCAAGAACAACGCCACCCCAGGTGCTATGGGTTTGAGGATCACACAGCTGGAGCGAAGGTGCGAGCGCAACACGAACAACCTCGCCGCGCTCACTCGTTCCTGCCTCTACCTCAAGGAAAAGAGTAAGGTGATTCTGCAGACTTGGAAGGATGCCAACTCCATCTGAGTTGAGGAACTACAGGAGCTTAACGACCAGCTACCACCCGAGAAGCAGCGACAGATTCGCAAGGAGGACTTCAAGTATGGACCCAGCTCGTTGAGACTCCACAAGGTTCCTTTCCACAGTATCAGCACTATCGAGACCCCAGAGACTCAGAGAGCCGAGGCAATGATGAAGCCTCTCTTCACTGCCAGACACACTTGGGAGGACCGCATAGTCATTGAGTACAAGAAGCCCCGGATGTTCTGAGTTGGACGAGCAACTAGAATAAAGTAGAGTAATTTCGCGTCAGCCGAGAGCCTGTTTCGGTACGCGATGGTAGATGTTTACCCATGTAGTAGGAACCACCATTTTGCGATCTTTCGCGTTGTATCATGTGCGTGTGTGTGCGAGACCTCCAAGACTAGTGAGTCAAGCCTCGAGGTAGCACCTAGTATTTGTACTACATGGATGAGTGAATGAATCTTAATTGATGAATGAGTTTTCATGATGATTTCTTCTTGAATGTTAAAAGCTTATACATGCATATAAGAAATATTTGTGATTGTATTGACTCTAGCTTATCTAGAACGATTCCATATAGAAATACGCTAACGCCCTCTCTTCAACCATTTCTCAGGATGTCTATCCGAACGTCAGGTCGTTTGAACGCGCTGTTTGAGGCAGCCGCCTAGGAAGAAGCTGAGGCCGCCGCTCGTGGCCATGGCCATGGCCGTAACCGTGGACGGGGTCGTGCCGCCCCACCGCCAGCTCCCGAGCCCACGCCTGAGCCAGCTGTTGGCCGTGGCCGTGGAAGAGGAGGTGGAGGAGCTGCCAATCCCAATCCAGCGCCGCTCGGACACGATGCACAGCAGGATGCAAAAGAAGAGGAGGAAGCCATTGATGAGGAAATCGAGATCAACCCAGTCCCAGTAGGGCAAGGCCGTGGACGTGGTGCGCCGCCACCACCGCCGCAGCAGCAGCAGGAACAACAACAGCTCGTACCACCTGTGGCCACCCTTGCCTAGGTCTTGGACCGACAGACTCAGGTCATGGAGAGGATGGCCAATGCCATTGCACACCCTCAGGGGGAGGACACCACCAAGGACCACTCGTCGAAGACCTACCGCGCAAGATCGAGAGGTTCATCCGTCTCAAGGCCCCTACCTTCAGTTACTCAGAAGACCCCATCGATGCAGATGACTGGTTGAGGACCATCGAGACCAAGCTTGACCTCTCTGACTATAATGATGAAGAGTGTGTTGCCATAGCCATCCATCAGCTTGAGGGACCAGCCAGAGCATGGTGGGACAGTTACAGCGCCATTGTTGACGGCCATTACAACCCAGTTTTGACCGTCAACAATTCGGTGAAATGAGGATGATCATACCATGTTCCATGCATAAAAGTATTTATACTAACAAATTCCATAAGTTTTGGATGAGTTATGGTTGCAGGATGAAACAAATGAAACAGGGGCCAAACCTGGCACAGAGCCAGGCCGGCCGGCCTAGCCTAGGCCGACCGGCCTCCCCTGGCCAGGTCTGGCCACATCACTGATCCACAAGCTCAAGCAAATACCTAGGATGATCAAGCACCGTGCAATCAACGTCGGTTTGATCCAAGGACCCGAAAGGCCTAGAGTGCAAGACACATGGATTAGAGGGCCCACAATATTGGATTATTGGACAACCTCAACTAAACGCAACTGTTACCGACCTCAGGAAGCAATCTGGAACGTCCATGACAAAGGCGGTGGCCAGGGGCGCCAGATCGGCCTACACCAGGCCGGCCGGCCTGCTGCTGCCTCTTCACGCGACCATCTTTCGTGTAGAGGTTAAGCAGGCTGGTGGTGTGACGGTTACGAGTGCTACCGACGTTGGGAGGCTATAAATGGCTGCCCTCTCTTCCATCCAAGACACACACCACACTTCTCAAGTCTTTACTTGAAGGGAGCTCTTGTATCTTTTCCATTTCTTAGATTAGGATTAGAGTTGGGAGTAGAGTCGAGTCGAGCTTCGCTTGGATCTTCGAAGTCTTCGGAGTTCTGGTAAAGCTCTTGTATCCTTTTCTTCTTTTGAAGAGTTTATCATAACAATACTATCTTATTCAGAGCTTAAGTTATCTTTCATATTTATTTCTTGCTCTTTCTTAGAGTAAAGTTCTTAGCTCTTTTTAGAGTTAAGTTTTGTCTTCCTTTAGTTTTAGTGTAGAGTTTAGTTTTAGCTCTACCGGGTTTTATCTCGCGGGTTTGCTCGCCTTGACCGGGCCGTAAGACCCCTTAGGGAAGACGGGGATTTCTCTTGACAGGCCTCAAGAGAAATCTTAATCTTCGAGTGCAGACGTGGTGTCTGGCTTGTTGATTAACTAGGAAGTGTGTTGCACCCCACGGAACTGCAATGTTAGGCGGCAGGTGGTGACAGCCCTGTCCGTCCTTCGTAGTCGACCACATTCGGGTGTATTCATAACAGTAGTGCTGAGCCCGGAGAACCCCCTCTCTCACCCCGTTCTGGGGTTCTCCCGTTCTAGCCGCCGAAGCGAGCTCTGTCCCCGGTATCTAAGCTAGAGTCTAGGCTAAGGCTAGAGTGTCTTTTGCTCTGAGTTAGGAAGTATCTAAGTCCGGTCTCTCCCAACATCTTTCCTTTTCTATAGACTTAGGAGCTTCTGTGTGTCGTTGGTCTTTCAGACCTTCTATCCGGTCATTCACTTGACCATTATCCCTCAAACCTAGAGTTTGTACCCTTGGGGTTTTGGCTTGATATTTCTGGCAAGATTTATCATATCATTCTTCAATACACTTTAACCATCTGCTTCCCTGCGGAAATATAAATACGATACCCTGGGTTAACTCCCAAGGTGAAGTGCTACAACGAGATATATTCTGTGCGCTTGTAGAATCCATTTTGCATACAACGACATATATCTTCACGCTCTTGAGCGTTGCTAAAAACGTGACGCTAAGGAGTGCCAACAGCCATGCACCCGAACCCTGCCACCATCACTTGGGTAGAGTTCTGCAAGGCCTTTCGTGACCAGCATATCCCTCGTCAGATCATGGTTCAGAAGGCACAGGAGTTCCGTACGATGACTCAGGGAACAATGAAGGTGGAAGAGTATGAGCGTCACTTCACCAGGATGATGCGCTATGCTCCCGAGGACACCAACATTGAAGAGAAGAAGCAGTTCTAGTTCCATCGAGGTCTACACCATGGGATCAGGCAGATCGTGGCCGGGAGTGACTTCCCCTCGCTTCGCCACATGGTGAACCGCGTCATCACCGTCGAGAAGGAGAGAGTAGACCATGAGGGTCGACTAAGGGTCAAGAAGCGCAAGTTTGAGCAGCTGACACGTGACAGGCCATCCCAGAGGCCGAGTTATGGACAGACCAGCCAGCAGAGGAACACCAACTACCGTTAGGGACAGAGTCAGCCCTACTGCAGCTACCGATTAGGTCAGAGTCAGCCGACCCGCAGCTTTGGAGGAGGCAGTGGACAGATTGACGGAGGAAGGAACCCCAACTACCCCTCGTCTGGTGGATCCTATGGACGCCAGAACAGCTCGAGTTCCCCGTTCACCTGCTTCAACTGTGGCAAACCGGGCCATAAGTCCTATGACTGCCCCGGGAAGAAGAGCTCGCAGATATCAGCTCGCGGTGCCACACCCGGTGGCAGACCAGCCGCTACCCCAGGCCAGCCAGGTGTTGCACGCGGAAAGCTCAACCACATGACCGAAGCTGAAGCACAGGAGGCACCCAACGTCTTACTCAGTGAGTTCATTGTTGATGGATTTCATGCTCTGATTCTGTTTGATACCAGAACTACCGGATCCTATATATCCAGTAAGTTTGTAACACATACGTCTCTTCCCATGATTCCCCGAGTCGTACCTATTATCACCTCCTCACCTTTAGGAGACCTTGAGTGCACCAGGATGTGCAAGGATGTGAGCATCATGATGAAAGGACAGAAGTTCCTAGCTGACCTCACAGTCCTACAATCAGACGGCATTGACATTATCCTAGGCATGGATTGGTTGACCTTACACAAGGGTACCATTTCATGTTCACCCCGACTAGTGACCTTGATACACCCTAGTGGTAAAGTAGTGGAGATTGAGCCAATAGTAGCCAAGCAAATACCCATAGCCCACCTACACAGCCTCAGTGAGAAGACCGTAGCCGACGTTCCGGTTGTTTGTGAGTACCCGGACGTGTTTCCCGAGGAATTACCAGGTCTACCTCCAGACAGAGATGTTGAGTTCGCCATTGAGCTAGTTCTAGGCACAACCCCCATATCCAAGAGACCTTATCGGATGTCCGTATAGGAGTTGGAGGAATTGAAGAAGCAATTGAGGAATTGAAGAAGCAATTGAAGAAGCAAGTGCGAGTTCTGGTTAGAGAAAGTTGTTTTCCTAGTCCATGTGTTGACAGCAGAAGGTGTAGCAGTTGACCCAGAGAAGATCGAGGTTGTGACAAAGTGGAAGCAGCCCAGAAATGTGACAGAGCTCAGGAGTTTTCTCGGATTAGCTGGATACTACCATCGATTCATAGAAAATTTCTCGAAGATTGCCAAGCCAATGACCGAGTTGCTCAAGAACAATGTACCATTTGTTTGGTCAGACAAGTGCGAAGAAAGCTTCCAAGAGTTGAAGACCAAGCTTGCCACCACTCCCGTGTTGACCTTGCCAGATATCAGAAGAGACTTTGTAGTATATTGTGATGCATGAAGACAAGGACTTGGATGTGTGCTTATGCAGGACAGGAAAGTTGTTGCCTATGCCTCCCGCTAGTTGCGGAAGCATGAGGAGAACTACCCTACCCACGACCTAGAACTTGCAGCGGTCGTGCATGCCTTGAAGATTTGGAGACACTACTTGATTGGCAACAAGTGCGACATCTTTACCGATCACAAGAGTTTGAAGTACTTCTTCACTCAGACTAAGCTGAATATGAGACAGAGAAGATGGCTAGAGTTGATCAAGGAATACGATCTGAACATTCAGTATCACCTCGTCAAGGCCAATGTGGTTGCCGATGCACTTAGCCGGAAGAGCTACTGCAGAGTCATGATTGAGAAGGAGAAACCAACAGATTCCGAGTTGGAGAAGATCAGTGAGCTGCGTGTGAAGTACACCCTAGAAGAGCAGATTCGTGCAGCGTAGAAAGGATGCCGGGAGATCGAGGGATTGATACAGCGCATGGCTAAAGGCAAAGCCGAGGATTACCGGATAGATGAGCAAGGCACGGTATGGTTGAAGGACCGCATTTGCGTACCGCGGAACGCTGACCTTTCCTCATCACCGAAAGGATTGGGAAGGTGGCCTACCGTCTAGAGCTACCAGAAGAGCTTGCAGGAGTGCACCCCGTGTTCCACGTATCCCAGCTCAAAAAAAGCCTCCGAGTACCATAAGAGACAGTGCCAGTCGAAGCCCTTGACTTGCAAGATACCCTTGAGTATTTGGAGTACCCCGTGAAGATCTTAGAGAGAGGCGAGAAACAAACCTGAAGAAGCTCGATTCCATATTGCAAGGTGCTATGGAGTAACCACACAGAGCGAGAAGCTACTTGGGAGAAAGAAGCAGACCTCAGAGAGAAATACGCACACCTATTCGAGACCCAGGTACGATCTTAATCTCGGGGACGAGATCCTAGTGGGGGGGGGGGGGAGATTGTAACATCCCAGATTTTTCTGGAATGTTTATAGTGTTAAAAATGTGGATTTAAAATTTTTTCGTGGATTTATTTCTAGATAGGAAAAATATAAGGTTGTCTTCATTGGACCTCTCCCAAAATTCTTAGAATTAGATAACAAATTAAATATTTTGTTAAGGTGTCTATGTCCTAGTGTGAACATTTAGATTTTATTTGGAATTTATTTGGATTTATTTGAGTGTGATTTGGATTTGAAATGATTCAAATCCAAATCAAATAAAAGTTTAAAACATAAACTAACATGGGCCCTAACCAACTAACCCAGCCCACTAACTAAGTCTGGTTTTGGCCCTTCTCCAAAACCCCGGCCCGTTTTCCTTCCCTCTCCCCGCAGCCTGACCACCGGCCCACCAACCCCGCCGGCCTGCTAACGACCTCCGCGCCCAGCTCCTCTCGCCACCGTCACTGACCGGTGGGGCCCACCGATCAGCTTTATCTCTTACCTCCGCTCCGCCCGCCAGACTCCTATCGCCGCCGTGCTACCAACTCGCCGCCGCCGCGCCTTCTCGCGTCGTCGCTCCGCGAGATCATCTCGCACGCGGCCACGCCCCGCAGCACACCCCAATCCACCTCATGCCCTCAACCCTAGATCGGAGAGTGCCGAGTTGGACTCGCGCGCTCGTCCCCTTTTCTTCTCTTGTCGTGCCCACGGGCCCGCACGCCGAGACAAGGGCGCTCGCACCAACCCTAGCCTCCCGCATCTCGCACCGCGCCGCGTGTCCCAGAGCCCGCGGCACTCCCACGCAACCCTAGCCTCGCCCCTCCTCCACGCCGCCGCTACTTAAACAGAGGAGCCCCTCCTTTGTTCCCCATCCACCTCGGGCAACTTGTCCTCTCCACCCAGCTGCCGCCGCACGGGAAGGAGGGGAAGAGATGTTGAGGAGAAGCTAGGAAGGAGAAGAGGGAGCGGAGCTAGAGCTGCGCTGTCCGCGAAGCGCCGTCGACGCTGCGCCGCGCCGACCCGGAGCAAGAAGAGCAGGACGCCCAGGACTTGTACCCCAACGCCGCTCTCCTTCACCCGCACCGAGCCGTCGTCGCCCTCCGCCTCGCCGAGCCTCGCCAAGCCTTAAGTGAGCCCCAACGTCGCCGCTCTCCCTCTCCCACTGATGTCCGGCGCCGCGACGCTAATGAGCCTCTGTAGTCTAGCCAAACCGACCCAAGCCGCCCTTTTTCCTCTGCCTGTGTCTTGGCCTTCGCGACAAGCACCTTTCTTGTGTAGGATCCCGGCAAGACCGAGCCCAAACTGCCCCTAAACCTCGGCCGCTCGGTGAACGCCGCTCTGCGGCATATCATCGAGCACTCCCCGTGCACCTAAACCACCCCCTTTGTGCGAGCCGTAGCACCCCGTAGAGGCCAAGGCCTGAACTTGTTCACCCATGAGCGCGTGTGGCGTGCCATTTGGCGCACGGCCATGGCCTTGTCGCCAAGGTTGGCCGAGGTAGGACCGCCGCCAGCGTGCCACCGCCGCCGCGCGAGCGTGCTCCGCCGCTCCGGCTTTTCGCCGAGCCCCTCACGGGCACCCGCCAGCCGCCGCCACGCGTCGCGCTCAGGAGGAGCCGCACGCAGGACTACGCGGGACCAGCCGCAAAAGATCCGCCCCGCGCCGCAGCCGATCCGGTGGACGCGGCTCACGTGAACCACACACACGGTTCACCATGGACCGCGTCCACCAGATCTACGTCGGCCCTTTTTCAAACAGACCCCTGGAATCTTACACTTGAGCCCATGGAGTTTCGAAATCCTTTCAACTAAGTCCCTATCCTGTTACTTTACTCTAATCCCCCTGGACTTTTTAGATTTAACATCTAGGCCCTTCCGCTGACGTCATCAGGGCCCACTAATGACGTCATCATCCGGACCCACCAGACAGCTTTGACCGTTGACCAGTCAACGCTGACGTTAGCATTTCGGCCGACCCTAGACTTTTTATAGAAAACCCCCTGAACTTTCCAAAATTACAAATAGGTCCCTGGCCCTTTTTCTTTTCTTTTTTGGAATTATTTAAAAATTCAGAAAAGGATTTAAACTTAGAAAATCCATAACTAATTCATTTATCTCCAAAAAATATGAAACCAGTTTCTATATTTTTCTAAAATCATACAAGCCCTTGGTGTGAAGTATGAGTCCATTTGGATCTTTCTTGAATTGGTTTTATTGCAATTAATTGCTATTAGGTCCCCGGTATTTACCTTAATTACGTATTTAGGACCTACCGACGGCCAGGAGCTGACCGAGGAGGAGCACTACCCGGAAGACTTCGTGGAGGAAGAGAACTTGCCCTCAGGTTCATGCCCAGCCCATCTCTTGAATGCCTATTAGACATTGCAACTAGATGAGCTAGCGCTTTACTTACTTTAATTGAATCATGCTTGAGCCTTGCATAGCCATGATTTAATCCATGATTGCCTTGTTACCTACCACTCTATATATGATATTGCTATGCTGCTGCTTGCATGTGTATGGGATCATGTGGATTAGGACTCTTGGCGTGTGTGAGGATAAAACCGGCAGGAGAAGGTGTTTTTGGGAAACTTGGCGGGGGTGAGCATTTTATAACAACTCGGTCTTGACCGAGGTGCCGGGAGACCCTGCTCTCGAGGGGGTCCCACACCGTACTTGTGGCGGGTACATATGGATAGGAGCATAGGAGTTGGCGGCGGTACCTATAGTGGGTGCTGCGACTTGCATTCTTCTTCGGAGGATACGCCTTTGGGACGATGACGCTCACCCCGACCTGAAACCGAGTGGGGTAACCACTCTTTGGGCCCCCCACGTACTTACTGCTTACCCATATGAACGGGTTCCAGCCAGCCTAACTAGCGCGATGCTCGGATTGCGAGAAGATCAGGTGGATGGTGTACAGGAACGGGATAGACCGTCTCCCCGAAGGACTATGGCCCCGTCTGGCCCTACGAGGGAGAGTTCGACACAGCTTCTGAAGCATTGGATTGCGAGCCGATGGACCGAGACTGGAAGAGCAAGCGGGCACCGTCGCGGTTGGGGTCTGAGCTGTGGGTTGCGTCGAGATGGCGGCCACCATCTCGTAGCCCGAGTGGGTCCAGTTGTACAAACTCTCGAGAGTCTATAATCGATACGTATAGCCGTGTCCTCGGTATGGACATTGCCCACTGCACTGTTACCTCTCATATTTGGGATATTCTACCTTCCCCTTTTTAGCCAGATTTGAGAGTGACTAAGGTTCGCAGCTACGGACGGGGAGAAGGGAAGTTGCTCCATTTCCTTTCAGGATCCGGTCGTGGTTGGTGAGGTGCGAGGGGAGGGAGCTCTCACATCGACTTAGATGAGTGTGGACATGGAGATGGGAGTCCGGTGTGCCGGAATATCCCGATGTGGTGAGATATGGGGTGGATGGATATGGAGAAACTTATTTTATATTTGCTGTTGCATAAGAAATCTTTAGCCTATCCTTAATATACTTTTATCCCTTTAGATGATAGTCCACTTAAAGCTTGCATATACGGTTGGTGACGTGAACCTATCCCATTTCTTGGGGATAGCCTTTGAGTACGCAGGGTTTGATGAAGAGCACGAGTTTAACCACGATGGATGGTACGGCTGAGGCATCGTCTTGACGCGCAAGTTGCCTGTGGAGGAGATCGAGAAGATGGAGGCCTCTACGCCTAGTTCCGCTGCCTTGGATGTTCTTTTGTTTGTCGTTCAGCCCTGAGGGCTTGTATCAGACGTATTATCATGAGAATGATGTAATAAATGAGATATTTGTACTTTATT
This sequence comes from Urochloa ruziziensis, assembly GCA_015476505.1. NCBI lineage: Eukaryota > Viridiplantae > Streptophyta > Magnoliopsida > Poales > Poaceae > Urochloa > Urochloa ruziziensis. The sequence continues at coordinate 5,592,717 of CM027119.1, read as the reverse complement.
CGTGGTATGGATGTGATATTCGCTGTGATGAGTTCTGTACGTGATATCTACTTGATCCAGAGAGTATCACAATGGTACAGGGAGTCGGGTTTTCAGAAATCGGGAACCCAGATCGTTACAGTTTCCATATGAGTTGTCCTCAAGACTGCTCCTATACATCTAGATTATTATTACATAAAAAGTTTCTCTGTGTTGGTGTGCACATGCGTATTTTCTCTCACGAGAGCCGGGTGTACATATATACCAGCTATTTGCGTGGAGTGAAAATTGTCCTATTAACTGAGAAGTAATTACTGGTTCATAAAAACGGGCCAAGAAAAAAAGTTACTCGTCCTCCTATATATTTGTAGGTAACTTTCATGTTGTCCTTTGTGATGATGCGTGTGCGTACCCCTTTTCGGATGGACTGGGTTGTAATTGGCTACTCTGTTGAGGCCTACTTGTAATAATGTGTGGTCATTATAAAAAATATATACAATTTTTTTAGAATGCTGGAGAGTCATCCATTCCGAAAAATTGGACAGTGTAAACAAAGAAAGTACCCAGAGGTACCTAATTTCTAAACAGATGTACCAATAAGTACCAAATTTATGGGATTAAGTAACAAAAATAGCAGGACTAAGTACCAAATTTGTGGTACCAAGTATCCATTTCATTTACTTTTTTAATCAAAACAACATGTACTTTCATGTACCGATATATGGACGATGGGTACCTTTACAAGTATGGTAAAATAGCTCATTTAAAAAAATAAATGCTATGCCTAAAATTATTATTGATCACAAGACACCAAGCGAGGCGCGACGCATGTGATTCCACTCCACCTCCAATAGGAATAAGTTGCGGCGGCGGCCACGTTGGTGTCAGGCCTAAACACTTTAATTATTTGCATGCTTCACCAAATCGGCAGGGTACGGAAGAGGATTTGTGTGGCTCTTTGGCGATCCACAATCTTGATTTGGGAGCGTATATGGCCTTGAGACATATATGGGTGCGAAAACGTATATGGTTTCTTGAGACATAGTAACACCAATCTCCCTGTTTAATCGGCTTATTAATCCGGACATGAGTTTAGCATGCAGCCGCCTGTCGTCGCAAGTCGCAACAGGATCGCCGGTTATTGGCCGTGGACAACGACGAGCGAGTACGCGGTCCCTGTGTAGACGTGTATGATTCTCTTGTCTTCTTGATGGCGCACGCCAGGCCAGAATCGATCCGATCCGCGCTGTGTGTTGTGCGTGTGCCCACGTGAGAGCTAGGCCATACTGAAGTGGACGTGCTTGTGCTTGTCCCCATGCTGGATTGCTGGCTAGGAAAAGTCAGCATAGCTCGATCTTGTATGCTTGGACAAGTCAGCAGCTGCTATCTGCGGGGCCAGCCGCAGCAGTGGCATCAGCTTGAAGCAAGTGGTCATTTTACACTCATCAGTACTGGCCAACTGCAAGCTAATTCTACTCTTCTCTCCGATCCAATTGCATCATCAGTCTAGTGACTACTGACTGAGTAACGTAGTACCAATAAATCATGTCCACAAAACAAAATGAAAAAAACATAACCCAAACCAATCCTTCTAAATTGGTGAAGTTAATGATTGACGAAGGTGTTAATTTTTTTCTCAAATACACGGAGTACATGCGTAGTGTATTATTGTATTAAGACGAAAAAGAAATCGGTACAATTTCGGTTACAATCCAAGCGGGACGAAGGTGTTAATAAAGCTAAACAGCAACAGAAATGGGAGGTGGACGCCAACAACAAACATAGGATTATATAATACTTTACAGCAACACCAAATGTCCTTATGTTACGTAATAAGGTACTGGTAATATGGTAAATGCAAGAGCCTCATTCACCACAATCCGACAAAGCGAGCAAGCCAAACAGGACTGATATATGGACCGACAAGCCGTACGCTGGGCAACCGTACAATTTACAGGATGGTTGGTCGGATCATTAATTGAGCGGCATAAGGGCAGCAGCATGTACACACGCCGTTCGCCGCCGACGAGATAGCTACAGCCTTAGCTCTAGGTCGAGCTCCTCGCCGGCGCCGGCGGAGGTGTCCATCGCCGCCTTGGGGGAAGCTCCAGCGGCCGACACATGCATGCCCCTTGTCCAGTTGAGCACCTCGTCACCGATCAGGCTGCTGCCGCCGCCGTCCTGACCGGTGCTCCCGGTTATGGCTGGCGGCGGCGGCTCGTGGCCGGTCCACCTCTCCAGGAGCTCCAGGCGCAGCGCCGCCGCTGGGGCGGCGGCTCTGTACGGCGCCTCCCCAGCGCCGCGGCAGTGCGGGGAACCCGCCACGAGCGCGTAGGTTGCGGGGAGCGCGCCGCCGGCGGCCACCGCGACCGCGAGCGCGTCGAGCTCGAGCGCGGCGGCATAGGAGGAGGAGGAGGAGGCGTATGGGTCCCAGCCGCCGCCGGCGACGCGCTCCTTCTTGTGGGCGTTCTGGTGCCCGCCCAGCGCCTGCGACTTGAGGAACGTCTTGCTGCAGAACAGGCACGGGAACAGCCGCGCGCCGCCGCCGCCGCCGCCGCCGCTTGAGTTCTCCATATTTTTTGAAAGAAATGAGTTCTCCATATTCAGATATAATATCTAGAGGCTGTTGTCTCGTCAGTACTACCCAGGAGCTACTATAGCATATTCAGCTAATGGAAGTTGCGGATATATCTATATTTGGATGGAAAATGAGATCTGGCGGGTAGCGCGCACCAACAAGTGGAGTGGAGCAGGAGAACCAAGGACAGCCGTGGCTGTGTACTGAGTGGATGGATGTTTTATATAGTTTATAGTACTCGCTCCTGTTTCAAATAATTATGGATCATTTAACTTTGACATTTGTAGATTATCTAAGTAGAAATACCGAAACGACCTAATTTAGGACGGAAAGAGTAGAAGGGAAGGCGTCGCACACAACTCAATGTGAAAGACACTTGCACTACGGGAAAGCCGGTAGATGCCGAGTGTCAAATCTTTGCCGAGTGTCTTTTTTGATACTCGACAAAGAAGCCATTTGCCGAGTGTAAAAAAAAAAAAGACACTCGGCAAATATTTTGACACTCGGCAAATAAGCGCTTTGCTGAGTGTTACCAAAATACACTCGGCAAAGATGGGGGGTTTGCCGAGTGTATTTTTTTACACTCGGTAAAGGGCTTCTTTGCCGAGTGTATTTTAGTGACACTCGGAAAATATGGGAGGTTTTAAATTCTAAAAGTACAAATGAAGTCTAAAAATTATGAGATTTGGCATGATATGATGGTATCACACATGGAGGTTGTGATAAAATTTTGAGAAGATTTCACACAATTTGTCATAACGATGTTTACAAAATTTAAACATCTCATAAGAAGTATATGTGTTATTCTATGTGAGAGAGTTAGTGGATATATTGTTTGAATACAAAATTTTTTATATGATCTCATATGGAAAAAAAAAACTTTAAACCAAAGTTGTACCACTCGCCGAAATGTAAAACTTTGTAGTTTACAACTTTTCTATTTAACATTATTTAGTATTTCAAAACTTTATTATAAGTTATATGATTTGAAATTAGAAATTTTAAAACTTTCAAATAATCTCGGATGTAAATAAGTTCTACGCCAAAGTTATACATCTAAATAAAATATAAAACTTTGTAGTTCAAAATTTTTGTATTTGAGATTGTTTAGTACTCCAAAAAAATATTATAAGCTATCTGATTTCAAATTTTAAAACTTTAAAAATTTCAAATGACTTCGGATGTAAATAAGTTCTATATCAAAGTTATAGAAATCGAAAAGATACAAAAGTTTGTAGTTTACAACTTTTTCATTTGAGCTCACTTAACTATGTTAAAATGCATTAGAAGGCTGCTAAATAAACACACTTGCCACGTCATCAATCCGCGTCATTCAAATACTTCAATCCTATTGGTCTACTCCCCTCTCCCACGGATTCATACCCTCACCTTATCTTCTTCCTCTCTCCCACGCCACCACTCTCACCCCCACACCTTCTCTCCCTCCTCCCTTGCTCCCATGGCTGGCGGCCGGCGGCCCGGCCTCGGCGAGCGGTCGGCAGCTTGGGACACGCGCGGGGCGGCGGCGCGCAGGGTGGCGGCGCGCAGAGCCCGTCGCGCGGAGGCCGGCGCACGGGGTGGCGGCGCGCAGAGGCCGGCGCGCGGGTCGTCGGCGGCGGTGAGCTGGGGCGGAGGCAGCGCGGGGCGGCCGACGCGCGGAGGTCGGCGCGGTGCAGCACGGCGGTGTGCGGTCGGCGCGGCCATGGAGGCAGCGGCGGCGTGCCACGGTGGCAGCGGTGGCCGGCCGCCGGCGACGGTGAGCTGGCCGGCGGATGTTTTTTTTTCAAAAAATCTTTGCCGGGTGTTGTGTGAGACACACGACAAGCCCATTACCGAGTGTCCGAAAAAGGACAGACACTCGGCATTGTCCAGGTTTTCCTGTAGTGTTGCAGGTTCTTGCTAAATAGATTGAGTGTGATTTTTAAGAAATAAATTGAACTAGGTTTTAGGGACGGTGAATGTATGTTTCGGAAGTTGTTGAAATAAGTCTTGAAAAATGTTGATGTTGTGTTCCATACATAACTATGGAACAACAATGTAAATGTTCACCAGCCTCCCATAGTGTTTGTGTCGTTTGTATACATATTATTATGGGTTTGTTAAGGAACCATGTAGCATAAATGTAGGATGCAAGTCTACCTTTTTCTTGGGATCATTAGGTCGGCCCAAAATTTCAATAAAATAGACAAGTTCAGATTTCAAAGCAGAGAAAGTAGCATAAAAATTAACTAGCCAGGTAACTTAATTTCTGTAATCCAACGATTATATCACCACTTGCATCCCTACCTAGTGTCAATACAAATACAAAAATGGTTTATGAAGCACGCGCCGCACAAACGATCATCAGTGATATAGGAAAGCAACATATTCTTCTGTGTAATCTTGATAGATACGAAATAGAACCATTTGCAATAAACAAAAAAAGAAATTATTAGCAAAATGAAGAGACAACCCTCACTGGTTTTAGTGGCATAAATCATCCCCATGTCAAGCATTCTGGCAACCGATCGAGAGTTTTTTTTTTCATGTGGCGAGGATGGACAACTATTTACATGTCGATATTTTTTTTAAAAAAGAGCTGACAACTAGTTACACTGCACATGGTTTTTCAGAAAATCGTTGTACTAAAGCCGCTCCAACAGGCTATGCATTTTTGCCTCTCGATCTATTTGACTCTCTAGTCAAGTTGGAAAAAATATTCATCTCCATATTGAGTTTGTTCATTCCAACAACTACTATCTATTTCCCAATATCTCCGAAAGTCCAAATCCCAAGCTAGATTCCTCCATCCACTCCAAGAGCCTCTCCATTTTACACTACAGTACACTCTCAATTTTGCAATTCATATGAGTGGGACCCACATACATTTTGAAGCCAAATTCACTTGCCAAGCTTGAGAGTGTAGGAGAGCATTTGGCGAGACGGATGAGATGGCCATCCGGATAGCAACTTCATTGGACTATATAAGTTTTTAGTAGACTTGCTTAATTTTTGTTTGGATAGTGGGATGGCAATTTTGTTGAAGATGCTCAACGCATACATCTTATATAGTTCTTTTATTTAGAAAAAATAGCACATGAACATGTAATATTTTTATGAATCGCGTGTAATGTTGGAGTACCACAAATAGAACTTTTATGAAATGATATGGAGCATGACGCGGACGGATGGAAACGGACAGAAACAGGTGTGCAGCTACTTGTGCTGTTCTAACTAGCACTGCAACTTAAGCAGTTTAGCAAACCGGGCTCACAAAAGCAGTGGATGAAAGGTAAGTGTGGAGCCGTGTGCATCATTGTGCTGGACTGTAGCATCAATATAATTTTCATCCATTCGCTGTTTGGCATTGTGTATCACATCTGTTTCCTGCTGTGTAGGGCCAGATAGATCTGGTGCATCCATCAAAGAAATGGACGAAAATCGTAGCTGCTATTGCTTACCAAGTTGCAGTAGTAGCTACCCTCCAAGCCTCTCAGCCGAGGGCAACGTCTGTTTGTCGTTGGCATCCACGTTGTCGTCGTTGTCCTCGACTATATATATATTCATAACCATTTTTTCTATGCTATTTTTAGTGACACTAGATGATCAAGATGTGAATGTGATCGCTGGGCCATGAGGCAACAGTTTTGAGAGCGACGCCACGCATGGTTGGGCATGGCGACTACTGCAAGAACCATGCATTATCCGTCCATACAATGCGGGCCAAAATGATTGTAAACTGCTGCTTAGTTTAAATCATTGCGAACCCTACGGGAAAACGCATGTTTGTCGTGTGCCCGCGGCTTTCCCGTGTGCCACATCACGGGCACACGGCAAACAGGCGTGTTTGCCGTGTGCCTGTCCACGTGGCACACGGCAAACACGCGGCACACGGCAGCCCGCCGCAGCCACACGGTAAACAGCCTTACGTGGCACACAACAAAGTGAGGTTGTTTGCCGTGTGCCGCCCACGTGGCACACGGCGAACAGCCTTTCCCCGGGGTCTGCCGTTAGTTACATTTATTTTGCCATGCGGGAGCCGTGGCACACGGCAAAGCCACGTGGCACACGGTAAAGATCTTTGGACTTGTTTGCCGTCGTACGGTTTGCCGTGTGTTTTGGCTTTGCCTGTGCATTCAGCCGCCCTCCCCTAGTGAAACCGCTGCTTAGTTTAAGTCATGGCTGGGCATGTGGCTGCAGATATGTGTGTGCCTGACAGGAATAGTAGCTGCCGCCTACCTCGGTGGTTCAGCGCTCGCTGGTGGTCGGTTCTGTCGCCGTCGGCCTGAAAACGGCATTGCATCATCAGCAGTGTGACTCCATTTGGAAGCCAGCTAGCACAAATCTGCTGCATCGTCGTGTCCAAGGTTACATGATGCATGTATGATCGGAATCAACAGGTGTACAGGTAGATAGCCACAGCTAAATTTCATTCAGTCCGGGGTTACCAGGTGTACAGGTAGATAGCCACAGCTAAATTTCATTCAGTCCGGGGTTACGCAGGCTGCAAATATGTAATTACGTAGTATTAATTATTTCTAGGATATTTTGCTCGGATGAGGGTGGAAGGGACGAAGGTGACTTTAATTTGTTGCTTCGATCAATCACTAAGGACTACTGATATGCAATTAGCTCCTGCCGTTTCAGCTAGCTAGATTATATGTGGCAGAAATGCTGCTGTTTATGGATAAATTTTGAAGAGTAAATTTCATTGGGGGCCATTAACTTTTACCTCCGTCCCATCTAGATCCGTTAACTAAAAAGTGGGTCATCTGGGTCCATAATCTATTACATCGTCTCATTTAGGTCCAAACCTCTCCACTGATACAAGATTAACTGACATTTTTGCAAAACACCCCCTCATCTCTCATTTTCTTCTCAACTCCACGCCCCTCCCTCCCATCCCTCGCCCATTCTCTCCTCTCCCACCGGCCGCCGGTGGATCCAGACCAGCAGCGGCTGGCGGAGACGGGCACTCCCGTCGCAACCCACCCGTCTTGTCCTCGCCGCCGCCCGCCGGCTATACCACGTCGCGCTTGTCAAGCTCGAACGGGGCAAAGGTGCAGCGCCGCTGCGGCGGGCTCGGGAGGCGCGGCCGGGGCGTGCTCAGGTGGCGCGGCGTCACGAGCTGGGGTGACGGCAGCCGAGGCGGCGTCGTGCTGCTGGAATTTGATTCAGACCCAGACATGGCCGCCGTGCTCGCCGTTAGCCCGATGTGTTGTGCAAGTACTGTATTCCTCTGCATCTACAGAAACGAGAAAATTGGAATTTTGCCATTTTCAAAACTGGGCTTCGCTAGAATGCCATCCTGCAATTTGGTTTCGCCTATTTGCCATTATGAAACTGTGTCGCACCGCTAGAATGCCATTTGGACGTTTTTCAATTCATTTTGTGTTTTCACAATCGAGAGTAGCAACCTTGATTTCGGTTGCTGCTCACCGATACGTGAGGTTGCGCACGCGTGAAGAGAAAGTTTGGTTGCGCCGGCAAGCCGATTCGGCTATTCTACATGGGCAAGGATTTCTCACACTTTGAAGTCAACGGCCGCTAGTGCCATGCCGGCGTCGGCGACTACGAGCTCGGCGTCGCGTTGTTGCAGTCGAACTGGGGATCTTGGTGTCGGGGTCCCGCACGAGCCGGCAATGGGAAGAAGCGGAAGAGGTACTCTAGGAGGGCGCCGCGCATGGCGGGCGGCAGTGGCGCTAAAGGCAGGCGACGAGCCGACGAGAGAGAACCGGGGCGAGAAAGAAAGAGAGAAAAGAACGAGGCCCTCTGCTCAAGAGTCGATTTCAATTGAGACGGCTGGGACAGGTTAGGAAATTCAATCAACAAACTGTTGAAAAGAACATAAAATGAATTGGAAAATGTTGAAATGGCATTATAGCGGTGCGACATCATTTCATAATGGCAAACGGACGAAACCAAATTACAGGATGACATTCCAGCGAAACCCAGTTTTGACGATGGCAAAATTCCAATTTTCTCCAGCCAAACGAGCGGCCAGCCGCACCATGCTGCTTCCCGGCGTAGATAGAGGAAGAACGCATCTCCATGGGGCAAGAAGCTCAAAATTGCGAACAAGAAACTCGTCGCAGGGACTTTGCTAATCCAGACAACAAGAAGAAATAAAATCTGGAGTCCATGCGCTAAGCTAGTTAATCCAACACAGAGCAGCTTGATTCGGCATGAAGAAGCTCGATTTGTTGGTTGGAGCCTTGGAGGTCAGGTCACGGTAGCAGCACCGCACTGCCAAGCGGATGGGCCAACATCCTCAGCGCCGGCAAACGCGAAGCGCCGCCGCCGTGGTGCAGGCGCTCGACGCGGCCGCTCTTGTACAGCAGGATCACGGGTACGAGCACGGGCGGGGCCGGCGCGGGAGGTGGCGCTAGGGCCGTCTGCGGCAGAGTCTCTGGTAGGACGGCGGCACTCAAGCGGCCTGCGGCTCCGTCGCAAGGAGGACAGCGGCGCTCAGATGGCAAAAAAGTCTTACATGACACACAATAAATTATGGCATGTTGTTTAAAGTGACGCAGGATATGCGATTAAGGTCGTTGATTAAAGCTATTTGTTAAGATCTCTACAAGGACACCTCTCCCTTTCCTAGAGGTTTTGAAACGCTAGCTAGCAACCATTATGCCCGCAAGAAGACAGGCCCATTTCAATGGTGAGGCACAGAGGCAGGGCCCTGGCCTCCACGCTTGTCTACACCGATTGCACTGTGGCACCCATCTGTTTGCGAACAGCACCTCGTACGGTACGGAGCCTCGACGGAAGCGACGCGGAAATGCCATAGCGCGCGCGACATGGAGAGTAGGCCGAAAGCTATAGGATGCATTGTGAACCGCGCACTGATGGCTACACTGGTGCGGCAAAAAAGTTAGCGGGCCCATCTCTATCATCGAGAGGCGGCCAATAATTATCGCGCAGACGGAGACACTTCACTTCTTCCACATGGTGATATGATTCCTATGGATGTTCTTCATCTGAACGACAACCTATTAATGATTGGTTGCGATATATCAATGAGGTGAGGTTGCATTTGGATCGATTTGGCCCTGCATGCACCTTGATATTCTCTTGATTTACTGTCTCCATTTCATTAATTATTACAATTAGATCTGGATCAATATTAACTTTGAAAGTGTTGTGCTAAACCATGCCTGGCACACGTACACACGGTCACAGGTAGAGCGCAGAAGCAGACACATGTGGCTAGTTGTGATTTTTGGCCTGCGCGACAGAGCAATGTGGGAAGACACACGTGTGCTAGGAAGGCTAGAGACCACACTGGCTGACTGGTTGGCCATCACTGGCCGATCCAACAGCCACTCGTCCATCTTTTTATTGGGATAGAAAACTTTTTATACGCTCTCTTATTGTTTTCAAGTATAGGATTTTCAAGGCCAATTTTTATAAATTTTAACCAATAATTATTTAAATTATATGTATCCTCAGAGTATATAAAAGTTAGTTTTATGAAATATATAATCCAGCTATTACCCAAGAAAGAAAAGTATGGTATCTGTATTAACTTGTCATGCATATTAAAGCCGCAAAATTGCAACTTAAAATTAATTCCACCTTACAAGGTTATGTGAAAATGAAGAAAAATATCTTCATAGACTGTGGATGTAGTCTATGCACAATAGGATAGTTGTAAATTACTACGATTTGTACTTTGTAAGACATATTTATGTTTAACAATCCTATGGATGTAATTTGTTTACTGGGTTGTGTAAGTTGTGGTTTGTGGGATGTAAATTTATGAATAATTTGATGTGACACCTTCATATGGTACATCTGGATATAGTATAAGTGATCATTAGCATCCACAAGTGTTTCTCTAAATATAAAAAAGTATTTTTTTTCTCAAGATATGTTCTTTAATTAATTTCTTTTAGAAAGTCGGGTGGGGAGGCCCACCACCTAAATTTTATGAATCATGCAGAAATTTATGCATTTGCAATTGATGAAACTCAGACGAGACCGGAACAAAAAGGAACCCAAAGAGTATATATGTTCTGGGTTCCATTTTCGTAGAAGCCATATTTATTTTATTCCATCAGGACAAGATTTTAAACCTAAACACTATTAATATTTTATTTATGTGAAAGTAATCATATGAAAATATTTTAAATATGAACATAGTCAAATCGTTCATAAAAATAAAGAATCTAATTACATAAACTTTGTGTCATAAAATTTTGCATTATAAGTTTATAACCGTAATTATTATAAGTCAAAGCGTTTTCCTTGATGAAATGAAGTAAATCGATCTTGCAATGCAATTTCAAAGACGGCGAGTAATTTTTCTATTAAGGAAAATATCGTGCTTTGAACATTATATTCACAAGTGAATGTCTACGACCATAAAGAAACCATTCTGAACACATAGTCAGAATATATAAGTGTGCTTAGACTCAAGCCTCAAATTAAGGAACACAAACAACAAGGAAAGAAAAAGGCTAAGTATCAAATTTCTTCTTGCTCTTTCTTCATCAGTCCAAATGATCTCCTATCATGTAGACACCACAATGAGTCGATCTCTACCACGCAACACATAATCCCACTTCAAGCACACTGGACCGCATTGGGCATCACCATCATCCATCCAATCCATCTCCCAAGCACTCCAATTCGACACCACAAAAGGATATACAGCGCCGTCAAGTTGTTGTTGCCGCCCGAGCCAAATTAGGTTTCGTTTCAGTTGGAAATATCCCCGGAGGCTTTGGTGCTCTTCGTGGTAACACCTTCAAGAACCAAAATGATGCATCATGACACCATCATCGTTGGCTGCAGTTGAAGACTAAGCATGGCTTTTGCTTGAGAACTTGCACCACTTGATGACCACCACTCACCGGCCGGTCAGGCTGCCCCAAACTAGCTGGCCTTGCCGCCCATGGGCCAAATGGAAATTTGATGTGACTTTACTGTTCAATGATATGTAACCTTAGTTGGAGGATGTAAGCTTACAATTATAACCCGACAGAAGTAACTTTGATCCATGAGGATGTACCATTCACTATGGGATACAGTCGGGTTGCCGAGTGCCGCATGCACTTGACAAAGACCCAAACACACTTGGCCACCACCACCACTACCACGCCGCCGCACGCCATTACCACGCCGCCTCCACCACCACTACCACGCTACCCTGCCAGGAGAGGAGGGGTACGGGGTGCCAGGGGAGGGAGGGGAGTGGACGGCCGCCAACACCACGCCACCACCAACCACCACCACTACCACGCTACCCTCACAAGAAATATTGTTTTTTGGAGTATTAAACAATCTCAGATAAAAAACGTTTTCAACCAAAAAGTGTTATATTTCGTTGAGCTATACATGTACAGCTTTGGTATAGAGCTTATTTACATTCGAGGTCATTTGAAAGTTTTAAAATTTAAGATTTCAAATGAGATCACTTGCAATGATATTTTGAAATATTATTTCAAGTACAAAAGTTGTAAACTATAAAGTTTTAAATTTCATCAAGCTATACGACTTTGGTATAAAGTTTTTTTTTCATATGAGATCTTTCCCATAAAAAGTTTTTATGCAAAAAATACATCCACTAAATCTCTCACTGGACAATCACACATATACTTCTTGTTATATGTTTTAATTTTGTAAACATCATTATGACAAAATATGTAAAATCTTCTCAACTTTTTATCACAGCCTCCATGTGTGATACCATCATATCATAAAAAATCTCATGATTTTTATATTTATTTGTTTTTTTAGAATTTAAAAATCATTCAGACACACGTTAGTAGTCATATTTCTTGAACTAGATATTCGAAATTTCTTTTCATTTCATGGGTAAGGCCTCCTCAAACTGGTCTAAATAACATGAATATATTTTTTACTGGTTGTATTCTATTATTTGAATCACTTGTAGTTCAAATTTGACTTGATTCAAAAAATTGCTTGAAATGTAATTAATTAATTAAATATATTAAACAAATACAAAAATATATCAAATTGTAACATGGAGTACGATATTTTGTATGTGAAGAGTAGGAAAAGTTTTAAGATTGGAAGAGAAAAAAAATTATTCTTTGCCGAGTGTTTTTTAGGCCTCGGCAAACAAGCTATTTGCCGAGTGTTTTTATTTTGCCGAGTGTCCGAAATTAAACACTCGACATAGGATGAGTTTCCCGTAGTGATTATCTTGCATGTGTTTATGTTATATACAGAATAAAAACAATCAATTCTAGGTTTAGAAATATTTAGGTACCATTATGTCTCAAAAAAGTTAGGTGGAATCTTGTTTAAAGTTAAGGGCCTTTTGGCACGGCTTGCAGCTCCAGATCTAGCAACTGTAATAGAGAGCAGTTGAAGCACAATAAACTGGCAAAAGGAGCCGGTGGAGCCGCTCAGAGCATCTCCAGGAGTGCCTAAAAAATAAAGCCCAAAAAGCTAATTTTAGACATCCCAAAAACTATTGGGAGTAGGAAAAAAGATGCTCTTCTCCTACAGTTGCTAATAATTTGTTGTAAAAAAGTCGAATTCCTGCCACCTCATCCAACCTCAGTCACAGCAAGGGTACGATAGAAAAAGAACAGAAGCAGCAGGAACAAGAGGTTAGATCACAAAAAAGAAACATCAAGCCTGGGGAGCTAGCGCCTCCGCCGGAGACATGCAGCTTGTGTGAGAGGGGAATTCAAACAGATGCTCGTCGGCCATCGGCATAAGCAAAGATCTACCAGCAGCAGCGGTCAATACAGCTGCTGATCCGCCGCCGCGAGATACAAACCCATCTCCTTGCCGCCATTATCCCCTTCGATTTGGTCTACATGCAATCTCTTCACTGTTCATCTTGGGAAAAAGGCAGCGTGATGGCCTCGCAGAGAGGAGCCGCCGGGCGGACGGTGCGTTGTCGCCGTCTGCGGGAGAGGAGAATGGATGGGGGCGCTAGTGTCCTGTGCGGAGAGGGGACAGGCCCGAGGGAAAGGTTCGTGTAGGACGCATGGGACTATGGGAGGAAGAAGATTTAGGTGGGCCCTCAGGATTGGGAGCGCAACCTACCGGTGCAAATTTGGCTCCGCTCTCCGCTGGTATTGGGCGCGGCGGAAAAATTGGGCGCCGGTTTGGGCACTGTTGGAGTGTTTGTTTTTCATATATTTCCCAAAACTGAGTTTTAGTAACGTGTTTTGGGCACTTTGGAGATGTTCTCGAAGTCCTGCCAAAAGGGGCCTAGCGGAAAATGATCTTAGTGCAGTTTCGTCCTAACTAGATTAACATTGTACTATATCTCGAAAGCCTTTATTTACCCGACCGCTGGGGTACCTGCAGGGTTTGATGCGGCGGTTGTATAGCTGGCTGCCCTTTGAGGTCATCGAGTAGCCAGTAAGCTAGTACATGATCATCACTCAGGTGTTCATGCGTGTCCGTACTAGCTTTTGTCAGAAGCCACGGCACAAAAGGAGTTGCCTGTAGTTTCTTGTGCCACAAATTAATCACTCAGAAGCATGACCAACAGAACGACGACGAAACTGCCGTTCGCCATCGCTGCTCAAAGAAAAGCGTAAGTGGATCCGTACGTGCACAACGAGCTAATCAGGCCCCGCTTTTCTGCCGGTTTGTGCATGACATCGGGCCGGCGCTGAATGATCAAGCGTCGTGGATCCTCCCTCTATTTTCTTTCAGTACTCGAACTCGTAACCACTATTGTGCTTGTTATCTACAGAGACAGAAATAAACTGACACGATTCTCTATAGGTGGATAACGTTTTTCATGAGGCCTTAATATAGTCCTATGCGCGTGCTTCTCTCGATCTCTCCACATAGAGAACCGTGTCAGTTTATTTCTATCTCGATGCACGTTTCCATAAGAACAATATTTTTTCGTACTTTTCACCCCTTTTTCTCGATCTAGACACGCCTAAGTGGCAAGCATAGAAACACTATAATTTATTTTGATCAAATAAATTTATTCTAATTTAATTAGGTGTTTAAATATTCAGTTGCTAACTAAGCCAAGCTACACTATAAAGGAGGAGCAAATTGAAATCATTTTTTACACAAAGAATTAATCGTGGACCCATCACCTCCACTCACCTCTTTTTTTCTCACTGCGCGTTTCCTTACCCACCAATCGTACCCACACCCGATTACCATAAAGTCGCACCCGATTGCTTACTGTAAAGTCCGTCAATCAAGGATTAATGTTTACTTTTAGAAAAAAGGAATGACATCTATGCAATTAGGTGTCTCCTTCCTTTTAAAACTTGATTGCTTACCATAAAGTCCGTCAATCAAGAGTCAATGTTTCTTTTTAGAAAAAAGGAATGACATATACGCAATTGGGTATCTCCTTCCTTTTGAAATTTAATTGCTTACTATAATTGTGGACGTCAATTAAACATTTGAATGGTTACCATAGTTGTAGGAGTCAATCTGGAAATTGATTACTTACCATAGTCCTGGGTGTCCAAGTTAATCTTCTTAGCCCTCCTGCCCCCTGTATAAGGCTCCCCTCCTCAAAACACAAGATCTCTCCTTTCATTCATATTTCTTTGTGAGGGCGCGGGCGCCTAGTGCAGCGCAAGGGTGACCGCGGCACTCATAGTGTCCAAGCTCATCGGCTAGAAGCGGAACGTGCTTTGCGTTGTGGCAGCGCCCATCGCCGTCAAGTGCATGGCATCGTTGCTCCATGCCGTCGGCGACGAGGACGGCAACCTTCTCGGCCTCCTCATCATCAAGAACTTGGTTGTGATATGTTGTGGTGCTGACAGATATCTATATCGTAGAAATTTCTTTCTGTATATGTTACCGATTGTTTAATATTTGATCCTACAAATTTCACTTCTTTTTTGCCGAAGGCCCAAGGCTTTTAATGTATTATTATTAGCATATCATTTTTATGTGTGATGTTATTAAATAATTTTAATGTGTGACGTTATTTATGTGAATTTGAATCGAATGTAATGGTTTCTAATTTATTTTTTTAATCAGAACTTTTTATTCTATTTTCTTTTTGTATCACATGCCTGTGGCACGTGCCACCCTACTAGTAACCATAAAAATATGAGAAATTTTACAATACTTGAAACAGATAAGGATCGTCCATAAGGCTCAAGTCAACAGCTGAGACGTACTCCCTTCATATAGAAAATAGATGATGTTTTGCACAACGACACTGTCTTCAAAATGTAAATTTGACTTCTTATTTTTACAAAAACACTTATTAAAAAATAATATATGTTTACTTTTCTAAAATACTTCTCAAGACAAATCTATTTATATGGTTTTCACATTTCAAACTCAACGACTTCAAAGTTATTCATGATAATAGTTAAGACTTGAGGACCGGGTGTGTTCGAGGACCGGTGGATGGTCGCTTCCTGGTGTGATGAGTGATTGACAACGTGGTGTGGATTGACGTTTGCCTTGGCTCAAGTATCAGAGGTGTAGAATGCGGCTTGATTGCATTGGTACAGGTGAAGAACAAGCGCGAAAGGTCTTAGCCATGGCGGCCTCTTGGGAGTGGAGAGACAAGTAGGCTTGGTTCGAGGGACCCGGTGGCCAGATGGATCAAGTGCGGTTCACATGGTGGCAAGAACGAGCAAGGGAACGCGGTGCCGGTGTGAGGTAGCGGCTCACAACCGAAGCTCGTACGCGGACATGAAGCCGGTGCAAGGTAGCGGCTCACAACCGAAGCTTGTACGCGGGGTTTGGTGGTTCGGCCAAAAGACCATCAGACAGATGGTTTTCTTTGGTTTGCACCTCAAAACCAAGGCCGAGGACTCGGCATGGCGAAAACGGGCCGTGGGCCGGTCACCCCCCCCCCCCCCCCCCCGGCCAGGACCCGTGAGCGTCGAGGAGCTTCGATCCGGAGGACACGTGGCGTGATTGCAAGGGTTGCGTCGGAGGAAAACAAGTTTACAGTGGAAGGTGTCACAGCCGGAAAAGATTCGATTCAAATGTCAAATTTGCCCCTGAGGGGTATGTATCGCTTAGGGGTAGTTGAGTCATTAGAGCACCACCACTTGGACTATAAATAGACCCCTTTGGGGTTGGTGGCTGCTATCTCTCTTGGCTTAGTTCTATTTTCCTTTGGTTTTTCCCTTTCTAGTTTTCTATAAGCTAGCTAGTGCTTCATCGGAGAAATCTTCAAGAGGGTAGGATGTGGGAGGATTGCTAGTCTCTTTGTAAAGAAGTTGACCTCATCATGTATGGAAGATTTAGCTTTTACTCATCCTCTCTTGTGTGATTTTTTTGTTCATCCCGTAGCTCTTTTTGGTCTCTTTGGTGGATTTTCGATTCCTTGTGTTTGAGTCCATTTCTTTGTGAGTTTGCTTGGGGGATTCACATATGAGCTCGTGGAGACTCTTCTCTTGGTGATTTGCCCTCACAAACTGCAAGAATCGCTTCAGATTTGGAGGTTTTTGGATGAACTCGGGATTAGGTGTTCTTGGTGCTAGATCCGCGATTCCTCATGATTGAGGGTGTTTTGGGGCTTTATCTTCGAGCTAGAGGATGCCCATGAGGTATTCCCACTGTCCCCAAAGTTTCACTTCAATCCGTTGAGCGAATCGGGAGATCGGGTAATTCGATTTTGGGAGTTGACTTTCAGATTTCGTGGCTACAGGCTTGGGCGGTATACCCCCCCCCCTTGGCCGGTTTAACCGCCCCTGGGTGGTTTAACCTCCCCTAGGCCGGTTTAACCGCCCCTACCTGGGAAGAGGAGAGTTCGTTTCGGTTTGGTTCGATTTCTATTCGATTTGCTCGATTTGGTTTCCGTTGCAGTGATCGTTCCATAGGGTCAGTAGCTTCTCAGTAGCTACGTGATCTTGGCTAGTTCGTGTTGCGAGGATTTGGAGTTGAGTTGGAAGAAAAGCCGGATTCGTTGAGAAGAATTTTTTTCGGCTCCCATTCACTCCCCCTCTCTCTGGTCGCCTAATCGGTCCTTCAAGACTCCTTTCTTAGTTAAGCTCTGAAAGAACATCATTGCTTTCTTGTTAATTCAAACTATCAACATGAATGTATGTACTATTGGTCTACCTACTTATTTTCTTATTTAATCCTCTGGCTCTGTTACTTATATGCAGCTTTTGAGTTATTTTTTTTCATGTGCTAGCTGCAGCAAGCAAGGAGGGGCTGAAGAGCTGGAGCTTCAAGGTTCCTTCTGCCACCACCATCGAATAGCAGGTATAGTCAGGATAAATTATATGCGTCTGGTGAAATATCCTTGTTTCTTGGATACTGATAAAGAGCAAGCATCCTTTTTATTTTCATTCTAAACCATACCAACCTGTACTTAATTAGTAGCATTACTCCTTGTTCATGCTGTGGCACTGAGCACACCTGCTGTAGTGGTTTGGATTGGGCAGTTGCTTACTGATTAGTTTGGGGGAAATTTGGGTGGCAGGTTTAGTATCGTGATCATGGGAGTCAGCGGCTGTGTCAGATCGAGATGTGGTACAGCTACACATCATGTTTTAGATATGCAACTTGTTTTGTTCAGTTATGCATGTTTCTTACTGCCTGAAATGCATTCATGTGAGCACTTCTTCCCTGCAGGTCAGCTTGACTGATTGTGCACGGACAGCAACATTACAGATCAAGTTTGAATTCTCTCAGGTGAGCAGTAGTAACAATTCTCTCACCTCAATTCTCCATTGGTTTCGGTAGCTGCAGATTAGTGTTTTTACCTGAAAGGACCTGTAGGTTGCATTCAATTTCTGTGCATCTAGTAGCTCTACTAGATGAGGCTCGGTTTATGCCTTTTTTCCCTTTACTCCAGTAGCTTGTATCTATTAGCTTGGCTTGCAATTTTGAGCATGGCACCATTATTGTGACAATAATTGAGTATTGTATTCTCTAAAACTATCAAAGTAAACTGAATATTATAGCAGCTATGTTACTTTGTTTGAACTTTAAATATGCCTTGGTAATCCTCTCGTGATATATTTTTTTTGTATTTTCTGTTTGCAGTGTATGTAGAGAATTATGTTTCCCTCAGCTCTGATGCAGAGGCAAAGATAGAGAGTGATTGTGCTCCAAACTTAAACCAGTTCAACAAGAAGTTTTCATTTTAATTACCTTGGGGGAATGCATGGTTGACATGAGTCCAGATTAATAGCCAAATAGTTTATTGCTATGGCTAGTTGCTCCTTGTACAGATTAGTTAACTGATTGCAATGTTGCTATTTTGCTATGCCTAATTGCACTTTGTACAATATACATAACCTAGAGCTTTGCATTCTGCTATCAAGCAGATAGGCAGATCTATGACTTGGGGAGCTCCTTCTCAGTGTGCAACTCTATCTTTTGATGTACAATAACTTGTCTACCTATCTGCTTGATTGCTTGACATAGTAGGAAGTAGAACATGATTGGCGCTTGTTAGCTCTAGTTTTACAATGTTATCTTTTACTGTTTTATATATAAAAATTTTGTTCACTAGGACAACTAGAGTCATACAAAATTACTTTTTTTCTGCCTCTAAGGTTCAGATATGTTTGTCTTGCATTTTTACCGTTGACTTTGGACAGTTATCTTGTTAATCTTTGAATTCATCTGGAACCATTGTCTCAGCCTAGACATAGCTTAGGGTTAACAATGTATTCTCTACTGTTTTCTAGGTCCTAATCAATGACGGTGAAGATGGGAAGTACTCTTGAGGAAAAGAAGTAGCAGCTGCAAGGCTTTCAGAAGTACCTAATCAATGACGATGAAGATGGGAAGTACTCTTGAGGAAAAGAAGTAACAGCTGCAAGGCTTTCAGAAGTAGTTGCTGATGGATGAACGGACAAGAGTTCTTGCTTTCATTTCTTGACTTGTGTTAGTAGAAGGAAACTCTAGTTTACAATGTTTCGTTATTGATGTGATTGGTATTTGAATGGGTTATAGTGAATGATGGATGGATTTGATTAATAATATATATATGTGTGTTGCATCAATCTCTGTTTTGATTATTCTATTGCAATAGAGAATTATCATATGGAAAAACGTTGCACCAGAGGAAAAACGTTGTAGTGTTTGTAATACGTTTTGAAACTTTTATCATCATTCTGGATGACACAATTTAAATAGTATACTTCTTCACTATAAAGATCTCTTAATACTGAGGTTCCAAGGTTGCCCCTTGGCACACAACCTAGATGTGGCTTTTATAATATTTATTACTTCCTCCGTCCCAAAATATAAGTATTTTGGGACGTGGGAGTAGTTGTAGTTGGCTCATTGTAAGCCAGTCATGTAGTAGCGGTTGATTGGTGGCCACACCAATACTAGTGGACTTGTAGTATCCCTTCGAGTGCTCTTTATTTCATTACAAATTTATCTAATAATTTCTAATGACGCGGGGATGAGGCCGCGGGTGGAGGGGGCCACGGCGGCACGAATCTCTGCTCTAGCCGCCATGGAGAGATCCGGCCGGGCGAGCTCCAAGGGGTTGATGTGGCCGCAGGTGGCGTGAGCTTCTCTGCCAGCCGGCCACGCGTCGAGACAGGGTGGAACTTGGCCATCCTCCATGGGGATGAGCTCGCGGGTGGAGGGGGCGGCACGGGTGGAGGCGGCGCCGCAGGTGGAGGCAGTGGCCAAGGAGGAGGCAGCGGCCAGGAATGAGGTGGTGGTTAGGGAGCAAGGAGGGCGTAGGTGGAAGGTGTGGCTGGGTGGAAGAAGGGAAAAGATAAGGCTTAAAAATTAGATTAGAAAAAAGTTTCGATGCAGGATGAAAAGGTGGACCTATTTTGATGACATGTGGAACCCACTCAAACATGTCTAACGGTGTTAAAACAGCCATCCATTCCAATTTTTCCGTCCCTCGTACCAAACAAAAAAACATGAATAAACTTGTACCTTACAACTATAAACACAAAATTAGACGGTCCCATCCCTTCAACCAAACCTTGTCTCTCTACCAAACACACCCTCAGGGAACATACCAGTCCACAAAACTATGACAAGATACATTGATGTAGAAAACTGGTGAGACACCAATAAATAATTAACTCTAGAAAGATATTTTATATCATCAGTTTATTTTAGAAAATGCATAAAGAACCATGGCGGTATACCATATTAGTTAATTATTTTCTTTCACGGAGATATATTGATGGTAGAAAATTACCTTCTTTCCGTAGCCAGTCTCCCGCCTACAAAACTGATGAGTCTTTATCCCACCAAATGACTAGGTTCCTTTTAGATAATTATATTTCAGCCGCTACGGCGACCAATGCATATAGTTATGTATTATTACAAGTTTATACCCACTATAAGCCATGCATGGAGTTAAAAAAAATAAATTTTGGAAGTTCAAACTAAATATTAAACTCTCAAACATTGCCAATAAAACCAGCTAAGAGGCAATTCTATTGATGAAACTCCAACAGTGAATGGCAAAGACTTTCATAGCGACAATCCGACAGACTCAAGCTTACTGCAATCCATGGTTGATGCAAGGCGATTTTCCTCCTTCTGTAGAAATGAATCCAATATATCCCCTGAAGAGTACCTGCTATCATGAAGCCACTAAGCTTTTGCCAAACACTACAACATTTCTTGATTGCCAAATTGCCCAATGGACTGCACTTGCCCCGCTAGTATTAGTATCTGAAACTTAAGTTTTATATTTATGCTGAACAACCAGCAATTAAACATATACTCTATACTAGTTTGCGGAGATAAATTAAAGCAAATGTGAACAATTATCTACTTAAATTTTACCACATGACAGTGAAAAAATAAATGTTGAATGGTCTCATTAATTAAACAGAAAGAATACAACATATTATCATGCCAATGCTTAGGACGATAAGGGTTTTGCGTGGGTTGTGGAGAGGTACACAAATTTACCATGATGGGGCCTCTTGTTCCGCGATATTTACTGCACAGTGGATTCAGGGGAAGGTACGAAGATTTGTCCTCAAGTAGTGTTGTGTCCACTGAGAAAAAGGCAGCGCGTTCCTGCAGATCAGCAGACAACAACCAATAATATAGATGCTCACTGATCTGATGCCTGCTATTCATCATATAGACATATGATTCGTCCAGGAATCATGTATAGTAACTGTGACAGGGAATTGACCGATGACCACAGGCAGAAGCGTACGTTGTCCAATCGAGACGTACAGGTACGTGTACGTATGTATGCCGACACCACGGAGATACCGTATCCAAATACGTAAGGAGTGGCGCTGGCGTATAAAAGAAAAGGAATAAGAAAATGCAACGCAAAAATAAAAAAAATATCTCCACACTAAAAACGTTTGTTTAATATTGGGGGAAAAAGAATATCAAAGGCCACAGTTGGTTTGGTTGGACTCAAATCTCAAAGGGACCTACGAAACAAGACTACCTTTCAGACTTTCTGGTTAACCAGCTAGAGATGTGAGCTCTGGAGGAAGGGAAAAAAAATGCATGGCCACCCAGGCTAGCAAACATGATGCACTAAAACCCCAACAAATATTGTGGTGGCAACAATAAATTATATTTGAGTAAATTGTACTTCAGTTTTATGCATATATAATTGGAGCTGTTTTACAATGCTTGAAAAGTACCACGAGGTACCGGAAGGTACCTTTCCTATCAGCCTGATGGACGGTCCTTATTTGTTTAAAGTATTGTAAAATTCCGCATTAAGGATTTATTTGGATTATTAAAATTTCAACTTTTGCAATTATTAAATTTTCTAGAATTTATTTGGATTTAATTAATGCGTTAAGGATTTTCTAGCGCTTTACCGAATTAATCGAACGCCAAAAATGTTTTTCCGAAATAATTAATGAACTTAGCCTTGAATTGTTGCATTCATGCTGCTGCATTTTATTTTGAGTTGTTCGAATTCAATTTTGGTTAAATTCGAATTTAGTTTGATTGGTGCGTTGTTTAATTTCCAGCAAGTCTACCTTTGCTCCTTGATCTTCTTGGCCCGCTCGGCTTCGCCCCTCATTTCCTTTCCGCTCAGCCCAGCAACAGCCGCGGCCCAGCCGGCCAAGCTCTGTGCGGCCCGCGTTCTCCCCGCACGCAATGCCGAAGGTGCCTTCACGCTTTCCCGCTTTCTCTGCGCGTCGGCGTCCCGCATCCGCCTCGCCGTTTTCCGTTTCCTTCGCCCGCTGGCGACCGCGTCCGTTTCCGCCTCCGCTCAGCCACTGACGTGTGGGCTCCGCGCCACCTTCTTCCCTGCCGCGCCGGTTCCGACTCGGGCTCGAGCCAAACGCCGCGCCGCCGCCTTCTTGGCCCGCACGCCAAGGCAAGGTCCTTGGCCTATTTAAACCGCATCGCAGCTCCGCGTGCGACCTTTAGCCCTAACCCTAGCCGGGCCTCGAGCCGCCGCTGCCGCTCCAAAACATAGCGCCGCCACCGCCGCTCGGTCCGCACCCTCCGGTCGCCGCCGAGCCTCGCCAGTCATCACCATCGAGTTCGTGGTGAGCTCCGCTGCCCTCTCGTGTCCTTGGCACGTCCTGCCGTGCACCGTAGCGCCCGTTCGCGTGCGCCGCCGCTCGCCGGCCATGTCGCCGCCGCGCGTCGCCGACCGCCGCCGCCGTCCCGCGCCGGAGAAGTCTCCCACCGTCCGATCGAGAGTCAGCGGCCTGGATTAGATCGGGGAGTACCCCCTGCCGCCGGTCCACCGTGGACCCGTGGACCACGTCCACGGCGCGGTCCATGGCGCCGTCCTGCGCCGACGTCAGCCGACGTCAGTCGACGCCGTCATCCATGACGCCAGCATTGCGTCATCCGTCGTCAGCCGTGCCGACACCGTCAGCCATTTTGCAGAAAAGCTCCCGAGCTTTTCCTTATTCACAGATCGATCCACCACTATTCAAAGATTCTTACTGTTTAGTCCTTTTATTCATGTTTAGGCCCCTGGAAGTTCCTGTTCTTTGCCCGCAAGCCCTTAATCTTGTTTATATCATATCTTTACCATCTTAACTTCGTTTTATGCGTTCAAGATATCGTTGGAATCGTTGTTTTATGTACAATCTATATGTGTGGACCATGTGTTGGTTTCTTATGGTTGTTGTACTGTTTTCTTATTATTTCTTTTGCTTGTTGCATGTGTGTACCGGTAGACGATCCCCGCTTTGCTGACTTCCCGGGAGAGGAATTCGAAGAGTTCGAGGAGTTCGGGCAGCAGCAGGTTTTCGCTGAAGGCAAGTCGCCTTGGTCATGCTTTGTCCCATTTAAATTAAGAACTTACTTTTGTGCACAATCGACCTTAGTTGCATGTAGAATTTAATCTTGATGGGTTTTCCTACTAAGGACATGCATAGCCACCCTATCCTGAATATCATGCCTTTACGATGGGTTAATGAATCTGTTGTAGCCTTTGCCAGTGCTCTACTGTTTAATTGAACCCCTATGTTAATCTTGATTTTTTCATGCTATGCCTCGGTAACAAGATCATTTATTTAATTGGAAACATGGAGAACCACCCGGGACATACATTACAACCGCAGTGCTAATGGGCTCTGGCCTTGACTTAATAACTAGTGACTCTAGCTTGTGACAACCTTACCTGGACTGGGCAAGAGGAGAAGCGTTGACGGTGTATAGCGCAGCCCATTTGAGAAACAGCCTTTGCTAAGGAGAACTCTTCAGAGAGGGTTATGCCTGCTTCGTCTTGGAACCTTAGCGGGCTGTCACTTGTTAGGGAAGCTTCGTAACGGTCTCGTAGTGGATCCCTGACCATTCACCAAAGGGGGGGCCTTGCAAACCTCGGTCAAAAAGGGTGACACTTCTACTGGGTAAAGCTGTACAAACCTTGCAAGGTTAATTAAAACTATCATGATAGCCGTGCTCACGGTTACGAGCGGCCTGGACACTCACATATTTAATACTATCGAAACTTGATCTAAATCACTTTATTTATTGTTGAGGCTCTCATATTCATCTTTATGTTACTTTATTCATTAATTGTGGGTGGTATAAACTTATACTTATGCTTGCTTAATTAAAATTGGATCAACTAAAATGCTAAATGCTTAAACCTTCAGGCT
Organism: Urochloa ruziziensis; assembly: GCA_015476505.1. Lineage (NCBI taxonomy): Eukaryota > Viridiplantae > Streptophyta > Magnoliopsida > Poales > Poaceae > Urochloa > Urochloa ruziziensis. Next base: position 5,568,228 of record CM027119.1, on the reverse strand, counting down.
ACCCTTGTTTAAGCCTTGCGTGTCATTCGTTATCTTTCGCTTGTTGAGTACGGTATGTGCTCATGCTTGTTCATTTATTTTTGCAACGACCGATCCGGATTTGTTCAGACGTGGAGAGCTTTGAGGAGTTCCCCGACGATTTCCAGGAGTTCTAGGCTGCGTGTCTGCCAGGCAACCTCAAGGTCTTAGTGGAGATTTATTCGCAGCGTTAAATAAAGACTCTATTTATTCTATAGGAGACAAACCTTGGCTTGTAATAATGCTATTTAATACTCTCTATTTATTCTTGCATGCTGCGATATTTATTTTTGTCAATTATATGTGAGTTGCCTTGTTTAATGACTTGCATATGAGATGGTTCGTTTTCTTCTGAAAAAGGGTGTGACAGCTTGTACTTCTTGTCCTGCTTTACATGCTCAGTTGCTTGAATCTCGTACCATGATTAGTTCTCTTGAGGCTGAATTGAAATCTCCTATTGCAAATTCTTGCTCTGCTTGCGATGTTGTTGCTTTGAGGATGTTGAGCTTGCACAATATGTTGATCGCCTGCAAGATGAGAATGATGAGTTGCGACAGTGTTTGGTTTGATTGTCGGGTCGCGAGCCACAGCTTAAGATATTAATTGCTAGGTTCAAGAGAGCTGATGGTCGTGGTCTGGGTTCTGAGAAAGTTGGTGAGTGTAGTGATGAGAAAGAGAGAGAACAAGACAACTCCACCACAAACATTCCAACACCCCCACAGAAAGCCACCTTCAAGAACAACTTCACACCCAAACCAAATCACCTGCTGAACAAGCTTGACACCACTCCTGATCCTCCCAAGTTTTCCCCAAAGACAAACAACTTCCAGAAGAGAGTGACCTTTGTGAGGAGTGGGGTTTACCAGAAGAGAGAGAAGCCTCAGCCAAGAGAAACCCCAAAGCCAAAACCAGTCCTATTCCATTGTGATCATTGTGGAAAGGATGGGCACATTGAGGAGTTTTGCTAGAGGAAGAAGAGAGAGGTAAGGCAGAGAGAAGGAGATGGGTAACAGGGATAGGTACTACTCTTCCCATAGAGTACCTGTGTCTCGTACACCCTGCCTAGAAGAGAGGCTTTTGTGCGTTCAGTTCCTTATTTGGGTGTTCGTGGTGTTCCAGCTCGTGGTGAGTTTGCTAGGCAACCTCCTGCTCGTGGTTAGTTTGGTGCAGGGAGGTTCGACCTTAGCTTTGAGGCGAGGAGAGAGTCTAGGCCGCGTTTTCCCCCGCGTGGTGCTAGAGGTCCTACGGTGAGACACGAGAGGGTTCCACGGAGTAACTTTGATTTTGCTAACCCCTCTTTTGAGCAGATGGCCTGACACTGGTTTAACTCTTTCTGTGCTAACCCTAGTGTCGAGTCGTTCACTCATTCTCGTTCTCGCTTTTGATTGTGCAGGTGGGAGGCATGGAGAACTTTTGGTTGATGGACTCTGGTTGTTCAAGGCATATGACCGGAGATAGGAAGTGGTTCTCCAGCCTCACCCCGATGGTGTCCAAGTAGTACATCACTTTTAGAGATAAGGGTAAAGGTAGAGTGTTGTCTGAGGGTGCTATTCAGGTGAGCGACAGCTCTGTGTTGAAACGGGTGGCTCTTGTCAAGAATCTTGGTTTCAAATTGCTTTCAGTTTCTCAGCTTCTTGATGAGGGTTATGAGGTTCGGTTTAAGAGTGGAGATTCTTGGATTCTTGATTCTCAAGGTGATCTTATATGTATGATTATTCCTGAGGGTCAGATCTTTCGTGCTGATTTTTCTCGATCATTTGGTCCTTCTCATTGTTTGATTGCCGGTACTTCTTTTGAGCTCTGGAGGTGGCATTGGAGATTGGGTCATGTGAGCTTTGATTTACTCACACGCTTGAGCACTCTTGACCTTATCCGAGGATTGCCCAAGCTCAAGTTTGAGAAAGATTTGGTGTGTGTACCTTGTACGCATGGTAAGATGGTCGCCTCTTCTCACCCACCTTTGAGTGAGGTGATGACTGAGCGTCCTGGGGATCTTTTGCATATGGACTTGGTTGGTCCAGCTCGCGTTCGCTCAGTCGGTGGGAAGTGGTATGTTCTTGTTGTGGTGGACGACTATTCTCGCTATACTTGGGTGTTTTTCTTTGCGTCTAAGGATGAGACTTTTGATTTTGTTTGAGATCTGATTTTGAGGTTTAAAAATGAGAGCAATGGTGGTGCCATGAGAGCTATACGCAGTGACAATGGTACGGAATTTAAGAACACCCATTTTGATGCCTTTTGTCGTGATCTTGGTCTTGAACACCAGTATTCGTCACCATATGTTGCTTGCCAAAATGGTGTGGTTGAAAGGAAGAATCAGACTCTTTGTGAGATGGCCAGGACGATGCTAGATGACCACAGGACTCCTAGGAAGTATTGGGCAAAGGCAGTAAATACAACTTGTCATGTGTCAAATCGAATTTTTCTTCGTGCTTTCAAGAAGAAAACTTGCTATGAGCTTTTTCACGGTCGTACTCCACGTGTGAGTCATTTCCGGGTATTTGGTTGCAAGTGTTTCATTCTTAAGAAAGGAAATCTTGACAAATTCGAGTCTCATTCGATGGATGGAATTTTTCTTGGTTATGCTAATCACTCCCGAGCATATCATGTGCTCAATATTGAAACTAATCAAATCATGGAGACTTGCGAAGTCACTTTCGACGAGACCATTCCATGTAGCTCTTCTGTCTTTGAGTGTGCAGGTGACGAGGAGCTGGGACAGTCCATTTTTGAGGAAGAACAGGATGATGAGGAAGATGATGAAGAAGGTCATGCACCGAATGGAAATCTTGTACCCTCTACTTCCACTACTACCACGACTTTCGACGACGGCCCATCTGCTACCCCTTCGTCGAGTCGCGCTCATGATCAAGCTCAAGTGCAAAGCTGCTGTTGAGGGGGAGGCAATCTCGAGGCGAGAAGCTCCCAGGCGGGTACAGAAGGATCATCCTTCGTCAAGGATCATAGGTGATTTAGATGAACGCACTACACGGTCAAGGTCACAGAATATCTCCCATTTCGCTCATTCTGCTTTTGTTGCGTCTTTTGAGCCCAAAAATGTTGGACACGCACTATCTGATTCTGATTGGGTTAATGCCATGCATGAAGATCTTGGAAACTTTGAGAGAAACCACGTGTGGGAGTTAGTTGAACCACCTCCAAATTGCCAACCCATAGGAACCAAGTGGGTTTTCAAGAACAAGAGGGGTGAGGATGGAGAGATAGTGAAAAACAAGGCGAGGTTGGTTGCTCAAGGGTTTTTGCAGCAGCACGGGATAGATTATGAGGAGACATTTGCTCCTGTTGCCCGTTTGGAGGCAATTCGGATCCTTTTAGCATTTTCAGTTGCTAAAGGGTTCAAATTGTACCAAATGGACGTGAAGAGTGCCTTTTTGAATGGGGTGATCAAGGAAGAAGTGTATGTGAGGCAACCCTTGGGTTTGAGAGTGAGAGGTACCCACACCGAGTGTTCAAACTCCACCGAGTGTTATATGGCCTAAAGCAAGAACCCAGAGCATGGTATGGCAGGTTGAGAGGGTTCTTGCTTAGCAAGGGGTTTGAGATGGAAAAGGTTGACAAGACACTCTTCTTGTTGATGCATGGCAATGATCTTTTAATCGTTCAGATACACGTGGATGATATCATTTTTGGTGGCTCTTCTCACAATCTTGTTGCCAAGTTTGCAGATGATATGAGCAGGGAATTTGAGATGTCTATGATGAAGAGTTGCAGTTCTTTCTCGGGCTACAGATCAAGCAACACAAGGACAGGACGTTTGTGCACCAAAGCAAGTACACAAAGGACATTCTCAAGAAGTTTGACATGAGCAACTCCAAGCCGATGACTACTCCGATGAGTACAACTACAGCCTTGGATGCAGATGAGGACGGAGAACCAGTGGACCAGAAGGAGTACCAGAGCATGATCGGCTCCCTCCTCTACTTGACGGCTACGAGGCCGGACATACAGTTCAGCGTGTGTCTGTGCGCTCGTTTTCAGGCTTCACCGAGGACTTCACATCGGCAGGCCATCAAGAGGATTTTCAGGTATCTCAAGCATACTCCTGAGTTGGGTCTTTGGTATTCTGCTGCTTCCTCACTTGCCCTCCATGGTTATTCTGATGCGGATTTTGCTGGGTGTCGTGTGGATCGCAAGTCTACTTCTGGACAGTGTCAGTTTCTTGGTTCGTCTCTTGTGTCTTGGTCTTCTCTGAAGCATTCTAGTGTAGCCCAATCCACCACAGAAGCTAGTGTGTTGTTGCCGCTAGCTGTTGTTCCCAGTTGCTTTGGATCACCTACACTCTGAGAGACTTTGGCTTAGATTTGTCCAGTGTACCACTTCTTTGTGATAGCACCAGTGCCATAAGCGTAGCCAAAAATCCCGTGCTCCACTCCAAAACCAAGCACATAGAAGTGAGATACCACTTTCTGAGAGATCATGTGGAGAAAGGAGACATTGAGCTTGCCCATGTGTCTACCCAAAACCAGCTTGCAGACATTTTCACAAAACCACTCGACCAAGTTACATTCACACGCTTGCGAGGAGAACTTGGTGTGTGTTCGCTTTTCTGAGCTGAGTTTTGGAGACTTTGTTGTAGCATATGTATACTAGTGTATCGTTGATGTACATTTTCACTTTTGTATCTTGATTTTTCATCTTTGTATCTTGATGTATAGTTCTTTTTGCATCTTGTGATATATCATGCTGCATTTTTATCATATCTTAGGATGAGCTTCTCCTATATGTAGTGATTGCTACAACCTCCTACATCTTAGAGTTCAGGCAGGCTTGCTAGGGATTGGTTGATGATTGGCTATGCTCTTGATGGTTTTGGTATATATCTGTTGAGATAGTCAATTTTTAGAAGTAAAATGATACATTGAACTTAAACATTTCACCCATGAGTAAATACCCTGATATGTCTTGTTTGAGCCAAAATGACTATATCTTGCTTAGATCATGCCAGGATTTGATGTTCTTTTCAATTGGGTCAAATACCTTTGTCATCATGAATGTTTAGCCCGTGTTTTATCTTATGGAGGAGCATAAGCTTCTTTTTGTCGCAAAGATATTTCATGTACCATGATTAATTTGAAAAACTTGACAAATGAGATGTCTATGCTTGAAAGAAGAAAAATGAGAAAAAGATACATTTGAAGAATATTTATGCTCATGTCTCTATGCTTTCACCTTTGCACACACTTGCACACATGGGTGCTAAGTGGTTGCATGATGTTTGCCGGAGAAGTCTCCCTTGTGAAGTGAACACATGGCTCTGTGCTTTGATACGACATGAGATCGAACTTGGGCGTTTGTAATGATCTTTTGTTAAGAACACTTGTCCTTTCATAATCTTGATAAGATGAAATTCATTTTTGTTTAAACAATCCATGTTTAGGACTTTGCTCATGTGGTGACTTTTTTTGATAAAATATGAACAAATTGATTGGCTATATGTCTTTACCTTCTTGATGGCAATGCCTTTGTGATGCTATGAACTATCCAGCTTGCTTTTTCTCTAATTTGTAGCATTTTGTAGTGCTCATTGTATATTTGAGAAACTTGTAGTTGCATCTTTTGCATTTCTTGACTTGATTTGTGGATTGTCAACAAGGGGGAGAATTTATGAAGGGTTTCTACAAGGAAAACACTGCTGGTTTTTGCGAGCATTTGTGTGTGACTTGCAGTTTTTGTGCATGGATCTGCCTAGGGCGGTTTAACCGCCCCTGTGCAGTGAGCACGAGAGTTGAGGGATTTGAGCCATTTTTTGACACATTTTCGCACGCACGAATTCACTTGTTAATGGCGAGTTTGCATCTATGCAGGGGGGTGCTTTGTGTATCCTGAAAAGTGTTTTGGAGATTTGTGGTTTGTGCTTTGTGCTTTGCTCTTTTGTCAATGGTGTTGAGCCCTTTTCACTTCTCATGGAAGGGTCGGCATTTTCTGAAGCTTTCTCTTGCGAGTGACTTTGTTCTCAGCTTGTTCTTGCTTTTTGTCACTTGCTTAAGCCTTGTTTTCGATTTCTTTTCTGTTTTCTATTTATACCTATCTTGATTATGTGTGTGTTGTCAATGCACTCATCAAGGGGGAGATTGAGGACCGGGTGTGTCTGAGGACCGGTGGATGGTCTCTTCCTGGTGTGATGAGTGATTGACAACATGGTGTGGATTGACGTTTGCCTTGGCTCAAATATTGCAGGTGTAGAATGCGGCTTGATTGCATTGGTGCAGGTGAAGAACAAGCGCGAAAGGTCTTAGCCATGGCGGCCTCCAGGGAGTGGAGAGACAAGTAGGCTTGGTTCGAGGGACCCGGTGGCCACATGGATCAAGTGCGGTTCACATGGTGGCAAGAACGAGCAAGGGAATGTGGTTCTGGTGTGAGGTAGCGGCTCACAACTGAAGCTCGTACGCGGACATGAAGGCGGTGCAAGGTAGCGGCTCACAACCGAAGCTTGTACGAGGGGTTTGGTGGTTTGGCCAAAAGACCATCAGGTGGGCGGTTTTCCTTGGTTTGGGCCTCAAAACCAAGGCCGAGGACTCGGCGTGGCGAAAACGGGCCGTGGGCCGGTCAGCCCCCCCCCCCTGGGCAGGGCCCGTGAGCGTCGAGGAGCGCCAGAGGAAAGTAAGCTTGCAGTGGAAGGTGTCCCAGCTGGAAAAGATTCGATTCAAATGTCAAATTTGCTCCTGAGGGGTATGTATCGCTTAGGGGTAGTTGAGTCATTAGAGAACCACCACTTGGACTATAAATAGACTCAACTGGGGTTGGTGGCTGCTATCTCTCTTGGCTTAGTTCTATTTTCCTTTGGTTTTTCCCTTTCTAGTTTTCTATAGGCTAGCTAGTGCTTCATCGGAGAAATCTTTAAGAGGGTAGGATGTGGTAGGATTGCTAGTCTCTTTGTAAGAAGTTGACCTCATCATGTATGGAAGATTTAGCTTTTACTCATCCTCTCTTGTGTGATTTCTTTGTTCATCCCGTAGCTCTTTTTGGTCTCTTTGGTGGATTTTCGATTCCTTGTGTTTGAGGCCGTTTCTTTGTGAGTTTGCTTGGGAGATTCACATATGAGCTCGTGGAGACTCTTCTCTTGGTGATTTGCCCTCACAAACTGCAAGAATCGCTTCGAATTTGGAGGTTTTTGGATGAACTCGGGATTGGGTGTTCTTGGTGCTAGATCCGTGATTCCTCATGATTGAGGGTGTTTTGGGGCTTGATCTTCGAGCTAGAGGATGCCCATGAGGTATTCCCACTGTCCCCAAAGTTTCACTTCAATCCGTTGAGCGAATCGGGAGATCGGGTAATTCAATTTTGGGAGTTGACTTTCGGATCCCGTGGCTACAGGCTTGTGCGGTTTAACCGCGCCCCCCTGGCCGGTTTAACCGCCCCTGGGCGCTTTAACCTCCCCTAGGACGGTTTAACCGCCTCTGCCTGGGAAGAGGAGAGTTCGTTTCGGTTTGGTTGGATTTCTATTCGATTTGCTCGATTTGGTTTCCGTTGCCGTGATCGTGTTCCTAGGGTCAGTAGCTTCTCAGTAGCTACGTGATCTTGGCTAGATCGTGTTGCGAGGATTTGGAGTTGAGTTGGGATAAAAGCCGGATTAGTTGAGAAGAATTTTTATCGGCTCCCATTTACTTCCTCCCTCTCTGGTCGCCTAATCGGTCCTTCAACACTCCTTTCTTAGTTAAGCTATGAAAGAACATCATTGCTTTCTTGTTAATTCAAACTATCAACATGAATGTATGTAATATTGGTCTACCTACTTATTTTCTTATTTAATCCTCTGGCTCTGTTACTTATATGCAGCTTTTGAGTTATATTTTTCATGTGCTATCTGCAGCAAGCTAGGAGGGGCTGAAGAGCTGGAGCTTCAAGGTTCCTTCTGCCACCACCATCGAATAGCAGGTATAGTCAGGATAAATTATATGCGTCTGGTGAAATATCCTTCTTTCTTGGATACTGATAAAGAGCAAGCATCCTTTTTATTTTCATTCTAAACCATACCAACCTGTCCTTAATTAGTAGCATCCCTCCTTGTTCATGCTGTGGCACTGAGCACACCTGCTGTAGTGGTTTGGATTGGGCAGTTGCTTACTGATTAGTTTGGGGGAAATTTGGGTGGCAGGTTTAGTATCGTGATCATGGGAGTCAGCGGCTGTGTCAGATCGAGATTTGGTACAGCTACACATCATGTTTTAGATATGCAACCAGTTCAACAAGAAGTTTTCATTTTAATTACCTTGGGGGAATGCATGGTTGACATGGGTCCAGATCAATAGCCAAATAGTTTATTGCTATGGCTAGTTGCTCCTTGTACAGATCAATAGCCAAATATCAGCTGCAAGGCTTTCAGAAGTACCTAATCAATGACGATGAAGATGGGAAGTACTCTTGAGGAAAAGAAGTAGCAGCTGCAAGGCTTTCAGAAGTAGTTGCTGATGGATGAACGGACAAGAGTTCTTGCTTTCATTTCTTGACTTGTGTTAGTAGAAGGAAACTCTAGTTTACAATGTTTCGTTATTGATGTGATTGGTATTTGAATGGGTTATAGTGAATGATGGATGGATTTGATTAATAATATATATATGTGTGTTGCATCAATCTCTGTTTTGATTATTCTATTGCAATAGAGAATTATCATATGGTGACAATATATTTTCTGTTGTTATATCCATTGAGCATATAGCCACGACCCAGACTGTTGCACTAGCCTGTATACATATAGCCACGACATATTTGTGATACATTGCAAGCATATTGCAACACTTTATTGTCGTTGCGATATCCGTAGCACATATAGCAACAACATATGATTCGTTACTCTACCTTGTACGTCTAATACGACGAAATTTTTCGTTGCAATATGGCTAAATCATATAGCCATGACTCGTACGTCGTTGCGATACGCTCTAAGCATATAGCAATTACATTTTTCATTGTGATAGCCACTCATCATGTCGCAACGACATATTTCGTTGGGATATGGATGACGTATATAGCAATGAGTAGTATTTCGTTGTGATATCATGTGAGCATATTGCAACAACATAAGTCACGTATTGCAACAACACTCTTGCATTGCAATACCGCTTTTTTTGCAACAGCACAAGGTCGTCGCAATATCATGACATAGCAATGACGCCTATCGTTGCAATAACAAATACTGCAACGACAATGGACGTTGCAATTGCCACTAATGGCAACAACGATCGTCGTTGCAACAACTAGCATGTATGGCAACGACAACCTTAGTAGTTGCGATACCCTATTGCAACGCGGTTTTATGCAACGACCAGATTTTGTATTGCAACTATTTTGAGTCGTCGCAATTCCACACTATTGCCACGAATTTACACATATTGCAACGATTTCGTGTCGTTGCACCAGAGGAAAAACGTTGTAGTGTTTGTAATACCTTTTGAACTTTTATCATCATTCTGGATGACACAATTTAAATAGTATACTTCTTCAGTATAAAGATCTCTTAATACTGAGGTTCCAAGGTCGCCTCTTGGCACACAACCTAGATGTGGCTTTTATAATATTTATTACTTCCTCCGTCCAAAAATATAAGTATTTGCTGGCTTTCAGACATCATGTTTGACCATCCGTCTTATTCAAAAATTTATAAAAAATATAAAAACAAATAAGTCATACTTGAAGTATACCTATAGATAAAACAAGTCATAATAAAAAAATAATGTATTTATTAAATTTTTGAATAAGATGGATGGTCAAACGTGATGCACGAAAGTTGAAAACTGCTTATATTTTGGGACGTGGGAGTAGTTGTAGTTGGCTCATTGTAAGCCAGTCATGTAGTAGCGGTTGATTGGTGGCCACACCAATACTAGTGGACTTGTAGTATCCCTTCGAGTGCTCTTTATTTCATTACAAATTTATCTAATAATTTCTAATGACGCGGGGATGAGGCCGCGGGTGGAGGGGGCCGCGGCGGCACGAATCTCTGCTCTAGCCGCCATGGAGAGATCCGGCCGGGCGAGCTCCAAGGGGTTGTGGCCGTGGGCGGCGTGAGCTCCTCTGCCAGCCGGCCACGCGTGGAGACAGGGTGGAACTTGGATGTCCTCCATGGGGATGAGCTCGCGGGTGGAGGGGGCGGCACGGGTGGAGGCGGCGCCGCAGGTGGAGGCAGTGGCCAAGGATGAGGCGGCGGCCAGGAAGGAGGCGGTGGTTAGGGAGCAAGGAGGGCGTAGGTGGAAGGTGCGGCTGGGTGGAAGAAGGGAAAAGATAAGGCTTAAAAAATTAGATTAGAAAAAAGTTTCGATACAGGATAAAGGTGGGCCTATTTTGATGACAGGTGGAAACCCACTCAAACCTGTCTAACGGTGTTAAAACAGCCATCCATTCCAATTTTTCCGTCCCTCGTACCAAACAAAAAACATGAATAAACTTGTACCTTACAACTATAAACACAAAATTAGACGGTCCCATCCCTTCAACCAAACCTTGTCTCTCTACCAAACACCCCCTCAGGGAACATACCAGTCCACAAAACTATGACAATATACATTGATGTAGAAAACTGGTGAGACACCAATAAATAATTAACTGTAGAAAGATTTTTTATATCATCAGTTTATTTTAGAAAATGCATAAAGAACCATGGCGGTATACCATATTAGTTAATTATTTTCTTTCACGGAGATATATTGATGGTAGAAAATTACCTTCTTTCCGTAGCCAGTCTCCCGCCTACAAAACTGATGAGTCTTTATCCCACCAAATGACTAGGTTCCTTTTAGATAATTATATTTCAGCCGCTACGGCGACCAATGCATATAGTTATGTATTGTTACAAGTTTATACCCACTATAAGCCATGCATGGAGTTAAAAAAAAAGAAATTTTGGAAGTTCAAACTAAATATTAAACTCTCAAACATTGCCAATAAAACCAGCTAAGAGGCAATTCTATTGATGAAACTCCAACTGTGAATGGCAAAGACTTTCATAGCGACAATCCGACAGACTCAAGCTTACTGCAATCCATGGTTGATGCAAGGCGATTTTCCTCCTTCTGTAGAAATGAATCCAATATATCCCTCTGAAGAGTACCTGCTATCATGAAGCCACTAAGCTTTTGCCAAACACTACAACATTTCTTGATTGCCAAATTGCCCAATGGACTGCACTTGCCCCGCTAGTATTAGTATCTGAAACTTAAGTTTTATATTTATACTGAACAACCAGCAATTAAACATATACTCTATACTAGTTTGCGGAGATAAATTAAAGCAAATGTGAACAATTATCTACTTAAATTTTACCACATGACAGTGAAAAAATAAATGTTGAATGGTCTCATTAATTAAACAGAAAGAATACAACATATTATCATGCAATGCTTAGGACGATAAGGGTTTTGCGTGGGTTGTGGAGAGGTACACAAATTTACTATGATGGGGCCTCTTGTTGTTCCGCGATATTTACTGCACAGTGGATTCAGGGGAAGGTACGAAGATTTGTCCTCAAGTAGTGTTGTGTCCACTGAGAAAAAGGCAGCGCGTTCCTGCAGATCAGCAGACAACAACCAATAATATAGATGCTCACTGATCTGATGCCTGCTATTCATCATATAGACATATGATTCGTCCAGGAATCATGTATAGTAACTGTGACAGGGAATTGACCGATGACCACAGGCAGAAGCGTACGTTGTCCAATCGAGACGTACAGGTACGTGTACGTATGTATGCCGACACCACGGAGATACCGTATCCAAATACGTAAGGAGTGGCGCTGGCGTATAAAAGAAAAGGAATAAGAAAATGCAACGCAAAAATAAAAAAAAATATCTCCACACTAAAAACGTTTGTTTAATATTGGGGAAAAAAGAAATATCAAAGGCCACAGTTGGTTTGGTTGGACTCAAATCTCAAAGGGACCTACGAAACAAGACTACCTTTCAGACTTTCTGATTAACCAGCTAGAGATGTGAGCTCTGGAGGAAGGGAAAAAAAAATGCATGGCCACCCAGGCTAGCAAACATGATGCACTAGAACCCCAACAAATATTGTGGTGGCAACAATAAATTATATTTGAGTAAACTGTACTTCAGTTCTATGCATATATAATTGGAGTTGTTTTACAATGCTTGAAAAGTACCAGAAGGTACCGGGAGGTACCTTTCCTATCAGCCTGATGGACGATCCTTATTTGTTTAAAGTATTGTAAAATTCCGCATATAATTGTTATGTTGTTTCACTTTAGGCCTTCTTCGATCATCTTTTAGGCCTTCACTTTAGTTCTAGTCCAATGTTATACTTTAATCTATATTATTAAAGTTGTGTACATGAGGATTATTTCTTATGATGAGTATTCGGTTCATCTGTCATCGTGTATATATAATTGTGCAGATTTGCAGCTGCAGAAAGAAATTATACATGGAGCAGAAGATTCAATTAAGCGTGATTCCAAAGCAACAGTTAATTTCGCCTCTCCATAAACCAGAAAAGATGGATTGTTTTGTTAAAGAATCTTTGGACCCATAAAAAGCGGAATTTGTGATTGAGTTATTAGCATCTGCTAGCTGGGCAATCACGTCACCGGCCAAATAAAAAGTATGCATGTTCTCCAAGCAATTTTTACTTATAAAAGCTATATTTCACCCATCCATATCAAATAAATGAAAGTTGAGGGCATATCTAAGACTTGGATGAGAAGAAGGATAAAGATAGGGGATTATATGCATAAAACTATCTACATCACATATCCCTGTGATAAAATACATCTACGTGGTGTGTGTGTCTATATATATATATATATATGAAAATCCTTTCTACACGCGTCCTATATATATATATATATATATATATATATATACAGAAATTTTATAATGCACCTTGTTGCATTTACTATAGAGAATGCACTCACCCTGGCTGCAACTGTCTAATCGCATAACTGCAACTGTACTGCACCCAATTGCGACTACTTAGTGCGCAACGCGTTAGGTTGCAACTGGGTCGTGTCCAGTTGCAACTAATCGAGATCTGTTGCAATTTATTTTCGTCAAGTTGCAAATGGTCAAGTGTCGTAGTTGCAATTGGTCTAGTCATCCGGTTGCAATTCATAGCGTGTTCGCGTTTAGTTGCAACTGGAACAGATCTGCTTTCTAAAAACATGGACCGGATCTGTTGCATTTAGTTCCGCCAAGTTGCAATTTGTCAAGTGTCGTAATTGCAACTGATACAAAGTTCGTGTCTGGTTGCAACTATACCAGATCTGTTGCAATTAGTTCCGTCAAGTTGCATGTTGTTAAGTGTCGTAGTTGCAACTGGATTAGCTCCGCTGCTGCAACTCGTAGGGTCTGTAGGGTCTGTGCATTCACTATACATAATGCAACAAGGTGCATTTTAAGGTCGTCCTATATATATATATATCTTCAAAAGATGAATGAATTACTACTTTAGAAATTGGATTAAACAAAGGCAAGCAAAATTTGGTCAACTTCGTTGAGTTCAAAAGTAAAACGAAAAATAAATAATGACGTGCCTTTTGACACCACATTGTATTTTGTGCCAAATATTCATCATGTTTCTAAAGAAACTCTCTGTTTGGCAATGCATATCCACATATGTCATTACACACAGACCAATGATGCCATCAACCAAAAATTAGGCTGACACGTCTATTGATTATCATATCAGTAGGTAAATGTTATGGACACCGGCCGGAAAGGTTTCAGAAGAGCAAATTTAGAGTGAAAAAATAACTAGCTTCAATCCTATTACTGAACTTTCAACAAAAAATGTTAATGAGCTCCATGGCCATGCATATCTAATTAACCTACATGACAGTGCTATTAATGATAACAACCATCATTACCAGCACAGATGAGGCAACATGAATGGTTTGTTTTTATAGCAGAAATAATTCAACCTAGGCGATGCAGTAGCCAAAGGCCAGCGATAGGCATATATATATTGTCTCAACAAAAATGGCCATAAATATCCCCCATCGTGTCATTGTCCTCAGTCTCATCCATTTTGAGGCCGCGTCAACCATGCATAATCGCACGTACCTATGGACATGGCCACAGACCCACCAATGCCATCCTCCTTCAGGTCCACGAAGGCGTGCTAGCTAGCGTCCTCCTCGCTTCCTCATCGCCTTAGTATTCAGAGTTTGTGGGGTCAGGTCAAAGTCCTTACCAATTCTTCCGCTTCCAAGTCGGAGATAGAATCACGGGACGGGCAAAACACTTAAAAATGCTTTCTCAAATCTCAAGAATGGTGTTTAGGTACACATGGTTCCCTATAATATAACCATGATACATATTCCATTTGTTTCACAAAGGGTTCGTCTAATTGTTGACGATACCTTTGAAAAAATAGATCAACGACAGACAAATTGTTGCGTACAGCTAGTGTGTTGCCATGTGTGAAAGAAAACTATGTTCATGATTCATGCAAGTTCTTGATAAACAAGAAGTCCTACATGATCATTTCGTAGTATAGATTATTTTCCATTAACTTATTCAATAGGTGGCTCTTATTACTTAGAAGTTTCTTACTTGACCACAACATGCGAAAAGATAGAAAAACAGTACTCTAATTTAAATAATTATAAACACGGCGTGTAACCTATCTAGCCATTTCTTCTATTCATTTCCCTGTTTCTCTCTCTTTTTTCCCTTTCTAATTACTAGCTTTGTATTTTCTTATATAATCTATAAAATCAGATCAATATAGGGTTCCCCTGTTGACCTCTTGCTTTCATAAAAAAAAGATTGTAAATGTCTTCCAAGATTTTGAGAACTAGAAATCTTCACAACAATATTAAAGATAATTAAGATCTAGGGGTTCTGATAAATAAAAAAATCCTAGAAGTTATTATCAATATTGATCCTTTGAAAATGTAAAGCATGTATAATTTGCATTTTGAAGTATCTAGCCAACAAATTGCAGGTGTAAATTGATCCGGCGATACTTTTTGTGCATAAATTCTCCCGTAAACGTCCTTGCTTATTACAAGTTGAATAATGAAACCCCATCAAAATTTCCAGACAATCCTCAATTTTAGAAATAAACTAGGCTCCATTCCTAGCGGAAATTGCTATGAAAAATCATATTTCGTGCATAAATTCTCCCATAAATATTCTCACTTAGCTTTTCTTTGGGTAAATATTTGGTGCAAACCACCTCTTAGTGGAATTGTGAAAAACCCTCCAAAAATCATATTTGAAAGTTTTAAAAAATTTGAAACGATGCACATCTATAATCCATACATATATGTACTTTGTTGCAAAAGTTGAGATGCAAGCTCTAGGTAGAAAAATTCATACAAAAATGACAAAACTGAGGTGCATGTGAACTAGAATAAACATGTCCATAAATTTTGTCTTCTAGTGCCCAAACACTTGAACTTTGTTATTTTTATATGAATTTTCCCCATTGAGTTTGCATCTCAACTTTTGCAACAAAATAAATCTATGCATACACAATGGATGTGCATCGTTTCAAATTTTTTGAAAACTTTCCAATATATTTTTTAGAGTGGTTTTCACGCTTCCACCAAAGGCGTGGTTTGCACCCAATATTTACCCTATTTTCAAACAAAAAAAATCTACATATGAAAATCAATTAAACATGCTATTCTCTATCGTGTTACAAACCAGAGAGAGTTTATTTCAGATTAAAATATATATAGTACAACTGGAAAACCTGCAGCAGCTAGCTAGCCCATAAAATTGCCTGATCATGCAACAGAGGCCAGCTTCGCAGCTAGGTACGTGTACGTGAGTACGTGTTCAGGGTGAACGACAAATACCTAATGGCAATCCAGCAGCATGACACATAGATGGACGGGAGGACAAGGAACGACAAAATACCTAGTAATGTGTGAAACAGAGATAGTACCACGACCTGAACCCCAAAGGTGCAAACGAGATAGATGTATGCGCAGCCGTCTAGAGTCTCAGCTCGAGGTCGAGGTCCTCGCCGGCGCCAGACGAGGGTGCCATACCGGTAGGCGCAACGGAGGCTCTGACCCAATTGAGCATGTCGATCGTGCCGTCGCAGCCAGCCGGCGTGCCATCAGCTCCAGAGCTCACCGGAGCAAAAAGCAGGGCGCGCCGTCGCTGCATTTGGGCCCGATAGCTTGTGGCGTCGCCGGGGTGCTGCACATCCTCGTCGTGGCCACCGTGGGGAACCGTGGGAATGGACATGGCGGTGACGCTGCTGGCGCCGCCGGCGTCGTGGCTGCCGTCGTCGTAGACGAAGGGGTTCCAGCAGGCGCTCCGCTCCTTCTTATGCGCGTTCTGGTGGCCACCGAGCGCCTGCGACTTGAGGAACGTCCTGTCGCAGAAGAGGCAGGGGTACACGCGGCGGAGGTTCTTGCCGGCCCCGTCCGCGGCGGCGGCGCTGCCAGTCGCCGGTGACAACGACAGGGACAGGTCCGCCGCCACCGCTCGTCGCGGAGCGCTAGGCCTTGGCGATGATGAGCACTCCATGCACAATGCCGGCCTTCTGGGAAAAAGTGGGAATTGAACAATATTCAGGTTGCTGCTTGCCACAAACCAGAAGTTGGCCTGGATATATATGCGTCCTGATCGATCAACAGGTTAAGCTTGTGAGGCCGGGTAATTAGTTGCTTCAAAAATTCCATCGAATTTGACGTGGATGAAGGAGAACCACACCAAGCGATATTTGGACTAATTTGGAATAATATTTGTGTATGCGTTGGGTCGATCAGAACGTGAAGAAACATTAGACGCTGGCTGGATCGTCCAACGGTTCAGGTGGGCATGTTTCCTCGCACAAACAAGCTAGATATGGGGACATGCATTACAAGACAACCAATCAATTGTTTGATCACAGGCATAAGGACTCTTCAAGGACAAAAGTCATAAATTAGATGTACTTTTTCAATAAATATAAACATTCCTTTTTCTAGAAATATAATTAGAAATTAGATAACAAGCTATATATCTGAGGTTTGGGTTTTTCTAGGCGGGGACAGAGAATGTTGTTTTCTCTTTATAAAAAAAAACCATGGAGCAGCGTAAACCCGCCAGTATTGTGAGCGAGAATAAGCCAAAACAAACCAAAACAGAGAAGTAAAACACTGTGTTAATAACAAATTAATCGCCGCTTCATCAAGGTATACTTATACCAGCAATTTATCCAAAAGTGCTACCGGTGTATGGTATTTCTAGTGATATGTAGGCGACGGGTGCAGTGGAGGGTGATGTGATGGTGCCAGGTATATGCTTATCATTTTGGCTTGCATTTGGGGGTTATGGTGTGGCGTAGGCTGCAGTGGATGGAGTGTATGACAAGAGGTCAGTTGCACTAGGGCAGTATGAGAACCTAGACCTTGCTAAATGTTCCATGGTCGGGCCTTGAGGATAACAATGACAACAAGTAAAAAAACCAATGATAAAAATATGATCGCTAACTTTACATCATTCTTCAGCATCTATGTTTGTGGCATCAATAAGTGGCAGAGATTGAATCCATTATCAGTTTCATTAATTAGATAGGCCTAGTAGTGGCACAAAGTCTCTTTTGTATAAGATTTCGATGACAGGATTTTGTATACGACCTAGATGGTTATGTTTGCCCCACTGGTGCTTGGATGAAGCAACCTTTTTATCCATATGGTTTCTATGTGATCATCCAGGTCACTATATATATTGCAATAAAGTGTTTTCTGATATGGAATTAATGAAAATTGTAACATAAGTTATATTATGTACCTTGTACGTTGTTTAATTTCTTGACTCTTGTTTTTTTTTTTGTGGTCTTTGGATGATCCATTCAAATCAACAATCTTGGAGTATACTTGTACTATAAATCTTAAGTTAGGGTAAAAGGAATAAATTTATTTTGATGTATCCCATCCAAAATTGTAATTTAGTTCACTGGAGCTGTCTCCTTTCTCCAGAGATGGAGATCTGGAGTTTGACACATACACACACACACACACACACACACACACACACACACACACACACACACACAAAATTATGCTGATATCGGAATTGGGAAGGGCAAAAGGTGCATCACTCGTTTCAAGATTTTGTGGTCATTGTTTTTTTCCTAATTCTGAGCTTAAATAAAATTTTACTAATTAAATTTTCAAAGTTCAAATTTTGGTAAATTCAATTGCTAACTTAGTGCCCAAACATGCATTTAAGAATAGGTCCAATGGAATTTATTATGACATCCACCACACGACACATGGTAGCTCAAATACATGGTCATTTCTTCATGGATCCAATGCTACCAGCATGCAGGTCCCAGTCAATTTCTGGTAGGGTGGGCTGATGATATTGGCTGAATTGTAGGGTAGTCTCTTGTGGTCTAAAAATTTAGACTTCGTTGATAACAATTTTTGTAGTTTCATATGTTCTCCTAGTCTCGGTAATTAACTATTTCTCATGGTCTTAGAAGATTATTGTCTGATGGGTTTACAATAGGAACCATGACAGATAGTGGTTTTTGTCATAACTAAATATCCATGAACCATGATAGAAAATGGGCTCAATCTCATAAAGTTAGTCTGGCAATTGTGGAACTATGCTAACCATAATGGGAGATGACCCTTTGTATAGCTGCAAATTCGGAAGAAGAAACAACCTGAAATATTGTCGGTGTTCGAACCCTCGGAGGGCCGAACTCTAGTAGAAATGCGCTGTGTCCTGTCTCTCGATGGCCGGCGAAAGGAATAACACAATGACACGATGATTTTATCCTGGTTCCGGCGTGGGGCCGTACGTCCAGCAGAGCGTGCGTGAGCACTGTATTAACTTGCACCGGGGTGCTTGTAGTAGGGGGGCTATAAGCAAGGCGGGAGAGGAGGTGAGGCCTCCAATTCCCTGGGTATTGATTGAAGGTGTGGCTAAGGATGATGTCGGGGCGTGTGAGCGAGTGCGAGATGAGTATATGCGTGTCCCCGTTCCAGGGGGCTGCCTCCCCCATTTATAGGCCAAGGAGGGGCAGTAACAAAGGACAACGTACAGTAGAATCTACAGTGGTTGCGTACGGTGAGGCGTGGTGTCGAGCATGGCCGTCGTCATTGCACATCTCTTCAACTGTGTGGAGTGGCTCAGCGTCCTTGGCTTCAGTTGGCGGTGTGGCGCTTCCTGTGGATGACGCATGCTGCTTATCCTCTCGCCTCGAGGGTGCGCGTCGTCCGTCGTCGTCTTTGGTGGCAGGCCGTACACCTCTTCGAGGGCTTCCCATGCCTGCTCGAGGGCCTCCCACGCTGGGTTAGGCAGCACAGGAGAGCGCAATAGTACTAGCCTGTCTGCACAGTGTTGCACACGTCTGCACAGTGCCGGGGATGGCGACAAAGTGACGGGAGTTGGCAGATATGACCGGGGATGGCGAGGGATTTTGCTTTTGACTTCCGTGTCCTGCTGCAGTTCCGGGGCATTAAATGCCTTTGTCCGCGGGACAGCTGGGCACGCTTCGTGGGCCTCGCGGTCGAGGGGTAGTCTCAAGCGAGGCAGAGATGTACCGTCGAGGGGTTTCCCTGGCCTCGACCAAGGAGGCCTCGATCGAGGCGGAGTTTCTTGCTCCCTCGAGGGGTGATCGTGACCCTCGAGCGAGGCGGAGATGGTGCCAGCGCCCAGCTTGTCTGATACTTGTCTTTTGATTTAGCTATTTCGAGCGGGTTTCGGGGTTATTACCACGCGGTATTAAGAACCCCTTTATGGTTGACACCAACAAATATAATCATAATTTTTTTTGTAACCAGACAAGTGTGGATAACAAACAGTTTGAAAGGTAGAGTGCCCAAGATATACAGTTTTGGAGTCCGAGGTGTAAAATCAAACAATGGCAATAATATAAGTGGAGGGTCAAAACAGACTTGTAAGCAAATAAATTAAAATTTATCCCCTAATAATTAAGGTGCGCATGTAATAGTCGGGAGATAGCTTCAAACAGGTATAGTGAACCCAACAGGTACTATCAATTATCACAAGCAGCATTTGATCATTGAGCGAGAACCTTACGTGCGTGTACCAACAGGCAAATATCTTTCTTAAGAGTAGTACATGGAAATACAGATCCTTGGCTAACTTCAACCACAAAACTAAATGCATGAAGGTGCCCATCAGAAGCTGCATCTCGACCTCTAGTTGTTGCCTGATATGCTCCCGGAGAAGAGATGGCCCACACAGGGCCACCTACATATATGCAAACTGCACTAGAGCTAGCATCCAAGAAACACCAATATGTATGCATGCAAACTGTATATGCTATCTAGCGCAGGAATCGTGTGAGTGGTCAGGGTTGGAGCCGGACAATATAATTCGCACAATTTTAGTTAGGGCGGCACCATGTAGAGCCGACAACATCACCTGAAATGCATTGGACTCTGCCGGCTTGCAATCGCGACAACCACCTTTCCACGACAAGGATCGCCGGCCCTTTGATGACCAGGCATTCAGGCAAGTATCTTTCAACTTTACAAGAAGAGAAAAATTATACTCAAGTTTGCTTTGTACTCCCTCCATATAGGAAATAGATGATGTTTTGGATAACGACATGGTCTCCAAAACGTAACTTTGACCTTTTATTTTTACAAAAAATATTTATTAAAAAATGATATATGTATACTTTTCTAAAAATGCTTCTCAAGATAAATCTATTCATATGGTTTTCACATTTTCAAACTTAACGACTTAAAAGTTATTCGTGGTTTATATTCTCAATGTTTGACTAAAACCTTGTCCTAAACGTACATCATCTAATACCAATATGGAGGGAGTATGTGATTCTTGTTGACTATTATTTATTCTTCTACAATACTGCAATTGCAGAGACCTCATTCGTATCAGCCCATACGTGAAGCCCAAAAATGCACAAGCTAGTGTGTTTACCTTATTCGCACCAGCTCAAACAGAGAGCCGGCATGAGTAATCACATATTAAATGTGCTGGTAAATTTTCAACCGGCACATTAAAATAAACATGTCGATTAATATAACTAACCAAAATATTAATATAATGTGTTCTAAGATTAAAATAAACATGCGCAGCACAATTGCGCCAGTTAGAATGTGTTCTAAGATTTTTTTTAAAAAAGGAAAAAGTCCTAAATTACTTCCCTCAAGTATAAGCAAAGTCTGAATAACCCCTTAAAGTATATTTTGGTTCAGTTTACCCCTCCTAAACTATGACATTTGTTCAAATTACCCCCTAATACGATTTGTCTTTTTTATTTCTCCATGCATAAGTGGAATCTTGAGTTCAAAATTTACAGAATGGTAGTTGACATCACAATGTATGTCAGAAAAATATATTATAATTTTTTTATTATTATTTTTTACATAATTTTATATCGCAGTGATTAATTTGTTACCGAATATCCTACCATATGAAAATAATGATAAAAAATTCATGACATATTTTTTTAATACGTGTTATGATGTATATTATCGTCTCACAAAACTTGAACTCAAAATTACACTTGTATATGGAGAAACAAAAAAAGAAAAATTGTATTAAGGGATAAGTTGAACCAAATGCCATAGTTTAGGGGGTAAACTGAACCAAAACATACTTTAGGGGGTTATCCGGACTTTGTTTATACTTGAGGGGAGTAATTTGGACTTTTTCCTTTTAAAAAAATGAGAAACATGCATCAAAATATTAATATAACTAACCATAACTCGTTCACAGCAAAATCTCATCCAAATCTCAAAATGAAATTAAAATATAACTAGCTAACACACCTGACAAGAATTGTCATCATTCATCAAATTGAAAGTTGCGGCTTCCCAGATCTGACATGACCGAAAGTCACAGACTCCCTAGCCGCTGTCATCACTGGATCCGCATCATAATTGACCAGACTCGTGGCAGAGGCATGGAAGACCCTTGCATTGTCTACTCGTACTGCCGCAGATGCAGCTGCCGCCAGCGTGGGGTAGCAGGCCGCGCTCAAGGCCTGGGCCAGATCTGCAGCCACAAGAACCTCAGTGGTTGTGAGGAAGGCTCGTACTCATGTGGCCTTAGAGCGCAAGCTCACCATGAAGCGTCAATGCCTCTGCTTGGATCATGACCTCTGTCGCCATGGTGGTGATGGCGGTGTGGCAGCCGGGGCCATCTCCACATTGTAGTCCGACGATATAAGCAACGTAGTTGACTTTTATTATAAACACATTGCCCATATTTGTCAGATTAGGCTTTATCGTTTGTTTAGCCAAGTATCTAGTTGACGTACTACTTAATTTAGTTCTAGTTGATAAACTGTATGTCTACTTAATGATGAACTGCTTAGTTTATTTCTCACTGATGAACTGCCACTTCCTGCTTAGTTTAGTTCTAGTTGAATGTATTATATATGAATATGAGTGCACTACGGGAAACCGCTTGTTCGCCGTGTGCCAACGGCTTCGCCGTGTGCCTCTTCGCGGGCACACGGCAAACAAGCCTGTTTGCCGTGTGCCTGCCCACGTGGCACATGGCGAAGCCGTGGCACACGGTGGACCCAGGCAGGCACACGACAAAAAGGTAGGCACACGGCAAACAGGCCTGTTTGCCGTGTGCCTGCCACGTGGCACACGGCATACATGTAGCACACGGAAAACAGGGCTGTTTGCCGTGTGCCTAACGACCAGCACACGGCAAACAGGTCGCCCCAAACGGCAGTTGGTTTGCCCGTCATCTTTGCCGTGTGCCCTTGCCACGTGGCACACGGCAAACATCCAGCACACGGCAAACAGGCCTGTTTGCCGTGTGCTGGGTCCACGTGGCACACGGCAAAAAGGAACGCACACGGCAAAGTGGCATGTTTGCCGTGTGCCACACGTAGGCACACGGCAAACAGGCAGCAAAAATTTTGAATTTTGCCTCCAAAATTTTTTTACTAACTTTTTTGTCCTTGTATTATTCCATGTTAGTTTTGTGCATGTTTTTCGGTCTGTTTGCTATATTTAATCATTTTATATCATTATTATTATACCACCGTTTTCTAGGTGTCCATCGTCAGTTACTTTATTTTGCCGTGTGCCCCATATGGCGCACGGCAAAAACACTTGGCACACGGCAAACAGGTTTGCCGTGTGCCCGTGTTCTGGCACCCGGCAAACAGCTGTTTGCCGTCGTACGGTTTGCCGTGTGCCATTTTGCACACGGCAAACAGCTTTGCCGTGTGCCTTTCAGGATTCGCCGTGTGCCCTTGGCACACGGCAAACCGTGCGTTTCCCGTAGTGGTGTGTTTTTCAATATATGCATGATCTTCCCGTTAGCACAAGTTAGATATGAAAGTTATCTCTATTTAGTACTGCCAAGTTTGAATATTATCTCTGAATGTTTTTGGTTTAGAAATGAGAATGTCCAAGTGATGTTGAATATATATGAGCATGCTGTACATGTGTGTTGTTATAAATGTCTATCACGCACGTTCAAATTCAGTTCAATATGTATTTATTGTGTGTGCAATTCATTCACAAAGATGCATATATAGCTAGTTCTAATTGAGATCGAATGTCATTGATGGACGTCCGCTTTTTTTAACCATGAACGAAATATTCTAACCAGAGCTAAAGCACGCACCTAGTCATTATAGGTTAACAAATGTGATGTGTAGTTAACAATCACTGAGACTAACTCAAACGCATCGGCTCTAAACAAACCGATAGATTTAGATATCCAAATGTCCACATGGTTCTTTATAGCACCTTAGAATAATTATCTATTTAGGGTGTCATTCCTGACGATTTTTGAGCCGGTAAGAGTGACCTCTCTATTCGAATCGGCCCCTAGGCAGCAGGTCTATCGCCGGCACGAATGAGGTTTCTGTGCTGGCACGTATGAGGGTTGCTGCAATAGTACAAATTTTGGTACGACTATTTATACATAGTCATGGAGCATCTCTAGCACCTTTTTTCCCAAAAAAAAAATTCCTATAGCACCTTCTTAGGAACGTATGATTACGTTGATCAAAAGGACAGTTATGTTAATCACAGAAAATTTATAGGTATTAACTAAATACAACTCAATTGGTAAGGTGCCTCATGGTGGAATTAGCCTACCTGTCGACTCAGCGTGGGTGCTTGTACTTTTTTAAATTCGTTCTAGAATTTAACTAGTGCTATTTTTAGAGGGGTGAGTATGCGTTGCTTATTATTGTAGATGGATTTTTGCAATTTCTCCGAGGTAAAATCCATTCACACTGGCACATGCAAAACGACAGCCGCACGTACGGAAGGAACCAATGCAACCAGGACTCAACTGCACACAACAACAAAAACGAAAAGTGTAATCATCGATCCATGAAGCTTTTTGCAAGCCATAACAAGTTGTCGAGAGACTTTTCTCTATTGGTCGATTCTTGGCCAAGATTCTCGCCGGCGATGGGGTAGCTGGATTGCTCCAATGGCGTCGCAACATGTGTGTTCATGACCATAATTGGTAGCGCTACACCAACTATTGACCGGAGGGCCGTACCCTGTGCGCACGAGCTGTGCTTTCACAATTATTTCGGGCGTAAACCGTGATTGGTTATTAACCTCATCTATATAACCTATATAAAAGTCTCCTCACTACATGCCACTACAAGATTTCTCTCGATTCTTAAGAACCTATAGCACTTTGGCCTCCTCTTTTCTTTACTTGTCATATGAATGTGTGCATGCATGAAGCGTTAGTGGCAATTAAGTATGCATAGCTGCAATCTGGTGTTTCAGTTTACTACCTGATTAAAAAGTACTACTTCCGTTTCAAATTATATAGGTCGTTTGGACTTTTCTAGCTTCATGAATTTTGCTATGAATGTAGACATAGTGTTCATCTAGGTATATGACAAAGATGATAAATCTAAAAAAGCTAATAAAATGACCTATAATTTGGAACGGGTGAAGTATATCGTTTAGCCTAAAGGAATGGCAGCTCTGGTCGGTACTTTGGGAGTTTAACTGCATGAAGACGATGATTGGTTGCCAGTTTTTGCATGCGCCTAGGTCTTTCTACCTCACGTTGCATGCTTGCCTTGCACCTCTGGAGCCAGGCTCCCAGGAAACGCAGGATTTTTATGTAGCGTACGTGCTTTGTATCTTGAGGACCAGGCCCAACTCCTGATTCAGGCAACCAATCGAGTCAACCTCGCACCCGACGAGCCTGGCCCAAGCTGAATAGAGGAAACCAATCAGCCCCTGAGTATCGCTGTATTTGTTGTATTGTGACTCAAATCCTACTTGGATTAGGACTCAATAGGGGTGTGCTTTAGGACTTCTAGTTCTACTAGGACTTGAGCGATGAATCCTACTAGGAGTAGGACTCCTACTTGCATGTATGGGGCTTTGGAGGGGACTATATAAACAAGGGGTAGAGGCTCTATCAAATGAATCAAGCCAAGGGCAAACACCAAGGTCTCATCCAAGGCTTGTGAGAAAGCAATTAGGAGCGCTCAAGAGGAATAGGCTAGATAGTTCTATAAGCACTAGATTCTTGTATGAGGCAAGAATCCGAAGGTCCTAGAGGGTCAAGTAGAGTTGTGAGGGAGCGACAATCACTTGTACTCTTTCGGAGTTGTGCTTAAAGAATTTGCGGTCGGCTTCGCCAAATCTTGTTCTCTTGTTGTGGTTGCTTCAACGTCGTCAACTAGGGTTTTCTACGAGATTCGTCTACTTCGTTCTTGATACTGTGCAAGCTCGTGTCGTACTCGCAATATCCTTTCAAGATCCGAGGGTTGCTGCGCATAACGAGGGGTATCAGATTCTAACAAGTGGTATCAGAGCCAAGGTCGGATTGAGCTGATTTTGTGAGAAGGTCGGCAGTGTTAGGGTGCACGAAATCAAGACGATGTCAGGGATGTGGAATCAAGTAGAGAAATTTGATGGCAAAGGGAATTTCAGCGTGTGGCAGTGTGTGGTAACAGATGTGCTTGTCCAGCAAGGGTTAATTGATGCTCTTGAGGGGACCAAACCGGAGAGCACAACCGCTGAAGACTGGAAGGTGATGGAGCGGAAGGCTGTCAGTACAATTCGACTATGTCTCTCCGACGAGGTAAAGTACTCGGTAATCAAGGAGAATTCCCCGAAGAAATTATGGAAGAGCTTAGAAGAATTGTATATGGCAAAGTCGCTGACAAATCGGTGGGTGCTGAAGCGTCAACTATTTAGGTTACGCATGGAGGAAGGCACACGATTCGTTGACCATCTAAATGTCTTCAACAAACTTGTCATGCAGCTGGTTAGTGTGGATGAGGAAATTGAGGAGAATGATAAAGTCGTCATACTGGCTTCATCCTTACCACCATCATGGGAGCAATTGGTGATGAATATTCTCGTCGGGAAAACTACTCTCAACTTCAACGAGACAGTTGCATACCTGTTGGAGGCGGAGTCCTTGAAGAAGCCATAGGAATCTTCATGCTCGGGTGATCAAGCATTGACTGTTTCAAGTGGAGCAGGCAAAGTCTTGAATCGCGGGAAGAAGAAAGGCAAGAGCAAGGGCAGCCGTACATGCTATCTTTGTGACAAAGAGGGTCACATGATAAAGGATTGTCCAAATTTGAAGAATATGAGAGGAGCATGCTCGGTGGCAAGTGAGGATGAAGGTGATATACTTATCATCAGTCAACCAGGGACTATTCATGATTGGATATTAGATTCAGGGAGTTGTTTCCATGTATGTTCGGCAAGGGAGATGTTTGACGAAGGATCTCATCGCCCGGCGAATGGAATTGTTCACTTGACGGATTGCAAGGAGTATGCTGTCACCAAGGTGAGAACAGTTACATTGGAGATGCATAATGGAACACATTGGACACTCACGGGAGTTCGGTATATCCCGGGTTTAAAAAAGAATCTAATATCTGTAAGGTCGCTAGAACTCCAAGGTTGTGGCTTATCACTTCGAGGTGGAGTTATGCGAGTTACTTGCAAAGGGCAGGTAATCATGAAAAGTATCTGGATTAATGGTGGATACCGAGTGATAGGAAATCTTAATGGCGGTGCAACCATTGGGAGATTTGGTAAAAATCCTGATCAGGAGAAGGAAGCTGTCTCGTCAACAGCAGGTACTCAAATCTCAGTTGCAGTCAAGTGCAAGGCGGCAAAGGTGGTTGCAAAATCTAACAGTCGTAGAGGTGAAGCTGCAAGCTGTTAGAAGAAGGAAGACGTGGTGGGACCGACGACCACGCAGTACCGGCGAGCAGGTGGAGCTCAGAGGCGGTACAAACCTATGGCATGGAGGGTCATAGGAGAAGGTGGTGTGGTTAACCAAACTACACAACGAAGGAGCTCTCAGGTGGAGGGTCCAGGCGCTCCAGCCGGGACACTCACACGCATATCGTGGTGATGTGCATGAGCCTCTGTGGTGGGGGCACTCTTGTGGTGGGAGTATAAAAAAAGAAGCCGATTTGGAGCGAATTCTTGGAGGAGCATGATGACTTCAATGGATTAGAGTCAAGGTGGAGATTGTTGTATTGTGACTCAAATCCTACTTGGATTAGGACTCAATAGGGGTGTGCTTTAGGACTTCTAGTTCTACTAGGACTTGAGCGATGAATCCTACTAGGAGTAGGACTCCTACTTGCATGTATGGGGCTTTGGAGGGGACTATATAAACAAGGGGTAGAGGCTCTATCAAATGAATCAAGCCAAGGGCAAACACCAAGGTCTCATCCAAGGCTTGTGAGAAGCAATTAGGAGCGCTCAAGAGGAATAGGCTAGATAGTTCTATAAGCACTAGATTCTTGTATGAGGCAAGAATCCGAGGGTCCTAGAGGGTCAAGTAGAGTTGTGAGGGAGCGACAATCACTTGTACTCTTTCGGAGTTGTGCTTAAAGAATTTGCGGTCGGCTTCGCCAAATCTTATTCTCTTGTTGTGGTTGCTTCAACGTCGTCAACTAGGGTTTTCTATGAGATTCGTCTACTTCGTTCTTGATACTGTGCAAGCTCGTGTCGTACTCGCAATATCCTTTCAAGATTTGAGGGTTGCTGCGCATAACGAGGGGTATCAGATTCTAACAGTATTATTGAAGAAAGTTCAGTATAAAAGTTTTACTATGAAACTGGCATGAAGGTTCAATTGAAACTAGCTTTAGCATGAATCCGTTGTTTGGAACTTGGATGCATCATATGTAGTCCATTTCCACACACAAAAAAAAAAATCCAGTTCCTGCTTTAAGTCTTCAGCCGCACTTTAAGCACACACTACTAGATAAAGAGCTATCCACCACCTAATATGCCTCGGCCATGTATCGACCCGGTGCTAATGTGCATTTAGCACCGGGTCCAAAGGCTAGGAGCCTGATAGGGTAGGTAGGGAGGATTTAGCACCGGGTAGTGGCAACACCCCGTGCTAATTAAAGTCCATCCATATATTCGCACCGGGAGTGCAGCCACCAACCTGTGCTAACGGATGGGCTTTAGCACCTAGGTTTTGCCACCATCCGGTGCAATTGCGGCGGGCAGATCGAGGAGACAGGTAGGCCCGCAGGCAAGCTTCTCCTCCCTTCTTCTCTCTTCCTCTTCCTCTTCTCTCTTCCCTCTTCCACCTTATCTCTTTTCTTTCTCCTCACTTCTTGTTCTCTCATCTCTCTACAGGCAAAGGCGGGCGCCGCAACGGGTAGGCACGGCCATGCGCGGGAGCCGGAGCATGGGCACGGGAGATTGTGTGACTTCAGATCCGGTATGCTTCCTAGGTTCAACTGTTGACATGGAGATTGTGTGACATGGTTATTTGTTGTAAAATCTGTAGATCTTGGTGATTGTAATTTTGGACTTATTGTTATAATTTAAGTGAAGTTTTTTCTACATCTTTTTTCTCCTCTATTGAAGAACAAGTTCTTGATTGAAGCACAGGTTCTTGAAGAACAAGAACAGGGGAGAATGTGGCGGGGGAAGGGAAGAGAGGACAGAGAAACTAGTAAGCAGTAGGAGAAACAATTTAATTTTTTTGGCACGCAGAAACCTTTAGCACCGGGTCATGTTGCCACCCGGTGCTAAAGGACCCCGCCCCCTAGCACCAAGACATTAGCATCGGTTGGGAAACCAGTGCTAAAGGACGGGTTCCCAACCAGTGTTAGTAGGGCCTTCTCTAGTGACATGTGGAAAAGTCAACAACCCAACATTCACAGATGTTCTCGCCGTTTCAAATTACATTTTGCTTTAGTTTTGTCATAAATCAAACTTGTCTAGTTTGGACCAAATTTGTAGAGAATATGATAACACATACAACACCAAATAAAACCACTATTATTGAGACATATTACATGGCCAACTCAGTTAATCTAATTTGATGGTACACCAGTTTGGACTTAGGATAAAGCTAAAATAAAGTTTTCAGGCTCATATATCCCTGACGGAGTTCATAGCAGATTACAAGGGGATTAGGGATCAGAGAGGAGGCGAATGACTGCCCTAGAGCTAGCCATGCCTAGAAGGAGGGGATGGGCAAAAATAGGTCTGCTGTCACTGGCGTTGTGGCGGCGGCAACGGGCTGCGGCGTACATGGCGGCAGCGGTGCAGGAGGCGCACGGAGATGAGGAGCCAAAGCTGCACAACTAGAGAACTTTTAAATTTTACTACTTTAATTATTTATTTGATTATTTTTGTACATGTGGCCTCTGTTATATAGAGGGACTCGACATGACTCTAACGCAATCAACCAAGTCATTCTAATTTCTAGACTCTTTCTAAAACTTAACCTAATTTTTAAGGCAGGCAGCGAATGCCTGATGGCACTGCTACAGTACCACATGGGCCCCTTTTGGTCCCTTCAGACCTGCTGGCCGGGTCCTCTACCACCAGCCCCACAAAATGTTTGTGCTGGCAGCTTTTTCGTATCTACGCTGGCAGGTGCGGCGCCCGCCAGCACTCGTGTGCCAACACATATGGCATTCTGTGCTAGGGCGTCCAGCCACCAGCATAGATAGTATTTGTGCTAGTGGCTGACTTAAGTGGCCCGCCAGCACAATCCTTTAACCAATCTGATCTTACAAATTATTATAAATTTTTTTTGCTAGTTTCAAAAATAATATTTCTTGTCAGAACTCACCGTGGGTTGCATCAATATTATAACATGACAACTGTTTACACAATAATATTTACACATGTTATTGAAAGATAAAGAACCATATTTTTGGAACAATTAAAACATGACTATTATATCAATTTCCATATAAGCGATCACATAGCAATAAAATTACACAAATTATTCAAAGATAAACAACGACTAAAAGACAATTGTTCCTACCACACAAATTAAACTAATTTTTTCAGTTGCGAAGGTACTTGCGCTCGTCCGTATTTATGCTACATATTTTGCATTTCTCTATGCCTCCTAAGATGTGGAAAATAGTTCATATCCGCTATCCAAAAGTCTAGCACTTCGTCAACATAAACTAGAGCATGAATGGTTGCACTCGATCTCTATCGCTTCACATTGACGATCACATGCTTTGCCAGAAATCTCGAACTATGGAGAGCTGAAATCCATTGTCCCATAGAAATGGAGTGAGTGCTGCCACCTGCCATCCATAGTGCGTATTGGGAAATCGTTGTAGCTAAAATCCAACTCATCCAAGACTTGCTCCATAATGCAATGAAAGCTCATTGCCGCAATAGTGAGTCCACTTACATCCTAAAGATGATAATAACATTATGGAAGTTAGAAAGTGTACAATAACAAAAGATTGCAGGGTGATTAGATATGATTCATACCATGTCATTTGCATTCAACTGACAATGCCTCTTACTAGTCACACACACATTTTGTTCTCCCTCCTCTAGCGCCTTTATTCGATAATATGAGAAGTATGGTACAAAGTATCCTTGAGCATTAAGTTATTGTAAGCAGACATCAACAATGGTCCTTTACCAAGTCAGCTTAACTGGTCCTTCTTTACCACATGCCATCATTGATACCATCGAGTTATGTGGTACTCGAACAGGTATGTCATAAGAGACCTTTATTCTCACAAAGTTACAAACCATTTCAGATTGTGCCACAAGAGAACTACCGCCTAGAGCTTCGACAACATCTCAGAGCCATTGAATAGGTTTTATAACCTAGATTATATGTAAATAAAGTTGATGAATTATTCATGTGCACTACCATAGAAAATTAATAGATTAGAAAAGAATATTACTATGTTGGGTTGGGATCCAATGCTTCGATCGGCGATAGGAAATTCAATGTGGCTATTACGAAAGTGAATGCCTGGAGGGCAAGCTAATGGTGGTAGCTCAAAATAGTTTTGTCAGCCAACTCCATGGCGACCCCACGACCACCTCCATGGCCACCCCTAGAACCACCTCCAATACCGCAACAATGACTTGTCATACAATTCTACATAGAAACAGATGCCATGTAATCCTACAATAAAACACTAGCAACATAAAATTGCTAATCATTAAAAATTCATAAAACCCTAGCAACATACACTAAGATAGACCAATTCTTCATCATATGACACTACTCAACAAGGAGAATTAAGAACCATGTGGTAAAAATAAGAACCATTTCTTCATCGTGAGCTAATTGGATCAATAAAAATACAAGTAAATTTCATCTCCAAAACAACAGAAAAATACGAGCTGTGCGTATAAGCAAAAGTAAACTTATTGCATAAACTATTTCAATCCAATTTGACCAATTCAAAAAATCGATATGACAATTTCCACAATTTTTATCAATATGTATATCAAATTTCTTCTATGAGAAGGAATAATTAAGTTGTCTTACCAATAGGATCTTCGGGGAGGAAGCAGAGCCAGTGGTGCTCGGGGGATGAGGTGAGGGTGGTGTGGCGCCGAGTCGGGGGTTGAGGGCAGCGCTTGGGGATGGGGCGCTCTCGGCGACATAAGTGGCACTCAGGGCCGGGAACGAGGGGATGGTGGTGGTTTTGGTCGGGGATGGAGTCCGGCAATGGCGGTCAGGGATGAGGGCCCGGCGCTGTAGGTGACAGGGCCAATAGTGGCTCCCAGACCATTTTCGATGTATAGGAATCTAGTATACAAGGCGTCCTATACGCGGAACATAGAAACATTTGAGTTAAAATTGATATTTACAATAAAAAATAGAATTATGGAAAAAAATCAAAATTAGCTTACATAAGGCGATTCATAATAAGGAGAAATCCTTTTAGGTATTTGTGTGACATCTGCCTCATTCTGCTCAAGAGCTTTCAGCTTGAAGAAACTGTAGTTTGAGAAAACATGCCTCATATGCCTTTCCAACTTTCTTATTGCCCTCCTCATAGCATCATGTGTAGCAACAAATTCTTGCTCAAATGGTCTTGACTGGATGTGGAACATAACCCTATCACTAGGACGTGGGTCGTGCAAAGCTTTTGCAAGAGAAACAACAAATCTTCCATGATGCATACATCTGGTATTGACAGGGTCGATAGTGGCCATATATCTTCAATGGTTCAATGCATCAACCCCTGTTTTAGAGAGATTAATTAAAAATCATCACTATAACATAATAAACGCTATATAATTAGCACAAACTAATTTTTACCATGTCTTACCAAATTGATGTGGTAGGTAGGCTCGATAGGAACGATGTTGCCTTCGAATACTGGCCTAGGAGGGTGTGGTTGGGGTGATCTAGTGCGTTGTCTCAGCATTATATTTTTCTAATAAAGAAAATTTTCATTTAATTAACATCTTGACAACTATGTATCAACTACTTTCTCACAATAATATCATAACATTTTTGTCATCTACAAAAAAAACTATATATATTGAGACATTACAAAAAAATGCAATACATTGTTAACTAAAAAACTAAACTATATAATCATCTAGACAACCAAATTATATTGGCATCTTATAGAAACGAAATACATTAAATTAAAACCTAACTATGTCATTTACAAAAAACTTAAATGAACAATACTAAAACCTATCTAAACAAATAAAAACAAAAAAAACAAAAGAATGGAGAACATGTACATGCTCACAAGGTCGCGCTTGGCGCTCTACTGCTCGCAGCTGGCCATCCCTGCGCGCGGCTCCTGTGAGCGAATGAGCGATCGAGAGCGAGGCAGGCGGGCGAGCAAGCGGCGGCTGGCGACGGGGACTGAAGGTGGCAATAATTGCCATAAGTCACGGGACAGTCATCACTGCACTTACGGACATTTAGGGGTAAAAGTTTATAATGGCGGGTCACATAACAACCTGCAGCAGATATGTCATCTGTGCTGGCAGACCTTATAATTGTCCGCCAACACATAGGAGCCCATCTGTGCTGGCAGGTGATTATGTGCCCTGCCATCACAGATGACATCTATGATCTGTGCTGGCTGGTGCTTGGCCCGTGGGGCTCGACCACTTTGTATATATTGGCGGCTGCCAGCAAGGCACGCCAACACGCTAAGTTATTGGTGCCAGCACAAATTGTTTTTTGTGTCCAAGGTGTACATCCCTAATAAATATATACTCTCTACAGTTTAGTATTAGAAGTCGTTTTGGACAAGATTTGAGTCAAACATTGGGAATATAAATCATGAATAACATCTAAATCGTTGAGTTTGAAAATATGAAAATCATATAAAATAGATTGGTCTTGAAAATTACTTTCATAAAAATATACATATATAACTTTTCAAGAAATATTTTTATAGAAAAGAAAAGTCAAAGTTTTGCTTTGATGACCGTGTCGCTGTCCTAAACGACTTTTAATACTGAACCGGAGGAAGTACTTTGGAACATAAGAGGCACGTAAAGTTATGCATACTGTTACACTAGCAGTACGCACTTAATTCAAATTTAGTGAACCTAGGAGATATAATACAGCTGCATGAGCAATACCGGAACTCGCTCGCATCCATTGCCTAAGGCCTTGTTTAATTCCTTCAGATTGCAAAATTTCTCTCTCTCGATTCTCAGGTCCCCCTCACAATGCACGCTTTCTAATGCATAAATTTTCTCCATTCTTCACTCTCTCTTTGAACTAAACAAGCACCTATGCGTCCAATGATCTCAGTCGATCGTCATCATCGACTCAACTAAGTGCGTCCAAGGAACGAGAGGTGATGTTGGTGGGGCTGGCCCAGCAGCACACTGTCAATTGACAAGGGCATCGCTTTCAATCTCTCTCACTGAGAGAGAGAGTGTGTGTGTGTTTTTTTTTCTGAGAAATTGGAGAGAGTACTGTGACCGGGTCCAAAGCAAGCTAGATCTCTCGTCGACTCGTCTTGTTGCTCCGTAGGACCATCTTGCCACCTCGGGTGTAGCAAATTAGTGCTGGCAGAGGCAGCTCTTCCCTTTTGTGTCCGTACGAGGTGCCACACATGGTGGGTCGTAGACGCTCCACCATGGTGGACCACACACCGCGATAGTTAGGTAGGGTAGAAACATTGCATGTTTTTAGACCAGTGCTAACTGCTAATGATGAGTGCTAAATCATAGATATTAATTGCCACCTATACAGCATGCTAACACGTACTCCATCCGTCTCAAGAATAGATGTTCTTTTGAAAATCGTAAGATATATTAGTAGTGTTAAGTGTTAGAGATATAGAGTTGTATTTGGTCTTGTATAAGTCTTTGTACTCTAACTTGTATTCCAAGCCTATACGGCCTATATAATAAAGGTCACCCCTGGTTTAGGGTGCGTGGTGTTTGCCCAACTCTCTACATGATATAGAGCATAATCCCAGGCCTGTTTCTACCCTCCCCCCAGCCCTAGCGCCCCCCCCCCCCCCCCCCCTGGCAGCCGCACCCCTCCCTCTTCCGCTGCCCTAAGCAGCCGCCGCCTCCCTGGCCGCGGCTTTCCCCCACCACACCAGCGCCGCCCAGCCCCCCTCTTGGGTGCCGCTTCCTTCAGCAGATCTCCCCTCTGTTGATGTCCACGATCACCCACGTGGACTCTGCCGCCGGTGACAGCGACTCCGTTTGCTCTGTCGGTTTTTTCCATCCTCTTCGGCGACAACCAATATGCACAAATCGACTCTCCCATGGCGCTTCCTTACGCCATCGCCTTTGTGCAGTCCTATGTCCCCATGAAGCTCGACCTCCGCACTGACAACTTCGACAAGTGGAAGGTCTGCTTCGAGGCCCTGTGCGGCACCTTCGGGCTGCTGCCTCACATCGATGGGACGGTGCCCCCTGACCCCCTCACTCCGGCATGGCTTCAGGAGGACTGCTGTGTTCACTCCTAGATCTACAGCACCATCTCTGATGTTGTTCACGACTTCATCATGAATGACGACCCGACGGCGCGCAAGCACTGGTCGGTCATCACCGCCCACTTCCAGGCGAACAAGGCGCCGCGCGCCATCTACCTGAGTCAGGCCTTCACGACCATGACTCAGGGGGACCTATCCGTCGACGACTACAGCACTGAGATGAAGAAGGCTGCTGATCGCCTTCGTGAGGTTGGCAAGCCGGTCGACGACCTCACCATGGTCCTCAACCTCCTTCGCGGCGCCAATCCTCGTTTCAGCACGACCTGCGACATCATTGCCGAAGATGCCGCCATCGACTTCGCCGGCGCCCTCGACATGCTGGCGCTCAAGGAGCTGCGCCTGGCCAAGGAGGCCAAGGCGATCACCTCTACTGCCCTTCAAGCCTCCTCGACAACCTCTGGTTGTGGGTCTCCTGTCGTTCCTCTACTTCCTCCACGCCTGAGCAGTTCCTGGTGCAGCAGTCGCAGCAGCAGGGTGGCAATAGCGGTGGTGGCCAGCAGAAACGCAAGAAGACCTACTACCAGAAGCAAGGCGACGGCGGGAACCAGGGCGGCGGTCAGCCACAACAGCGCGCCCCTAACCCCAATGGCCCTTGGATTTGCATCAATCCGTGGGGCCAGCAGGGTCAGGCGGGCGGCTCTGGCAACTCTGCTGGCTCTCGCGGTGGCGGACAGCAGTGTGGTAACAACCAGCAGCGCGCGCGGCAATGGCGATGGTCTCCTGGGGTCCTTCCCCCAGGCGCATACTGCTGTCAGCGCCCCCTCTAGTGGCTCACGGACCTTTGACATGGCTGGTCTTGTGGCGGCGCTGCGGCAGATGTCACTGCAGGGCGACGCTTGGGTGATGGACACCGGTGCCTATACGCACATGCACTCCTCTGAAGGTATACTCCACTCTCGCTCTCCGGTTGCTGAATCTTCGATCATAGTAGGCAATGGTGCACGTATTCCTGTCACGACCAGTGGTTCTTCAATTCTTGACACCAATTCTGCTAAGTTCTTTCTGAATAACATCCTTGTTGCTCCTTCTATAGTTCGGAATTTACTTTCTGTTTGCCAGTTCACTCTCGACAATGGTGGTTCTATTGAATTTGACGCTTTTGGTTTCTCTGTCAAGGAACCCAGGACGGGACGCGTGATTCTTCACTGCAATAGCTCCAGTGATCTCTACACGGTCTCACCAACCGCTTAGTCCACCACCAGCGCCCTCCTTGCAGCATCCTCCTCCGTTTGGCATCGTCGTCTTGGTCATCCTAGTCCAGGCAGTCTAGCTAGTCTCAGGCAACATAATTTAATTTCCTGTAATAAAGTAGACCGCTCCATTTGTCATGCCTTTCAGCTTGGCAAACATGCTTGTCTACCTTTTAGTGCTTCTAGTTCTCGCACTAGTTTGCCTTTTGAGATAGTTCATTGTGATGTTTGGACATCCCCGGTTACTACCATATCTGGCTGCTCCTATTATTTGGTTTTATTGGATGATTATACTCATTATTGCTGGACTTTTCCTCTTAAGCACAAGTCTGAGGTTCGTAGGCACATTGGTGATTTTATCTCCTACGTTCGCACCTAATTCAGTTTTGTTGTTAAATGCTTCCAAGCTGATAACGGGACAGAATTTGTAAATCATGCCATGCATGATCTTCTTGCTGCCCATGGCATTGTTTTTCATCTTTCATGTCCTTATACCTCCTCACAAAATGGCAAAGCTGAACGGGTTCTTCATACCCTCAATAACTCTGTGCACACCATGCTCATCCATGCCACCCAAATATTGGGCCGAGGCTCTTGCAGCTGCCACATATTTGCTTAGCCGCCGGCCATCCTCTGCCATTCAGAACAAGGTTCCATATACTCGCCTACACAAAACCCCTCCCTCCTATGAGCACCTGCAAGTTTTTGGTTGTCTTTGTTATCCTAACTTGCAGACGACATCTTCTCATAAACTTGCACCACGCTCTGCTGCTTGTGTCTTCTTGGGCTATCCATCTGAGCACAAGGGATATCGTTGCTTGGATCTTTCTACAGGCCGGATTATCATCTCTCGTCATGTTGTGTTTGATGAGTTCTGTTTCCCGTTTTCACGTGATCCTAGCACTCCTTCCAGCTCCTTTGATTTTTTGCTCGGTCGCGACTTGGATATTGCACCTTGTTTTACTGATCATGCAGCTGGTAGCTCTTCTCCTGTGGCGCCCCCTTCGTCTTCGTCTGGTGGGCGTGGTCTTGTACCCCTACCAGCACATGGCGGCTCTTCATCTAGTGGGTGTGGTTTCGTACACCCATCAGCTGCTTCGGATCATCTTAATCCGGGCGGGCGTGGTCCTTTGCCACCGTCAGGATTCCTCAATGACATCGCCACTGCTGCTTCAAGCAGCCCTGGTGCGGCTCCGCACGTTCTACCGGCTCCAGGAGTTCCTCCCGGCTTCCCTGACCGTTCGGACTGGGCGTGGTCGTGTGCCCCCGTCCGGATCCTCTACTGACAGCACGGGCGGGCGTGAGCCGCTCGCGACTTCTTCTGATGGATGTGGTCCCGTACCCCCGTCAGAGCTGGCTTCTCCTCCGACTCCGGGCGGGCGTGGTCACGTGCCCTTGTCCGGATCAGTGGCATCACCACCTGCAGCAGAAGCGCCTGCAGCAGCACCTCCAGCAGCGGTGCCTACTCCCGCCCATGCAGCAGAGGCGCCAGCTCCTACCCCTGCAGCCGCGGCGCCTGCTACTGTGCTCCCTGCTCCGGTTGTCCAACTTGGACGGTTCAAGGGCTGGGCTTATGCTCGTCGTCTTCATGCTCCGCTGCCCGTTCGGACCTATGGTGCCACGTCCAGTGATCTGCAGCCCCCGGCGCCTCCACCTCGCCCCATGCGTGGTGCTTCGCCGCCCCCGACTCTACGTTGGCTGGCACGTCTCCAGTCTGGTACCATTCGGCCTGTCAGTTACAAGAATCTCTCAACTGATCACGTGTCTGCTTCCCCAATTCCTTCCAACTACCGAAGCGGTTTGGCAGATCCCAACTGGCGTGCGGCAATGGCTGAGGAATATCTGGCTCTCATTGACCACGGCACCTGGCGACTTGTTCCATGTCCACCCGGCGCCAATGTCGTTTCTAGGAAGTGGATTTTCAAGCACAAGTATCACTCTGATGGATCTCTTGCTCGACACAAGGCACGATGGGTGGTCCGTGGTTTTTTGCAGCAGCATGGTGTCGACTACGATGAGACTTTTAGCCCGGTGATAAAACCGCCTTCTGTTCGGGCTGTCTTGAGCATTGCCGGTGCACACTCCTGGCCCGTTCGACAGCTGGATGTGAAGAACACCTTTCTTCATGGTCACCTGGACGAAACTGTCTATTGTCAGCAGCCACCGGGCTTCATTGACCCTGCTGCTCCTGATCATGTCTGTCTCCTTCAGCGCTCTCTCTATGGCTTGAAGCAGGCACCACGAGCGTGGTTTCAACGGTTTGGCACGTACATGAGACAGCTCGGTTTCACTTCTACAACTTCGGATGTCTCTCTCTTTGTGTACAATGAGGGTGGCAACACTGCATATCTGCTGCTGTACGTCGATGACATCATCCTGATTGCCTCGACGCCTGCTCTTCTTTAGTATCTTACTCTGACCCGTCTTGACTTGGCGTATGCGGTACAACAAGTTTGTCTTTTCATGCATGACCCTCGAGAGCCCCATCTGACGTTGCTCAAGAGAGTTCTTCGCTATGTGAAAGGCACGCTTTCCTCTAGTCTTCACCACCTGGGTGTCAGCTCGATCCAGTCTCTTACAGCATACTCTGATGCGGACTGGGCTGGATGTCCGGACTCTTGTCGCTCCACCTCTAGCTACTGTGTCTACCTTGGCGACAATCTCATCTCTTGGGCGTCAAAGAGACAAACCACAGTTTCTCGTTCCAGCGCTGAGGCAGAGTATCGAGTTGTGGCTCATGTCGCTGCTGAGTGTTGCTGGCTACGGCAACTTCTTCAGGAGCTCCATCTTCCTCTCGACAAGGCTACTGTTGTCTTTAGTGACAATGTTAGTGCTGTTTATATGGCTGCTAACCCGGTTCACCATCGACGAACGAAGCATATCGATATTGACATTCACTTCGTCCGTGAGAAGGTGGCTTTGGGGGAAGTTCGTGTTCTCCATGTTTCTTCTTCACAGCAGTTTGCTGACATTACGACTAAGGGTCTTCCTGTACAGTCTTTTACTGGCTTTAGGTCCAGTCTTGGTGTTCGTGATGCTCCCCCTGCGACTACGGGCGGGTGTTAGATATATAGAGTTGTATTTGGTCTTGTATACGTCTTTGTACCCTAACTTGTATTCCAAGCCTATACGGCCTATATAATAGAGGTCACCCCCTGGTTTAGGGTGTGTGGTCAGTGGTGTTTGCCCAACTCTCTACATTAAGAAATGACCATTTTGCTCCTAATTACTCATACTAATTATGATTGAAAGTCGCATTGTCTATTGGTATTCTAGATCCAGAATAAAATGCACAAACATAGAAACCAAAAAATATCAATTAATTATTTGATTGGTTCTATGAGCTTGTCCATGTGCGTTTTTATTGGTGTGAGTGATGCTTTAATTATTGAAAAAGGTCCAAATTACTCCCCTCCAGCATAGCAAAAGCCTGAATAACCTCATAAACTATAATTTGGTTCAATTTACCTGCCAAACTATGCAATTTGGTCCAATTTATCCGCTAATAAAATTTATCTTTTTTGTTTCTCCATACACGTTGAATTTTAATTTCTGGTTTTGCAAGTTAGTAGTGAACATCATAATGCATGTCAAAAACAATTTGTTATTGTTTTTCATATGATTTTCTAGTCCAATAAATTTATTATTAAATATCCTAACCAATCAAAATTATGATGTATTTTTTATCTTGTGTTATGATGTGTATTATCGTCTTGCAAAATTTCAACTGAAAAATTCACCTATGCATGGAGAAATACCAAAGACAATTTGTAGTAGGGGGTAAACTAAACCAAATGGCATGGGGGGGGGGGGGGCCAAAATGAACTAAGCAACTAGTTTAGATGGCAATGTACACTTTGAGTATACTTGAGGGGAATAACTTGATCTTTTTGAGCCTCACTAGAAACTAAAAAAACACTTTGCGAGACACAATTTGAATGCTAAAATAATACTGACAGAATGGAAAATGTATAAAAATGACCTATTTGCAGGATTGCTGACAAATATGGTGTCCCTAAGGCCAGTCTTAGTGGGGGTTTCATCGACACACTTACCTAGAGTGACACATCATCTAAGAGAAGTTTGAAACTATGATGAAACACTCTCTCTCAATGCAAAGTTTCATCTCGTGTTGTTCCCAAGACAACATGCAAGACACAAGCTGTCTAGAGTACCGTGTAGAGAGAGTTTCATGAGGATGAAACTCATTTCACATCTCTCTTCATTAATACACTGCCACATCATCAAAAATGCTGACATGGCCGTCTATTTAATGCTGATGAAACTCCCACTGAGACTGGCCTAATGACAAGTAACTAAAAAAATATAGGTGGCAACATTATCTGAGATACGTACAGCCAGAAATAAAAGCTAACTTCTAGAAACCGCAAGTATATATGTGGCATGATATTTTTAAAGAAGGTGACACGATACAATAGTTTGGTGTTAGACTCTGCTTGGTCCGCATGCATGCATGATGCATGGTGGTATACGATGGAACAAAATATATGGTCGTTGTCGAGGCGTGTGCAGGTTCTTGAGACACTACACCATCAGGAATCCAACCCCCATGTTTGCAAATTCCCCCTCTCACGCTCACCCCTTTCAGTTGGTTTGCACGGTTTGCGTGGAATGGTTAGTTTGCACCTGATATGTTTCCTGGGAATAAATGCAACTTCTTGAAGCCGCAAGCATGTTTGGGTCAGTTATAGACAATGACCTAATTAATTCACTCGTGAAGTTGAGATTATATTCCTAACAAAGAACATAATGATACTATATATATACACTGAATGTTATATCATTTCCTCATCTATATATGGCATGATATTTTTAAAGAAGGTGACACGATACAATAGCTTGGTGTTAGACTCATGCATGATGCATGGTGGTGGTATACGCTAGATGGAACCAAAATGTATGGTCGTTGTGGAGGCGTACGCATTAGGTTCTTGAGACACACCATCAGGAATCCAAGCAGAGGCAAGCCGGCTGGCACTGTGGATCGCTGCGTCTGGTCCCCTTTGCCGCTGTCACGCGCACGCACCCACCCGTCTGCGTTCACCGTCCTGCGTGCCCACGTGACACCGTCCGTCCTGGAAGTGGACGCGCTTGTCCGATTCCCAAGAAGGCTCTCGCTCGCTTTGCAGAGCTTGGAAAAGTCGCCTGGATCGAGAGCCCTTGTAAAAGCTACCACTAAGCTCGGAAGAGTCAGCGCGGGCGGCATATATGATCAGCAGCGCGCAGCTATCAGTGTGGAGCCCCGGCGATGGGTCAGGCTCCTCTGTTCCAGGCATCCACTTGAAGCAACAGGTGATTAGCAGCACCGGAGCTGTTGCTGCGCGTTGTGGGATCATATCAGTGCTGGCTAATAACTGTGTCACCCTGCTTCCATCATGCACCTCCACTTGCAGCTAGCGGCAGCAGCAAATCGTATGTTACTAGTTTATTATTTAGTAATCATGCATTAATTATTCAGGTTCAAACGTGCTACTATTCCATGCATATGTACATGCGTTCATGAACAGCTGTACTCTGTTCTTGGTTAAAACCAAACATAATGCAAGAATCCTCTTTTTAAGAAACAAACCACACGTACATAGACTAATTATTAACCAAGAACCATCATATATATATATATATTAATTAACAATAGTGTACAGTATGGTCGTGGATGGTACAAGCATGCTTATCATCCAACAGCCAACACACAAGCAAGCAACAGGACTGACAACGGTGGGCAACCACACAAGACGACGACGACACAGAAGAAGGCTCTCTCAGAACACCATGGTCACGAGTCACGACGAAGCTGGCCACAGCCTCAGCTCCAGGTCGGGCTCCTCGCCGCCGCCGGAGGTGTTGTCCGCCGCCGCCGCCGTCACCTCCTTCCGCGCCGCGGTGCTGCCCCTGCTCCAGTTGAGCACGTCATCCATCAACCCGTCCTTGCCGCCGCCGCCGTGCAGGGCCGCCGGCGCGTGGCCGGACCAGCTCTCCAGCTGCAACCGCAGCGCCGTGGCGGCGGCGGCGTCCCTGCTGTACGCCTCTACAGACGCCCTACTGGTTGCGCCACCGGCGGCGGCGCCGCAGTGCTGGGCCCCCGCCACGAGCGCGTACGTGGGGGGGAG
Source organism: Urochloa ruziziensis (assembly GCA_015476505.1). NCBI lineage: Eukaryota > Viridiplantae > Streptophyta > Magnoliopsida > Poales > Poaceae > Urochloa > Urochloa ruziziensis. The sequence goes on along the minus strand of CM027119.1, from coordinate 5,525,777 downwards.
CGTGCCGCCGGCGGCCGCCGCCGCGGCGAGCGCGTCGAGCTCGAGCGCGGCGGCGTAGGAGGAGGTGCCGTACGTGTTCCAGCTGCCGGCGGCGCGGTCCTTCTTGTGGGCGTTCTGGTGCCCACCCAGCGCCTGCGACTTGAGGAACGTCTTGCTGCAGAATAGGCACGGGAACAGCCGCACGCCGCCGCCGTCGACGGCGACGCCGCCTGCGTCGTCGGAAGAACAAGGTGGAGAACCTTTGGAGGCGGACTCCATGCAGATATATATAAGTATATATATCTACAGGCCCCGTCGACGACTCGGCCTACAGCTAGCTGCTGCTACTCCATAAAAGGATCGGTTGCCAGTACTAGCATTCCACTAATGCAATAAGTTCTTGGTATGCTATATTTGGCTGCAACATCAGATCTATATGTGTTATGGTACAAAGAGGAGGAGGGGAGAGCTGTGACACGACTCAGAGTGGATTGCTGAGCCGCTTTACTATTTATAGAAGGGGTCAGAGGAGGACGATGAAGGCATCACAACTCAGAAGCAAGAAGACAGCTCCACTGCTGGAGATTGCTAACAAAGGAAACTTTCACTAAATACCCCCTCAACAAATCTTGCAGGCTTTATTTATGAAAACTTGTTGAACTTGCTGCTAAGTTCAGAAAACTGTTGATCGAAATGTTTTCCGTTTAAACCTTTTCCGAGGTTTGCGAACTTTTTAAAGACCGTTGCAACTTTTAATTTGGTGTGTACATTTATTGCGAGCTATATATACCTCGAATGGAATGTTCATTTTATAGTATATTTTTTCGCTGTTGTGCGGTCAGCATTGCTTCGACGACTTTTCCACGTTGCTTCCATCGTGGATTGCCCCCACGCGAAAAACAACATGGAACACAAACTTTTGATCTCAAATTACAAAAGTTAGCTTGTAATTAAAGGACGTGTTTTTGTGGTATCTTTGCTTAGTGTAAATTCAGTGTTGAACTCACTAGACGTCGACCGAGCCATATGGAACCAAAGAGTAGCTCACAACCATTCCTAAATTAACTAATTTTCTATTTTGCAATAATATAATATGTGACCAACTAGCACAAATTGAACTTAGAGTAATCATGCATTAATTATTCAAGTTCAAACGTGCTACTATTCCATGCATATGTACATGCGTTCATGAACAGCGGTACTCGATCTGTTCTTGGTTAAAAGCAAACAATGCAAGGATCTTTTTTTAAAACAAACCACACGTACATAGACTAATTATAGACGAATTATTAACCAAGAATAAGCATATGTATATATATTAATTAATTAACAATAGTGTACAGTATGGTCGTCGTGGATGGTACAAGCCGCATGCTTATCATCCAACAGCCAACACACAAGCAAGCAACAGGACTGACAACGGTGGGCAACCACACAAGACGACGACGACACAGAAGAAGGCTCTCTCAGAACACCATGGTCACGAGTCACGACGAAGCTGATGGCCACAGCCTCAGCTCCAGGTCGGGCTCCTCGCCACCGCCGCCGTCACCTCCTTCCGCGCCACGGTGCCGCCCCTGCTCCAGTTGAGCACGTCATCCATCAAACCGTCCTTGTCGCCGCCGCCGCCGTGCAGGGCCGCCGGCGCGTGGCCGGACCAACTCTCCAGCTCTAACCGCAGCGCCGTGGCGGCGGCGGCGTCGCAGTGCTGGGAGCCCGCCCCACGAGCGCGTAGGTGGCGGGGAGCGCGCCGCCGGCGGCCGCGGCGATCGCGAGCGGAGCGCGTCGAGCTCGAGCGCGGCGGCGTAGGAGGAGGAGGCGGCGTATGGGTCCCAGCCGTCGGCGGAGAGGCGGTCCTTCTTGTGGGCGTTCTGGTGGCCGCCGAGCGCCTGCGACTTGAGGAACGTCTTGCTGCAGAACAGGCACGGGAACAGCCGCGCGCCGCCGCCTGCGTCGTCGGAACAAGGTGGGGCACGTTTCGAGTTGGAGGACTCCATGCAGGTATATATAAATATATATATCTACAAGGACCCGTCGGCGATTTGATCTACGGCTGCTACTCCATAAAAGGATTGGTTGCCAGTAGTGTTCTTGGTTTGCCATATTTGGTTGCGACAACATCAGATCTAGCTGTAGCTGGTGGTACACCAACACAAGTGGAGGGGAGCTGTGTCTGTGTGACTGGCTGTGTGAGTGGGTGGAAGAGCCAGTTTACTATTTATAGAAGCCAAGGACGAAGGCGTCACAACTCACAAGCAAGAAGACAGCTCCATTATAGGAGATTGCTAACAAGCGCACTTTCGCTAAATAGCCCTGAACAAATCTTGCATGAATTTAATAAAAGTTGTTGAACTACTAAGTACAAAAAACTGTTGAAATGTTTTCCGTTTAAATCGTTCCGAGGTTTCTGAAATGCTTGTGAACTTTTAAAGACTACCGTTGCAACTTTGATGTACAATTGTTATGAGCTATATTTTCAGTGGAATATTCATTTATATATTTTCCTCTCCATCAAGATATTTTGGTCCCAAATTTTCGAAAACCAAATATCTGATTTTTATTATCTTTATTCAAAATTTCATTATTTTTATTAGTTGTGTAACAGGCATTTTTAATTTTTCTAGCTTATTTACTAGTTTTTCATATTTTTGTTCTCATATTAGTGTTTATTGGTTATATTTTAGATGGACTCTTTTAATTAGGCATTTTTTTCTTCCAAACCCGTATTCAAATGAAAATATTGTTTATTTTAAATTGTGAAAGATATTTATATTTTGCATTTGAAATAAACTCTATTTTTAGTAATTCCTTTCATTTTATTTTTTAATTTTTAATTTTAAGGTTTTGGACCCATTGGTTTAATATAGGCCATTAGATTAGCCTAATACCCATTGGAAATTATCTAATGGTTCGTATATTTCCTAGGCATGTATCAATATACTTAAGCTTCTAGCTATGTGTTCCATGTTTTCTATTTCTAGAAATTATCTTGAGAGGTTGTGATCACTAGATAGTGGGTTGTTCACCACATAGTGTTTTGATCTTCCATTACATGATGTATCCATTATAGGTTACCACTTTAGAGAGATTTGGTTGTATCCATTATAGATTACGTGATCAGGTGACCTTGCCCATCAAAAGCGAGACTTGCATTTTTTTTTTTTTGGAACCTAGGTATTCGCCATTTCCGTTTAGCACAAACGGAAATACAAGAGCTCAAGATTGCCTAACAGCAATCAGCAGAAGAGCTAGGGGGCAGGGGAAAGACCTGGTGGGATTAACTTGGTTCAAGCCAACACCACGCGTACCCGAGGTCCCAGCAGGCACCATGAAACATATTAACCATCACATACAACTTACTTTCCATACTCTCTACCAACTACCAGCAAAAGAACAATCACCAACATCTAAACCTGCCCACTTCTCGCTTGTAGCTAGATCTGCCGTCAACCATTGTCTCCCTCTTCCTCCATCACCTCGTCTTCCACTGCTGCAGATAGTTGAAGCAGTACGTCTTGGTCGGGCTGGAGTTGGGGCATCATTCTCTGGGCACAGGCTATCACTACCGCAAAAACCATTAACCTCATCGGCTCATCGGTGCCGGCTCAAAACGCCCCGCTTCGTTTAAGTCATTGGAAGCAGCTATGATGGTGCCGGCTCGAATAAGAGCCTCAAATGAGCCAGTGCAACTATTGGGCAATCTCGCTTAATTAAATGAGCCGGCTCAGACAGAAGCCGGTTAGAATGAGAACCCCTTATAACCGGTGCAAAATATGTCGGGTAGAATATTCGTTTTCCAAAGAGATGCGAAATTAAACCGCTTTGCTTTGGAATTTGAACCATCATCGATGGAAAAGTCGCAGCCTGTGCGCAGTCTGCGCGTGCAGTTACTATGCGTGCCCAATGACGCGACGACACGGCCGGCCGGCCGACCTAGCCACTTTGCGATCAAGTTACGATACAAGTTGATCCCCGCCTCGGTTACTATATATACACCGTCTTTTTCATAAACGATGGATCCAGCGTCTCTCTTCTCTCGCCCCTGCTTTCACACACACCCTCTCGAGCCATTCCAGTGAGCCATGGAGATCGTCAACCATACCCCACGCTCCCCCAATTCAGCGTCAATGCCTGCCCATGGACATCGCCGCCCGTGGAGGATGTGGTGGTCTCCAACCGTGTCCTCAAGTAGTTGTGGGTCAACGGAAGCAACCAAAAGGACGTGGTGATTGCCTACGTCAACAATAAGCACCACCTGCCCCCGTGGTGCATGAGGTGCTACGGAACAGTGTGGAGGCCAAGTTCGCATGCGACCCCGACGCTACCACCAGGTTCTTCATCAACCTACCGTGTGAGGCAGATGTGGAGAAATTCCATGGCCACGGCTGCTACTGGTTTGCGGAGCACGTCTCCTTCCGCCACGTCCTTAATATCACGGAGATGGGAACGCTGACGGCAAGGCCGATGCCACCGGACAAACACCCCCTGCAGTGGTATTAATTTTATTTAGTCTCTTTTGATTTTGTTTCTACAGTGTGGTAGTGGACAACGCACAACGGCAATGGTACTATAATAATTATATTTAATTATGTATGTATAATTATGCCTTCGTGCGTTTGTAAGCGATCTCGCTTTTTCTCTGTTTTCGTCTTATGTTTTATTTTTTAAAATTATATTTTATACCCTAAGCTGCGTACTATGGACCATTTGGAATAAGGCCAGTCCTAAGCGGCGTGGTATAGACCACTTAGAATAAGACTCATATCCTAGGCGGCCGATACTACGCCACTTAGAATACGTCCCTCATTCTAAGTGGCCCAATTAACGCTGCTTAGAACGAGGGTCGACTATAAATAGGCCGCCCCGTTTGGATAACGACCTAACCCTATGCACTCTGACACCACCACATTGACCAACACTATCCATGCTGTCCATCGCCGTGTCCCGCCGCACCACTAGCTCCGCTGTGCCCCTAGCTCCGTCGTGTCCTCCTCGTCCTTCGCATGGCGTCCTCCATCGACGTAGGGGCCAAGACTACGACAGCTCAGGTGGCCACAGTTAGTCGCGTCGTTGACTTTGTCGCTCGCGCTGCGATGACCTCGGTGGAGCAGGAGGCCTTCCTCCACTCCTTCGCCGTTGTCACAACCAGATTCGCAGCCGCCTTGTTTGTCGCGGATCTGGCCTGTGACTTCACTACCAAGCGCTGGTGCCTCCCCTTCGACCATGATCTCCGTCGGGATGATGGTGGTGACTGTGGCGCCGGGATGAGCTCTACCACTACAATAGCGGTATAATCCGGCGATGTAAGTGTCGTGAGATTACATTCCTTTGTTATGAACGAATTGACCATTTTGGTCAGATAGCTATCGTTCCTTATATGCTGCACTATCTAGTTGTTTAGTCCTCCTCTGTTATGAGGAACTGCCAGTTTAATTTGTTCGTTGTGTTATCTGCAGCTTATTAGACTCTAATGTTATGAAGTCAAAGTGCTACCTAGTGATGATGAACTCGGTCTTGATGAGCTTGGTTGTGATCAACTGTTAAGTGATGAACTGCTAGTGATAAACATGTAGTGTTGAACTGCTAGTGATGATCTGTTAAGTGATAGACGTTGAATTATATTGATCTTCAATGAGTACCAGCTAGATTCTGTGTTGTTGTGAACGTCTAGCACATACACGTTCACATTTAGTTGAATGTGAATCTGTTGTGTGCGCAATTCGTTCACAATGATCCATATATATCTAGCTATTATTCATTCGAGATCAAATGACTAAAACGAACGCCTTTATTTTTAAATGTGCATGCCATCATCCTAACCGGCGTTAACTAGATCGGTAGCAATAGGTTAATAAAACTACACGGCGCTAAACGAACCGATTAGTATACATAGTCAAATCCTCCGACGCTAAACAAACCGATTAGAAAAGGCAGTCATTCTAAGCGGTGTGAAGCATCCTGGCATGTTTAATCAGTCATTCAAAGCGGGTAAATAACCACTTAGGATGACCCCCTTATTGGCATCGCTAAAAAAGCGACGCTAGCACCGGCACCGATTGGATGAGGTTTTAGCGCTGCTTAGGATAGTGGTCTATGTAGTAATGGTTGGAAACCCGTGCTAACGGACACTAGTAGAAAAAGAGCTATCCGCCCTCCTTATATGCCTCGGCTATTTTTGAACCCGGTGCTAATAAAGTTTTAGCACCGGGTCCAAAAATTTGGAGCCTGAAAGGGAAGATGGAGAGGATTTAGCACCGGGTGGTGGCAAAACCCGGTGCCAAAGCTCAACCATCAGCACCGGGTGCAGCCACCAACCGGTGTTAAAGTATCCAAATACATTTAGCACTGGTTGGAGGCTACAACCGGTGCTAATGGGCGTAGCAGATCGAGGTGAGCAGCACCGCACTGCGCGCCATCTCCCTTTTGTATTCTCTTCCTTTGCTCTCCCTCTTCAATCTTATCCCTTTCTTTTCTCTCTTCCTTCTCTATTCCTCTTCTCAATCTTATCCTTTCTCTGGTCTCTCTGCAGGCCAATGCAGGCTGGTAGGCGAGCACATGCGGAGGCCAGGCGGCGGCTGGCGCGTGCACAGGAGGCTGGCACGCGGGCTAGGCCGTGCCGGCGGCAGGCGGAGGCGCATGCGGGAGGCAGGGGCCGCACCGGCGGTGCCGGCGGCGGGTGGAGGCGCATGCGCGGGCGGGAAGTCCGCGGCGGTGGCGGCTGGCGGGCCAGGCCGCGCCGACGGCGGGCGCCACGGCGGCGACAACAGTAAGGTTTATTATTATTTTTTTGATGGATTTGAGTAGAATCACAAATGTACATGAATGTATGAGCAAGATTTTCTCTCTGTTGGCATTTGATTTCTCTGAGGACTACTAGCATGGCACTTAAGGTATATGAATGTATCTAAGTGTTGGATTTTGTGTCTTTGTAGCTTACGACATGAGTGTAATGGTGAAGTTCTTCTCTGTTCTTGAAGAAGTGGTCATGAGTACATGTTTTTCTCTGTTCTTTGAGAACAAGAGCAGATGAGTGATACCGTGGTGGTGGAAAGAAAAGAAAGAAGAGAGAAAGGAATGAGAGGATAGAGAGAGCAATTGTTTTTTTTTAAATTTCTTTAGCACCGGGTATAACGGTCAACCGGTACTAAATGGAGGTTTTCAACCAGTGCCAATAGAGCTCTGTCTAGTAGTGGGAGGTTTCCAACCGGTGCTGATGAGGGTTCGTCTGGTAGTGAAAAGTGGCTTGAATCTGCTGGTCACACTGCTGATGATGATGGCGTGGCGGTTTCAGGCCGACCACTACGGGAGAAACGACTTTCGGTCCCTCTCCTTTAGTACCGGCTCCAGGCAACAGTGGCAAAAAAGCCAAGTTAGTACCGGCTGGTGTCCCCACCCACCAACGGGCAGATGACACGTTAGTACCGGCTGCGTGCCATGTTAGGACTGGCTGGTAACACCAGCTGGTACTAAACTTTGACATTTAGTATCGACTGGTCGGCTGGTGTTACCAGCCGGTACTAACTTGGCACGGCTATATTAGCCCCTCTTCTTCCTCCCCGAGTTCAGACCGAGCTCGAGCTTCTTCCTTTCTCCATGGCTTGCTATGGGGGGAGTTTTGCCCTTTTTTTCAAAATTTGTGAGGATTTCACTCATCTAAGTGTGTCAAAGGTTAGCAACTTCATCCTCTCTTCTTTCACGGTGTTTATTTTTCGTTTTATGGTTTCTACATAGAGAAATTAGTGATTTTATTATGTGAGAGAATGTGCATATTTTTTTATTTGTAGATATGTACAATCGATTCGTTGAGTTTTAGAGAAGGTTTAGCAGATACTATGTATATGACATGTTTAGAGTAATTTTTAAAGTTATTTTATAGTGACATTTGTACATATTATTAATCTAACTTTTTTAAATACGTCATGTCTTTTTATTTGTACATATTATTTGTATATTAATTTAAGATATGTGGAATTGACTATTTCAATTTAGAGAAAGTGTTTACTAGATAGTTTGCATATGACACGTTTAGAGTTACTTTTTTCGAATTATTTTGCAGTGACATGTTATTATTCTGGTTTTTTAATTTTAATTAGAAATGTTATGTAATCTTTACTTCTAAGTTAATTTGTCATGGTAATACATTTTGAAGAAAATGTTATTCTTTTGTTGAGAAATAAAAGGCTCGTGGTCATATCAATATAGCTTCCACCGAAGGTAGTGGTACCAGTGATGGTGATCGTCGTTCGTCTCACGGGAAGGGTAAAACTCCAGTAGTACCTAAAGAGAAATCGAAAAAACCAGGACCTTGGGTGAAAGCACAACTTTCTTTCTTACAAAAGAAACACGAAGAATGTGTTGCAAGGGGTGAGGAACCTGGTTTCGATCTTGAAGATCTATTGCAATGCTACGTTCCATCACCACCAAACCAAGTTCCACCATCTGACGCACCAGGAAAAAATATATCAGAGCATCCTAAGGATGGTTGAAGATCTAGGCCGTGTTGCATGTTGGAAGTGGAGAAATTTATGTTGTTTTGAATAAATTATGTTTGTAATGTTTTATTTTTGAACCTTGATCGTGTTGCATGTTGGAAGTGGAGAAATTTATGATGCTTTGAATAAATTATGTTTGTAATGTTTATTTTTTATCCTTGATCGTGTTGCATGTTTGAAGTGGAGAAATTTATGTTGCTTTGAATAATTTATGTTTGTAATGTTTTATTTTTGAACCTTGATCGTGTTGCATGTTGGAGTTTTGGAAATATATGTTTATGCTCAGTAAATTGTGCAGATGGACCGGCAATGGATGTACGGCGGCCGAGTCACATCAGCATGGATTAACGGCCTAGAATCTTTTCTCAATGCAGCAGAGGCCAACAGATCACCAAAGGGTTTAATGTTCTGTCCGTGCACTGTTTGCCAAAATATGAAGGAATACAAGAAAAGGGATACTCTATGGTCCCATATTTATGATAGAGGTTTCATGAGAAGCTACAACGTTTGGACCAAACACAGTGAACATGGAGTTATGATGGAAGATAATGAAGAAGATGATGATAACAATGACATTCCAGACTGGGCATTTCTTCATGAAGTTGGTGGCTTTCAAGATGAACCAATGGACGAGTGTGAAGCAAATGTTGCAGAAGAGAAGCCACCAGACGAGTTAGGTCAGGTGTTGCTTGATGCACATAAAGATAGTGAAACTGCGAAGGAGCAGAAGAAGTTTGAGAACATGTTGGAGGATCACAGAAAGCTATTGTACCCTGGTTGCAAACCTGAGCAGAAGAAGTTGGGTACAACGGTGGAGATGCTGAAATGGAAGGCAACTAATGGTGTCACCGATAAGGGATTCAATGAGCTATTAACCATTATAAAGAACATACTTCCTGAGGGTAACGAGCTCCGGTCAACAACATACGAAGCTAAAAAGATTGTTTGCCCACTTGGATTGGAGATACAGAAGATCCACGCATGTCCTAATGATTGTATCCTGTATCGCGGCAAGGAATACAAGAACTTGCAATCTTGTCCCGTTTGCAAAGCAATGCGGTATAAGATCAGGCGAGACGATCCAGGTGATGTTGACGGGCAGCCAGTCAAGAAGAGAGTTCCTGCAAAGTTGTTGTGGTACATCCCTATAATATCACGTCTGAAACGCTTGTTCAAGAACAAAGATAACGCTAAGTTGATGTGGTGGCACAAAGAAGATCGTAAGGAAGACGGTATGATGAGACACCCCGCATATGGGGCCCAGTGGAGAAACCTTGACCGAGAGTACCCTGAAGTTGATAAAGACCCAAGGAACATAAGATTTGGTCTTAGTATTGATGGGATGAATCCGTTCCTTGATTGTGCATGAAGCGGAAGTTCATCATGATGCTGTTGCTTATAGAAGGGCCAAAAGAACCTGGCAATGACATTGATGTGTTCCTGCAACCCTTGATTGATGATCTCTTAGTCCTATGGAAGGAAGAAGGCATACAAGTTTGGGATGAGTATAAACAGGAATCTTTCGACCTCCGAGCTTTGCTTTTCGTAACCATCAATGATTGGCTTGCACTTGCAAAACTGTCGGGACAATCAAACATGGGATACTGCGCCTGCACCCACTGTCGATCATCCCCTAAGAAAAGACGGGAAACATTTTCAAGGACAGTCCGAAACTCGTCCTAAGCCTTTGTTTCGTAATGGAAAGCGTGTGTTTTCGATGATCAAGGATGTGAAGATGGTATTTGGAAAGGGTCACGGTAGCCAACCTGTTCCTAAGGATGACCATGGACATGATCCAATGTGGAAGAAAAAGTCTATATTGTGGAACCTACCTTGTTGGCAAGTCTTACAGGTTCGCAACGCAATTGATGTGATGCATCTGTCGAAGAATCTTTGCGTGAACATACTAGGCTTCCTAGCAGTGCATGGTAAGAAGTCTAAAGACACAATGACAACAAGACGCGACATGCATGGGCTGACACAACGACAAGGCTTGGAACCCGAAAAGAGAGACAAAGGACGTCACTATTTGAATCCTGCCAGCTACAATCTCAGCAAAGAGGAGAAGGAAAGTATGTTTGCTTGCTTGAACAGTATCAAGGTCCCGACAGGATACTCCTCGAATATACTAGGCATAATAAACATGAAGGAGAAGAAAATCCTAAACTTGAAGTCCCATGACCGCCACGTCCTGAACTCCTGATGACACAATTACTTCCTGTTGTATTAAGGGGTGTTCTACCGGAGAATGTAAGGTTGGCAATCGTAAAGCTTTGTGCGTTCATGAATGAAATTTCACAGAAGGCCATAAATCCAAAGAATCTGATAAAGCTACAGAAAGACATTGTCGAATGCCTTGTAAGCTCCGAGATGATCTTCCTACCTTCCTTCTTCAACATAATGACACACCTGTTGGTTCATATTGTGAATGAAATTACTATCTTGGGTCCTATTTTTCTACACAATATGTTTCCTTTTGAGAGGTTCATGGGAGTCTTGAAAAAGTACGTTCGCAACCATTCACGACCAGAAGGATGCATTGCCAATTGCTACGTAACAGAGGAGGTCATTGACTTTTGCGTTGACTTTATTCCTGACCTTGATCCGATTAGGCTCCCGGTTTCACACCATGAGGGGTGACTAAAGGGAAAAGGTACATTGGGAAAGAAATCTGTTATGGACATCCCGTATAGTGAAATCAGCAAAGCAAACTTCACGGTTCTTATGAATTCATCCAAGGTGGCTCCGTATATTGACGAGCACATGAATATTTTACGGTCCGCAAATACGGACAAAAATCTTGGTTGGATTACACGGCAACATATAAAAACTTTTGAAGACTAGTTCAGGAGAAAATTATTGGGGAACGACACAGTTGATCAAGAAGTTCAGTGGGTGGCTAGAGGACCATTGAACACAGTCCATCGATACCAAGGGTACGAAATCAATGGGTATACATATTACACAACAGCTCAAGACAAAAAAAGTACCAACCAAAATAGTGGTGTCTGTATGTGTGTAGGAAACAGTATTGAGAAAAAGGACAACTACTATGGTGTCATAGAGGATATGGGAGCTTGAATATGGACCCATAGTCGTGCCTGTGTTTCGTTGCCAATGGGTGGCTGGAGGAGCCGTAATCAAGGACCGGTATGGGATGACCACAGTGGACCTTCTGAAAACTGGATATAAAGATGATCCATTCGTTCTAGCCAAAGATGTGACACAAGTGTTCTATGTGAAGGACATGTCAAGCAAACCGAAGAAAAAAACCACTGATAAGTCACAAAACAAGCCTAAAAATAAGTCAGAAGATGAGCTGAAACGGCACATAGTTCTTCCAGGTAAAAGAAAAGTTGTTGGAGTTGAGGATATTTCAGACAAGTCAGAAGATTATGACCAGATCGATGATGGTCCTCCATTTTCAGTTGATGTTGACCTAGCATCCTCTTATCTAAAGAGGACACGCCTTACTTACGTCGCGATCACGTCCAAGGAACTTTCGTCAAAAGAAAGATTATCCACAATGTAATAGATAATGATGATTAGTTTTAAGTTATGTAGTAATGTAAGAACTGTGCCATATTTGTCTCAATTCTTGATACTGTTCGTGCAATTGGGACACAATATCATCAAAATACAATATTATATTTTTGCATGGTAGAAATATTTTTTACTTCCATTAATTTCGAATTACTAGGATCGTTGAAACAGTAAATTAGAAACAACTAACAAAGTTTTCTTTAAATTGATGAAATCATTGTATAGAATATTACTGATAATAGTGTTGTGTATTTTTGCATGGTTGAAAATGAGATGTTTTCGATTTATTACGAATAACACAAATATAACCACGCATATACCCTATTAGTTAGACATAATTGCTACTAATTGCTAAACGTACTTATTGTGCTAAGTAATATTTTTGTTGTGTGCCTATAATTAACAGTATGCTAACCAATTTAATTCTCTAATTTTACTTTATTGTGCTAATTATGTAGCATAAAATAAGTATAAACATAATTTTATAAAAAGAAAAATGAAAAAAAGAGAAAATGGGCGAGACAAGTTAGTACCGGCTAGTCCCCCAGCCGGTACTAACGTGCCTCCCCAATTTTTGATTCTCGCGCTACGTGGCAGGTTATACGTGGCAGGTTAGTATCGGCTGGGGGACTAGCCGGTACTAACGTGTGCAGATTAGTACCGGCTGGCCTCCCCAGCCGGTACTAACCTGTCCCCGTGCCAAGTTAGTACCGGCTGGAGAGACCAGCCGGTACTAACGTGCCCCCCCTATAAAACACCCTCCCTCTTCCTCTCAACACTTAGTGATATTTTCGCCTCTCCCCCGCCTCGATCCACGTCCCCGCCGCCGGCCGCCCACCCCCGCGCCGTCCGCCGCCCCTGCCGTCGGTCGTCGTCCCCGCCGTCGGCCGCCCGCTCCCCTCGCTACATCCACGCGCGGAGTCCCTTCCGCCCGCCCCCCGCTCCGTCGATCCCGGCCGCGCCGCCCGGCCCGGCCTCCAAGCTTCCGGCCGCCGCGCCGTCCCCGCGCCGGCGCAGATCGATCGGCCGCGCGCCCCCTCACGCCGCCGTACGTCGACCCGACCGCGGTGCGTCGCTCCCCCGACCCAACCTCGCCCTCCCCGCGCCGGCCCCTCACGCCGCCGTCCCCTCATCGCCGGCCAACGCCGCCCTAGACCTCGGCGCCGGCGCCGCTAGGTCGGCCACGCCCCGGCCCGTCACGCCGCCGTCGACCCGGACCTCAGGCCCCCCTCGACCTCCTCGTCCCCGCCAGCACCGCGGTGCCGCCCCTCTCCCCGGTCTCCGCCCGGCCCCGCCGCACCGGCCCGCGCACTCCTCTGTACGTGTAGTGCTAACGTCAGCACTACACAGCACTTTTTATTTTTTTTCTTTTCATGTAATTAGTATAAAAAATAAATTAGTGAAAAATACTAGAAAATTGTAGAAAATATAAATAAATATTAGAAAATTAGGGAAAATGCTAGAAATTAGTGGAAATGCTAGAAATTAGTAGGAAATGCTAGAAAATTAGTAGAAAATACTAGAAAATATTTGGACTTGTAATGTGCCGAGCGCTGACGTCAACAATTTTTTATGTAATTAATATAAAAATATTAGAAAATAGTAGGAAATGCTAGAAAATTAGTGGAAGATACTAGATAATGTTTGGACATGTAACGTGCCCAGCGCTGACGTCATTGCTTTGAAGTGCTGACGTCAGCACTTTTTTCATTTTTTTATGTAATTAACATAAAAAATTAGAAAATAGTAGAAAATGCTAGAAAATAGTAGGAAATGCTAGAAAATAGTAGAAAATGCTAGAAAATTAGTGGAAGATACTAGATAATGTTTGGACATGTAACGTGCCCAGCGCTGACGTCAGCGTTTTTTTTCATTTTTTAATGTAATTAATATAAAAATATTAGAAAATAGTAGTAAATGCAAGAAAATAGTAGAAAATGCTAGAAAATTAGTGGAAGATACTAGATAATGTTTGGACATGTAACGTGCCCAGCGCTGACGTCAGCACTTCACAGTGCTGACGTCAGCGCCTTTTTTCATTTTTCTTTTCATGTAATTAATATAAAAATATTAGAAAATAGTAGAAAATGCTAGAAAATAGTAAGAAATGCTAGAAAATTGGTGGAAAATACTAGACAATGTTTGAGACTTTATATTTTTTTATTGTCAGTGAAAATGGATCCTTACAATAACAACGAAGACTACATGCATGAGATCATTCGAGGTGGCGGTGGCTCGTAGGTACCTCCCGTTGAGAATGAAGAAGGACCTGAGGACGATGGCAGGCAGTATTTGAACTTGAATTCTGATGTGGAGGGAGATAGTAATCAGGAGGAAGATAGTAATCATGAGCAAGGTAGTGATGAGGAGGAAAATCAAGAAAATGCTGAGGAAGCTGTGGTAAGACAAATTTGATTCTATCTATGTACATACATTAAATATTATTTTTACATGTATTAATTAGTTGATATATATTTTTGCAGACAGCAGAATCGATGAACGGAAACGTGGATCTAAGAGGAAGATGGAAGGTCATACGACCATCACGGCAGTGGCTGATAACGGCGAGCCGACACACCCTCCTGGCGTCAAGACAACGTTTGTAAATCAAGTGGGCGCTCTTGTGAGGGAAAACGTGCCCATAAAGTACAGGCTATGGAAGAGAACGAAATCAAGTGACAATGAAGAAGATATTGTTCCACTTTTGGAGAAAGCTATGTTATGGAAAGAGATAAAGGATCATTTCTTCTTTCCGGAGGGAAAAGAAGATAAAGTGATGAAGTGGGCATTTCAGAAGATGGCTATTCAATTCCAGATCTTCAAGAAGAAGTTGGTTCGAGAGTTTGTCAAAAAGGATCTTACTCCAGATTTCGAGAGACATTACAAGAAGCAACGACTCTGGTGGAATGAATTCGTGCAGAATAAGACGTCAGCAGACAGCGAGGCACGATCATAACAAGCCAAAAAAATTCAAGCAAAAGGACAAGCAGCCATAATCTAGGCCTGGCGGTTATGCGGTTGCGATTCCGAAATGGGAAAGGATGGAGGCAGGTCTAATTGAAAAGGGGATCGTACCACAGACCTTGTGTTGGCCAAAACGAGCAAGATATTACTTCTATGCTCATGGAGGCACACTAGACCCGGATACTGGGTTGTTTGTGACTAGGGATGCACTACGAGAGGCTACCCAAAGACTCCAAGAGGCAATGAGGCGTGTGGAAGATGGAACTTTCCGGCCAAACACAGAGAAAGACGAGCTGACTTACGCTCTTGGAAATCCAGAACACACTGGACGGACCCGAGGCATGGGCATAGTTCCATGGAAACATGGCTTTTTTGAAGATCTTGAATCGTACCGAAGCAGATGCAAAAGCAAGGCAGCGGCTGCAGAGAATTTCCGTGCTCTAGAAGAGCGGATAGCTTCTCTTGTGGCAGTAGTAAGCCAACGCTCGGTACAACCAGCTCCCAACTTGGACATCAGTTCTGCCTCCCAGCGTCGTAGCGGTGTCGGTGACACAGAGCAACCATGTTTGTACCCCGTTGATTCCAGCACGGTGAGTACCAAATGTAAGCTTCTGTAACCTGTTGGGAAAAAGCTCACAGTTTGTGCTGAGGGTTTAGCGGAACTACCTGTACAAGGGGAGATATTGCATTGCTGACCGATTCCTGAAGGATACGCCAAAGTCCAGATTGATCGGTTGAAAGATGGCTGGGATGATGTGGAGCTCCCAATCCCTTTAGGGCCAGAAGAAACAGAGCTACAACATGCCGTAAGCACATGGGTCACTTGGTCAAAACGTGATATAAGATTGGTGCAAGGCGCCATAGGTTCCCCTCAGAGCTCCAGACAAAGATCACCAACGCCAGCTGACAGGAATCAAAGCGGTGGTCCACCTTCTCCACCGGCTGCACGGGACCCCAGCATGGATCCGCCGTCACCAGCAGCACACAACGACCCGGCCACGCCATCACCAGCAGCACACAGCAACCTAGCCCCGCCATCAGCAGCAGCGCACAGCGAGCCAACCCCGCCATCACAAGCCGCAGAACAGCGAGAGAGGAAGGCACACACGATAGCTTCGGGCCAGCCACCTTCTAAGCGGCAGAGCAAGAAGAAAGAGATGGTTGTGGACGTGGAAGAGGAAGTTGACCCAGTTCGAGGCTTCTTCGATGCACAGAAGGAGAAGAGGATGGCTTTGAAAAAGAAGCTAGAAATAGATCCAGTTGGGAAAGCATACTTCATGAAAGAGACGACCACGCCAAGGGAGAAACAGAAAGAATCGGATTATGATCGGCAGATCAGAAAGTTCCACGCCAACCCCAAGAACCTAAAAAGAAATGCAAAACCGATTCCCTAGCTCGGAGAACAATCACAACAATCGATCGCTCCGTTGGTAGTGCGGAACGAGGAACGTCCAAATGAATCAACAGATCCGATGACCATGGCTGGGATGATAAGTCTAAGGGATTTGACAAAAGCTCAGTTGTTAGGGAATGCCATACTAGAAAAAAAGGGTCGAAAGAAGTTTGTACTAGGTGAGCATCTCATATGGCTAGAGTTATTACCGTATCTACAAACGAGAATGGCCGCGTTGCACAAGTGGTATATGGTCCATTCTAAAAACGGAATCTTGGCGTTCCTAGCTCGAATAAGAGGCGATCATTTTTGGCGCGGAAATTGCCAGGTATGGGTCGAGTTTGAGGCACTTTATGATTTGTACCATCAAGATGCCCTTCACAAGTGCCTCATGAGTGTATGGTGCATGTAAGTGTTTCTGCTCGTATTATTATTTTATTTTTAATCTTTCCTTGTTTGTTGACTAATCCTTAATTGATTTTTTGGTTTTATTTTTCCGTAGGCAAAAAAATAAAATTGCCCGCCAAAGAAACTTCCATAACATCGGTTTCCTGGACCCCGATGTTATACACGAGGAAACCGTCACATCACGTTCTTGTCAAGTGGTCGACATTATATATAGAGGCCTGCGTAAGCAAATCATGCGTCCATTCATTCTATTGCCATAGAATCATCTGTGAGTCTTTCGTCACTTTTTCAATACCATCAGAATAATGCTAATTAATAACTATTATAATCAACATTAGTTGGTTGGTTTTGTGAATGTATATGAACAGCTTTCACTGGATACTCTTTGCTATTGAGATGGAAACCCACACAGTCTGGATCTATGACTCGTTGAGGCAAGATAGATCCATGTACGAAAACCTCATCAACCTAATCAACAAGGCGTGGGCTCGCTTCTTCGAAAAACACTTAAAAATAAAAGTCGACCCTCTTCAATTTAGGAGTGACCAAACGGTATGAATAGATTCTTACCTCTTTTGTCATATGAAATAAACATTTAATTATTCTATGCCATAACTCATTTCCCTATAGTGCATGAGACAGTGCATGAGACAGGAAAAAGGTAACAACTTGTGTGGTTACTACGTATGCGAGTGGATCGATAACTTCGTAAGTGAAAAGGGACAAATGTCGGCAGAAGCATTCGCGGTACGTGAGCACAATCAATTCTGCTAATTAATTTTAATTTATTATTGTTTTATTCTTACGTTTATATCTGGAAATGTTTAGAGTAATTTATTATTGTTTCATTTCTAATATGTAATTTTTTAGAATTATTTTTTTAAAATGTTATAGAAATGGTCCATGAAAGAAGATCTCATCGAAGTCGCTCGGGTCAGGGCAATTCAAGAATCTATTTGCGGATTCCTGCTCGATGAAGTCATCGATAAAAACGGAGAATTCTATGGCGATCCCTACGAAAGCGTCGCAACAGCTGATGTCGAGGCTGCCATACAAGTGTAGTTTGTAATATCTAGAATAAAACATGTATTTTGTTGGATCTTTCAAGTATTAGTAGTAAACTTTATAGATGTATGTAGGTATATAGATGTATATAATATTAATGTGATATCGGCGTAATATAAATACGTGCAATGCAGTAGTACAGGTACGTATAGTCGGATTCGGTATAAATACGCATGCAAATACGCATAAAACGAAAAAGAATAGAAAAGAAAATAAATAAACGAAAAAAAGAGGTTAGTACCGGCTGGTAATACCAGCCGGTACTAAACCGCCCGCCAGGCCCCGTGCGGAGTGTGGCGGGTTAATACCGGCTAGTGAAACCAGCCGGTACTAACAGATGCACGTTAGTACCGGCTAGCTACGACCGGTACTAACGTGGCACACGTTAGTACCGGACCTTTAGTACCGGCCACAGCGACCGGTACTAAAGGTCAATTTTCCGGTAGTGGACGGCGACAGAACCGACCACCTGCGAGCGCTGAACCACCGAGGTAGGCGGCAGCTACTATTTCCTTCGGGGCCTTGCGCATCTCGAGCAATGCCCCGGATGAAAGCAGCGGCCAAGCACACATCTCTGCAGTACCCGCCGCCATGTCCAAGGTGGCTTCGCTCTCGGAAGTCGGAACTGTGTAGCTCCAGGCCCCAGCGATCACATTCACATCTCCATCTATGCCGCCAAAAATAGCACAGGACTTGAATAGATTAAAATGGCGATGAATATATATGTATACACGAGGACAACGACGACAACGTGGATGACAATGACAAGCAGACGTTGCCGCAGGCTGAGAGGGTCGGAGGATCAAATGCACTACGAAACCGTCTTCTCTCTATGCACGCGGCTCAATGCAAAAGGTTTTTATCACTTTTCATCAAATTTCACTCATTTAAACACGTCTTAGTAAGTACTGCTACTCTAACTTAAGCAATAACTGCTACAATAGATGTTCATCCATTTCTTTGATGGATGAACCAGCCGGCCGTGTTTAGTTCTAAAATAGGTGAAAAGTTTTCACTTAGAAAACCATGAAATTTATTTCTTCTCTCTACGCACGCAGCCCAATGCAAAAAGTACATGTAGGCTGCACGTATACGCTGGGGGAGGGAGACGAGTTATCTCCGACGCTATATAGGGACCAGCGTGCAGCCTCGTCTCCCCCCTCTCTCTGATCCGACAGGAGTCAGACGCGGCGGGGTCAATTGCCACAGCTTGTTGTGGTGGGCCTTCGTATATGCCTGTCTCATGTGTTCTCTAAAACAATATATAAATAATATTATAGATGTAAAAATTATATTGGGATGTATATGATAATTTTTTTTTTGTTAAGTCAGTTCACAAGCTTAAAGTCTCACTTGAGTTATGTGAAATGTTGTTGTAGATAAAGTAAACAGTTATGAATAATATGTACTTAACAAACTTCTGAATCTTTTGTGTACAGTCATGATTTGAATTAAAATGGAACCTGTTTATTTAACATCATTCTTCTCAATTTGTTTGATCCTATTTGTGAAAAGTTTAGTTCACATATGTATTAATTCCAATAAACATCTTTATGATCAAATAAATCTTAGAAAATAGTAAATCATTTCTAAATTTATGTAACACCTACATAACAATATTTTTTTATTCTAATATATTTCAAAAAAACATATTATGATATTTGAAACAATTTTTTGGGTAGTTAATTTTTTACACTTTACGCGCGCGCGCGCGCGCGCACACACACACACACACATATATATATATATATATATATATATATATATATATATATATATATATATATATATATATTGAGAAGCATTTGTGGTGGCGCGTGCTTATGTCACCTACCATCACAAATAGCATCTGTGAGTGGGCCCAAATTCATTTATGCTGACGGTTGCCAATTAGGCCCGCCAACACGCTAAAAGGCCTGTGTCACCAGAAATCGTTTATGGCGTAGGGTGTGAGGACAATGGCTGTGGCATGTGTGTGGCAGATCGACTAGCCATGGTTTGTTTGAGCCCAGATGCACCTGACATCCGCATTCACCTCATCTTCCCTTCCCACTAGTACAAAAAACATTTTCAGAGACGATTTTTTTACATTAACAGAGACGGTTTTTGCAACCGTCTCTAAGCTGGGGTCTCTGTTAATCATTGATTAACAGAGACGGTTTTCCAACCATCTCTGTTAATAAGCATTTACAGAGACGGGTCTGTTACAAAAACCGTCTCTGTTAATATGCATTTACAGAGATGGTTTTGTTACAAAAACCGCCTCTGTTAATGATTTTGCAGATTAAAAAAAAATAATTTTCAATCCTAATTTTGTCAGGCCACACATATTACTGTAAGTTCAGAAGATCATACAAAGATCATTCAAACGTGCATCTCAGACACACTAATGTTTATTCAAATGATCTTATCGAGTCAACATAAAAAATTTCTGCACATAGATAGATACATGAACATGGAGGTTCAGAGAATCTGGCAGAATCATCATCAGCTACAATTTGCCAGCAGGAGGCCGACCAATTCGACCAAACATTCTTAGGTCTAGCAAACTTCCAAATCTGTCATGCACAATGAAATTTGTAAGAGGCTACAGAAACACTCTATTGAACACACTATATTATACACTAGTTGGAACTTAATAGTATAGATGCTGAATACGACAATACCTTCTTAGCACCATTTGACATCAAGTTCTTCACAGTGTCGAAGAACAAATCAGTGAGATCGTCGCTATAGATAACATCTGCAGCAAACAGAACTGTTGCTTTCTCAGCGTCCTCAATTTCGTGTGCAGACCCCATAGGTACCTTAAACTGCATAGAGGACATGTGACTGAGCCCAGAGCCAAAGAGACATTACCAAAAGTGAATAATGCAAAAGAATGATAATATAAAAGAGTCGGAAAGCTCCATCTAATGTATGGCAAACACTATGGAATATTTTGTTTATAAACAGGAATATTTTGTTTATAAACAGGAATTGGCAAAGCAACATATGATCTGATATTCAGATTCCACTTAAAGATACTGCTTATGGATCACTGTTTACTGGTGCATCATGAACAATGATGAAAGTGAGATCAATTGGTATAGAGAAAACCTTGGATCATAAGGGTCATATGTACCCACAGGCGGAGGCCATGACATGTTCCAGTCCAGTTCCCGTACACAGACTTTTGCTTCATCAAACTTTAGTGTACCAGAGTTAATACGGACATTAGCCAAGCAATTATCTAGGATATCAGTGCCTCTATCTGTTCGTTCCCATTGATAAATACATTTTGTAAGGACCGAAGGTAGAAAAGTGGCAAAACATGAAAAGAAAATTAAATATCTAATGTACTTGTGTATTGCAGGGAACTCCAATTATACAGAATCAACGAGTTACAAATATGAATTATTTTCCATTCAAATGATCAACACGAATTCAACAAGTCGTTTCATATCAACTAAACATTCCGATATTGTGTCATGGCTAAGTCATGAGAGTAGGAACTAACAGGGGGTTAACATTTCAACAGTACAAATGATCTACATATTCTCTTATTTTTAAATTATATTAATACTTCGTGAAAGCAATCGAGTAGTAAGGATGATAACTGGAATCATACTCCGACATTGTAATTTTCATATATCAAGATGAGATATCTCAATCAAATCTATTTGTTGAACAGAAGCCAAAAGGATCACACTACCATACATATTAGGTTGATATGGAAATAGGACTTTATTCAACAAGTAAAATGTGCAAACAGTTGTCCCAAATTGAACTCTAAAGTAGACAGAAGTACCTGTAACGAAAATCCTTCTAGCAACTCGAGCTAGTGCCAACCCTACCAAAACTGACAAACATTATTTGTGAGTTAGGCACAGACCATGCAGTGAATTATTAGAGTGCTTCAACAAGTAACAGACAAAGAAAGGTAAAACCTCAATCCACTAATTACATACAAAATCATGAATTATCACCTGTTCCTGCACCAACCTCTATGGCAGTAACACCATCAAAGTTGGACGATGTAAAGCTTTTGTGCAAAACAAAGTCTGTTAACAGTAAGGCAGCTTTCCAAACCTGCAAACCAGCACCACCAATGAATCATGAGTACATAGAGAAAGGGATCATGCATTCAACAAGCACTATCGACATTCTAGGGTTCTTACCCAAACGTGCAGGCGCGAGATCTCATCCACGGCGGCTCCACACGCACAGGATCTTGTTCCCATCGGCCGCGCACGGAAGACCCCATCCCCGGGGGCGCTCGCACGCGGAGGACCCCATCCCCGGCGGCGGCGCACGCGCGGAGGTCCATGTCCCCGGCGGCGGCGGCGCGAGTGGGGGCGAGGTGGAACTCGACGACGGCGGCGCACGCGCGGAGGTCCCCGTCCCCGGCGGCGATAGCGCGAGTGGAGGCGAGGGGGAACTCGACGACGGCGGTGCGGGGGAGGCGAGGCCGCGCGGGAGGGCAGAGGAGGACGCGGTGGCGTGGAGGCGCGGAGGGGAGGGGCGTCGCGCTGGGGGTGGGGGGACGGGGCGATGCGTACGGGAGGTCTTTGATACTTGGGGAGGATAAGGTTGAGGGGCGAGAGGGGCTGGATCAAAATTTCGGGTCCATCAACGGAGGTGGCTGTGACAACCGTCTCCGATAATGTAGTATTAACGGAGACGGTTGCGCTATAAAAACCGCCTCCGTTAATCGTTTTTCTGAGACGGTCACTTTGTTCTGCCTCCGTTAATGGATCGTCACCGCCTCCGAAAATGATGGGCATTAACAGAGACGCACGCATTTTACAAGTGTCTCGGAAAATGTTTTGACAGTGTCTCCTAAAATGTTTTTTTAGTAGTGTCTCCATCAAGAAAAGTTCCTCTCCTACCGTCCACCGCACTTTGGCAGCTGCAGAGTTAACACACTCTCCCTGGCTCCCATGTCGTGCCACATCATAGGCAGGCATGCCATGACTCGATCCTTTTATTGTGCCATGTTGGGTCTGGCTGAATTGAGCCTCACTTCATTGGATCCATGCAAACTGTCCATTTGAATTGAGCCTCACTTCAGTGGCACAAACTCTGGACATCCCAATCCAATAAAAATCTCAGGAATATATATGTGTAGGGCTGGCTTAGCAGCTATCTGGCGAATTAACAACTCTATTTTTCTTGTCGTATTCAATCGTACGGAAAGCCTTTTCTCTCGCACAGCCAGATTCACATGTATGTAGGCCAGTCACTGAATCACTGTTTCTTAATCTAAATATATATATGTGCATCCAAGCCAACCTCGGACAGTACGATGTTATTCATCTGTCCTTTTACATACTGCTCCCCTGATCAGTTCCGAAATTCTCCCCGGGTAGTTCTAATTATACCACGTTTATGTTAGGTGATTAATTTGTTCTAAAACTATTCAATTTGTTCTAAACATCCATATATATCAAGAAGACAAAAACGGATAAAGCAAATTTTCAGATACGGAATAATAATTAAACCTGTTCGGGCATGAAAGTTCATATACACTGCAAGATCTGACAGGTTTTCCTTTCAACATAGAATATGAGCTAGGTTCCATTAGTGGCGGGCAAAGGGCCCCTTTGCCGTCCAAACTTGCCGTGTGCTGGGCCATTGCCGTGTGCCACGTGGCGGGCACATGGCAAGGAGTGTCCTTTGCCGTGGGCCCACGGGCCGGCACACCGCAAAGCACGGCAATGGCCCGTTTTCCGATAGTGACTGAATCGGGAACAACTGCAAATTAACAGTGTCATCATGATGAACACTATAACATATATATATATATATATATATATATATATATATATATATATATATATATATATATATATATATATAATATATATATATATATATATATATATATATATATATATATATATATATATATATATATATATATATATATATATATATATATATACACACACTCCTCGCTCTGGCGCGCGTGCTGAGACATCATGCACCACTGGTGAATTCAACAACAGCACTATTTGGTACTAGTAGTAGTAAATTAACCCTTGCTAATAAGCAAATAATTAAGACTGATGATCCGATGCATATCAAAGCTGAACTGGGTTCAAAGCACACTGAGATAATTGATATGGGTTGCCAAGCAATAAGATTGATTTTAACTGATGAGCCGGCAAGGTATGCGTGCGTCGTCGACGATCTAGAGTCGCAGCTCGAGGTCAAGCTCATCGTCCTCGCCGGAGCTGGACGGAGCGGCGCTCTCCGGTCGGGCAGAGATGCGGGAAGTCCTCCTCAAGTTGAGCATCTCTACCGTGCCATCATCGTAGAGCGGCTCGAGCTTGATGTGGGCGGCGGCGCCGCCGTTCAAGGCGATCGACCGGAAGGACAAGGCGGCGGTGGTGGCAGCGGCGGAGGCGTCGTGGCCATAGACGTCGGGGTTCCAGCCGGCGGCGCGGTCCTTCTTGTGCGCGTTCTGGTGGCCGCCGAGCGCCTGCGACTTGAGGAACTTCTTGTCGCAGAAGAGGCACGGGAATAGCCGTACCTGCTTCCCGTCGATGAACGCCGTCGGCGCCGCCGGCTCGTCACGCTTTCCGGCCGCCGGCGCGAGGGCCAGCGACAGCAGTGGCGGCGACGATGCCCCCTGCTGCTCCATGCCAATGCAAAGCTTCCGTGCAAGTAAACTATGATCAGTCGTCCCCCTACCCGCGACCAAATCGTGCGTTGTTTGGCTAGAATTGGAGATGGCGGTGGAGTCCAGAAATGGTAGGATCTAAGGACGAATGGGAGAGAAGTACAGCAAGGGACGAGAAGTGTACGTAGTACTACTACTTGGGGTGAGTGATGGATTGGGCACCCTGACCTTTTTGTAGGAGTGATGCCAAGCAAGTACCCATAAGCCATAAGCTATGATCAAAGGATATATAGAGAGAGAAAATTGACAGCACTATTATTATCCCTGTAAACTATTTTGTTTCCTGAGACCATGCATATGTTAAATATCTTTTTATGTAAACTTAGTCAAAGTTGACACATTTTGACTTAGGACGAAGCTAATAAAATGGCTTAAAATTTAAAAAGGAAGGAGTAACGTGAAATATATTATAAATTACTCTACTAACTTAATGCTAGATGCTAGTCGTAGTCGGTAACAAAGCGAGAACGCCTCACTGGTAGTCTACAAAGATATCAAGCAAAGTATGGTCGATCCGCCTATATTGGTTCCTTGTCGTCTATGGGTATGTAACAGTGCCAAATTAGCAAACTATAGATTTGTTTAATTTACATGGAGTCATGTTTTATGGTTCAAGCAACCAGATTAGGGGTTATATAGGCCAGGGTTCCAAATTTCGTTTCTAGTTATTTTTTTCGAGTAAAATGCACCCCAAGTCCCTAAACTAATCGCGCGGTACCAACTAGGTCCCCAAACTATGAAAACGTCCATTGGGTCTTGGAACTGCGTAAAGGGGTCCATCTTAGGTCCCAAACGTGCCATGTGAGCTTCTAAGGCTGATGTGGCTGCCACTGTGGCGCCTTATTGGAAACAAATATGCAATAGGGTCCCCAACTAAACCCACTATCACATTTAAAACCCAAGTTTTAGCACAAAACCCCCGCTTTATTGTTGTCTCCCTCGTACCCTTCTTCCTTGGACACAGGGGTGGTGGCAGCGCTGCCGGCTGCCTGCCGGCGATGAACACGAGCAGCTACTGCCCAAGCCGTGCTAATGCTTGTGATGCTGCCGATGGGATCCCCAAGCCGATTGTCAGGGGCGAGCTGGTGGACGCGCAAGGCCGGATGGGGATAGGGCACCTCAAGGCGGATGGGGACGGCAGGGGTGGCAAGCGCGCGCGCGTGGCGTGGGGGTGGGGGGGGGGAGGTTGACAGCACGACCGGCGTGTCGCGTGGGTTTGTGAGCAGTGCGGCCAAGATTTGCGGCGGGCGATGGTGGAAGGAGGGAAGGAGAGATCGATTCAAGGGGGTGCCAAGCACCGTCGTTGACTTCCCTACCTTGATTTATAGAAAGCTCCCTGTGAAGTTTTAGATCCTCTCAAACCAGTCCAAACCGCCAGTGTGCCATGCCACATCAGCCTTAGAAGCTCGCGTGGCGCGTTTGGGACCTGAGATGGACCCCTTTACACAGTTTAGGGACCCAAATGGACGTTTTTAGAGTTTGGAGACCTAGTTGACACCGCGTAATTAGTTTACGGACCTAGGGTGCATTTTATTCTTTTTTTTTCAAGTCCACATTGATATAAGCAAAGTTCATGAAAATTCAGGTAAAAAGTTAGATCTTTTAGTGAACAGAGCGGTTTTTCAAGTGTTAATAGTGATTTCGGTCATGACCAAAAAGTCCAAATTTTTGTGAAAATTTTGTATGAATTTTTTTCATTGATTTACACTATTTTCCTAATGTCACATATGGGCAATTTATGTATAGGTTTTGGGGTTGCTTGGAATGTTTTTATAGTAGTAGTTGTGGGTAATTTCTTTGAAAATGTAATTGATTATCGCAAGAGTCTACCGAATTAATAATAATTAGATGTTCTCATTTCCGTGAAAACTTCAACGATTATTTTCTCCTAGTGTGTCTCATGATGATTAACGTAAATGCTGTAATAATAAGATGATTAGATCACCATGTCGAGATCTCTTCAACGATGAAGCTCTCCCTTTTTAAAGGTTTCGTAACAGGCCACAACTAACATTTTACTCTTTGCCCTAATATTTGTTTGCAGGAATCACTAAGGAAATGAGCTGCTACCTACCTCAATTGGTTGGTATAGTTCAAGTCTTTTTCCACTCAAAGTTTGGTGTCTGTTTCTGCTTAAATAAAAACCCACCTACAGCCGAAATGTGAAGAATTTGAACCTTCACATTTCGTTTCTGTATAATTTTGCATGGTAGTCGACTTCTGCTATACCAGTCATCATTAATGTCTGAAATCTGGCCTAATTCAGCAATTTTTCCTGGATGGAGGGTTGTGCACAAAAATGCTTTTAAATCGGTTGCACTTTGGCATCTGTCTATTTGCGCAGAGCACCTCAAACAGGGCCTTGATGGAAGCCATGGAAAAGCTTATAACGACAAGGGGAGCAAGCTGAAAGATGCATATATGTGGACCTTACTGGCTGATTGTACGGCGAACAGAGCGGCCCATCAACCGGTGCCATGTATATGTGCGCATTGTGATTCCAGATCCATGGATGTTCAGCATCGGATCCATCCATCAATGACCAGTTGCAATCAATTAGGTGAGCTTGCATCTCGACCGATTTGGATACTTGATCTTCTGGGATGGACTTGGGGGGGGGGGGGGGGGGGGGGGGGGGGGGGGGCAACCAAAATAAACATACAATCGTTTCTCCAATAATAATTTGTTATGTCTTATGTTTCAATATGTATGTTCATGGGCATTGTTGAGAATTTGAGATAATAAGTTTAAAAATATTTTCATTATTGAATTTTTTTTCACCTGCTAGTGTACCTAGCTTCTTTAGTTTAATTTTGTGGTGAATATAAACACGTAGAAGTGGCATAAATAATACACATATTACGCGAACTATATCCAATAATGAATTAAAAATTGTAGCAGCTATGGCGGACAAGCATTCAGCGAAAGCAGATGCCGCCGTACGATTTGTTCTCAAGTAGCGCTAACTGTGAAAAAAAGGGAGCGAGCAAAATGCAGGGGCCCTGCAGATCAACAGAAACAACCAATTATATACGCGCACACTGATATGATGTGCTATACGTGGAGCATATCTCGACAAATGACGGTCGGAGCCGCGCGGCGGCCTGGCGGGCGACGGCGGGAGTGGCGGTGCGGCCTGCCCGGCGACGGCGGGAGCGGCGCGCCAGCCTGTGCGGGCGGGCTGCTGGGCTGTCGAGCGGCGCGGCGGCGTGCACACGGCGGGTAGTCCATTTTTTTCATTTTATTTATTTTTTCTGTAATATGATCTCTCTTGTGTATTAATTAATCTTCTGACTATTTAATCACCAGCTAATCACATTTTTTTATTATTTTTTTGTTTTTTTTTCTTTTTTTTTTTTTTAAATTTTAAAATCATTTGTTGGGGTGGGTGATGACAGCATACGCCCTAGAGATGCTATTTTCAGGGATGGATCATGCCTTCATCCGTCAATGCAAATGGCCATTTGCAGCCTACTTCCGCAAATGACCATTTTTAACAGCCAAAAGCAGCGGAGAATTTTGAAGCCGCTTCTACAAATGTGTTTTAACTCACCCTACAAACATTATTTTTAGTACTGACATACAGTTATTTTGGCCGGGAACCATCCAATAATTGACGAGTGACCCACGGAGAAAATGGTTTTTTTTGCCAATGGACAAGTATGCCGACACGCCCGTCAGATGGTACTGAGGCGATACCGGATCCCAGGGTTTTTTTTTCCCGACCGGTCTGGCCAAACCGCCGCCCACCGGTAGCGGTTAGCCGGACCGGTTTGACCGGAAACCGGTAGAAACCGGACAAATTTAAAAATCAAATTAAATCCGCAGTTCAACCGGTTTCGAACGGTTAGCCGGCCGGTTTGAGCGGTTAGCCGGCCGGTTTGAGCGGTTAGCCGGCCGGTTTGAGCGGTTTGACAAATTTTTAAATTTTAATTAAAAAATAAAAAATAAAAGAAAATTTCTAAAAAAAATTCTAAAAATAGTTTAAGGTGCGTAGAATCTAATGGTGTCAAAAAGAGAACATTTTTAAGAAGTTTAAGTAGCGGTTTAAGCGCATTAGAAGTTTAACGTGTTGATTTAGTAGGCTGTTTGAACTTCTAATACAAACAAAAAATACTAAATGAACTAATATTTGAAAATTTTGACACCATTACAATCTACTCACCTTAAAGTATTTTTAAGAATTTTTCTAATTTTTTAATTTTTTAAATTCAAATTTGAAAATTTTAAATTTGGCCGGTTGGAAACCGACCCGTACCGCTACCGGTCCGGACCGGTTTGACCGGTTACCGCGGTATCCGGACCGGTAGCGGTCGGGATTTTTAACCCTGCCGGATCCAAACACGGAGTGTGTCACAGAAATGCGAAACACTATCTACTTCCTCCCTAAAAATTGGGAAAATTAGAGCATCTCCAAGAGTCTCTCTAAAAATCATTCTCTAAATCATCATTTAAAAAGTCATTTGCATAAAAATCGTTTTCTATATCTTCATGTTTTCCAACAGGCTCTCTATATCTTGCATGTACTCAGAGAGCTATTCTCCTTTCTATATTTTGCTAGCGAGAAATCTGAAATAGAGAGTGCATGCAAAATAGAGAGGCTGTTGGAAGGTAACTTTTTAATCAAAATCTCTAAAATTAACAATGGATAATGATTTAGAGAGTCTCTTGGAGTTGCTCTTAAAAAGAAAGAAGTACATTTTTAGCCATTCAACTATTGCCTCAGTTTGGTTCTGACCATATCGAACTGCAAAACCGGGAATCTTTGACCATCCAACTCTTAAAACCATTCAGATTTGGTCATCAAGAAGTTTTGGTGGGCGGTTTTGCTGATGTAGACGCCACGTGGCGGTCGGGCCCACTTGTCAGTGTTAGTCCCAGTCTTCAATCTGTCTCTCTCTCTTCTCTCCTCTCGTCGCTGGCGGACAGAGGCGGAGCGGCGGCGAGCGCGGGAGTCGGGGCGGGCCGACGGAGATGGGCCAGTCGCTGGCTGGTCGAAGGGCGCGGAAGCAGGGGTGGGAGGTCAGAGCAGGTACCAGCGGCTGCCGGCCGAGCGGGCAGCTCCGAGAGCTAGGGCGGGCGGCAAGGCAGTACGGGCCCCTGTGCTTGGTCTATGGACGGTGTGCACCAGCGGCCCTTGTGCTCGGCCAAGGCCGGCGGCTAAGCTTGTGAGCGGGCGGCGGCAGGGCAGAGCGCCGTCGCCACCCTCACCGGAGTTCCAATCCTAAGAGTCGTGCACCCGCCAGCCAAATAGTCTTCATCCGCCCCACCAAAATCAAATTCCCCATACCAGAAGCTCATTGACCCTCCGAGATCCGCCCCTAGCTCCACATTGTGTCACTCCGGCCACCGGTGTACTCTGGATTCGAGTTTCCCCGAGCCACCATGGATGTCGGTTGCCGTGATCTCCGCCTGCCGTCGACCAATCGCCTCCGACTATCCTCTGCCCCTTTGAGGTACCCAAATTGAACACCCACAACTTACTAGGGTTCTAGCCCCTACCAGCTCGCGGGTTAAGTCGATGTCCTCACCGGAAAACTCGCGAGTGCCGTCACTGCCATGATGTGTGCGTTGCTGCTCGGCGCCGGCCATGCTCTGGTGTGTTCCCGGCCATGACTCGTAGGGGTATTGGTGCGCTTAGTACCCTCAATAGCTAGAGGTGTCGGCCTCTTCACCGGGGACCTCACCGCCGGCTAGGAATCGCCGGTCAACGGCCGACAGTGGTTGCCCTGACCGCGCCTGGGAAGAGGGACAAAAGGGGAAGGAGAGAAAAAGAGATAGAGGTGCTGACATGCGGGGCCCGCTACCAGGCGGCGTCCATGTCACCGAAAACATCCCACCAAAACCGCTCGATGGCCAAAGATGCACGGTATTGATAGTTTGAGGGCCAAAGATTTCTGGTTTTGAAGTTGGATGGCCAAAACCAAACCGGGGCGATAGTTCAATGGCCAAAAATAGACTTTTTCCAATTAAAAACTATCTATACTTTTACCTTCTCTGTGGGTCACTTGTTGTCATATAACGACTAGTTTCCTTATATTGTAGAGTCCTTTGCCGTTCTGTGTCATAGTCTCCACTCGTTACCATATCCTCCCTTGAAGTCTTCCCACATCCGTGTGAGCCCTATGCCTTTGTGTCTACACTCCTTGCCCATCTCCACGCATCGCTCCAAATCGGTGGCAAGGAGGAGCGCTGACACTCTCCTCCTCTCCATGGCCCGTGGCAAGAGGGATGCGCTGGGTGGGAAGGACGATGGGTGCTTACCAAATTTCAATTGTATGCGTTTGCACATCCAAAACAGAAATTGAATTGGACTACATTTTAGGATTTAGAAAGGCAATATATAGTTATTCAAACAACAAAATTGGCATTGTGGCCTAATGCAATGCCATAGCTGATTTGGTATATATTGTAACCAATTCGATGTGAGGCGATTCCAATAGGTATCTCCTATGTGAGGCCACCATCCCTCCACTATTTGGCGGCAAGGATGAGCCCATTTGTGGGGGCAGAGAACATTTGCTAGTAGGGAACATGTAACACCCTACTATCAATAAATTAAGACAATAATAAAGCTAGTAGCAGGGAACAAGTCTACATGAGGTGTTTTTAATTAAAACAAAAGGGAACAGGCAATCCAGCATATCATGAGATCTTAGTGTTCGACTCAATAAGGAGAAAGTCTCTCTCATGCCAGTCTGTGATCGACCATCAGCGAGGATTAATTGCCCATCTACATGACGACGAGAAGGTACAGTAAAACGTTAGCGAATATCTCCGATAGCACATGGACATGTTACAAAGAGTGGAGGAAAAAGAGAGGCGTACCTCTGTCTATATATGTTTGAGATGTCGCCATGTCGGCCATCAAGGATTCATTGACAAAGCAGTGAGCTTATCCATAGGAAGAAATAAAGGATGGAGATGGATGTCTGGACATCCGAAACATTCGTATTCGTATTCGATAAAAACGTAAATATGGATATCCGTATTCGTATTCGATTTTAATATGGATGTCAAATGGATGTATCCGAATTCGATTTCCAACAATTTTCTCTATCCGATTCTACATTCGTATTCGAGAAAAATCCGAAACATTCGACATAAATTAACTTCTCTTTTTAACTAACTATTAATTATAAATGATATAAACTGTTTGATCAATTTAAAAATTATCTTACATGATAATTACTAATTATGTTGATTATAATATTACTAATGGTATATAAAATAAATTTTAATTAACTTTAAGATGGACAATCATATCAATTTTAACTACTTTAATTTATTTATCTAATTAATAAATTATATTTTACTTACTAATGTTCTATTTTCTTATTAAAATAATTTATATATTATGAAAATTATTTATATTTATATTTGTATATTTAATTATTCAAATTGATATAAAATACATGAGATATATACACATAATTTACTCTTAAAACAATCCATAAAGTGAATTAATACACACTAAGACATTTTCTGTCAAAATCAACTAAACATCCGAATGCGAATCCGAATTCGAACTATTCGTTTTGTATTCGTATTCGATAAGATTCGTATTCGTATCCGAATTCGAATTAAAATGTGGTAAATAATGGTATCCGAATTCGAATCCATTCGTATTCGATCCAAATCCATCCTTAGGAAGCATGCATGTACCACTGCACGCGAACTTTTGTGGGCATCCTTTAATGTTTCTTTCAAGTTGCAGCCCCAAGGACCAATAGTAGCAGTGGGAGTGGTGTTGTCCAGGTCTAAAAGATGCAAATTAACGCATACGCCGGCGTTCAGCAAGCATTTTGTGAAC